>CM038681.1:451562052-452162052 GCA_021605205.1 Aegilops longissima | reverse complement strand
AAAACATTCAATCTTGACTGAAAGTCATTGTAGGTACTGGATAGGTTCATGATGACAAGATGGGAATTCCTCCCCCGTTTCCTAGATAAGCCTTCATTTAGTTTCAGTTCAGTTAACCAGGTTACTGAATCATGGAGTACATTGTGGCTCTACAAGTCTGGCCCATCGACGATGACAGATCCTCCTCGTGCTCAGTGGTTCAGAAACGTTCAGTGGGATTGCAGGTTCAGAAATGTTTAGTGTTTGGTCATTTGTAAGTTCCATGCTTTCTCTTTTTTGATCATGAAATGTGGGGGCATCATTCATCAAAGCCATGACATGAAAAAACGTTGGGTCATCTTGACATCATGTGCTGTGTGTGTGTGTGTGTGTGTGTGTGTGTGGTGTAGTGTGAGTCTTTCCTCCTTATCTGGTTGCCCTCCTTTCCTATCTCTCTGATTGAATTCTGAGGCCCTCGTCCTCCCAAGTGCTAAAAGTATGACTAAGCCATAGCTTCTGTTGTTATTGTACATAAATGACAAAATTATGAGTACACCATAGCTTCATCAATTCTGGAGTATTCTTGTTGACCAGATTACCAAGTTTAGACTTGCTGTTAGTGGATCAGAACATGATGTTAGGCCTCGGTTTAAATTTACTCAAGGCCTTAATGTTAATGCATCTTTAACTAATTTTACTCAAGGCCTCGGTTTAACTGAATTTCCCTTACTGTTAATTGATCTCCAGATTGTGGAGCACTAAGGAACATCATGGAGTAATCCTGATAATTGTCCCTATGTACTATCTGTCTAATTGTCTAATTGTTCACATCATGGAGTAATCTTGTTAATTGTCCGTGTACAATCATGTTGATTGTGGAGCAGTAAGGAACATCATTAAAATTTTATGACCTGGACTTATCATGTGTGAATAAAATTAGGAACAGTACTGTACAAGTTCTTCAAACTTGTTGATCAACAAAATTATTGCCAAAAAAGTTGGTACACATATTGATTTGTAGAGCTCTGTGTTGTTCTATTTTCCTATTGTTGATCATTTCCATTTCCTAAATTGCAAAGTACAACTACAAGTCCAAACCTGAACATTTCAGCTCAAGGACCATAGATGATGATCAGGTGAGAGTCCATAATTCCCTCAAAAAAATGTGAGAGTCCATAATCCATGTCGTAATAATTCCAGGTGCCAAAATCTTGTCTGATTGAATGTTTCCGAAATTAACATGGTTTAATGTTTCCAGAATTAACATGATTAAATGTTTCCAAAACTAACAAAATCCCATTTCCTGATTGAATGTTTCCACAATTAACATGATTTAATGTTTCCAAATTAACAAAATCTTGTCATTTACTGATTGAATGTTTCCAAAGGTAACATTACCAATTTTGCAGGAGTACCAGCTGCAGGTGGTCCAAGCAGCAGCAACAGTAGGTATCAGCGGCGGGGGCAGCAGCAGTAGTAGGCGTCCGTGGCGAGGAAGGAGCGAGCGGGGAAGGACTACCTCAGCAGCAGAGCCGGCGAGGAAGTAGCCGGTGGGGAAGGAGAGACTGGGTCGGCGATTGTAGTCGCCCAGCAGCAAAGACGGGGCGTGGAGAAGGATCGCGGCAGAATCACGGAGGTTGGCAGCGGTGCAGGTGGGCGGCGTCGCAGTGGCTGGTCACGCTTGTGGGCGGAAAATCAGCGAAGTGGCGGAATTGCACAGCTGGGCGCCGGCAGGTCCTTGCTAAGGATGCCAATGGGTCGGGTTTGGATCCGAGTTGAACAATATCAAATCCATACCCATATCCAAGAAGATAGTCTTTGCCCGCCCATGAAAAAATCCACGGGTGGAAAAAATTGTGTCCATGTTCAAACTCGATGGATATCCATACCCACTGGATATCCATTGGGTCCTCTCGAGACATGTAAATAAGACATAAAACAATGTTAACATAAGCTCTTCCATTCTTCACCTCGTAGCGGTCTAGGCTTCACTTATGGTAAATCAACGTCCACTAACAACCTATGATCATTTAGTATTTTTCTAACAGATGAGAATGACGAGTCATTTAACAAGGAGATAAAAATAAGGGAAGGGGCGTTGGAGTATGTTACAGAGGGTATTGAATGTCAACTAAGAAAAGTTACGGAGGGGATTGTGTAATTTCTTTTGCATGTTTTAGATAACGAAGTGTAAAATTGCAGTGGACATGTGACTGTGGGGTAGGGATAGCAGATTTTTGCCCATTAAGTCATACTAATGGGTCGGGTTTGGGTATATCCATGGGTACAAGATTATATCCATTCCCTACGCATGAGCAATCGGATCGGGTTTGGGCGCCGCTCATGGACACAAAAGCATATCCAAGCCCTATCCATTTAGGTCAGATATCCATGGATATCCATGTCCATGGGCAAAATTGCCATCCTTAGTCCTTGCAGATCGAGGACCAGCTCGCCTGGTGGTCGCGGCGCAATGGGCGGCGAAATCGGCGGGCAGCTGGTGGCAGGTGGGCGGCGGTGGGTGGGTTGCGAGCACTGGAATCTCCAGCACGGCGGCAGAATCCCACAGCGCTGGCCCCTGGCGACGCGCGGGCGCCGGACGGAGGAAGTAGAAGGATTCAAGGACCTGTTTGCTACTATTTTAACATTATGAGGTGTTTTTTGCAAAACAACCACTGTACTACGCGCGCGACATGAATTTCGGGACGGAGGGAGTACAAAGCAAGACAAAATAATATGTTCGAGCCCCATTGTTTTACCTTTAGTAATGGCAATACAAATGCGTGCCTTGCAACTCCTTCTGTCACAGAGTAAGGACACCGCAAGATTGAACCTACTACCAAGCTCCTCTCCCACTGAAGATGAATCAATCTAATTGACCAAAAGAGATAGATAGATCGGAGAGAAATACAAGGCTATAAAATCACACATAATAAATCTCATAAAAGACTCAATTAATTTCAATGAATAATCTGAACATAAACCCATAATTCATCGTATCCCAACAAACACACCGCAAGAATTACATCGAATAGATCTTTGAAGAGATAATTGTATTGAAGATTAGAGAGAGAGAGAGAGAGAGAGAGAGAGAGAGAGAGATTCATGTAGCTACTTCTATGGAACCGTATGTCCTTTGGGAACTACTCACACATCATCATGGAGGCAACAAGGTTGATGAAGATGGGTTCGGTATGAACTTGCACAATTTTACTAAATTGTCCAACATGCCACACATTAGAGATTATGACCCTAACGCTTTGAAGTTGCGTGTATTTCCTTTCTCTTTGAGAGGAAAAGAAAAGTAATGGCTTCTAGCTTTACCTAGAGGAAGTATAACTTCATGTGATGATTGTTCCAGCAAATTTCTATGTAAGTTTTGTCCACCTACAAAAATCATGCAACTTTATTCTCAGATTACAGGTTTCAAGCATGACGAATGTGAGCCACTAGCGCTAGCGTGGGATCGAATGAAAGAAGCCATAAGGAATTATCCTAACCATGAAATGGAGGAATGGTTACTCCTTCATATGTTTTATAATGGTCTAAATCCTATGTCAAAAACTATGCTTGATACAGTTGCAGGAGCAACGATCATTGGAAAGCCATATGATCTCAAGAAACTACTTGATGATATGCAAGAAAACCATGCCCGATGGTAGGTTGAAAAAACTACCAACAAAAGTGCAACATCCCAAAAATGCAGGAAGACACGAGTTTGGATGGACCTGTGACTTTGATTCTAAGGGTGGTAGCATCCTAGACAATTTGGCGATAAATGGATATTGAAGGAGACACCAAACCTAAACTTTTCTTTCTAGCCTCTTTGAATCTCGAGGGCGAGATTCTTTTTAAGGGGGGTAGATTTGTAACATCCCAAAATTCTGAATTTTGGAATTTTATATAAATTAAGTATTTTTTTATTTCTTTGATTGATCTTTTTTAAAATTGAGTTGAATTTGAAACTTTGACTTTGAATGAATATTAAATGAGAGGGAATAAGATGACTTGCCCATAATTTTCGGTTTAGATTTTGGTTGTATGTGACATTTGAATTTCCAAATATTCAAACATTTTCCAATTCAAAAGGAAATAATTGAGAGAAGGTAATATGACTCCTTAAAATAAATATTTTAAAAGTATTTGAATAATGTTTGGAATTTAAAATTTATTTTGAAAATTATTTTAAATACTTAACTTAACTAAAATTGCAATATTAGTTATTTCCAAAGTAATTTATATAGGCCATACAAAATGTTTACATCACTCTATATATCACCATATATTTATGTGAATTTTTCCCAATTTTTTAATGGAAAATGACACTTCCTCCCTCTCTATGTAAAACATAATAGAAAACGCTATGAATACTGTTAGTCAGGCGGCTTATACCTATCTCCCGCACAGAGCGAGTTGTACCTATCTCTTGCGCAGAGGGATCAATACCTATCTCTCGCTTTGGGTAACTCATACTTATCCCTCGCTCGCGCGCAGCACAACGCAGCCAGCAGCCCACGTGCGCAACCTGTATTTATTTCCTTTCCTTTTTCTCATGGGCCTTGGCGTTGTCTCGCCCGTGCGTGGCGTTCTCTATTTTCCTGTACATGCACACATTTCTTTTGTCTCTTTTAGTCGCACATTGACTATCCGATAAACCTCAAACCTATATATAAAGACATAAGGAACACCCAAATACATCCAATTCGGACTAAATTAATTTTTGGTTTGGCTAACCTCATTAAAATATTCTTTCTTCTGTGGTATATTTCTCATTTCTGTCTTTGTATTTTCTTTTATATTTCCGTAGTTTATTATTTTTAGACTAGTCAATGATAGGAATCCATTTTTTCGCTAAGATATTTATTCCGTCCATTGTAGGTTGTTTCATATTATCAATTAGTCCCAGTATTTCACAAATTAGCCTTAGAATTTTTTTAGTCCTAATTTTTCACTCGTACATCTAAATTTGATGAAATAACGCCCATATTTTCATCTTGATCTCATCTATCCAGTTAACCTATCTATCAAATTTTTGCAACTTCAAATTCCAAATTTATTCAAATTCAACTTCAAACTTCTTTCGATCATAACTATTTACACGTAACTCCATTTTCGACGAATCCAATTGCATTAGATTCTTATCGAAGTAATCCTGCTATTAGTACCAGTACAGTTATCTTTTCAACATATAATTTTGATCATAGCCAGATTACGCCACTAGTTCAGAAAGTGTTGTTGCGGCAGTATTTTGACATATTAAATGCAAACTTCTTTCGGTTATATCTTTTGATTTGTTATTCCAAATCTGGTGATTCTTTTTTTTTCTACGTGTTGATATTGATAATGACTATCTAGTAGCACCATTATTTCAACTTTAAAACTTCCTCAAATTTGAGCAATTATAATTTTAAATTCAAACTTATTTTGATCATATCTTGCAAACCATATATCATTTCAAGTGTTTCATTTTGCATATGAACACCTGTACCATATACTTGATGTTTATGTCATGTATACTCCAAATACAAATACTTTTGACATGTTTGAATTTAAATATTAAAATGAAATTTCATTTTACTATAACTTGCATTGTAGTGCTCCGTTCAAATAATTCTTTTTCCATGTGAACTCTTATGTCATAGGCAATCTTCTAAACAACCTTCATGTTGTTCTCAATTCCATGCTATCTGAAACATACTTTTGTATAGAAAAATTTCAATATCCATTAACTCTTTTGAGTTAATTCCTTCACCTACCACGTTCTAACACCATAAAGACGCATGCTATATAATAAGACTATTTATGTTGTTGCCTTTTGCACTATGCCATACTTCGTTCTTGAGTTTATTTGGATTTTTATATGGCATGGTTGTTGAGTTGAATTATTTCGTTTACGATAGATTGCTTGTGACGAGTAGAATTATGAAGAATTGTGGGTGCGAATAGCTTCATCAACTAGGAAAGTTACATCTAGATCATACTCCTTTTATACCTATGTTTTCTATGCATTGTAGACCCATTGAATATATGCATGAGTAGGACTATGAATATAGTATGCAATATACTCCCAGTAGTTCATTGAGGTAGGTTTGAGCCAACGTTGTAGGATATTTTTTCTATGCTAAAGTAGAAGGGGATTGGGAAGTGATTCATTATGTGGTACGAGAGGAAATGTAGTAAATAGAACCAATTAAATGACAATAACTTTATGTTAACAAATTATCTAGGTGGAAGTTGCATGGTGAGGGGCACCCTAGAGTAACTAGGGATTTTCCCGAGTGTCCTAGAGTAACCAGGGGATCACTCTTTTATGGAAAGCCACCTAGGTTCAAAGGGATCAAACGATATTTCATGACTAGAAGCTTATGTGTCCAGCCACAAGCTATTATGGGTCCTGGCTTGGTTGATCAGTTGTGATGACTCTTACTTGGTAGTGCTACGAGAAGTAATATAAGTAGGTGGGATGAGCACTACTGGAGTTAAGGGAAATTCTTTTGAAAGATTATGTCTCGGTCTTCCAGTTCACATACCACAAGTGTATGATCTATAAAGAAGGTGATCGAGTCTTTTGGGGAAAAGTGCGCAAACCTCACAGTATGTAAAACTAATTGATTATTCGTGTCCCTGGTTACGGTCAATTTGAGCACCTAGACGTGGGAATGTTGAGTGATCTCATCAAATTTAATTAATTGAATGGGTTTAAATCAACTTGGGTATAGATTGAGTGGAGGAACCATCTCAATCATATGATAAGCTTTGTAGTACTAAATTGATGATCATGAAAATAAGACAATCTTGCTTTACCAAAATTTAAAGCTAGGGCCTTCCACCGGCCAAATTTCATGCACAAGTTATACTCTCCTATGGTGTGACTTGCTAGCACATTCCACGTGCTAACCTACACAGGTGCAACTTATCATGTTGCGGGAACTATATGACGAGTAAGTGATGCGTTAGGGGTTACAATGTCTACACTCAACTTTGCCATTGGTGTTGATGCTACTCCACAATCTTTGTTGTTATTTATATTGTGTGGACTATAAGGTAAGAGTATTTATGTTACTTTTTAACATGTGATTTTCTGCTATTTCATCGAGTACTATGTCTCCTAGCTACTGATCCAGGGATAGCACAATAAGCATACAAAAAGAGTGAATGCAATTGAAGAAAACAATGCGGAGTTGAAAACCAAGTTTGATATCTCCGTCACGAAAGGTAAAGAAGAGGTAAAAGTGAATGCCATCACTAATGAAGAAATTAATGATGTGAATTTCATTGCTCGTAATAGCTACAATCCAAACTTGAAAAATAATGGGTATGCTCGTAGATTACCATACCCTAATAATAATGGAGCACCTAATAATTTAATGGAGCTAGTAATAGCAATATCAATAGAAATACTCTTGAGGATACTCTAAAAAAATTATTGCTAGTCAAACTGAGCAGAATGATAACTTCAAAAATATTTTGAAGAACCATGATAACTTACTTGTTTAGTTGACCAGTAAGATCCTAGCCAAAGTTTGTAGGTAAATCGGAATGTAACCCGGTTGAAGATATCAAGATGATGAGAAGCAATGAAGAGAAGGCAGGAGAGCTTGATAAAAGCCATGTGCCAGAATATACCTACCCATTGCAGAGTTCATAAAATGATAGCAATGAAGCACCCACTACCTAAGGTATCCAATGATGAGGCCTATAATGTCTTTGTTGATCACGTTGCAGCCAAGGTACGTGAGCTAGGTTATGAAAGAAAGAAGTTGTACATTAAATTACCAGCTAAGAAAGAAGATGCTTTTGAGCCTACTATAGAAATTGAGATTGGTTTAAATAAGTTCAATGATTTATGTTATCTAGGTGCTAGTGTTTCCACTATACCTAAATCTGTTTATGATAGTCTCAATATAATCTTGGTCCTTATATTACTACTGAGATTAGGTTGAATATGGCTAACTCCTCTCTTACTCAACCAGTAGGGAGTAAGCATGGAGTTGTAGTTCAAATAAATGATTGCCCTGTCATGATTGATCTTGTGATAGTTGATATGCCTGAAGATCCAATTGCTCCTACAATTCTCGGTAGTCATTTCCTAAGGACTATCAAAGCTGTGATAAATGTGTTCGAGGGAAATGTTAGATTTGACTTACCTGCTAAATATCCTAATATCAATTTGTGAGACATTTCCCCAGGAAAAAGAAAAAGAAGACCTACACCGGAGGGCATTGTCGTCTATGCCAGAAGATATGGTCTCGGTGTGTTTGCACCTACATGATCTTCACTATGGTCAAGCTAACTGGCTAAAAGCAAGCGCTTCATGGGCGACAACCCACGCAAATAAAGTAGAAAAGTAAGTTTTGTCTTTGTTCTAATAAAAAGAGTGTTGAAGTTCTAGATAAAGAAATTGAGTTTGGAAGAGTCGTTCTAATCAAGGCTTTGTTATGTGCAAAAATGATTATGTGTTGTATTGACGTTTGAAGGGCAGGATATATGCCTATGTATTGTGTTGGGACTAACCCCGCAAGAATTTGAAGAAAAACAGAAATTTCAGAAGGAACAGAAGAAAAGACGGCATAGCATGCAAGCACCAAGGTCGTCTGGGTAGTCATATGACTTCCTTGTCGTTCTAATCAAGGCTTTGTTACGTGCAAAAATGATTATGTGTTGTATTAATGTTTGAAGGGATGGATATATGCCTATGTATTGTGTTAGGACTAACCCCGCAAGAATTTGAAGAAAAACAGAGGTTTCAGAAGAAACAGAAGAAAAGACGGTGTAGCATGCAAGCACCAAGGTCGTCTGGGTAGTCATATGACTCCCTTGCGGTTCCATCAAAAAACAACAAGAGACAATAGTGTGATCGACGGCGTATCATGTGAGCGCTCCCGCTCTGTTGGGGATCGTAGCAGAAATTTAAAATTTTCTACGCATCACTAAGATCAATCTATGGAGTCATCTAGCAACGAGAGAGAGAGAGAGAGAGAGAGAGAGAGAGAGGAGTGCATCTACATACCCTTGTAGATCGCGAGCGGAAGCGTTCAAGAGAAAGGGGTTGATGGAGTCATACTCGTCGTGATCCAAATCACCGATGATCCTAGTGCCGAACGGAAGGCACCTCCGCGTTCAACACACGTACGGAGCGGAGACGTCTCCTCCTTCTTGATACAGCAAGGGGGGAGGAGAAGTTGATGGAGATCCAGTAGCACAACGGCGTGGTGGTGGAAGCAGCGGGATTTTAGCAGGGCTTCGCCAAGCGCTACTGGAGGAGGAAGAGGTGTCACGGGAGGGAGAGGGAGGCGCCAGGGCTTAGGGTGCGGCTGCCCTCTCTCCCTCCACTATATAGGGGCTAGGGGCGATGCCCCTGGAGATCCCATCAAGAGGGCGGCAGCCCTCGGGGCAACGGCCCCTTAGGGTTTCAACGGGGGCGCATGCCCCTCGGGGGCAACGCCCCTAGGGTTTCAACCCTAGGCGCCTTGGGCCCTTGGGTGGGGCACACCAGCCTACCAGGCTGGTTCCCACGCCACTTCAGCCCATGCGGCCCTCCGGGATAGGTGGCCCCACCGGTGGACCCGGGACCCTTAGGTGTTCCCGGACAATACAGTGACCCCGAAACTCTCGGGTGGTCGAAACTGGACTTCCTATATATAAATCTTTACCTCTGGACCATTCCGGAACTCCTCGTGACGTCCTGGATCTCATCCGGGACTCCGAACAACTTTCGGTTAACCACATACTAATATCTCTACAACTCTAGCGTCACCGAACCTTAAGTGTGTAGACCCTACGGGTTCGGGAGACATGACCGAGACAACTCTCTGGTCAATAACCAATAGCGGGATCTGGATACCCATGTTGGCTCCCACATGCTCCACGATGATCTCATCGGATGAACCATGATGTCGAGGATTCAATCAATCCCGTATACAATCCCTTTGTCTATCAGTACGATACTTGCCCGAGATTCGATCGTCGGTATACCGATACCTTGTTCAATCTCGTTACGGCAAGTATCTTTACTCGTTCCCGTAACACATCATCCCGTGAACAACTCCTTGATCACATTGAGCTCATTATGATGATGTCCTACCGAGTGGGCCCAGAGATACCTCTCGGTCATACGGAGTGACAAATCCTAGTCTCGATTCGTGCCAACCCAACAGATACTTTCGGGGATACCCGTAGTGTACCTTTATAGCCACCCAGTTACGTTGTGACATTTGGCACACCCAAAGTACCCTTACGGTATCCGGGAGTTGCACAATCTCATGGTCTAAGGAAAAGATACTTGACATTAGAAAAGCTTTAGCAGACGAACTACATGATCTTGTGCTATGCTTAGGATTGGGTCTTGTCCATCACATCATTATCCTGATGATGTGATCCCATTATCAATGACATCATATGTCCATGGTTAGGAAATCGTAACCATCTATTGATCAACGAGCTAGTCAACTAGAGGCTCACTAGGGACATGTTGTGGTCTATGTATTCACACATGTATTACGATTTTCGGATAACACAATTATAGCATGAACAATAGACAATTATCATGAACAAGGAAATATAATAATAACCATTTTATTATTGCTTCTAGGGCATATTTCCAACAGTCTCCCACTTGCACTAGAGTCAGTAACCTAGTTACATTGTGATGAATCGAACACCCTTAGAGTTCTGGTGTTGATCATGCTTTGCACGTGGAAGAGGTTTAGTCAACGGATCTGCGACATTCAGGTCCGTATGCACTTTACAAATCTCTATGTCTCCATCTTGAACATTTTCACAAATGGAGTTGAAGCGACGCTTGATATGCCTGGTCTTCTTGTGAAACCTGGGCTCCTTGGCAAGGGCAATAGCTCCAGTGTTGTCACAAAAGAGAGTCATCGGGCCCGACTCATTGGGAATAATGCTACGTCTTGATCTTGCGTTGGTTTTCCTCGAAGAGGAGAGGGTGATGCAGCAAGTGTAGCGTAAGTATTTCCCTCAGTTTTGAGAACCAAGGTATCAATCCAGTAGGAGGCTCCTCAAAAGTCCCACACACCTACACAAACAAACTGAGAACTCGCAACCAACGCAATAAATGGGTTGTCAATCCCTTCATGGCCACTTGCGAAAGTGAGATCTAATAAAGATAGTATGATAAGATAAATATATTTTTGGTATTTTATGATATAGATGCAAAAAAGTAAAGATGCAAAAAAAAAGTAGATTGAAAGCAAATATGATAAGAGATAGACCCGGGGGCTATAGGTTTCACTAGTGGCTTCTCTCAAGATAGCATAAGTATTACGGTGGGTGAACAAATTACTGTCGAGCAATTGATAGAAAAGTGCATAGTTATGAGATTATCTAGGCATGATCATGTATATAGGCATCACGTCCATAACAAGTAGACCGACTCATGCCTGCATCTACTACTATTACTCCACACATCGACCGCTATCTAGCATGCATCTAGAGTATTAAGTTCATAAGAACGGAGTAACGCATTAAGCAAGATGACATGATGTAGAGGGATAAACTCATGCAATATGATATAAACCCCATCTTGTTATCCTCGATGGCAACAATACAATACGTGCCTTGCAACCCTTTACATCCTTTGGTAAGGACACCGCAAGATTGAACCCAAAGCTAAGCACTTCTCCCATGGCAAGAAAGACCAATCTAGTAGGCCAAACCAAACTGATAATTCAAGAGACTTGCAAAGATAACTCAATCATACATAAAAGAATTCAGAGAAGATTCAAATATTATTCATAGATAAACTTGATCATAAACCCACAATTCATCGGATCTCGACAAACACACCGCAAAAAGAGTTTACATCGAATAGATCTCCACAAGAGAGGGGAGAACATTGTATTGAGATCCGAAAGAGAGAAGAAGCCATCTAGCTAATAACTATGGACCCGAGGTCTGTGGTAAACTACTCACAATTCATCGGGGCAAAGATGTTGATGTAGAGGCCCTCCGTGCTTGATTCCCCTCCGCAGAGTGCGTGAAGGCTCAAGATGGGATCTCGCGGATCTGAAGGTTACGGCGGTGGAAATTGTGTTTCGTGGTGCTCCCGGATGTTTTCGTGGTACGTAGGTATATATAGGAAGAAGAAGTACGTCGGTGGCCGCCCGAGGGGCCCACGAGACAGGGGGCGTGGCCTCCTATCTCGTGGCTTCCTCGGAAGCTTCTTGACTTGCACTCCAAGTTCTCCGGATCACGTTCGTTCCAAAAATCACGCTCCCGAAGGTTTCATTCCGTTTGGACTCGTTTGATATTCCTTTTTTGAAATCTGAAATAGGCAAAAAAACAGCAATATGGGCTGGGCCTCCGGTTAGTAGGTTAGTCCCAAAATGATATAAATGTGTAAAATAAAGCCCATAAACATCCAAAAGGGTAATATAATAGCATGGAACAATCAAAATTATAGATACGTTGGAGACGTATCAAGCATCCCTAAGCTTAATTCCTGCTCGTCCTCGAGTAGGTAAATGATAAAAGAGAATTTTGATGTGGAATGCTACCTAGCATAATTCATAATGTAATTTTCTTTATTGTGGCATGAATGTTCAGATCCAAATGAATACAAAATAGAAGTTCATATTGATAAAAGAAATAGTAATACTTCAAGCATACTAATCAAAGTAATCATGTCTTCTCAAAATAACATGGCGAAAGAAAGTTCATCCCTACAAAATCATATAGTTAGGCTATGCTTTATTTTCGTCACACAAAGATGTTCCCAACTTCTATACCCCCGATGACAAGCCAAGCAATTGTTTCATACTTAAATAATCTCAAACTTTTTCAACCTTCACGCAATACATGTGCGTGAGCCATGGATATAGCACTATGGGTGGAATAGAATATGATGATGGGGATTGTGTGGAGAAGACAAAAAAGGAGAAAATCTCACATTGACGAGGATAATCAACGGGCTATGGAGATGCCCATCAATTGATGTCAACATGAGGAGTAGGGATTGCCATGCAACGGATGCACTAGAGCTATAAATAAATGCTCAACAAAAGAAAACTAGTGGGTGTGCATCCAACTTGCTTGCTCACAAAGACCTAGGGCATTTGAGGAAGCCCATCGTAGGAATATACAAGCCAAGTTCTATAATGAAAAATTCCCACTAGTATATGAAAGTGACAACATAGGAGACTCTCTATCATGAAGATCATGGTGCTACTTTGAAGCACAAGTGTGGAAAAAGAGATAGTAGCATTGTCCCTTCTCTCTTTTTCTCTCATTTTATATATTTTTCTTTTTCTTCTCTTTTTTTCTTTTTTTTTTCTTTTTGTAAAGTCCAAAGTCTCATCTCGACTTGTGGGGGAATCATAGCCTTCATCATCCTTTCCTCACTAGGACAATGCTCTAATAATAAAGATCATCACACTTTTATGGATTTACAACTCGAAACTAGAACAAGATATGACTCTATATGAATGCCTCCGACGGTGTACCGGGATGGTGCAATGAATCAAGAGTGACATGTATGAAAAATAATGCATGGTGGCTTTGCCAAAAATACGATGTCAACTACATGATCATGCAATGTCAATATGACAAAAGTAAAGTATGTCATGATGATGAACGGAACAGTGGAAAGTTGCATGGAAATATATCTCGGAATGGCTATGGAAATTCCATAATAGGTAGGTATGGTGGCTGTTTTGAGGAAGATATAGGGAGGTTTATGTGTGATAGAGCATATCGTATCACGGGTTTTGGATGCACCGGCGAAGTTTGCACCAACTCTCAAGGTGATAAAGGGCAATGCACGGTACCGAAGAGGCTAGCAAATGCGGAAAGGTAAAAGTGCGTATAATCCATGGACTCAGCATTAGTCAAAAGAACTCATATACTTATTGCAAAAATTTAGAAGTCATCAAAAATCAAGTACTACGCGCATGCTCCTAGGGGGATAGATTGGTAGGAAAAGACCATCGCTCGTCCCGACCGCCACTCATAAGGATGCACAAGCCAGGTACACTTCATGTTTCAAATTTGTTACACAACTTTAACCATACGTGCATGCTACGGGACTTGCTAACTTCAACACAAGCATTCTTTGAATTCATAATCACCCAACTAGCATGACTTTAATATCACTACCTCCATATCTCAAAACAATTATCAAGTATCAAGTTGATCATAGCATCCAATTCACTTCCTATGATGGTTTTGATTATACGCAACTTGGATGCTCATCATTCTAGGACCAACTTTATGACCATAGTAAATACCATGCTGTTCTAAAATACTCTCAAAATAATATAAGTGAAGCATGAGAGACTAGAAATTTCTTCAAAATTAAGTCACCACCGTGCTCTAAAAAATATAAGTAAAGCACTAGAGCAAAAACTATCAAGCTCAAAAGATATAAGTGAAGCACATAGAGTATTCTAGCAAATTCTAATCAAACAGGCTTCTCCCAAAAGTTGTGTACAGCAAGGATGATTGTGGTAAATTAAAAAGCAAATACCAATATAATATACGACGCTCCGAGCAAAACACATATCATGTGGTGAATAAAAATATAGCTCCAAGTAAAGTTACCAATGAACGAAGACGAAAGAGGGGATGCCTTCCCGGGGCATCCCCAAGCTTAGGCTTTTGGCTATTCTTGAATATCTTGGGGTGCCTTGGGCATCCCCAAGCTTAGGCTCTTGCCACCCTTTATTCCATAGTCCATAAAAGCTTTACCCAAAACTTCAAAACTTCACAGCACAAAACTCAACAGGAAATCTTATAAGCTCCGTTAGTGAAAGAAAAAAAAAACCACCACATAAAGTACTGCAATGAACTCATTCTTTATTTATTTTGGTGTTAAACCTACTGTATTCCAACTTCCTTATGGTTTGTAAACTAATTTACTAGCCATAGATTCATTGAAATAGGCAAACAACACACGAAAAACAGAATCTGCCAAAAATAGAACAGTCTGTAGCAATCTGTAATTAACGCAAACTTATTGAACTCAAAAAATTCAGCCAAAATAGGAAGACCTAGGCAATTTGTTTATTGATCAGAAGCAATTGGAATCACTATTTTATCACGTTCTGGTGATTTTTAAAAATTGTTTTCGTGAACCGAAAGTTTCTGGAAATTACAGCAAGATCATATCAACTATCATCCAAGAAGATCCTATAGGTTTAACTTGGCACAAACACTAATTAAAAGATAAAACCACATCTAAACAAAAGGTAGATGGATTATTTATTCCTAAAGAGAAACAAAAACAAAAAACATAAAGAATAAATTTGGGTTGCCTCCCAACAAGCGCTATCGTTTAACGCCCCTAGCTAGGCATAAAAGCGAAGATAGATCTAACGAGTGCCATCTTTGGCACTAGGAGAGGAGGGTATCCTCTCTATAGCATTCATTCTTATATTTAAGGTAAGAACATGACCATTAATGGAAGAAGTAAGATTAAGCACATTACGGAAGTTTGCCTCTAAACTAGACTTCATCTCTTTAATAATTTCATTTTGATAAAAGCACAAGAGAGTAGTTGATTCAACCTTATCATTCATGGGGTGCCCAAATATAGTTTTCATTCCTTCATAGGTATCTATAGCATCCCCTTCAATAAACCCTTCATCAAAAATAGAGTCTAGAACTTGTTTGAAAGAAGCGGGCAATCCAACATAGAAACTCTTTAAGTAAACCTCAATTTGATATTGTGGTACATAGCTAGCCCGAATCCTAAGTAACCTCTCCCAAGCATGTTTTAAAGACTCATCAAGTAAATAGCGAAAAATTCCAGAGTCATCCTCATCAAAATTATTCAAGCTCTCATTGGAGACCCCGGTGGGTCTTTCTATAGCATCATTATTTATGATCTTAGAGAGGATAGAAGGGTCATCTAAGGTACTAGAACCTAGGAAAGGGCCCTTGGTTCTTTTTGATTCGGCCATGGCAACGGGAAGGCAAACGAAAATGAGAGGAGGAGATTGGGAAAGAGAGGGCGAATAAAACGGCAAGGGTGAAGTGGGGAAGAGGAAAACGAGAGGCAAATGGCAAATAATGTAAATGCGAGGGAGATGGGGTTCTGATGGGTACTTGGTATGTCTTGACTTGAGCGAAGACCTCCCCGGCAACGGCGCCAGAAATCGCACGTTGGCGGGAGGTCGAATCTTGACTTGACTTGGTGGAAGCTTCCCCGGCAACGGCGCCAGAAATCCTTCTTGCTACGTCTTGAGCTTGCGTTGGTTTTCCTCGAAGAGGAGAGGGTGATGCAGCAAGTGTAGCGTAAGTATTTCCCTCAGTTTTGAGAACCAAGGTATCAATCCAGTAGGAGGCTCCTCAAAAGTCCAACGCACCTACACAAACAAACTGAGAACTCGCAACCAACGCAATAAATGGGTTGTCAATCCCTTCACGGCCACTTGCGAAAGTGAGATCTAATAAAGATAGTATGATAAGATAAATATATTTTTGGTATTTTATGATATAGATGCAAAAAGTAAAGATGCAAATAAAAGTAGACTGAAAGCAAATATGATAAGAGATAGACCCAGGGGCCATAGATTTCACTAGTGGCTTCTCTCAAGATAGCATAAGTATTACGGTGGGTGAACAAATTACTGTCGAGCAATTGATAGAAAAGCGCATAGTTATGAGATTATCTAGGCATGATCATGTATATAGGCATCACGTCCATAACAAGTAGACCGACTCCTGCCTGCATCTACTACTATTACTCCACACATCGACCGCTATCCAGCATGCATCTAGAGTATTAAGTTCATAAGAACAGAGTAACGCATTAAGCAAGATGACATGATGTAGAGGGATAAACTCATGCAATATGATATAAACCCCATCTTGTTATCCTCGATGGCAACAATACAATATGTGCCTTGCAACCCTTTACATCCTTTGGTAAGGACACCGCAAGATTGAACCCAAAGCTAAGCACTTCTCCCATGGCAAGAAAGACCAATCTAGTAGGCCAAACCAAACTGATAATTCGAAGAGACTTGCAAAGATAACTCAATCATACATAAAAGAATTCATAGAAGATTCGAATATTATTCATAGATAAACTTGATCATAAACCCACAATTCATCGGATCTCAACAAACACACATCAAAAAGAGTTTACATCGAATAGATCTCAACAAAAGAGGGAGAGAACATTGTATTGAGATCCAGAAAGAGAGAAGAAGCCATCTAGCTAATAACTATGGACCCGTAGGTCTGTGGTAAACTACTCACAATTCATCTGAGGGGCAAAGATCTTGATGTAGAGGCCCTCCGTGCTTGATTCCCCCACCGGCAGAGTGCCGGCGAAGGCTCCAAGATGGGATCTCAAGGATACAGAAGTTTACGGCGGTGGAAATTGTGTTTCGTGGTGCTCCCGGATGTTTTCGGGGTACGTAGGTATATATAGGAAGAAGAAGTACGTCGGTGGCCGCCCGACGGGCCCACGAGACAGGGGGCGCGCCCTATAGGGGGGCGCGGCCTCCTATATCGTGGCTTCCTCGGAAGCTTCTTGACTTTCACTCCAAGTTCTCCGGATCACGTTCGTTCCAAAAATCACGCTCCCGAAGGTTTCATTCCGTTTGGACTCCGTTTGATATTCATTTTCTTCAAAATACTGAAATAGGCAAAAAAACAGCAATATGGGTTGGGCCTCCGGTTAGTAGGTTAGTCCCAAAAATGATATAAATGTGTAAAATAAAGCCCATAAACATCCAAAAGGGGTAATATAATAGCATGGAACAATAAAAAATTATAGATATGTTGGAGACGTATCAAATAACTCCTAGGTCAGTAATGAACTCCTTCATCCAGATTGCTTCATGTGCTGCCTCCGAGGCTGCCATGTACTCCGCTTCACATGTAGATCCCGCCATGATGCTTAGCTTGCAACTGCACCAGCTGACTGCCCCACCATTCAAAATATACACGTATCCGGTTTGTGACTTGGAGTCATCTAGATCTGTGTCGAAGCTAGCATCAACGTAACCCTTTACGACGAGCTCTTTGTCACCTCCATAAACGAGAAACATATCCTTAGTCCTTTTCAGGTACTTCAGGATATTCTTGACCGCTGTCCAGTGTTCCATGCCGGGATTACCTTGGTACCTTCCTACCAAACTTACGGCAAGGTTTACATCAGGTCTGGTACATAGCATGGCATACATAATAGGCCCTATGGCCGAGGCATAGGGGATGACACTCATCTTTTCTCTATCTTCTGCCATGGTCGGGCATTGATCCGCGCTCAATCTCACACCTTGCAATACAGGCAAGAACCCCTTCTTTGACTGATCCATATTGAACTTCTTCAATATCTTGTCAAGGTATGTGCTTTGTGAAAGACCAATGAGGCGTCTCGATCTATCTCTATAGATCTTGATGCCTAATATATAAGCAGCTTCTCCAAGGTCCTTCATAGAAAAACACTTATTCAAGTAGGCCTTTATGCTTTCCAAGAGTTCTATATCATTTCCCATCAATAGTATGTCATCCACATATAATATGAGAAATGCTCTGAGCTCCCACTCACTTTCTTGTAAACACAAAGCTTCTCCATAAATCACGTAAACCCAAACGCTTTGATCATCTCATCAAAACGAATGTTCCAACTCCGAGATGCTTGCACCAGCCCATAGATCGAGCGTTGGAGCTTGCATACCTTGTCAGCATTCTTAGGATCGACAAAACCTTCCGGCTGCATCATATACAATTCTTCCTTAAGGAAACCATTAAGGAATGTCGTTTTGACGTCCATTTGCCATATCTCATAATCATAGAATGCGGCAATTGCTAACATGATTCGGACAGACTTCAGCTTCACTACGGGTGAGAAGGTCTCATCGTAATCAACCCCTTGAACTTGTCGATAACCCTTAGCGACAAGTCGAGCCTTATAGATGGTTACATTACCATCCGCGTCTGTCTTCTTCTTAAAGATCCATTTATTTTCTATGGCTCGCCGATCATCGGGCAAGTCTGTCAAAGTCCATACTTCATTTTCGTACATGGATCCTGAGGGAGTCCCTGATTAGGGGGTGTCTGGATAGCCGGACTACCGTCATCGGCCGGACTATCATTTGCCAGACTATCATCATCGACCGGACTCCAAGACTATGAAGATCGAAGATTGAAGACTTCCCCCCGTGTCCGGATGGGACTTTCCTTGGCGTGGAAGGCAAGCTTGGCGATACGGATATGTAGATCTCCTACCATTGTAACCGACTCTATGTAACCCTAGCCCCCTCCGGTGTCTATATAAACCGGATGGCTTTAGTCCGTAGGACAACAACCACAACAACCCTTACAATCATACCATAGGCTAGCTTCTAGGGTTTAGCCTCCTTGATCTCGTGGTAGATCCACTCTTGTAAACATCCACAATATCAATATCAATCAAGCAGGACGAGGGTTTTACCTCCATCAAGAGGGCCCGAACTGGGTAAACATCGTGTCCCTTGTCTCCTGTTACCATCCTCCTAGACGCACATTCGGGACCCCTACCGAGATCCGCCGGTTTTGACACCGACATTGGTGCTTTCATTGAGAGTTCCTCTGTGCCGTCACCGATAGGAAGGATGCCTCCTCCGTCTTCAAGGACGGTATCTTCGCCAAAGGAGCCTTGGCCGCCGCCAAACTATCGGGCTAGGTGGTTTTCTTATGACCGCTTTGTCCGCCATCGCTCGACAATGACCTCTCAAGTCGTCAAAAGCAATCTTCACGTCAGCTCGAATTCGCCGAAGCGGCTGGATCAATAGAGCTCTCGTCAGAACGAGCTCTTGGATCGCATCGCCGCCACAGGAGTCGCTATAGACTACGATCGATTGGGCTTAAACCCGATCGAGAGAAATTAACTCTCCCGGTCACCCACCGTTGCGGTGGTAGAGGAACAATGCGCGACGCTTCTCCGTATTGAAAACTAGTCATGTCCGGATCCCGAACCCCTCATGCCGGATTCCCGGAGGGACGGGCTTCGATCAAACACTGAACTTAAAGTCGCATCGGACTGCACTCGTTGGACAACGTCCGAAATCAAGCTTCCAAAATTGGAAACTTCTCGGCCTTGAGCCCCGAGATGGGTAGGGTTCGGACTTAGTTCCACCCACCCGCCCCGACATATGCGGTCTAACTCTAATTCGGCAAGAGCCCCCCGAGACCAGTACATCACTAATTGGGCCGATTCCTCCTGGTTATGGACAGGATAAAGGACTGCCGAGAGGAAAACGCAATCTCAGTCTTCTGCAATAATTGCACGGACAAGGGAATCCTAAACGCCATAAGTCGCCGCGACATCACGCGCTTTGCTGACTTGGAGACCATCGTACAAAAGTACTGTGCGATGGAGAGCGCCTGGAAAATCAAAAGTAAATTTTGGGATAATCCGGTCCCGAATACATCCCTAGTCCGGAACCAAAGGGTGCATCATTATCAAGCACCTGGGCTGAATACCAAAAAACCAAAACCCCCTAAAGGGTACGGAACCGTACTGGAGGGTTGGCTAAACGGACCTTGAAAAATTCATAGCACGGAGGGCGCCACTCCAACTCATAGCCTTCGAGCATGTTGGATACTACGGCAGGTGGCCAAAAGTGGCGAGGAGCTTCTAGCTCCAGAATCCCAGCCTAGCAACACCAGTACGGTGTTAACAGTCTTGAGACTTTCGCATCCAATAACATGCGAAAACGACAACTCCATAACCTCGCCAAGTCTACCAAGTAGCAACAATAAATCCATGGAGCGACACGGCTATTACCTTCAATGCCAGTGACGAACCTAAATTCCGAACTGCCCAGGCACCAGCCGCATTGGTCCTCAGCCCAATAGTAGACGGCTTTCGCCTTACTAAGGTACTCGTGGATGGCGGCAGCGGACTAAACCTCATCTATGAGGAAACCCTCCGAAAAATGGAAATAGACTGGAACCGCATTGAGCGAAGCAGCACAACCTTTAGAGGAATAATCCCCAGCCGGGAAGCATGCTGCACAGGAAAAATCACGCTAGACATAGTGTTCGGCTTGCCGGACAATTATAGGTCCGAGGAGGTCACGTTTCAAGTGGCCCCATTCAGCAGCGGATATCATGCTCTATTAGGACGAGAGGCATTCACAATTTTTCAAGCTATACCCCATTATGGGTACATGAAGCTTAAAATGCCCGGTCCCAACGGAATTATCACTCTCGCTAGTGATCCGGACATAGCACTCCGCACCGAAAACAAGACAGCCGCACTAGCCCTCGAGGCACTATCCGAAGCCCTAGCGGACGAGGAACTCACCGCGATGCGCTCCACGGTAAACAGGGACGATGTGATACTTGATAAAAGATCCAAGTCCACCTCTTTTAAACTAGCGGATGAAATAGTCAAATTCCAGGTCCACCCAACAGACCCCACGAAGACGGCCTCCATCGGGGCACAATTGAACCCTGATGTAGACGCCACACTGCGAGAATTCCTTCGGGAAAATTGGGACATTTTTGCCTGGCACCCATCGGATATGCCCGGAATCCCACGCAGATTGGCAGAACACAACCTAAACATCCTAAAAGGATTCAAGCCAGTCAAATAGGCTCTTGACGATTTTCGAACCCAAAAGACAGAGCAATGGGAGAAGAGCTAGCCAAGCTCTTGGAAGCCGGATTCATCGAGACATCAAGCACCGGATTGGCTAGGAAACTTGGTGATGGTACCAAGAAGGACAAATCCTGGCGCCTATGTGTCGATTTCAAAGACCTAAATAAGGCCTGCCCAAAGGATCCCTTCCCCTCCCCAAGATCGACCAAATCATCGATGCCACCGCAGGCACGATTCATTGTGCTTCCGGACGATACTCCGCTATCATCAAATCAAGATGGCGAAGCGGATCAAGCCGCAGCAGCATTCATTACTCCATATGGATCATTACGCTTCAACACGATGCCCTTCGGACTTAAAACGCCGGCGCAACATATCGGCGCATGATTCGGACATGTCCGCTACCGGATCGGCAAAACAGTAGAGGCATATGTGGACGACGAGTCGTCAAAACCAAACACGTCGAAACTCTAGTAGACGACTTGAGGCTCACATTCGACAGACCTCGAGCATATGACATCAAGCTGAATCCGGAAAAATGTGTTTTTTGGCGCATCATTTGGAAAGCTGCTGGGCTTCATCGTATCCGTAGAGGAATTGAAGCAAACCCAGCCAAGATCCGAGCTCTGTCACAGCTAGATATCCCAAAAGACCTCAAGCAAATACAAAATTGACGGATGCGAGCGGCTCTAAGCCGCTTTATCTCCCGTCTAGGAGAAAAGGCATTACCCTCTATCGCCTCCTCAGCGCACGAACACCGAGTGGACGGATGCTGCCACCGCTGGACTCGAAGAAATAAAGGCCATATTGGCAACAAATCCGGTCTGGCTGCGCCCAACTTGGGCGAACCAATGTTGTTATACATCGCAGCTACGCATCAAGTTGTAAGCGCGGTACTCGTCGTTTAACGAGAAAGCGAAGGGCATAAATTCCCTCTTCAAAACCAGTATACTACGTATCCTTTGTGTTAACCCCTTGCAGGTCCGTTACCGCACTATCGGAAGATAGCGCGACGCGTGTTCATGGCATCCCGGAAGCTCGACACTACTTTCAAGAGTGTTCGATAACGATGGCCTCTCAAGTACCACTTAACGACATTATAAACAACCGCGACGCGACGGGCAGGATTGCAAAATGGGCCATTGAGCTCTTACCATTTGATATATCTTACAAACCTCGGCGAGCTATCAAGTCTCAAGTTTTGGCTGACTTTGTCGCTGAATGGACCAAAGCCGAACTCCCTAAAGAATACGGCGCATACTCCAATTGGATTATTCACTTCGACGGCTCCAAAATGTTAGCCGGACTGGGGGCTGGCGTCGTATTGACGTCCCCAACCGGAGACACAGTCCAATACGTACTTCAGATAATGTACACGGACTCTAACAACGCAGCCGAATACGAGGCCCTTTTACACGGTCTCCGGATGGCAATCTCCATGGGCATTCAACACCTAGAGGTGCGCGGGGACTCAAACCTCGCAATATTACAAATAAACGGAGACTTTGACGCCAAAGATCCGAAAATGGCAGCATATCGCAACGCTGTCCTCAAAATGTCAGCCCGGCTCGAAGGACTTGAATTCCATCACGTCACCCGGGATAATAACCAAGCGGCCGACGTACTGGCACGCATTGGCGCAAAACGCGACGCTGTCCCTCCTAACATCTTCCTGGAACGGCTCTTCAAGCCATCCGTACTATGGGAAGAAGAGTCCGGAACTAACAATCCGGAACAAGCCGCACCAACCGTAATCCAGCCGATGACATAACACCTTCCGCCCGACATAATGGCAGTAATTGCCCGTGGGCAGAACCATTCTCGCCTACTTGCTTAGGCAGGAGCTTCCAAGACCAAAATGAGGCCCGCTGCATTATCCGTGATCAAAAGCCTACAAGGTCTACGAGGAGAACTTTATAAGAAAAGCACAACCGAGTCCTTCAAAGGTGTATCTCCAAGAGGAAGGGTGAAACCTCCGGCTGAAATTCATGCGGACTAGGCGGACACCACGCCGCAGCTCGGGCCCTTGTAGGAAAGGCATTCCGTACAGGATTTTCTTGGCCGACGGCTCGGCAGATGCCGTGACTTAGTCCAAAGATGTCGGTTGTCGCTCTTTGCTAATCGAGCCATATGCCACCCACCGCCCTCAAAACTATACCAATTACCGGCGTTCATGTGCTGGGGCTTGACATGGTTGGACCACTTAAAGGGGGAACCCACAAGTAAAGGTACCTATTGGTCATGGTGGATAAATTCACCAAATGGATAGAGGCCAAGCCAGTTAAAACGGCAGAGTCCGGACCAGTGATAGACTTTATATCCGGGGTAGTACACTGTTATGGTGTCCCCCACAGCATCATCACCGATAATGGCACGAACTTCACCGCCGACGAGGTTAAATCATGGTGCAAAAATATGGGCATCAAGCTCGATTACGCTTCAGTCTATCATCCTCAAACCAACGGTCAAGTGGAACGAGCAAATGGTCTCATAATGAGCGGCATCAAATCCAGACTAGTGCGGTCCCTTACGAAATCGACGCCTTTGGGTAGAGGAGCTCGACTCCGTACTCCGGGGGCTGCGGACAACGCCTAACCGTACCACCGGATTCACACCATTTTTTATGGTGTACGGCGCAGAAGCAGTTTTGCCCTGCGACATCATTCATGACTCACCTCGAGTGCGCATGTACGAAGAAAGAGAAGCCGAGTAATCGGCAGGACAGCTTGGACACATTGGAGGAAGAGCGCGACGTCGCCAAGGCTCGTTCCGCATTCTATCAACAGCAGGCTCGAAGATACCAAAGCGAGAAGTACGGGCCAAGACTTACAACGTTGGCGAACTGGTTCTCGCTGCCGGACAAGAAAAAGGACAAGCTCAAGCCCAAATGGGAAGGCCCTTCATCATTGATCAAGTCTTGACCGCGGAGCGTACCATCTCTTAAATGCATCGGATAACCGACTCGAGGCGAACACATGGAGCGAGCTTCGCCTCCGGCGATTCTATGCCTAGCGCCGGACTAAGAGTTCGTCCCCTTCCCCCGTCCAAAACTTTTTATTTTATTTATTTCAGCTGCCTTTTGTTCATCTTTTTCTTCTCAAACCTATTCATCCAAGCCTTAAAGGGCTTTACCCGCGCAATGTTCGCGCACAATTGATGTGCTACCCGCACTCATTATACCTGGGGGATTCTTTACGAAGCTTAGTTATACGGGCTTTATGCCCAAAGACACATGTCAAGCCTCCACATGTACCTTTTATTCACCATTATATGCATCGATATGACTTAAGTTTTGGCCAAGCTGGGTTGCTGGCTCTGTGCTTACCCCCACGCTCCCGATTGTTCGGCTAGGAGGTAAAGGAGCACCTCTGCGATTATTCTTGCCGGGTCAGCGGATGTGTACCTCGGACTGGTGAAGCCGAAGCTAAGCGCTCTTAAGGGAATATTCGTCGGTGACTTAAAAGATGATTTTATCCACTTATTTATCTGCCCCAGATGTTTTACGCTTTTTTCGCAGCCGGACATGCACTTTAGGGCATGCCACCCCAATGGAAAGGAACCCTTAACGGAACTATTCTCCCGGAAGATGTTTCTTACTAACCATGTAATATAACATAACTAGTTGGGCACTTATGCGATAAAGCACCGATGACCCTACGCTTTGGTCTCCACGCATACCCCGGTTGTTTCATAACCGAGAAGGTATTCGGACACACTCCGGACTCTAGGGTCCCGAGGTCGAAGCGAAAAGGTCGGCAAAGACAAGCGATCTACAATCGGCTAGAAGACATTCTCGTATGTCATTTTATAATACATTGTCAAATCGACTAATTGTATTCTTCCTCAATCCCGTCTAACAAGGTTGTCTAATTTGATCCTGTTGGGAAAATTTTTGCCAACTCCACTTGGCGTATACTAAACTCACAGGATCGCCTTCCCATCGGGCCCCACAGTCCGACTTCGCCATGTGGTTGGGATCCGCCTTCTTGTACAGCGTCTTTACCATGGCCGGGCTTCCACAGCACCTTGGCGGCAGGCGAAATCTTCCATAAATGGAAGCGTTGCGCACTCCCACAGCTTCTCCGCAAGCTCCCCAAGACCCTCGGGTATGGAGAAGGCCGCCATAACGCTGGATGGCGCCTCTCATAGCCTGCCGAACTCGTTCGATCGGTTGCAACAATTCGGAAGTTGATCACCCGTTATTACGGGCATCTCCTCCAGCAGGCGACACTGTGAGCATACCTGAGACATATTACATCAAATTGACTTCCTCGCCGAACTCATCTTTTCAAAGGAGTTCGCTCAAGCACTACTATATATGCCGCGATGAAGCCGTTGATTCTCCTTAACGGAGCCCGACAGCTCGGCCCGAACACCTTTAGCTCTTCTCCAAGCTGGGCATGGGCATCCTGGAGCTTGTTCCTTTCATCTCGCACCTTATGCAGCACCCTCTCGCCGCCTTTAGTTGGCGCGAAGTTCTTACTGTCCGGATCTTGTCCGCAGCACCTGCAACGTCGTTTTTTAGACTTGCGCAAAGGCCAAACGCTACTTATCCTTCTAAAATAATGCGTTACCAGGAGAGGTCCTTGCGTTTCCTCCTGCGCCAGACAATGCGGCCTCAAGTTGGGCCTTGCACTCTTGCAGCTCCTGAGACAGTTGGGTATTCTTCTCGGTAAGATCCTGCATTTCATATGATCCTTAAATCAGTTAATATAACTACTTTAAGTCTCGGGGGCTACTGGCATATACAACCGTTAAAATCTCTTACCCGTATGTCTTTTACATACCGCTCCGTGGCTCTGGTAAAACTATCTTGAGCGGCAGGAAGGTGCGCGTCCCCGTGTTAAAGGCATTCAACGCCTCGGGAGAAGCAGCGTCACGAAATACTGTCCGAGGCGCTGTGATTCAGGCACTCTCCACCTCAGACTTGGTGGTGGACAGTCTTTCGGCATCCTCTGTCGGAGGAACGTCCGGCTCGCGCCTTGTGCTCGCCTCCCCCTCCTGACCGGGTGCGGGAGCCCGGCTGGTAGAGGCTGGATTGACAACTTCCACGCCCGCAGTCCGGCGGACGCTTTTTTCCCTATAAAAGTCATGAGCACTCAAAACGCTTCCTAGGAACGTTGCTCTAAAAATAAGGAATTGTGAGCTACACCTTTGCGGCGACGCTTCAGTCCGCGCCGCGCTCCTCTTCCGCCTACCGGTCCGGACTGGCCCTTGTTGGTCAGCCACCGCGGGCTCGGCTTCTCGCCCTGGGGCACCTCCTGCGCAGTGCCATCATGTACGGTGGTGAGAAATAAGCAAGGAAGGAATAGCGATGTCGGGCTTCGCCGCAATCACCGGGAGCCGGTTTAGTCCGGGTAGTCGGCCGTGATGGCGACTAAAGCATTATCCATGCTGAGCTGGTGGAACACCCGTCGATTAGCTCCACCTTTATGTCCGGATCCTCTTCGAGGCCGGATCCCGGATCTCTGGATCCTCGGGCTGCGGAGCCGGACTTAGCATTCCTCCATAGTCCGGCGCAGTTCTGCGTCGAAAGAATGACACAATGTAAGAAACTTAAGTTTCGAAGGCACGGGTCGGACACGCTAAGTGTTCACTTACCCAAGGCCGGGATTGTTCATGGAAAACCCATTTAACGGGTTAAATCAAGGAAATCCTCCTTATCCCCTTATACAGGTCGGACAAGATCGTCACGGATCTTCGCCGATTCCGCCCCTTATGCCATGACGGGTGGCATCATCCTCCCGTTGAAATCCCACAAGGTGGCCCTCATTGTAGTGGCTGCACCCCGCGTAATGCATGTTGCCATGACTCGGTCATGGTCAACCGGCATGGGCGAGAACCTTATTCGCCCATCGGATAATGGGCGCTCTTGTCTTCCTCGGTCGGGGGCTCCGTGGACGCCAACTAAGGCGTTTCTTCAGAGGAGCATTGCTGAACTCCGGAGGCCGATCCGAACAGGTCCGCGGTGGAGCGTCTTCTATATAAAACCATTCAAGGCCGGTCTTCGGGCGCCTTCTTAGGGGTTCCGGATGGATATCCGGTCCCGGCAATGCGCCATATTTCGGCGCCGCCCACTTGATATATGGATCCCTTGTGAGAGCGGGGGACAAGGCAAAACAACCTCTTCCACAACGCGAAGTGGGGCTCGATGCCCAGGAAAAGCTCGCAAAGAGCTACGTAACTCCGCGATATGCAGGATTAAAGGCGGGCGTGAGGTGATGGAGCTTGAGTCCGTAGAACTCCTGTGAGCCAGCGGAGGAATGGATGTACAGAAATCCGAGCCCTTATTAGATAGGGGACGAAGCATACCGCGCCCCTTTGTTGGGATTAGGGTAACCTCGCTAGCTTCCCACCTTTGTAGGTGGCAAGCCTGCTCGAACGGAACCATGAAGGCGGAGGAGATATCCCCCATTTGGAGCTTCACCAGCTCGCAGTGAAACAGAGCATCTCCTCCAATCTCCTGGCGAAGGGCTGGGAGCGCGAGAAGAGGAGCCGCGTTGACGGTCCATGATGGAATGGATTCTTGGTCGAAAGCGCTCCGATGAGTATTTGCGAGAGGAAGATGGTGATTT
The DNA here is from genome assembly GCA_021605205.1 of Aegilops longissima. NCBI lineage: Eukaryota > Viridiplantae > Streptophyta > Magnoliopsida > Poales > Poaceae > Aegilops > Aegilops longissima. Next base: position 452,133,939 of record CM038681.1, on the reverse strand, counting down.
GGATCTGGATTCTTGCCTCCCTTATAGGCAGATTATTCACACAACTAGGGGGTAAAGCATAAAAGACACCCTGGCTTTTCACATTCGCACGACGCGTGGAAGAAGGCCCTTATTGGGCGTGGAAGCCAAGACGCGCAACATTGATGAGGAAGCTGGACACTGTTCGGCAGGTACATGGAACTTAAAGGAGAACCCGCCTTGCAACGCCGAAGACTACACGCATGCTGGACTTATCGTCATTGAAGCCTGGTTCGGGGGCTACTGAGGCAGTCCCGGATTAGGGGGTGTCCGGATAGCCGGACTACCGTCATCGGCCGGACTATCATTTGCCGGACTATCATCATCGACCGGAGTCCAAGACTATGAAGATAGAAGATTGAAGACTTCCCCCCGTGTCCGGATGGGACTTTCCTTGGCGTGGAAGGCAAGCTTGGCGATACGGATATGTAGATCTCCTACCATTGTAACCGACTCTATGTAACCCTAGCCTCCTCCGGTGTCTATATAAACTGGATGGCTTTAGTCCGTAGGACAACAACCACAACAACCCTTACAATCATACCATAGGCTAACTTCTAGGGTTTAGCCTCCTTGATCTCATGGTAGATCCACTCTTGTAAACATCCACAATATCAATATCAATCAAGCGGGACGAGGGTTTTACCTCCATCAAGAGGGCCCGAACCTGGGTAAACATCGTGTCCCTTGTCTCCTGTTACCATCCGCCTAGACGCACAGTTCGGGACCCCCTACCCGAGATCCGCCGGTTTTGACACCGACAGATCCTATCTCGGATTTCATGGCTTCAAGCTATTTGTCAGAATCCGGGCCCGCCATCGCTTCTTCATAGTTCGAAGGTTCACCATTGTCTAACAACATGATTTCCAGGACAGGGTTGCCGTACCACTCTGGTGCGGAACGTGTCCTTGTGGACCTACGGAAGTTTAGTAGCAAGTTGATCTGAAGTTTCATGATCATCATCATCAACTTCCTCTCTAGTCAGTGCAGGCACCACAGAAATATTTTCTTGAGCTGCGCTACTCTCCGGTTCAAGAGGCAATACTTCATCAAGTTCTACTTTCCTCCCACTTACTTCTTTCGAGAGAAACTCTTTCTCTAGAAATGATCCATTCTTGGCAACAAAGATCTTGCCTTCGGATCTGAGGTAGAAGGTATACCCAATAGTTTCCTTAGGGTATCCTATGAAGACACATTTTTCCGATTTGGGTTCGAGCTTTTCAGGTTGAAGTTTCTTGACATAAGCATCGCATCCCCAAACTTTCAGAAACGACAACTTAGGTTTCTTCCCAAACCACAATTCATACGGTGTCATCTCAATGGATTTCGACGGAGCCCTATTTAAAGTGAATGCGGCAGTCTCTATAGCATAACCCAAAAATGATAGCGGTAGATCGGTAAGAGACATCATAGATCGCACCATATCCAATAGAGTGCGATTACGACGTTCGGACACACCATTACGCTAAGGTGTTCCAGGCGGCTTGAGTTGTGAAACAATTCCACATTTCCTTAAGTGTGTGCCAAATTCGTGACTCAAATATTCTCCCCCACGATCTGGTCGTAAGAACTTGATTTTCCTGTCACGTTTATTCTCAACCTCACTCTGAAATTCCTTGAACTTTTCAAAGGTCTCAGACTTGTGTTTCATTAAGTAGATATACCCATATCTACTTAAGTCATTAGTGTGGGTGAGAACATAACGATAACCATCACGAGCCTCAACGCTCACTGGACCGCACACATCAGTATGTATGATTTCCAATAAGTTGGTTGCTTGCTCCATTATTCCGGAGAACGGAGTCTTGGTCATTTTGCCCATGAGGCATGGTTCGCACGTGTCAAATGATTCATAATCAAGAGACTCCAAAAGTCCATCTGCATGGAGTTTCTTCATGCGTTTGACACCAATGTGACCAAGGCGGCAGTGCCACAAGTATGTGGGACTATCATTATCAACCTTACATCTTTTGGCATTCACACTATGAATATGTGTAACATCACGTTCGAGATTCAATAAGAATAAACCATTGACTAGCAGGGCATGACTGTTGGGGAACGTTGCAGAAAATTAAATTTTTTCCTACGGTTTCACCAAGATCCATCTATGAGTTCTACTAAGCAACGAGTCATGAGAGAGAGTTTGCGTCTACATACCACTTGTAGATCGAGTACGGAAGCGTTCGAGGGAGTGGTGATGATGAAGACGTTCCCAACGTGATTCCGATCACCGATGACCAAGTGCTGAACGGACAGCACCTCCGCGTTCAACACACGTGACGGACGACGACGTCTCCTTCGCCTTGATCCAGCAAGGAGGAAGGAGAGGTTGAGGAAGACAACTCCAATGGCAGCACGACGGCGTGATGCGGATGGAGTGACTGTTCTCGGCGCAGGCTTCGCCAAGCTTATGCGGAGGAGGAGAGGTGTTGGGAGGGAGGGCTGCGCCTTCAATGGTGTGTGCAGCCCTCCCTCCACCCCTCTATTTATAGGGAAGGGAGGAGGGCGGCCCCTCTAGATGCATCTAGAGGGGCGGCGGCCAAGGGAGGGGGCTTGCCCCCAAGCAAGGCGCCCCTTAGGGTTCCCCCTCAACCCTAGGCGCATGGGCCAAGGGAGGGTTGCGCCCAGCCCACCGGGGCTGGCTGCCTCCCACGCAGCCCAAGTGGCCCCCAAAGGGTGGCCCCTCCCGTGGTCCTCCGGAACCTTTCCGGTGGACCCTCCATAATTCGATATGACCCAAAACTTTTCCGGTGTCCGCTTGACGACTTCCCATATATAAATCTTTACCTCGGACCATTCCGAACTCCTCGTGACGTCCGGGATCTCATCCGGACTCAACAACATTCGTAATCACATACAAGTCTTCCTATTAACCCTAAGCCACCGAACCTTAGTGTGTAGACCCTACGGGTTCGGGAGACATGCGACATGACCGGGCGCTCTCGGGTCAATAACCAACAGCGGATCTGGATACCCATGTTGGCTCCTACATGCTCCTCGATGATGTCATCGGATGAACCACGATGTCTAGGGTTCAAGCAACCTGTATTCTATTCCCTTTGTCGACGGTATGTTACTTGCCCGAGACTTGATCGTCGGTATCCCAATACCTCGTTTAGTCTCGTTATCGCAAGTCACTTTACTCGCATCGTAATGCATGATCCCGTGACCGGACACTTGATCACTTTGAGCTCACTATGATGATGCATTACCGAAAGTGGGCCTAGTGATACCTCTCCGTCATACGGAGTGACAAATCCTCGCCTCGATTCGTGTCAACCCCAGACACTTTCGGAGATACCGTAATGCACCTTTATAGTCACCCGCCACGTTGTGACGTTTGGTACACCCAAAGCATTCCTACGGTATCCGGGAGTTACACGATCTCACGGTCTAAGGAAGAGATACTTGACATTGGAAAAGCTCTAGCAAAACGAACTACACGATCTTTGTGCTATGCTTAGGATTGGGTCTTGTCCATCACGTCATTCTCCTAATGACGTGATCCCGCTGTCAATGACATCGATGTCCATAGTCGAGAAACCATGACTATCTGTTGACCAACGAGCTAGTCAACTAGAGGCTTACTAGGGACGATTGTAGTCTATGTATTCACACGTGTATTACGATTTCCGGATAATACTGCTTATAGCATGAATAAAAGACAATTATCATGAACAAGGAAATATAATAATAATGCTTTTATCATTGCCTCTAGGGCATATTTCCAACAGTCTCCCACTTGCACTAGAGTCAATAATCTAGTTTACATTGTGATGAATCGAATACCCATAGAGTTCGGTGTTGATCATGTTTTGCCCATGAAGAGAGGTTTAGTCAACGGATCTGCGACATTCAGATCCGTATGCACTTTACAAATTTCTATGTCTCCATCCTGAACATTTTCACGGATGGAGTTAAAGCGACGCTTGATGTGCCTGGTCTTCTTGTGAAACCTGGGCTCCTTGGCAAGGGCAATAGCTCCAGTGTTGTCACAGAAGAGTTTGATCGGCCCCGACGCATTGTGTATGACTCCTAGGTCGGTGATGAACTCCTTCACCCAAATTGCTTCATGCGCTGCCTCCGAGGCTGCCATGTACTCCGCTTCACATGTAGATCCCGCCACGACGCTTCGCTTGCAGCTGCACCAGCTTCATCGCTCCACCATTCAACATATACACGTATCCGGTTTGTGACTTAGAGTCATCCAGATCTGTGTCGAAGCTAGCATTGACGTAACCCGTTACGACGAGCTCTTCGTCACCTCCATAAACGAGAAACATGTCCTTTGTCCTTTTCGGTACTTCAGGATATTCTTGACCGCTGTCCGGTGTTCCTTGCGGGATTACTTTGGTACCTTCCTACCAAACTTACGGCAAGGTTTACATCAGGTGGTACACAGCATGGCATACATAATAGATCCTATGGCTGAGGCATAGGGGATGACACTCATCTCTTCTTTATCTTTTGTCGTGGTCGGGCATTGAGCTGAGCTCAATTTCACACCTTGCAACACAGCAAGAACCCTTTCTTGGACTGATCCATTTTGAACTTCTTCAAAATCTTATCAAGGTATGTGCTTTGTGAAAGACCTATGAGGCGCCTCGATCTATCTCTATAGATCTTGATGCCTAATATATAAGCAGCTTCTCCAAGGTCCTTCATTGAAAAACACTTATTCAAGTAGGCCTTAATGCTGTCCAAGCATTCTATATCATTTCCCATCAAAAGTATGTCATTACATATAATATGAGAAATGCTACTGAGCTCCCACTCACTTTCTTGTAAACGCAGGCTTCTCCATAAGTCGCAAGATAAACCCAAACGCTTTGATCATTTCATCAAAGCGAATGTTCCAACTCCGAGATGCTTGCACCAGTCCATAAATGGATCGCTGGAGCTTGCATACTTTGTCAGCATTCTTAGGATCGACAAAACCCTCCGGCTGCATCATATACATCTCTTCCTTAAGATATCCATTAAGGAACGATGTTTTGACGTCCATCTGCCATATCTCATAATCATAGTATGCGGCAATTGCTAACATGATTCGGACGGATTTAAGCTTCGCTACGGGAGAGAAAGTCTCATCGTAGTCAATCCCTTGAACTTGCCGATAACCCTTAGCGACAAGTCGAGCTTTATAGATGGTGACATTACCATCCGCGTCCGTCTTCTTCTTAAAGATCCATTTGTTTTCTATCGCTCGCCGATCATCGGGCAAGTCACCAAAGTCCACACTTTGTTTTCATACATGGATTCTATCTCGGATTTCATGGCTTCTAGCCATTTGTTGGAATCTGGGCCCGCCATCGCTTCTTCATAGTTCAAGGTTCACCGTTGTCTAACAACATGATTTCCAGACAGGGTTGCCGCACCACTGCAGTGCGGAACGTGTCCTTGTGGACCCACGAGGTTCAAGAGCAACTTGATCCAAGTACCTTGATCATCATCATTAATTTCCTCTTGGTTGGTGTAGGCATCACAGAACACTTTCTGAGCTGCACTACTATCCTGTTCAAGAGGTAGTACTTCATCGAAGTTCTACTTTCCCCCACTTACTTCTTTCGAGAGAAACTCTTTTTCGTAAAGGTTCCGTTCTTGGCAACAAAGATCTTGCCCTCGGATCTTAAGTAGAAGGCATACCCAATGGTTTCTTTAGGGTATCCTATGAAGACGCATTTTCCGACTTGGGTTCGAGCTTTTCAGGTTGAAGTTTCTTGACATAAGCATCGCATCCCCAAACTTTTAGAAACGACGACTTAGGTTTCTTCCCAAACCATAATTCATACGGTGTCGCCTCAACGGACTTAGAAGGTGCCCTATTTAAAGTGAATGTAGCTGTCTCTAGAGCGTATCCCCAAAATGATAGCGGTAAATCGGTAAGAGACATCATAGACCGCACCATATCCAATAGAGTGCGACACGACGTTCGGACACACCGTTCTGTTGAGGTGTTCCAGTAGCGTTAGTTGTGAAATGATTCCACATTTTCTTAAGTGTGTACCAAATTCGTGACTTAAATATTCTCCTCCACGATCGATCGTAAGAATTTTATCTTTCGGTCACGTTGATTCTCTACTTCATTCTGAAATTCCTTGAACTTTTCAAAGGTCTCAGACTTGTGTTTCATCAAGTAGACATACCCATATCTACTCAAGTCATCTGTGAGAGTGAGAACATAACGATATCCTCCATGAGCCTCAACGCTCATTGGACCGCACACATCGGTATGTATGATTTCCAACAAGTTGGTTGCTCGCCCATTGTTCGGAGAACGGAGTCTTGGTCATCTTTCCCATGAGGCATGGTTCGCATGTGTCAAATGATTCATAATCTAAAGACTCCAAAAGTCCATCAAGATGGAGCTTCTTCATGCGCTTGACACCAATGTGACCAAGGCGGCAGTGCCACAAGTATGTGGGACTATCGTTATCAACTTTACATCTTTTGGTATTCACGCTATAAACATGTGTAATACTACGCCGAGATTCATTAAGAATAAACCATTGACCATCGGAGCATGACCATAAAACATATCTCTCATATAAATAGAACAACCATTATTCTCGGATTTAAATGAGTAGCCATCTCGCATTAAACGAGATCCAGATACAATATTCATGCTCAAACTTGGCACCAAATAACAATTATTAAGGTTCATAACTAATCCGTAGGTAAATGAAGAGGTAGCGTGCCGACGGCGATCACATCGACTGGAACCATTCCCGACGCAAGATCGTCACCTCGTCCTTTGCCGATCTCCGCTTATTCCGCAGCTCCTGCTGTGAGTTACAAATATGAGCAACGGCACCGTATCAAATACCAGGAGTTACTACGATCTTGGTAAAGTACACATCAATTACATGTATATCAAATATACCTTTGGTGTTGCCCGCCTTCTTGTCCGCTAAGTATTTGGGGCAGTTCCGCTTCAAAGGACCCTTCCCTTGCAATAAAAGCACTCGGTCTCGGGCTTGGGTCCATTCTTTGACTTCTTCCCGGCAACTTGCTTACCGGCGCGGCAACCTCCTTGCCGTCCTTCTTGAAGTTCTTCTTACCCTTGCCCTTCTTGAACTTAGTGGTCTTATTGACCATCAACACTTGATGTTCTTTCTTGATTTCAACCTCGGCTGACTTCACATAGAGAACACCTCAGAATGGTCTTTACCATCCCCGCATGTTGTAGTTCATCACAAAGCTCTTGTAGCTTGGTGGGAGCGATCGAGGATTCTGTCAATGACCGCCTCATCGTGGAGGTTAATATTCAGTGGGTCATACGGTTGTGCAACCCACACATCTTCAAGATGTGCTCACCGTGTAACTGTTTTCCTCCATCTTACAACTATAGAACTTGTCGGAGATGTCATATCTCTCGACCCGGCGTGAGCTTGAAAACAAGTTTCAGCTCCTCGAACATCTCATATGCTCGTGATGCTCAAAACGCTTTTGGAGCCCCGGTTCTAAGCTGTAAAGCATGCCGCATTGAACGAGGGAGTAATCATCAAGACGAGACTGCCAAGCATTCATAATGTCTTGGTTCTTCGGGACGGAGCGTCACCTAGCGGTCCTTCTAGGACATATTGTTTCTGGCAGCTATGAGGATGATCTCAAGTTCGGACCCAGTCCGTATAGTTCTGCCGTCATCTTTCAGCTTGGTTTTCTAGGAACGCGTTGAAGTTCAAGTTGACATGAGCGTTGGCCATTTGATCTACAAGACATATCATTCAAAAGTTTTAGACTAAGTTCATGATAATTAAGTTCATCTAATCAAATTATTTGAATGAACTCCCACTCAGATTAGACATCCTCTAGTCATCTAAGTGTTACACGATCCGAGTCGACTAGGCCGTGTCCGATCATCACGTGAGACGGACTAGTCATCATCGGTGAACATTCTCATGTTGATCGTATCTTCTATACGACTCGTGTTCGACCTTTCGGTCTCCGTGTTCCGAGGCCATGTCTGTACATGCTAGGCTCGTCAAGTAAACCCTAAGTGTTTTCGCGTGTGTAAATCTGTCTTACACCCGTTGTATGTGAACGTAAGAATCCATCACACCCGATCATCACGTGGTGCTTAGAAGCGACTTAACTTTAGCAACGGTGCACGTTAGGGAAACACTTCTTGAAATTGTTGTAAGGATCATCTTATTTACTACCGTCGTTCTAAGTAAACAAGATGTATTAACATAATAAACATCACATGCAATTATATAGTAGTGACATGATATGGCCAATATCATAAAGCTCCATTGATTTCCATCTTCGGGGCTCCATGATCATCTTGCCACCGGCATGACACCATGATCTCCATCATCATGATCTCCATCATTGTGCCTCCATGAAGTTGTCACGCTAACGACTACTTCTACTTCTATGGCTAACGCGTTTAGCAATAAAGTAAAGTAAGTTACATGGCGTTCTTCAATGACACGCAGGTCATACAAAATAAAGACAACTCCTATGGCTCCTGCCGGTTGTCATACTCATCGACATGCAAGTCGTGATTCCTATTACAAGAACATGATCTCATACATCACAATATGTCATTCATCATTCATCACAACTTGGCCATATCACATCACATGTCAATTGCTGCAAAAACAAGTTAGACGTCCTCTAATTGTTGTTGCATCTTTTACGTGGCTGCAATTGGGTTCTAGCAAGAACGTTTTCTTACCTACGAATAACCACAACGTGATCTTGTCAACTTCTATTTACCCTTCATAAGGACCCTTTTCATCGAATCTGCTCCAACTAAAGTAGGAGAGCGGACACCCGCCAGCCACCTTATGCAACTAGTGCATGTTAGTCGGTGGAACCGGTCTCACGAAGCGCACGTGTAAGGTTGGTCCGGGCCGCTTCATCCCACAATACCGCGGAAGCAAGATAATACTAGTAGCGGCAAGTAAATTGACAAGATCCACGCCCACAACTAAATTGTGTTCTACTCGTGCAATAGAGAACTACGATAGACCTAGCTCATGATGCCACCGTTGGGGAGCGTTGCAGAAAATTAAAATTTTTCCCACGGTTTCACCAAGATCCATCTATGAGTTCTACTAAGCAACGAGTCATGAGAGAGAGTTTGCATCTACATACCACTTGTAGATCGAGTACGGAAGCGCTCGAGGGAGTGGTGATGATGAAGACGCTCCCAACGTGATTCCGATCACCGATGACCAAGTGCTGAACGGACAGCACCTCCGCGTTCAACACACGTGACGGGATTTACGGCGTCTCCTTCGTCTTGATCCAGCAAGGAGGAAGGAGAGGTTGAGGAAGACAACTCCAATGGCAGCACGACGGCGTGATGCGGATGGAGTGATGTTCTCGGCAGGCTTCGCCAAGCTTATGCGGAGGAGGAGAGGTGTTGGGAGGGAGGGCTGCGCCTTCAATGGTGTGTGCAGCCCTCCCTCCACCCCTCTATTTATAGGGGAAGGGAGGAGGGCGGCCCCTCTAGATGCATCTAGAGGGGGGGCGGCGGTTGGGGGGGGGCTTGCCCCCAAGCAAGGCGGCCCCTTAGGTTCCCTCAACCCTAGGCGCATGGGCCAAGGGAGGGGTTGCGCCCAGCCCACCGGGGCTGGCTGCCTCCCACGCAGCCCAAGTGGCCCCAAAGGGGTGGCCCCTCCCGTGGTCCTCCGGAACCTTCCGGTGGACCCTCCATAATCCGACATGACCAAACTTTTCCGGTGTCCGCTTGACGACTTCCCATATATAAATCTTTACCTCCGAACCATTCCGAACTCCTCGTGACGTCCGGGATCTCATCCAGACTCGAACAACATTCGTAATCACATACAAGTCTTCCTATTAACCCTAGCGCCACCGAACCTTAGTGTGTAGACCCTACGGGTTCGGGAGACATCTGAACATGACCGGGCGCTCTCGTGTCAATAACCAACAGCGGGATCTGGATACCCATGTTGGCTCCTACATGCTCCTCGATGATGTCATCGGATGAACCACGATGTCTAGGGTTCAAGCAACCCTGTATTCTATTCCCTTTGTCGACGGTATGTTACTTGCCCGAGACTTGATCGTCGGTATCCCAATACCTCGCTTAGTCTCGTTATCGCAAGTCACTTTACTCGCATCCGTAATGCATGATCCCGTGACGGACACTTGATCACTTTGAGCTCACTATGATGATGCATTACCGAGTGGGCCTAGTGATACCTCTCCGTCATACGGAGTGACAAATCCTGTCTCGATTCGTGTCAACCCAGCAGACACTTTCGGAGATACCTGTAATGCACCTTTATAGTCACCCGATTCACGTTACCAGGACGTTTGGTACACCCAAAGCATTCCTACGGTATCCGGAGTTACATGATCTCACGGTCTAAGGAAGAGATACTTGACATTGGAAAAGCTCTAGCAAAACGAACTACACGATCTTTGTGCTATGCTTAGATTGTCTTGTCCATCACGTCATTCTCCTAATGACGTGATCCCGTTGTCAATGACATCGATGTCCATAGTCGAAACCATGACTATCTGTTGACCAACGAGCCAGTCAACTAGAGGCTTACTAGGGACGTATTGTAGTCTATGTATTCACACGTGTATTACGATTTCCGGATAATACAGTTATAGCATGAATAAAAGACAATTATCATGAACAAGGAAATATAATAATAATGCTTTTATCATTGCCTCTAGGGCATATTTCCAACAATGACCATAAAACATGTCTCTCATATAAATAGAACAACCATTATTCTCAGATTTAAATGAGTAGACATCTCGCATTAAACGAGATCCAGATACAATGTTCATGCTCAAAGCCGGTACTAAATAACAATTATTGAGGTTTAAAACTAACCCCGTAGGTAAATGTAGAGGTAGCGTGCCGACGGCGATCACATCGACCTTGGAACCATTCCCGACACGCATCGTCACCTCGTCCTTCGCCAGTCTCCGCTTATTCCGCAGCTCCTATTTTGAGTTACAAATATGAGCAACCGCACCGGTATCAAATACCCAGGAGCTACTACGAGCGCTGGTTAGGTACACATCAATAACATGTATGTCACATATACCTTTGGTATTGCCGGCCTTCTTATCCGCTAAGTACTTGGGGCAGTTCCGCTTCTAGTGACTGTTTCCCTTGCAATAAAAGCACTCAGTCTCAGGCTTGGGTCCATGCTTTGGCTTCTTCCCGGCAACTGGCTTACCGGGTGCGGCAACTCCCTTGCCGTCCTTCTTGAAGTTCTTCTTACCCTTGCCTTTCTTGAATTTAGTGGTTTTATTCACCATCAACACTTGATGTTCCTTTTTGATCTCCACCTCCGCTGATTTCAGCATTGAATATACCTCAGGAATGGTCTTTTCCATCCCCTGCATATTGAAGTTCATCACAAAGCTCTTGTAGCTAGGTGGGAGCGATCAAGGATTCATCAACGATCAGATCATCCGGGAGATTAACTCCCACTGAGATAAGTGGTTGTGCAACCCGGACATTTTGAGTATGTGTCACGATGTAACTATTCTCCTCCATCTTACAACTGTAGAACTTGTCGGAGACTTCATATCTCTCGACCCGGGCATGAGCTTGGAAAACCATTTTCAGCTCTTGGAACATCTCATATGCTCTGTACTGCTCAAAACACTTTTGGAGCCCCGATTCTAAGCTGTAAAGCATGCCGCACTAAACCAGGGAGTAATCATCACTACGTGACTGCCAGGCGTTCATAATGTCTTCAGTTGCTGGGAAAATAGGTGCTTCACCTAGCGGTGCATCAAGGACATATGCTTTCTTGGCAGCTATGAGGATAATCCTCAGGTTACGCACCCAGTCCGTGTAGTTGCTGCCATCGTCTTTCATCTTGGTTTTCTCTAGGAACGCGTTGAAGTTGAGGGCAACATTAGTGTGGGCCATTTGATCTACAAGACATATTGCAAAGTTTTAGACTATGTTCATGATAATTAAGTTCATCTAATCAAATTATTTAATGAACTCCCACTTAGATAGACATCCATCTAGTCATCTAAGTGATACATGATCCGAGTCAACTAGGCCGTGTCCGATCATCACGTGAGACGGACTAGTCATCATCGGTGAACATCCTCATGTTGATCGTATCTTCTATACGACTCATGTTCGACCTTTCGGTATTCCGTGTTCCGAGGCCATGTCTGTACATGCTAGGCTCGTCAAGTCAACCTAAGTGTATTGCGTGTGTAAATCTGGCTTACACCTGTTGTATGCGAACGTTAGAACCTATCACACCCGATCATCACGTGGTGCTTCGGAACAACGGACCTTAGCAACGATGCATGCTTAGGGGAACACAATTCTTGATATTTTAATGAGGATCATCTTATTTATGCTACCGTCGTTCTAAGCAAATAAGATGTAAAACATGATAAACATCACATGCAATCAAATAGTGACATGATATGGCCAATATCATTTTGCTCCTTTGATCTCCATCTTGGGCGCCATGATCATCATCGTCACCGGCTTGACACCATGATCTCCATCATCATGATCTGCATCATCATGTCTTCATGAAGTTGTCTCGTCAACTATTACTTCTACTACTATGGCTAACGGTTTAGCAATAAAGTAAAGTAATTACATGACGTTTATGTTGACACGCCGGTCATAAATAAATTAAGACAACTCCTATGGCTCCGCGGTTGTCATACTCATCGACATGCAAGTCGTGATTCCTATTACAAGAACATGATCAATCTCATACATCACATATATCATTCATCACATCCTTTTGGCCATATCACATCACACGACATATGCTGCAAAAACAAGTTAGACGTCCTCTAATTGTTGTTGCAAATTTTTACGTGGCTGCTATAGGCTTCTTAGCAAGAACGTTTCTTACCTACGCCAAAACCACAACGTGATATGCCAATTTCTATTTACCCTTCATAAGGACCCTTTTCATCGAATCTGATCCGACTAAAGTAGGAGAGACAAACACCTGCTATCCACCTTATGCAACTAGTGCATGTCAGTCGGTGGAACCTGTCTCACGTAAGCGTACGTGTAAGGTCGGTCCGGGCTGCTTCATCCCACGATGCCGCCGGATCAAGATAAGACTAGTAACAACAAGTAAATTGACAAAATCGACGCCCACAACAACTTGTGTTCTACTCATGCATAGAAACTACGCATAGACCTAGCTCATGATGCCACTGTTGGGGATCATAGCAGAAATTTAAAATTTTCTACGCATCACCAAGATCAATCTATGGAGTCATCTAGCAATGAGAGAGAGAGAGAGAGAGAGAGAGAGAGAGAGAGAGGAGTGCATATACATACCCTTGTAGATCGCGAGCGGAAGCGTTCAAGAGAACGGGGTTGATGGAGTCGTACTCGTCGTGATCCAAATCACCGATGATCCTAGCACCGAACGGACGACACCTCCGCGTTCGACACACGTACGGAGCGGAGACGTCTCCTCCTTCTTGATCCAGCAAAGGGGCAGGAGAAGTTGATGGAGATCCAGCAGCACGACGGCGTGGTGGTGGAAGCAGCGGGATTCCAGCAGGACTTCGCCAAGCGCTACTGGAGGAGGAAGAGGTGTCACGGGAGGGAGAGGGAGGCACCAGGGCTTAGGGTGCGGCTGCCCTCCCTCCCCTCCACTATATATAGGGGCTAGGCGGCGCATGCCCCCTTGGATATCCCACCTAGAGGGAGGGCGGCGGCCCCTCGGGAGGCAACGGCCCCCTTAGGGTTTCCAACCAGGGGGCGCATGCCCCCCCCCCCCCGGGGGCAACGGCCCCCTAGGGTTTCCAACCCTAGGCGCCTTGGGCCCTTGGGTGGGGCGCACCAGCCCACCAGGGGCTGGTTCCCACGCCACTTCAGCCCATGGGGCCCTCCGGGATAGGTGGCCCCACGGTGGACCTCGGGACCTTCCGGTGGTCCCGGTACAATACCGATGACCCCCGAAACTCTCCCGGTGGCCGAAGCTGGACTTCCTATATATAAATCTTTACCTCCGGACCATTCTGGAACTCCTCATGACATCCGGGATCTCATCCGAGACTCCGTACAACTTTCGGTTAACCGCATACTAATATCTCTACAACTCTAGCGTCACCAAACCTTAAGTGTGTAGACCCTATGGGTTCGGGAGACACATAGACATGACTGAGACAACTCTCCGGTCAATAACCAGCAGCGAGATCTGGATACCCATGTTGGCTCCCACATGCTCCACGATGATCTCATCGGATGAACCACGATATCGAGGATTCAATCAATCCCGTATATAATTCCCTTTGTCTATCGGTACGATACTTGCCCGAGATTCGATCGTCGGTATACCGATACCTTGTTCAATCTCGTTACGGCAAGTCTCTTTACTCGTTCCCGTAACACATCATCCCGTGAACAACTCCTTGATCACATTGAGCTCATTATGATGATGTCCTACCGAGTGGGCCCAGAGATACCTCTCGGTCATATGGAGTGACAAATCCTAGTCTCGATTCGTGCCAACCCAACAGATACTTTCGGGGATACCCATAGTGTACCTTTATAGCCACCCAGTTACCTTGTGACGTTTGGCACACCCAAGGTACCCTTACGGTATCCGGGAGTTGCACAATCTCATGGTCTAAGGAAAAGATACTTGACATTAGAAAAGCTTTAGCTGACGAACTACACGATCTTGTGCTATGCTTAGGATTGGGTCTTGTCCATCACATCATTATCCTAATGATGTGATCCCATTATTAATGACATCCTATGTCCATAGTTAGGAAACCGTAACCATCTATTGATCAACGAGCTAGTCAACTAGAGGCTCACTAGGGACATGTTGTGGTCTATGTATTCACACATGTATTACGATTTTCGGATAACACAATTATAGCATGAACAATAGACAATTATCATGAACAAGGAAATATAATAACAACCATTTTATTATTGCTTCTAGGGCATATTTCCAACACGCTCCTATACGCAGTCATATGAAATCTTCGAAGATACAGAGTGAATGTCCAATGCATTTGACAATGTTTAATGCGAGCGCTCTCACTCACATAGGTGATCGTATGGAACCCTCAACCAAAAGAGAAAGAAGAACAGAGTGAATGACTGATACGTCTACAACATATCTATAATTTTTTATTGTTCCAAGCTATTATAGTATCAATCTTGAATGTTTATATACACTTACAAGCAATTATATATATCATTTTTTAGGACTAACCTATTAACTTAGTGTCCAGTGTCACTTGCTGTTTTTGCCTGTTTTTGGTTTTTCGGAATATCAGTATCAAACGAAGTTCAAATGCCACTAAACTTTTTGGAGATTTTTTTCTGGACATACGAGAACCTAGAAGCTTCGGGAGAGGACCAGAAGATGGAGCAGTGGGCCACGAGGCACCAGGGCGTGCCCAGGGGGTAGATGCGCCCTGGTGGCTCGTGGGGCCCACGTGGTTCCGTTTGACCTAACTGCGTCTCTATAAATTATCTAAAATCGGGAAACCACCAGGGGACACCACGAAATATTTTTTCCGCCGCCGCGATTTCCTGTTCTCGAGAGATCCCATCTAGAGGCCGTTTCCGGCACTCTGCTGGAGGGGGAATCAATCACGGAGGGGTTCTACATCAACCTTACTGCCCTTTTGATGATGTGTGAGTAGTTTACCACAAACCTACGGGTCCATAGTTAGTAGCTAGATGTCTTCTTCTCTCTCTCTCTCTTTGATCTTCAGTATAATGTTCTCCTCGATGTTCTTGGAGTTCTATTCGATATAATCACTTTTTGCGGTGTGTTTGTTGGGATCCAATGAATTTTGAGTTTATGATCAGATTATCCATGACAATTATTTGAGTCTTCTCTGAACTCTTTTATGCATGACTATTATAGCTTCGTATTTCTCTCCAATCTACTGTTTTGGTTTGGCCAAGTAGATTGATTTTTCTTACAATGGAAGAGGTGCTTTGTGATGGGTTCGATCTTGCAGTACTCAATCCCAGTGACAGAAGGGGACATGACACATATTTGTATCATTGACATTAAAGATAAAAAGATGGGGTTTATTCATGCGTGAGTTTACTTTGTCTACATCATTTTATCTTGCTTAAGGCGTTACTCCGTTCTTTATAAACCTAATACTCTAGATGCATGCTGGATAGCGGTCGATGTGTGGAGTAATAGTAGTACATGCAGGCAGGAGTTGGTCTACTTGTCTCGAACATGATGCCTATATATATATATATATATGATCATTGCCTTAGATATCGTCATGATTATTTGCTTTTCTATCAATTGCCCAATAGTACTTTTTTAACCACCATATGCTATCTTCAACAGAGAAGCCTCTAGTGAAAACTATGGCCCTCGGGTCCTCTTTTATCTTATATTAAAACCCAAAAATACTTTGCTGCACTTTTTCTTTCTTTATTTTATTTTGTATTTTTATTTATCTATTTATCATTACGAGATTTTATCCGTGCAATTTACTGCCAAGGGATTGACAACCCCCCTTGTGGCTAGATCTTGAAGGAAATATGCCCTAGAGGCAATAATAAAGTTATTATTTATTTCCTCATACCATGATAAATGTTTATTATTCATGCTAGAATTGTATTAACCGGAAACATAATACATGTGTGAATACATAGACAAACAGATAGTCACTAGTATGCCTCTACTGGACTAGCTCATTAATCAAAGATGGTTATGTTTCCTAACCATAGACATGTGTTGTCATTTGATTAATGGGATCACCTCATTAGGAGAATGATGTGATTGACATGACCCATTCCGTTAGCTTAGCACTTGATCGTTTAGTATGTTGCTAATGCTTTCTTCATGACTCATACATGTTCCTGTAACTATGAGATTATGCAACTCCGTTTACGGAGGAACACTTTGGTACTACCAAACGTCACAACGAATCGGGTGATTATAAAGGAGTACTACAGGTGTCTCCAAAGGTACTTGTTGGGTTGGCGATTTGAGATTAGGTTTTGTCACTCCGATTGTCGGAGAGGTATCTCTAGGCCTTCTCGGTGATACACATCACTTAAGCCTTGCAAGCATTACAACTAATGAGTTAGTTGTGAGATGATGTATTACGAACGAGTAAAGAGACTTACCGTAACGAGATTGAACTAGGTATTGGATACCGACGATCGAATCTCGGGTAAGTAACATACCGATGACAAAGGGAACAACGATGTCGTTATGCGGTTTGACCGATAAAGATCTTCAGTAGAATATGTAGGAACCAATATGGGCATCCAGGTTCCGCTATTGGTTATTGACCGAGAATGGTTCTAGGTCATGTCTACATAGTTCTCGAACCCGTAGGGTCCGCACGCTTAACGTTTCGATGACAGTTCATTATGAGTTTATAAGTATTGATGCACCGAAGGTTGTTCGGAGTCCCGGATGTGATCACGGACATGACGAGGAGTCTCGAAATGGTCGAGACATAAAGATTGATATATTGGAAGCCTATGTTTGGACTTCGGAAGGGTTCCGAATGAAAACTGGAAGTTACCGGAACACCGGGGGGTTACCGGAACCCCCCGGGGGGTATATGGGCCTTAATGGGCCACAAGAGAGAAGAGGAAGGGCCGGCCAGGGCAGGCCGCGCGCCCCCCTCCCCCCTCTAGTCCGAATAGGACAAGGAGAGGGGGGGCGGCGCCCCCTTCCCTCTTCCCCCTCCCCAATCCTACTCCAACTAGGAAAGGGGGAGTCCTACTCCCGGTGGGAGTAGGACTCCTCCAAGCGCGCCTCCCTAGGGCCGGCCGCACCCCCCCTTTGCTCCTTTATATACGGGGGCAAGGGGGCACCCCAGGACACACAAGTTGATCTACGGATCGTTCCTTAGCCGTGTGCGGTGCCCCTTCCACCATATTCCACTTCGGTCATATCGTCAGAGCTTAGGCGAAGCCTGCGCGGAGAAGTCATATCGTCATGAGCTTAGGCGAAGCCCTGCGTCGGTGGAGCATCAACATCGCCACCACGCCGTCGGTTGACAGAACTCATCCCGACACTTTGTTGGATCGAGTCCGGGATCGCCATCGAGCTGAGCGTGTGCGTAACTCGGAGGTGCCGTGACGTTCGGTGCTTGGATCGGTCGGATCGTGAAGACGCGTCGACTACATCAACAGCGTTGTTATAACGCTTCGCTTTCGGTCTCACGAGGGTACGTGGGCGGACCTCTCCCTCTCGTTGCTATGCCATCACCATGGTCTTGCGTGTTCGTAGGAAATTTTTGAAATTACTACGTTCCCCAACAAAGGGTATCGAGCCAGGTTTTATGCGTTGATGTCATGTGCACGAGTAGAACACAAGTGAGTTGTGGGCGATACAAGTCATACTGCCTACCAGCATGTCATACTTTTGTTCAGCGGTATTGTGAGATGAAGCGGCCCGGACCGACATTACGCCAGACGCTTACGCGAGACTGGTTTCACCGCCCGAGCACTCGTTGCTTAAAGGTGACCGCGGGTGTCTGCTCTCTCACTTTAGTTGAACCGAGTATGACTACGCCGGTCCTTGAGAAGGTTAAACGGAGTCTATTTGACAAACTATCGTTGTGGTTTTGATGCGTAGGTAAGAACGGTTCTTGCTCAGCCCGTAGCAGCCACGTAAAACTTGCAACAACAAAGTAGAGGACGTCTAACTTGTTTTTGCAGGGCATGTTGTGATGTTATATGGTCAAGACATGATGCTATATTTTATTGTATGAGATGATCATGTTTTGTAACCGAGTTATCGGCAACTGGCAGGAGCCATATGGTTGTCACTTTATTGTATGAAATGCCATGTAATTGCTTTACTTTATCACTAAGGAGTAGCGATAGTCGTAGAAGCAATAGTTGGCGAGACGACAACGATGCTACAATGGAGATCAAGGTGTCGCGCCGGTGACGATGGTTATCATGACGGTGCTTCGGCGATGGAGATCACAAGCACAAGATGATGATGACCATATCATATCACTTATATTGATTGCATGTGATGTTTATCCTTTATGCATCTTATCTTGCTTTGATTGACGGTAGCATTATAAGATGATCTCTCACTAAAATTATCAAGAAGTGTTCTCCTCGAGTATGCACCGTTGCCAAAGTTCAGTAGTACCCGGACACCACGTGATGATCGGGTGTGATAAGTTCTACGTCCATCTACAACGGTGCAAAACAGTTGCACACGCGAATACTCAAAGTTAAACTTGACGAGCCTAGCATATAACAGATATGGCTCGGGAACACGGAGACCGAAGGTCGAGCGTGAATCATATAGTAGATATGATCAACATAGTGATGTTCACCATTGAAACTACTCCATCTCACGTGATGATCGGACATGGTTTAGTTGATTTGGATCACGTGATCACTTAGATGACTAGAGAGATGTCTGTCTAAGTGGGAGTTTTTAATATGATTAATTAAACTTAAATTTATCATGAGCTTAGTACCGATAGTATTTTGCTTGTCTATGTTTATTGTAGATAGATGGCTCGTCTTTGTTGTTCCGTTGAATTTTAATGCGTTCCTTGAGAAAGCAAAGTTGAAAGATGATGGTAGCAATTACACGGACTGGGTCCAAACTTGAGGATTATCCTCATTGCTGCACGAAAAATTACGCCCCGAAGCACCGCTGGGTGACAGCCTGCTGCAGGAGCTGAGCCGAAGTTGTGAACGTCGGCAAAGCAAAGCTGATGACTACTCAATAGTTCAGATTGTGCCATGCTTTACGGCTTAGAACCGGGTCTTCAACGACGTTTTGAACGTCATGGAGCATATGAGATGTTCCAGAGTTGAAGTTAATATTTCAAGCAAATGCCCGGATTGAGAGATATGAAGTCTCCAATAAGTTCTATAGCTGCAAGATGGAGGAGAATAGTTCATCGGTGAGCACATACTCAAAATGTCCGGGTATAATAATCACTTAATTCAGCTGGGAGTTAATCTTCCGGATGATAGTGTCATTGATGAATTCTCCAATCACGCCACCAAGCTACAAGAGCTTCGTGATGAACTATAATATGCAAGGGATGACCAAAACAATTCCCGAGCTCTTCGCAATGCTAAAAGCGGAGGTAGAAATCAAGAAAGAGCATCAAGTGTTGATGGTCAACAAGACCACTAGTTTCAAGAAAAGGGCAAAGGAAGAAGAAGGAAACTTCAAAAGAACAGCAAGAAAGTTGCTGATCAAGAGAAGAAACCCAAGTCTGGACCTAAGCCTGAAATCGAGTGTTTTACCGCAAGCGATCGACATCGAAGCGGAACTGCCCCAAGTATTTGGCGGATAAAAAGGATGGCAAGGTGAACAAAGGTATATGTGATATACATGTTATTGATGTGTACCTTACTAGAGCTCGTAGTAGCACTGGTATTTGATCTTGGTTCATTGCTAATATTTGCAACTCGAAACAGGACTACGGAATAGACGAGCATCGCAAAGGATGAGGTGACGATCGCGCGTGGGAAATGGTTCCAAAGTCAATGTGATCGCGGTCGGCACGCTACCTCTACATCTACCTTCGGGATTAGTTTTAGACCTAAATAATTGTTATTTGGTGCCGCGTTGAGCATGAACATTATATCTGGATCTTGTTTAATGCGAGACGGTTATTCATTTAAATCAGAGAATAATGGTTGTTCTATTTATATGAGTAATATCTTTTATGGTCATGCACCCTTGAAGAATGGTCTATTCTTGTTGAATCTCGACAGTAGTGATACACATATTCATAATGTTGAAGCCAAAAGATGCAGAGTTGATAATGATAGTGCAACTTATTTGTGGCACTTGCCGTTTAGGTCATATCGTGTAAAACGCATGAAGAAACTCCATCTTGATGGGCTTCGGAATCACTTGATTATGAATCACTTGGTACTTGCGAACCGTGCCTCATGGGCAAGATGACCAAAACGCCGTTCTCCGGAACTATGGAGCGAGCAACTGATTTGTTGGAAATCATACATACCGATGTTTGTGGTCCAATGAATGTTGAGGCACTTGGCGGGTATCGTTATTTTCTCACCTTCACAGATGATTTGAGCAGATATGGGTATATCTACTTAATGAAACACAAATCTGAAACATTTGAAAAGTTCAAAGAATTTCAGAGTGAAGTGGAAAATCATCATAACAAGAAAATAAAGTTTCTACGATCTGATCGTGGAGGAGAATATTTGAGTTACGAGTTTGGTTTACATTTGAAACAATGTGGAATAGTTTCGCAACTCACGCCACCCGGAACACCACAGAGAAATGGTGTGTCCGAACGTCAGAATCGTATTTTACTAGATATGGTGCGATCTATGATGTCTATTTCCGATTTACCGCTATCGCTTTGGGGTTATGCTTTAGAGACGGCCGCATTCACGTTAAATAGGACACCGTCAAAATCCGTTGAGACGACGCCTTATGAACTGTGGTTTGGCAAGAAACCAAAGTTGTCGTTTCTTAAAGTTTGGGGCTGCGATGCTTATGTAAAGAAACTTCAACCAGATAAGCTCGAACCCAAATCGGAAAAATGTGTCTTCATAGGATACCCAAAGGAGATGTTGGGTACACCTTCTATCACAGATCTGAAGGAAAGATTTTCGTTGCTAAATTCGGATCCTTTCTAGAGAAGGAGTTTCTCTCGAAAGAAGTGAGTGGGAGGAAAGTAGAACTTGATGAGATAATCAGATCTGCTCCCTTATTAGAAAGTAGTTCATCACAAGAAATGGTTCTGTGACAACAACACCAATTAGTGAGGAAACTAATGATGATGATCATGAAGCTTCAGATCAAGTTACTACTGAACTCAGAGGTCAACCAGAGTAAAATACGCACTGAGTGGTATGGTAATCTTATTCGGAAGTCATGTTACTTGACCATGGCGAACCTACAAACTATGAAGAAGCGATGGTGAGCCCAGATTCGCAAAATGGCTGGAAGCCATGAAATCTGAGATGGGATCCATGTATGAGAACAAAGTATGGACTTTGGTTGACTTGCCCGATGATCGGCAAGCCATTGAAAATAAATGGATCTTTAAGAAGAAGACCGACGCGATGGTAATATAACTGTCTACAAAGCTCGACTTGTTGCGAAAGGTTTTCGACAAGTTCAAGGGGTTGACTACGATGAGACTTTCTCACCAGAGCGATGCTTAAGTCTGTCCGAATCATGTTAGCAATTGCGCATTTTATGATTATGAAATTTGGCAAATGGATGTAAAACTGCATTCTTGAATGGATTTCTAGAAGAAGAGTTGTATATGATGCAACCAGAAGGTTTTGTCGATCCAAAGGGTACTAACAAAGTGTGCAAGCTCCAGCGATCAATTTATGGTCAGTGCAAGCCTCTCGGAGTTGGAATAAACGCTTTGATAGTGTGATCAAAGCATATGGGTTTATCTGCACTTTTGGAGAAGCTGTATTTACAAGAAAGTGAGTGGGAGCTCAGAGCATTTCTAATATTATATGTGGACGACATATTATTGATTGGAAATGATATAGAATTTCTGGATAGCATAAAAGGATACTTGAATAAAAGTTTTTCAATGAAAGACCTCGGTGAAGCTGCTTACATATTGGGCATCAAGATCTATAGAGATAGATCAAGACGCTTGATTGACTTTCACAAAGCACATACCTTGATAAAGTTTTGAAAAGTTCAAAATGGATCAGCAAAGAAAGGTTTTTACCAGATTACAAGGTGTAAGATTGAGTCGACTCAATGCTCGACCACAGCAGAAGATAGAGAGAAAATGAAAGATGTTCCTATGCTTCAGCCATAGGCTCTATCATGTATGCAATGCTGTGTACCAGACCGACGATGCTTAGCTGTAAGCTTGGCAGGAAGGTACCAAAGTAATCCAGAGTGGATCATCGACAGCGGTCAAGAACATCCTGAAATACGAAAAGGACTAAGGATATGTTTCTCGATATGGAGGTGACAAAGAGCTAGTCGTAAATGGTTACGCCGATGTAAGCTTTGACACCGATCCGGACGATTCTAAATCGCAAACCGGATACGTGTTTTTATTAAACGGTGGAGCTGTCGGTTGGTGCAGTTCTAAACAAAGCGTCGTGGCGGGATCTACATGTGAAGCGGAGTACATAGCTTCTTCGAAGCAGCAAATGAAGGAGTGCGGATGGAAGAGTTCATTTCCGATCTAGGTGTCATACCTAGTGCATCGGGACCAATGAAGATCTTCGTGACAATATCGTGCAATTGCCTTGGCAAAGGAATCCAGATTTCACAAGAGGACCAAGCATATCAAGAGACGCTTCAATTCCATTCGGGACCAAGTCCAAGTGGGAGACATAGAAATTTGCAAAATACATACGGATCTGAATGTTGCAGACCCGCTGACTAAGCCTCTTCCACGAGCAAAACATGATCAGCACCAAGACTCCATGGGTGTTAGAATCATTACTATGTAATCTAGATTATTGACTCTAGTGCAAGTGGGAGATCAAGGAAATATGCCCTAGAGGCAATAATAAAGTTATTATTTATTTCCTCATACCATGATAAATGTTTATTATTCATGCTAGAATTGTATTAACCGGAAACATAATACATGTGTGAATACATAGACAAGCAGATAGTCACTAGTATGCCTCTCTTGGACTAGCTCATTAATCAAAGATGGTTATGTTTCCTAACCATAGACATGTGTTGTCATTTGATTAATGGGATCACCTCATTAGGAGAATGATGTGATTGACATGACCCATTCCGTTAGCTTAGCACTTGATCGCTTAGTATGTTGCTAATGCTTTCTTCATGACTCATACATGTTCCCGTAACTATGAGATTATGCAACTCCGTTTACGGAGGAACACTTTGGTACTACCAAACGCCACAACGAATCGGGTGATTATAAAGGAGTACTACAGGTGTCTCCAAAGGTACTTGTTGGGTTGGCGATTTTGAGATTAGGTTTTGTCACTCCGATTGTCGGAGAGGTATCTCTAGGCCTTCTCGGTGATACACATCACTTAAGCCTTGCAAGCATTACAACTAATGAGTTAGTTGTGAGATGATGTATTACGAACGAGTAAAGAGACTTACTGTAACGAGATTGAACTAGGTATTGATACCGACGATCGAATCTCGGGTAAGTAACATACCGATGACAAAGGGAACAACGATGTCGTTATGCGGTTTGACCGATAAAGATCTTCAGAGAATATGTAGGAACCAATATGGGCATCCAGGTTCCGCTATTGGTTATTGACCGAGAATGGTTCTAGGTCATGTCTACATAGTTCTCGAACCCGTAGGGTCCGCACGCTAACGCTTCGATGACAGTTCATTATGAGTTTATAAGTATTGATGCACCAAGGTTGTTCGAGTCCGGATGTGATCACGGACATGACGAGGAGTCTCAAATGGTCGAGACATAAAGATTGATATATTGAAGCCTATGTTTGACTTGGAAGGGTTCCAATGAAAATCGGAAGTTTCGGAACACCGGGTTACGGAACCCCGGGGGTATATGGGCCTTAATGGGCCACAAGAGAGAAGAGGAAGGGCCGGCCAGGCAGGCAGGCGCGCCCCTCCCCTCTAGTCCGAATAGGACAGAGAGAGGGGGCGCCTTCCCTCTTCCCCTCCCCAATCCTACTCCAACTAGGAAAGGGGGAGTCCTACTCCGGTGGGAGTAGGACTCCTCCAGCGCCTCCCTAGGGCCGGCCGCACCCCCTTTGCTCCTTTATATCTGGGGCAAGGGGCACCCTAGGACACACAAGTTGATCTACGGATCGTTCCTTAGCCGTGTGCGTGCCCCTTCCACCATATTCCACTTCGGTCATATCGTCAGAGAGCTTAGGCGAAGCCTGCGCGGAGAAGTCATATCGTCATGAGCTTAGGCGAAGCCTGCGTCGGTGGAGCATCAACATCGTCACCACGCCGTCGTCGACAGAACTCATCCCGACACTTTGCTGGATCGAGTCCGGGATCGCCATCGAGCTGAACGTGTGCGTAACTCGGAGGTGCCGTCGTTCGGTGCTTGGATCGGTCGGATCGTGAAGACGTCGACTACATCAACCGCGTTGTTATAACGCTTCGCTTTCGGTCTCACGAGGGCGTGGGACGGACACTCTCCCTCTCGTTGCTATGCCATCACCATGGTCTTGCGTGTTCGTAGGAATTTTTTTGAAATTACTACGTTCCCCAACAGATCTATCCTCTTTAGTTTGGTTTTCCCCATCTTAGAGTCCAAAGCCAAAAAAATCCAAGCCTTGTTGGTGCTGAGATCCTGTTGCTGTGTTCCTTGCATGTTCATCTTTTAGATTTGCACCAAGTTCATCATTGTAGTTACTTTCAGATTGGATTGTTGTGTTGGAAAAAGAGAGAGCAAAAAAGTGGCAAAATATATCAAAGAGAAAGAAAAGAGTGGCAAAAAAGTCAAGAGAGAAAGAAAGTGTTGTGTAAGATCCAAAAGTTTCAGCTTGGTAGAAAATTTTCAGAAGCTTGTGTGTTATGTATTTTTCAATCTTGGTGCAAAGGTCCAGCAAATCTATCCGCATACTTTCTTTGCCAACTTGATCTCAACACAAACCCCTTTTTTGTTTACCCCACCAAGCTCCACAAAAAGCTGAAGCTAGTTCTTTGATCCTTGTCTTTCAATCGCTTTAATACATCCGAGAGAACTGCAATCTGATGTGAACCCATAAGAACTTTGGTGAATAAGAGGGCGAGGTTGTGTGATTCCACTAAAATTATCCTACTTCACTTTTTAGGCCCACTAACATGGCAGGACCTACACCAAGGGTGCGTCCAAAGAACCATGGAGAAGAAAATCGCATGGCCACCTACGCTAACGTGCAACGTCTATGTATTGACGTTCTTCTAGAATTTAAGAGGATACTTGATGAGTGTCTTCCCATTGGTGCAAATGCGGTTTCACACCGACAATACCCTGCTGCTCATGAAGTACAACAAACAAGACATGCTCGAGGGGATGATGCTGCTACTCGTGGGAGTGTCACGACTACTCATCCAATGCAGCAAGGAGGACATGCTAGAGGGCATGTTGCTGCTGCTACTCGTGGGCACGATGATGTTGCTCCTGAATTGCAAAAAGTATGTCATGCTCAAGGGCAAAGTTGTGGCACCAGTCGGCACAATGATGACCCGCCGCAAAGCATGACCGTGGTTGATGGACTGACTCCGGTGATTCATAACCCATGTTCACATGAGAAGCTCATTCCTAATTAATGTTGCCATCTTGACCACCACTATTGTCCCAACATCCATGAAATATGTGCTACAAATTCCATGTGAGGAAGAGAGTCCACTATACAAAATCCTACAACTTGAGAGTTATAAAAATAGCAAGCTGAGTGACTCCACCAAAAGTGAGGAAGAGTGTCCACTTCCAAAAATCCCACAACTTGAGAGTGAAAAAGAAAAGTGAGTCGAGTGACTACACCAAATATGAGGGAGAACGTCCACTTCCCAAAATTCCACATATTGAGAGTGATAATAAAAGTGAGGTGAGTGAGTCCACAAAATGTGAGGATCAGATTATTCAACATGAGATTAGAGAATGAACTCCAACCAAATATACCACACAATCAGCGGGAGAGGACCAATGAGTTGTGTGAGTCCACAAAATGTGAGGTTGAGACCATTCCACGCCATATTAGAGAGCTAAGAGATCCACAATCTTACATGCCATACAATAAAAGTGAGAGGATAAGTGAGTTGTGTGAGTCCACTAAATTGGAGGTTGAGATTCTTCAACATGACAGTAAGGAGATGAGTGATCTGCCACCAAAAGAAAATGAGCCATCCACCATATGAAAATAGAGAGGATTATTCAATCACTAGCTAACCTTTCACAAAATTCTCTTTATTTGCAATATGTACAAATGCAAAAGTCATACCTATCAGCCATCTTGCAACGATGGGAGGACCTGATCCAGGAACAGTTGTGGTGCACGTGGAACACCACTACACAAGGTGCATATTTGCAGATTGATTTTCACCAAGGAATGGAAGTAATCAATGAGGTAAAACAAAAGAGATCATCCATTTTGATGAGACCAGAGGTATGCGCATATGAACTCTTGAAGCACTGGCGAAATGAAATCAGAGAAAAAATGTTGGGTACATCCTTTAGCACACCATCAATATCTTAGCATAATTTTTTCAACCTTGAAGACAAATGAAAGGAGTTGACAAACTTAAGACTAATGCAGAATTGTTCAACTTTTTCTTTGCCTAGTTATTCTCTACTGTCCTCGTATAATTTTTTTGTGGACGATATAAGTCGAGGACAACTTTACTCCAAGAGAGGGAGGATGATATGGACATGGTCATGGTTGGTTACAAATTTGTACTCCCTAAAAATGTTAGTTGGAAGGAGTTATTGAGTTGAACAAAACATCATGTGGACATTCATAAACATTTGAAGAAGTTCGCAAAGGTGAAACCTAGACTTATGCATTTGATAAGATCTTTGCATTTTTTCTTTGTACTGGCCTATTTTGTTTTATGTGATGACTAGCTAGAGTTGAGGATGACTCCATTTCAAGAGGTGGAGGATGATGAGGACATGACAACCATTTGTACACCCACGGTCATGAAAGGAGAAATTATAATAATTTGTGTCAAAGAAATACATGACTAGGTGAACGCTAACTTAAGTTCATACTACAATCATGAGCACATGCCTGCACCTTCCTCTTTCTTGTTATTGATTGAACTCGGCTGCAACGTCGAAGAAGGACAATGACTTCCAGCCGTGCAGAAACAATGTTTTCAAGACAAAGAGACAAAGTTAGGAGCTCATGAAGAAACAAGTCTGTTGTCGGAGAAGACAATGTTCTGACTCTGGCAAAACATTGTTATACTCGAGTTTAGCCATCTACATTTTGCGAAAGAATTCCCGAAGCCCAAGCTCGCTACTAAAGAAACAATGCTCAGACTCGGATGAATCAGTGTTTGGTTGTGTCAACAGTTTGCACATTCACGCCAGATTTCTGGAAGCTACCCCATTAAGTCCCGGAGCTGGTTCGTTTTCACACATATGGTAGTTCCCAAAGCTAGCTTCCTGCACACCTATCCATGGGGGTTGTCCCTGGTTATAAACATATAAACACAATCGCCCCCCCCATTCTCTAGAGAAAAAAACTTTCAGCCAAAAACCACATTAGCTACAAGCTTGTAGACTACTAAGATCCGTGAGGTCTTGCTAATATTGCTCTTGTGGATTCACCATATTCGTAAGGAGTTTGGTTCCTCCTAATTCGTGCTATATGGTTCCGGTCGTTTTGTGTGGGTTCGTCCTGGTTTGTGGTTCTACAATTGTTCGGTCAGCGGGCTGGAGTTCTTGTAGCTCCGGTCGGCCATCCCCAACATACGGGTTGCATCCAAACTTGGCTAGTATAAAGCTAGTTATCCCGGCTGCTTCCAGCTATTTATCCTTCCCAATTCAATCATGCACCTATCGCCAAGAGGACGACGTGGCCGGAAGGGGGGGGGGGATTATGTGAAGTATTAACGGGCATTGGACTCTGAAGGATTACTAAATATGCATGCCCCATTACAAGGCACAGGCAATTAGCCAACATTTAAGAAATCAAAGAATAGAATACTTTTATTTATAGTCCAGTGAATCTAGGCTTAGTGCCTTCGCCTGGTATACCTTGTTGGAAATATTAGCACTTTCTCGATTAATTTAATCCATAAGTAGACAGTAAACATGGAAAATACGGTATGCATCTTATACCGATACATAAGCATGTGAGCACGTATAGTACAGAAAACCGAACCATCTATGAACAACATATATACGGCTAGCACATGAACAAGCAAACAGGGGATGAACGAGTCATACCCTCTGATTGGTCAGGCCAACGTGGCGGCGGTAGCAGAAGCCTCGGCATCAGCCAAGGCCTTCTTCTTGGCGACTTCGTCGTCAGCCATGAAGTCGATGTAGAGAAAGTAGTGGAAGCAGAGGCGGACAGTGGCGCTTCTGTAAGCGACTCGTTAATTAATTAACCATTCCTGAGCGGCAAAAATAAGCTTCGGCTCGGCTTATTCCCGCAACCCGCAACCCGCGGCGCGCGCGTCATGACGAAGCGTGGCGTGGCGAGGCGAGGCGGGTGGCGGAGGAGGAGGAGCGCGCGTGTACATCTCATATTCCCAAGCTCCCAATAGCAAGTGATGGAGCAGCCCTTATAAAGAGGTCTCACTCTTCTTACTGTACCAGTATGGGACTAAACTTCCCACACTTCCCACCACTTGCCGTACACATGCATGGGCCTTAAAGATTAACTAGGGATTATTGTCTTATATGGGCCTAAGCCCATCCATAATCCATCATACCTTTGGCCCAACATGACCGGTAATTTCTTTTCTGAATTTTTTACTTCCTCTGTTTCTAAATATATGTCTTTTTAGAGATTTCAATATAAACTACATACGGATGTACATAGACATCGTTTAGAGTAGATTCATTCATCTTGCTCCGTATGTTGTTCATATTGGAATCCCTAAAAAAAACTTATATTTAAGAACGGAGGAATATGAACCAGGTATAATTACCCCCACGCAGTTCTAGTCAGACTGCTAATTTCGTGCCGAATGTTGCAGTGACTAATTTGTTTTACTTTCTACACTTTCAGACAGAGTGGAGGAAACAAAGCAGTTGTGCCATTAACCAGGGAGTACGGAGCAGTTGGGTCATAAAAATTTAGGACAGGGTCTGCTCCTCTGAACGTGCAGTGCAAAACAAGATGCCATCATAGGGTTCATATACCATTGGCCCATTCAGAGCATGATCTTGTTTAGGAGAAAGCACAGACCAGAGGGGCTTCTGAAGCGACCGTAGAGAACATGAAAATGCGATATTGTGGCACTACACGGGGACATTCCTTTGATCTTCGCTGGGATGGGAGCAGAGAGCAGTGATAGGACGGTAGCCGCCCAACTCAAGTAATCATGCTTGTTCCTTGCTTAAAGGAGAGCCCTTGCTTTCCTTTACAAGTCTTGATCCTTTCCTGTTCCTCAATTGCCAAGCAAAAGTTAATGGCTTGCCCAGCACTTTTAACTTTTAAGACTTTGGATGTGTTACTAAACTAGGAACGATGAAATTATACCTACTGGTACGTGAAGTGCCATCACTTTACTTTATATGGGAAACAAGTGAGGCTGATCGTCAGTGAGAATTTCCAGAATGAAATCTGCAGTTTGACAGTGTGTTGTTTAGTCAGTTTTAGGTCTTGATCCCATGTGTTATACTACTAACATAGCCTGTCCATGGTGTTCGTCGACCATTACCCTGTCAGTAGACAAACAAGTAGATCACAATTATGGCTCCCAATAAATGAGGTCGCTCCTGGTTTGGTTTGCTGGGGTTTCGCTTGACAAGTAGGGAGAGACCATTCAATTCTGGAAATCATTTTCTTGTCAGTAGCCAGCTACTGTACTAATAAGTTTGCAGGATAAAAGAGTGCACACCAAGACGAGGAGTTACTATAACCATGTGATGGACTGATGAATTTACGACCCTCACGTGTTCTCCTTTTCTAGGTCGGAAATGCTACTCTGGAATTCCAGATGCTGAAGCTTGGACTTGATGGCGGCTCATGTGCTGAACTACTGGTGCCTGCCTGAGATGTATTCTCCCTTACCTTCAGTGTTAAACAAATCACAACCTCTACCAGTTGTGCTCCTTCCCATTAATTAATTGGCCTATGATTCTGTGAGTCTCCTCTGCATATCATAAGTACAATATTGCTAATGCACATTCCAGCATCAGCACCAGTGATGGAGGTGACCGTAGGAGTAGAGTACACGTCCTATGTGTACATCCACATCTGCCACGTACTGTGCATTTGAATTTACCTCGACTTGTTGAATAAGACTGGGCATTTCAAATAGATCCTTCTTTCCATGGACCCTCCAACCCAGAAAGAACATGTGGCCCCCACAGCACTGCCAAAACTGATCGAGTATTTGAATGTACCTTCGAGATGAGCTGATTCAAACTTGAGTCATGCATGGCACCTTGAGTTTTGCAACTGCTACTCATTTGGGTTGCCTTCCTTTTAAGGCCTTTAGAAGTTTGAGCTTTTCAAGTAACTTGTGCAGGAGAGGAGCGCTTTATACATTGATTCCCTTTATTTGGGCTGATTCAGTTGGACTAGAAAGTGATAAAAAACTATGCCCGAAAGCCGAAAGTGCATTATTTTTTGAACGGCGGATTCAAACTTTAGAATAGAGATCCTAGCCACGCGAGCAAAAATGGCTTTGATCTACTCCCTCCGTAAAGAAATATAAGAATGTTTAGATCTCTATGAGTATTAGGGAACAGCCTGAGTTCTAAGCTGATGTTTCTAGCTCATTTTACGACACGATTTGAACACCGAATATCAAAGATCATTGAGGGAAATCGGGATAAATCCTGGTGCTCCGAATGGGCGTTCAAACATTTTCGGGGAAGCAAAAAGCTATTGGTGCATGGCCGCAAGTTTGCGAGAAAGCTACGCTGCTGATGATGTCGAAAGAACAGATAAGATGTAATCAGTAGCATGCATGAAGCAAGAACCAGACGCAGAACTGGCATATTGTATGTTTTCCAGATCGTGGAAAAACGAGAAGCTGGTAGTGAAAGAAAGGCGCCAAAGGTAATAGAGCAATAAGCACGCGGAGTATACGCACACTCATTGTTCCCTCGAACAGAAAATGAAAAGGGGAATTTTATACGAGTGATCATCGTTCAATCGCCTGGGCAATATTTAAATCGAACGAAGATGATGTGTTGTGTTCCATACTTTCGTTCTGAAGATGATTGAACTTGGCAGAATACGGGTCTGACAGGTCTATCCGTATTCAAAGATAGTGTGTATGTAGGGATAGTGCAGATGTGCAGTACTAGGATTATACTTCCATGTTCACAACCTCCAGTTAACATTGAATTGTTATTTGAAATATGGTTAGCTGGGATAATCATATTACTGCGGTTCGTATTTGGATTGAAATATGTGCGCTTATATGGGTCATATGGAATTACAGGAATAATATGATTGTTAACAGACAACATATTTTAACTTTCTTGCAGGTCATTTTCAGAGCTCCCGCATGGATTCGTACGTGATCCTGACTCACTCCTACGGACTGCAGAGAGTCATTGGTTACTGGGTGCAACCAGTGGGAGATAATAGCACGGGCTATATTCAACCGGTTTGGATGGCGGTCGCATAACAGGATATGAGTCTATGGAGCTTGTCATTTACATTGTCATACCGGTTGTGACATTGAGCATTCACATTTCTTTTCCTTTTTGCTCCGCTTGCGAGCTGTAATACTTTTATGACTTTGTGCTACTTCGAGACTTTTTAATAAGATGGTTGCATGCATCGTTCCGATGCAGAGGCCGGGGTAAGCCTCCTTTTCCAAAAAAAGGGAGAAGAAGATGAGCTTCCATGTTCGTCTCTGATTATACTATCCACGCGTCTTGTAAATCTGGTTCCTCGTTGTTTCTACTAATTAATATCCTTGCGAGCTGTAACATTTAAGTATGTTTCTAGATGTGCCATAAGTATTGCACATCTAATTCCTGTGTCATTGATCTTACGTCGAGATTTGTGTGGATATTTTCTTTTTTTTACTTTTTCTCTTTATGCTTGATTCACTTACTTAAATGTGCAATAACTATAGCACATCTAGATGAGCCCTAGACACACCCAACAATTAATATTTCATGTGACATTTTGTACAGAAGACCAGACAGAAAAATAAGCATATTCATTGTAAATCAAACAATCGGCATAGAAGATAGGGACGTGCTACGCGCCGGCTGAGTGATGAATCAATTAGATTAATCGCCACGGTGACCATTAGACGGTCCGCGAGACAGCCATCCGACCTCGCGCCACCTCAGCCGCAATCTTTGCAATAAGGATCGTGTTGCGCGCCGGAGCTTTGCAACACGGATCATGTTGTGCTCGCGTCACCAGGAGACGCATGAGTTTTTGATCATCCATTGCAAGATGAATCATCCTTTAAAAAAATGCAATATGAATCTGTTGCAGTAAGTTATTGGAACATGGATCATGTTGTGGTAAGTCATTGCAACATGGATCATGTTGCGTTCACCTCCAGCTTGCATGACGTGGGATGAGGTCATCCATTGCAAAATGGATCATGTTGTGATCACCCATTGCAACATAGTCCATGTTGCGGCCAGCAGTTGCAATGTGGCAAGCTCAAAAACGCATGCCTTCGCAACACTGGCGATGTTTAAGAAAATGTCGATGAGCTTGCAGTATCGGCGCCTTTAAATCCAAAGATACTATAGCTTGGTGGCGCGCCGCCAAGACGTCCAACTCCACACCGCCCCCCGACTACTTCCACCGCCCCTCTCTCCCCTTGACGCATCGTGCGGGGCGGGTTGCAGCACCGCGCCGGCCTTCCAACAATGTATGGGCACCTCCTGATCTCGTTGGAGGAGCGGTGTGCGAGAGGACAAGGGAGAGGAGAGTATTCGATGTGCTAGTCTAGTTTTCTTCGATGTTGACGATGGGGAGAAGGAAAAGAGGTCATGATTTCTCGGATGGAGATGGGTATAGCATAAGACGGCATGTGTGGGCCAGCAGGTCACATGGCGGACGCGCAACACGGTGGATCGTTGACGTGAGATTCCTTGGTTGAACAGAAGTGTTTCCCTAGAAGATATTTATAAAGTATCTCCAATAGCTCCCTTATCCATAAAAGAGTGTCGTTTAAGGAAAGTTGAGGCGAAAAATAGCCGTCCATCATCTCCCGTAAACCTAATTTTCTTATGGGATCCCATATATTTCCCCAAACTTGCCTCACATTTACGGGAAGATGACCTTTCCCCTATAATTTGGCAAGCTGAAACCGCCTGAAATGTCACGTGACGATACCCTCAAGCAGCCTCCACTCCCCCTGCGCCGCGTCCAGGCCTTCCCGTGCCGTCACGCCTCGATGCCCTGCCTCACTGCACCATCCACCGTCATCGCACCTTTCAGCCGCCCCTTGCCACCATGCTCTCCTCCCCTTTGTGGACTTGGAATTGTTATCAAGTATGTGTCCTTGATATAACATTGTTTGAATTATTATGTTGTGTCATTTGTATGCTTGTTTAATGGATAATAAGAAAAAATATGATAGAAGTTTATGAAAATGATAAAAGTAGTCATCAGACAACTTTTCCTAAGTTATATAGACAACGCGTAGAACGACTTTTACTGATAGTTTTTTACATGAACTATTGGAGATGCTCTAAGGATTGCAATTCACCAATTTTTTATAAGACCCTGATAAGTGTCACACGAGTAGCACGAATACATGGCAACTCCGAACATTTTTTTATGACAAATTTAGTGACGCAAGGATGACAACTTTAATTGTCAAGCATGGCAACTTTTTTTCAGATGGCAAGTTTTAGTTTTTTTGGTTTTTATGACAAATTTGGTTGTAAAAACGTCAGGGCAGAGTGCTTCGTGACGCACGTATGGGCAGTTAGGACATCTCCAATGGCAACCTGCAAATTTCCTTCCGCGTCCGTCCGCGGACAGGGGGGACCAGTCCGCGGACACGGGTGCGGGAGGCATACAATTTCAAATTCTTTTTCAACAAACCAGATGAAATTCATGCAAACACAGCCGGATTTTATATAAACATGACGGATTTCATGTAAACACCCATTACATTTTGAACATTTAGAACAAACAAAACCGACCCATCCCTAAACCTATCCTACGGCGGTGGCGCCCGGCGTTGAAGCCCCTGTCTTCCTCCATCCACCATCTCCATGAGCACGAGCGATAAGACTTGTGAAGTGAAGGTGCGGTCTCCGACGAGGAAGAGTAGAACACGGGAGACAGACCGGACCAGATGGGACACAAGGCCCTGCCACCTCCCGTGCCCTACCCATCCTCGGAGGAGTCCGTGACCTGTCCGTCGCTGGTGGACGTGAGGTCCATGATGGAAATGGTGGCGTCGGCGTTGTCATTGTCCCACTGGCCGGGTCGCCTGATAGTTTGTCGGCGGCGCGTAGGAGGCGCAGCTGGCGTTGTTCTTCTCCGCGGTCACCTGCAGCTGGGCCTCCGTGGCAGCCGCTTCCTGGCGAGCGGCGGCTTAAGCGCGGGCGGCATCATAGATGGCACACTGGTCTGTGAAGAAGTTTGGGTTCGCCGCGGCCATGGCCACCACGGCCTCCTCCCTCGCGCGCTCGCTGTATATCTGGTTCTCCGCCAGCCGGTGCTGCTCCAGGAGGAACATGTTGTATCGCTATTCCTCCCGCGCGTGCTGGAACACTGACAAAGGCGCCAGCGCATTCTGCACCTTCGCCATGGTGGCGTTGTAGTGCGCCCGCGCCTGCTCCATGGTGAAACTGGCGTGCACCAGAGGCGCGGGAGCACCGGGGCGGTGTCGTCGGAGCCCATCTCCATCCTGGGGTCATCTTCATCGTCGGAGACCTTGGGCGAGCTGGCCGGCAAGCCGGCCTCGATCCGCCTGGCACGGCGGCTCTGCCTGGCGGCGGTAAGGGCGACCACCGCATGCTTCATCTCAGTGAAAAGGCTCTCCTACAGAGCTTCACTGCATGCAGTCATGGCGGATACGGTGCAAGGGAGGAGGATGGGGAGCGGCTTGTGTTGTGGAGTGGAGTTAGTCGGGTGTGGCCGCGTTTAAATAGCAGATTCCTGTGAGGCCAGGCGTCCGGGTGCGTCAATGCGTGGTACCGGAGTGGGTTCCTCGGCCGGTGAACCTGCTTAATGGCGGTATACATATGGACGGGGCATTCAAATGGCGTGGTAGATATCCATCCCGTCCCGTCCAATCACGCGTCTCCGGCATTGAACAGGTGCGAACACCGGAGACGCGTCGCGGGCGGCGCCCTCAGCCGGCGTGCCGCTTTAGTGGCGGAGACACTGACAGGTCGTGTCCGCCCTGAGCCGTCTTCAATGTGGAGCGGCGCGCTCTACAACGGCATGAGTACGGGTTTGGGTGGGTCATGGCGGTCAGAAGCCGGCTTGGCAGCTGTCTGGATTCCCGCAAAGCTCTCACGTTTGTCTCTAGCTTACGGGAAAAAATACGTCCGGACCGCGTTGCGGACCGATACAGGATCGCGTTAGATGGATCCACGGTCCGGACAGCGCGGTCCGGGAGTATGCGAGCGGTCTGTGGGTGGTTGTTGGAGATGCCTTTATCATTTGGATTTTTTTTATCTCTATAACTATAAAAATCTGAGTTGATGATGATGGTGTGCCTGCCATCTTTCACCAATAGCCGTCGGATCTAAATCTGACGCACACAAAGCAAACTGCTGCAGTTTTACAAAAAGATGCTCGCACTTGTTTTCATATTTACAAGCAACTCTCTCTCAATCAACCTTATCTTTTCCCCACCACATCAAGAAGGTCATGGAACAATCTGGTGTGATGATCACTCTCGACGCCGTCTATCTTCAATCTTGATGTTCCGTGCAATGCACTGGCATCTTACTAGTATAATAAAAACCATTAAATCTACATGAATTTGAGGCATATTGTGCAATTTCGTTGCAAACACAAACAGTACGGTTGCTCCTCGGCTCCTCGCAAACGACACAAGCCCACGCACCCTTTACCGTGACCGTGACCAAGACCTGAAAAGCCGTTCTAGTAGTAGTAGGCCGCTCCGCTCCATCCATCCATTTACCCATGTAGCTGCAGGCAGGAGCGAGTAGAGACATCACGTGGCGAACATAGACGCCTGAATTGAAGTCAAGACTAGCAGTGCCAAACGCAAACGCCTCCTCCTCTTTAACGCGCCTGCCCCGGCTCACACTCACACTCACAGGCCGGTCAGCCGTGCATCGGTCCATCCCCTTCCCCGTTCAGCGGCACGGCGTCCCATTCCCAGACACGCGCTCTCCTCGAGTGAAGTCTGTTTTGAACCTTGAAAGTGTAGAGCGCGACACAAATGAACCTTCACGTCAAAATCCCTGAAGTCGGTACCCTATACTCATCGATCCCGATTAATCTAAACCTAGATCCGTTTGGTGCACCAGGAAAATAACGATCCCAGCCGGGATCGCCCTCCACAGTCACTGACCACCTGAGCCCACTTGTCATGTTCATCTTCCATCCCCAATCTCTCTGTCTCTCTCAGGTTTCAGCAACGAACGTTCGCATCGTGTAGTCTGTAGCCATCAACGCGTGCCCGTCTGTTCCATGAGATGGGATTTGTATTTGTGTGTGAGCCAGCAAAGGATAGAATCGATCAAGGATGTGTACGTGTACGTCTACCCAGCGGATCCGATAGACTTGCTAGCGTAGGCCGACAACAGCGGCTGCAGGGGTCCGTGGCCTCGCGGGCGAGCTCCGGCCGCCACTGCGACGACAGCGGCTCCAAGGGTCCGTGGCCTCGCGGGTGAGCTCCCCCGTTCAATACCGGCCGCCACTGCGATGACAGCGGCTGTAGAGGTCAGGTCTGCGTCAATACCGGCGCCGACCCAAGCGCCCCCGTTCGCGCGCCCGTCGCTGCTCCCCTCGTCGTGCTGGCCATGAAGGCCGAGACGTACACCTACGACAACATCCTGGCGCCGTCAGCTGTCCTCCAAGACCTGTTCGTCGCCGAGGCATCGACCGGGGTGCGTGCACACCAGGCGTTCGACCAAAAGCCAGAGCGGATTATGGAAGCTGGCACCGAGGGAAGCGTGGTGGAGGACGGCGTGGTCGACAGGCCTTGAGCTTGCTGGATCGTAGCGGCGGAGAGGGTAGTAGAGAGCCCAGTGCGAGGACTGTCGTGTACGAGATGGATTCCAGGAGAGAGAGAGAGAGAGAGAGAGAGAGAGAAAGAGAGAGAGGCGGACGGGAGGAGGTTGAGGAAGAAGATAAAACATGACAGGTGGGCCTATGTTGTCAGTGAGAGAAGCAACTGATCCCGGTTGGAATTTTCCTTACAAACAGATATAGGATCGGTTTAGGGTTTAAATTGACCGGGATCGACGAGTATAGGGTATCGACTTCAGGGATTTGAAGATGAAGGTTCATTTACGTCGCGCTCTACAAATTGAGGGTTCAAAACAGACTTCGCTCCGCTCTCCTCTGATGACACTGATACGATGCGATGCGACGCGATGCCGGCCGTTCCATTCCCTTTGTCTTACCTCAAGACGAAAGCCTAAAAAGCCTCCCCCTCCCCATCGAACACGACAACTCCCGGGAATAAACCAACCACAGTGTCACTGCCACAGTGGCCCGCTGCACGTACCCGCGCCCGGACGCAACGCGAGCATAGACACGCTCGCACAGTACAGCACTACAGGTGCACCAAGTGCAGGGTGGTACGGCGACTGTACATGCCTTAAACTGCTAACCGCTGCGCCTGGGTGTGTGATCGGATCGACGGGGATTTACCAAGAACCAGAACTATTACTAGTACATGCATGCAGTTGATGGTTAACACGGGAGTGAGTGCCAAAATCAATATTAGCGGCAGAGGTTACTGGACTGGGCATTGTTTATTTACAGCTTGTAGATGATGAGGAAGCATGGGAGCACGGCCCGCCGGTCGAACACCACCAGCTCGCCCTTGCCGCCGCGGACGGAGTCGTACTCCTTCGCGGCGGCCTCGGAGCATGGCCCCTCCGCCACCCGCCCGGCGATCACCCTGCAAAGGAACATGGCCCTCCGGCCGGTCTCCGGCCCGCGCCCGCTGGCGTGCGCGCCGCCGCTGCCGTTGAAGGTCCGGACGACGCGCAGCGACGCGCTGTCCGAGGAGGAGCACCCGTGCGGCGGGGCCGGGGCGAAGCGCATCATCTCGTTGCCGTCCGCGGCGCTGCGGGAGGCGCCGCCGGCCCGCGCGCGCACGGCGGCGCGGTAGTCCTCGAAGCGCGCCACGGCGCGCGCCTGGTTGTGGACGCGGAACAGCATCTCCACCTCCCCCGCGAACGCGCCGCCGGCAGCGGCGGCCGGCGCCGGCGGGAGAGGAGACCACGACGAGAGGAAGATGATCTCGACCACCTGCCGCGAGGAGTGCCCCGCCGGGAGCTCCGTCAGCGCCGGCAGCGGGCCGAGCGGGCCGGGAGGAGGCGACGGCGGCACGGACGTCGGCTTCGCTGCCTTGGGCTTCTTGGTCGCCGAACTAGTCTTCGAGCTCGACTTGAGCTTGGGCTTGCACGAGGAGACGTCCCCTTGGGCGTCGCCGGAGCTGGCGCAGCTCGACCGGAGGAGGAGGTGCGACTTCTTTGGCAGTGCCGCGACGTTGGCAGCGACGTCATCGGCCGCCATGGACTTGCATTGGAGGGACCGGACCCAGCTCGCCGCCGCCGTCGGACGGCGCCCGAGCGGCGGAGGCTTCTCCGGCATGAGTCGGCCGGCAGCTAGCTGACGTTGTGTTTTGTAGTGCTGCTGTCTCGTCTCGGCGCTCGCTGGTGGACTGGTGGTGGTGGCGTGGTAAAGTAGGAGGCGAATGCTTATTGTGGAGTGTTCCTGTCGCTCGGCAATTTGTATGCTCCAAACTTTGCTACCGAGGTAATGGCAGTGCAGGTGGAGATGCTACTGCCAACTGGCCTTGTAGCGCCGCAGTTAGTAGTACTGTTAGAAATATTGTAACAGAATAGTAGATAGAGATAGTCTTGTATCGCAAGTCATGTAACTCTTATGTTTATCTTTCTATCTCTATCCCTCTTGTTGTAATACGGTTGGAGATTATTCTCATCAACCGAACCATGTACATGACCGCGAGATCCTTCTCGCTCAATCAATATAAATAACGCGGGCTCCCATGTATGGGAGTTTGAGACGCTTCATAATTCTTTCATGGTAGTCAGAGCCTTCTTCTTCCTCTACATCTAGCTCTCTATCAGATTAACCCTAGCCGCCACCACACAAATCCCTTCAGATCAAAACCAAGCCGCAACCATGTCCTCCTCCAGCTCAAGTTCCTTCTCTGGCCTAAACAATAACACCTCCGAACCCTTGAGCCGCACCAACTACATCCTATGGCGTGCCAGGCTCGCTCTCATATCATGGGGGCTGGCCTGTATGGGTACCTAGATGAAACAAACCCCAAGCCCTCCAAAACAATTACAGCAAAAAACTCTGAAGGTAAGGAACAGCTTGTTCCGAATCCTGCCTACACCCCTTGGTTAATCCAAGACCAGCAGATTGTAGCCTATCTGCTGAGAAACCTCTCCAAAGAAATCCTTGTGCAAGTCGCCTTGATGGATACATCTCGTGCGATCTGGACAACACTCTCCACCATGTTTGCCTCCCAATCCAAATCCCGTGCAAACAATCTCAGAATCTCCCTAACCAATGCCCACAAAGGCTCCCAATCTGCCGCTGATTACTTTGGCCATATGAGATCGCTTTCAGATGAACTTGCAGCAGCAGGGAGGGGCATCGGAGAAGAAGAGCTGCTCTCCTTCATCATTGCAGGGCTGGATATGGACTATCAACCCATCATATCTGCCCTCGAAGTCCGCACCGACCCTGTCTCCGTCGACGAGCTGTTTGCCATGGTGGCGAACTTCGACCAGCGTGTCGAGCTCTTCCACGGCTCTGGAGTAGGAGGCTTCAAATCCTCAGCCAACATGGCTGCAAGAAATCGCGGCGGCGGCGGCAAGGGCAACAACCGTGGCTCGCCCAAACCCACCAATGGTGGTGGTGGCGGGTATCACGGTGGTGGCAGCAACAACAATGGCGGCGGCGGCAACGCCAACAACAACTACAACCATGGTGGCGGCGGTCCCTTCTACAACAACAGCAACAACCATGGACGTCCCTTCTACAACAACAATCAGGGGCGTCAGCGTGGGTACGATGGTGGCTACGGTGGCAACTATGGCGGCGGCAACAATTTTCAAGGGTATGATGAGTATGAGGGAAAATGTCAAATCTGTAAAAAAAACTAACCACATAGCAAAAGATTGTCACTGGCGCTATGAAGAAAAGAAGAAGAAAGTTGCAGCAACCGCAAACACGTCCTATGGAGTGGACACAAATTGGTATGCAGATACGGGCGCCACCGAGCATATCACCCCGGACATGGAAAGGATGACCATGCAAGAGAAGTATCATGGCCATGATCAAATCAACACCGCAGCAAATGGTCCAGGTATGATGATAAGTCACATTGGTCAATCTATTATTAAAACCCCTCATCGTGATATTCGTCTCAATGATGTTCTACTTGTTCCTCATGCATCAAAACATCTTGCCTCGGTCCATAGAATTACTCTTGACAATGGTGTCTTCATTGAGTTTCATCCGTTTTTCTTTTTGATAAAAGATCAAGTCACGAGGAGGGTTCTCTATCGCAGTAGATGCGTGGACGGTCTCTATCCATTAGTTCCTACACTTTGCAAGTTCAATAAAGGAGCCTTCGGAGCCATTAGAGTCTCTTCAGAAAGGTGGCATAATCGCCTAGGTCACCCTTCATTTTCTATTGTTTCTCAAATTCTTAGTAAGAATAATCTCCCGTTTGTTGGTGAGCATAATTGTGAAACTATTTGTGACTCTTGTCAAAGAGCAAAAAGTCATCAGTTGCCATATCCTATTTCAACAAGTGTGTCTGTTAAACCATTGCAATTAATCTTTTCTGATGTATGGGGGCCAGCTCCTTCCTCGGTTGGTAGACACACTTACTATGTGAGCTTCATCGATGACTACAGTAAATATACTTGGATCTATCTCCTTAAAAAGCGATCTGATGTGTTCCAAGTCTTTCTTAATTTTCAAGCTCTTGTTGAAAGAAAATTTGACTGCAAAATCATAGCCATGCAATCAGACTGGGGGGTGAGTATGAGAAACTCAACTCTTTCTTTCAAAAGATAGGAATTTCCCACCATGTCTCATGCCCTCACGCACACCAACAAAACGGGTCCGCTGAACGCAAGCATCGCCACATCGTTGATGTTGGTCTCTCACTTCTTGCCGCTGCATCTATGCCACTAAAATTCTGGGATGAAGCCTTCCTAACTGCAGTTCATCTCATCAATATCTTACCAAGTCGTGTCATCAACAATGAAACCCCTACAGAACGTCTTCTTCATGCCAAACCAGACTATGCTCCTCTTCGTGTTTTTGGTTGCGCGTGTTGGCCAAACCTACGACCTTAAAATAACCGCAAGCTAATGTTCCGCTCCAAGCAATGCGTTTTTATTGGCTACAACGCCCAACACAAAGGAGTGAAGTGCCTTGATGTTACTACTGGCCATGTCTATATCTCAAGAGATGTTGTCTTTGATGAGACCAAATTTCCATTCGAAAGTCTTCATCCCAATGCTGGTGCTCTCCTTCGTCAAGAGATACTTCTCTTACCTCCATCCCTTACTGGTATTGATCACGAGGGTACAAATAATAGTTCTGACTCTTTTGTGACTAAGCATCATATTATGCCAAAGTCTATTGCTGCAGGAACAATTAATGATGATCAAAACAGAGTGCAAAACACTATAACGACGGGTCATTTTATGTGTTCCCCTCCAGGAAACCACGCGCCACGAGGTGGATCGTTCTCGGGATCTGTTCCGCTGCAGACGGCAGCTCAATCCACCTCGGGATCGGCTCTGGCGTGCGCTGGCGGTGAAAGCGACAGGCGATCGCGCGCGCACCAATCCGAGGCGGGTGCGTGCGCCTGTCCCACCTTGCCCCGCGCCTGCCTCCCCGGGGCCCGCCACGTCGTCTGCGCCCACCGCATCGCCTGCGCCCGACACTACCTCGCTTTGTGCCGACATCGCCTCGCTTTGCACGTGTCTCGGGATCGGGTGCTGCCTCGCCTGTGCAGTTCCTGACCGCCTCAGGATCGGGCGTGGAATCTCCTGGCGCAGATGCTGTGGGGGAAACGGCGGCT
Source organism: Aegilops longissima (assembly GCA_021605205.1). NCBI lineage: Eukaryota > Viridiplantae > Streptophyta > Magnoliopsida > Poales > Poaceae > Aegilops > Aegilops longissima. Next base: position 452,091,136 of record CM038681.1, on the reverse strand, counting down.
GACTCCTCCACGCCAGGATCGTCTGCAACGGATCAGCCTACAGCATCTCCTGTGGGACCCCGCACACGTCTACAAAAGGGAGTTTCTACACGAGTTAATTATAAAAATTTCTCCAAGTATGGATTATCCTGTATGACAGGAGAACCTAAAACTCTAATGGATGCCCTTGGTGATGATAGGTGGAAGGTGGCTATGAATGATGAATTTATGGCTTTGCAGAAAAACAAGACGTGGCACTTGGTTCCACCACAACAAGGCAGAAACTTAATTGATTGCAAGTGGGTGTATCGGATTAAAAGGAAGTCTGATGGCACTATAGATTGAAGGAAATATGCCCTAGAGGCAATAATAAAGTTATTATTTATTTCCTTATATCATGATAAATGTTTATTATTCATGCTAGAATTGTATTAACCGGAAACATAATACATGTGTGAATATATAGACAAACAGTATGTCACTAGTATGCCTCTACTTGACTAGCTTGTTAATCAAAGATGGTTATGTTTCCTAACCATGAACAAGGAGTTGTTATTTGATTAACAAGGTCACATCATTAGTTGAATGATCTGATTGACATGACCCATTCCGTTAGCTTAACACTTGATCGTTTAGTATGTTAATGCTTTCTTCATGACACATACATGTTCCTGTAACTATGAGATTATGCAACTCCCATTTACCGGAGGAACACTTTGGGTGCTACCAAACGTCACAACGTAACTGGGTGATTATAAAGGAGTACTACAGGTGTCTCCAAAGGTACTTGTTGGGTTGGCGTATTTCGAGATTAGGTTTTGTCACTACGATTGTCGGAGAGGTATCTCTAGGCCTTCTCGGTAATACACATCACATAAGCCTTGCAAGCATTGCAACTAAAGAGTTAGTTGTGAGATGATGTATTACGGAACGAGTAAAGAGACTTTCCGGTAACGAGATTAAACTAGGTATTGGATACCGACGATCGAATCTCGGAAAGTAACATACCGATGACAAAGGGAACTACGTTTGTTGTTATGCGGTTTGACCGATAAAGATCTTCGTAGAATATGTAGGAACCAATATGAGCATCCAGGTTCCGCTATTGGTTATTGACCGAGAATAGTTCTAGGTCATGTCTACATAGTTCTCGAACCGTAGGGTCCATGCGCTTAAGGTTTCAATGGCGGTTATTATGAGTTTATGTATTTTGATGTACCGAAGGAGTTGAGTCCGGATGTGATCACGGACATGACGAGGAGTCTCGAAATGGTCGAGACATAAAGATTGATATATTGGATGGTTATATTCGGACACCGGAAAGGTTCGGAAGTTTCGGAGAAAACGGAGTTGGGAGGGTTACGGAACCCCGGGAAGTTATGGGCCTTATTGGGCCAAGAGGGGAGAGAGGGCTGCACCGGGAGGTGGTGCGCCCCCTCCATGGGGAGTCGAATTGGACTAGAGGGGGGCGCAGCCCCCTTCCCTCTCCTCTCCTCTCTTTCCTTCCCCTTCCTCTTCCTAGTAGGACTAGGAAAGGGAGTCCTACTCCTACTAGGAGGAGGACTCCCCCCTCCCTTAGTGCGCCCAAGGGCTGGCCGCCCTCCCCTTGCTCCTTTATATACGGGGCAGGGGGCACCCCATGACACACAAGTTGATCTTCGTGATCGTTCCTTAGCCGTGTCGGTGCCCCCTCCACCATATTCCACCTCGGTCATATTGTAGCGGTGCTTAGGCGAAGCCTGCGCGACGGTAGAACATCAAGATCGCCACCACGCCGTCTTGTGGAACTCCTTCCCCGACGCTTTGCTGGATCGGAGCCGGGGATCGTCATCGAGCTGAGCGTGTGCCAAGAACTCGGAGGTGCCGGATGCGGTGCTTGGATCGGTCGGATCGTGAAGACGACGACTACATCAACAGCGTTAATATAACGCTTCGCTTTCGGTCTCACGAGGGTGCGTGGGCGGACCTCTCCCTCTCGTTGCTATGCCATCACCATGGTCTTGCGTGATCGTAGGAAATTTTTTGAAATTACTACGTTACCCAACAGTGGCATCCGAGCCTGGTTTTATGCGTTGATGTCATATGCACGAGTAGAACACAAGTGAGTTGTGGGCGATATAAGTCATACTGCTTACCAGCATGTCATACTTTGGTTCGGCGGTATTGTGAGATGAAGCGGCCCGGACCGACATTACGCGTACGCTTACGCGAGACTGGTTTCACCGCTGCGAGCACTAGTTGCTTAAAGGTGACCGGCGGGTGTCTGTCTCTCTCACTTTAGTTGAACCGAGTGTGGCTACGCCCGGTCCTTGCGAAGGTTAAAACAGCACCAACTTGACAAACTATCGTTGTGGTTTTGATGCGTAGGTAAGAACGGTTCTTGCTCAGCCCGTAGCAGCCACGTAAAACTTGCAACAACAAAGTAGAGGGCGTCTAACTTGTTTTTGCAGGGCATGTTGTGATGTGATATGGTCAAGACGTGATGCTATATTTTATTGTATGAGATGATCATGTTTTGTAACCGAAGTTATCGGCAATCGGCTGGAGCCATATGGTTGTCGCTTTATTGTATGAAATGCAACGCTCTGTAATTGCTTTACTTTATCACTAAGCGGTAGCGATAGTCGTAGAAGCAATAGATGGCGAAACGACAACGATGCTACGATGGAGATCAAGGTGTCGCTACCGGTGGCGATGGTGATCACGACGGTGCTTCGGAGATGGAGATCACAAGCACAAGATGATGATGGCCATATCATATCACTTATATTGATTGCATGTGATGTTTATCTTTATGCATCTTATTTTGCTTTGATTGACGGTAGCATTTTAAGATGATCTCTCACTAATATTATCAAGTAGTGTTCTCCCGAGTATGCACCGTTGCCAAAGTTCGTCGTCGAGACACCACGTGATGATCGGGTGTGATAAGCTCTCGTCCATCTACAACGGGTGCAAGCCAGTTTTGCACACGCAGAATACTCAGGTTATACTTGACGAGCCTAGCATATGCAGATATGGCCTCGGAACACGGAGACCGAAAGGTCGAGCGTGAATCATATAGTAGATATGATCAACATAAGATGTTCACCATTGAAAACTACTCCATCTCACGTGATGATCGGTTATGGTTTAGTTGATTTGGATCACGTGATCACTTAGATGACTAGAGAGATGTCTGTCTAAGTGGGAGTTCTTAAGTAATATGATTAATTGAACTTAAATTTATCATGAACTTAGTCCTGGTAGTATTTTGCAAATTATGTTGTAGATCAATAGCTCGCGTTATTGCTTTCATATGTTTATTTTCATATGTTCCTAGAGAAAATTGTGTTGAAAAATGTTAGTAGCAATGATGCGGATTGGATCCGCGATCTGAGGTTTATCCTCAATGCTGCACAGAAGAATTATGTCCTTAATGCACCGCCACGTGACAGACCTATTGCAGGAGCAGATGCGACGTTATGAGCGTTTGGCTAGCTCAATATGATGACTACTTGATAGTTTAGTGCACCATGCTTAACGGCTTAGAATCGGGACTTCAAAGACGTTTTGAACGTCATGGACCATATGAGATGTTCCAGGAATTGAAGTTAATATTTCAAGCAAATACCCGAGTTGAGAGATATGAAGTATCCAACAAGTTCTATAGCTAAAAGATGGAGGAGAATCGCTCAACTAGTGAGCATGTGCTCAGATTGTCTGAGTACTTCAATCACTTGAATCAAGTGGGAGTTAATCTTCCAGATAAGATAGTGATTGACAGAATTCTCTAGTCACCATCACTAAGTTAGTAGAACTTCGTGATGAACTATAGTATGCAAGGGATGACGAAAAAGATTCTCGAGCACTTCGCGATGCTAAAATCGGCGAAGGTAGAAATCAAGAAAAACATCAAGTGTTGATGATTGACAAGACCACTAGTCTCAAGGAAAAGGGCAAAGGGAAGAAGGGGAACTTCAAGAAGAACGGCAAGCAAGTTGCTGCTCGAGTGAAGAAGCCCAAGTCTGGACCTAAGCCTGAGACTAAGTGCTTTTTCTGCAATGGAACTGGTCACTAGAAGCGGAACTACCCCAAGTATTTGGCGGATAAGAAGGATGGCAAAGTGAACAAAGGTATATTTGATATACAGATTATTGATGTGTATTTTACTAGTGTTCATAGCAACCCCTCAGTATTTGATACTGGTTCAGTTGCTAAGAGTAGTAACTCAAGCGGAGTTGCGAATGAGCGAAACTAGTTGAAGAGGAAGTGACGATGAGTGTTGGAAGTAGTTCCAAGATTGATATGATCATCATCGCACACTCCCTATACTTTCGGGATTAGTGTTAAACCTAAATAAATGTTATTTGGTGTTTGCATTGAGCATGAATATGATTTGATCATGTTTATTGCAAAAGCGGTTATTCATTTAAAGTCAAAGAATAATTGTTGTTCTGTTTAAATGAATAAAACCTTCGATGGTCATACACCCAATGAAAATAGTTTATTGGATCTCGATCGTAATGATACGCATATTCATAATATTGATGCCAAAAGATGCAAAGTTAATAATGATAGTGCAACTTATTTGTGGCACTGCCGTTTGGGTCATATCGGTATAAAGCGCATGAAGAAACTCCATAAGGATGGATTTTGGAATCACTTGGTTATGAATCATTTGATGCTTGCGAACCGTGCCTTTTGGGCAAGATGACTGAAACTCCGTTGTTGAACAATGGAGCGAGATCTTGACTTATTGGAAATAATACATACCGATGCATGCAATCCAATAAGTGTTGATGCTCGTGACAAGTATCGTTATTTTCGACCTTCACAAGATGATTTGAGCAGATATGAGTATATCTACTTAATGAAGCACAAGTCGAAACATTTGAAAAGTTCAAAGAATTTCAGAGTGAAGTAGAGAATCATCGTAATAAGAAAATAAAGTTTCTACGATCTGATCGTGGAGGAGAATATTTGAGTTACGATTTTGGCCTTCATATAAAACAATGTGGAATAGTTTCACAGCTCACGCCACATGGAACACCATAACGTAATGGTGTGTCCGAACGTCATAACCGTACTTTATTGGATATAGTACAATCTATGATGTTTCTTACCGATTTACCAATATCGTTTTGGGATCATGCATTAGAGACAGCTGCATTCACGTTAAATAGGGCACCATCTAAATCCGTTGAGACGACACTATATGAACTGTGGTTTAGCAAGAAACCAAAGTTGTCGTTTCTTAAAGTTTGGGGCTGCGATGCTTATGTGAAAAAGTTTCATCCTGATAAGCTCAAACCCAAATCGGAGAAGTGCGTCTTCATAGAATACCCAAAGGAAATTGTTGGGTATACCTTCTATCACAGATCCGAAGGCAAAACATTCGTTGCTTATAAATGGATCCTTTCTAGAGAAGGAGTTTCTCTCGAAAGAAGTGAGTGGGAGGAAAGTGGAGCTTGATAAGGTAATTTGTACCTTCTCCCGAATTGGAAAGTATTTCATCACGGAAATCAGTTCCAGTGATTCCTACACCAATTAGTGAGGAAGCTAATGATGATGATCATGTAACTTCAGATCAAGTCACTACCGAATCTCGTAGGTAAACCAGAATGAGATCCGCACCAGAGTGGTACGGCAATCCTGTTCTGGAAGTCATGCTACTAGATCATGACGAACCTACGAACTATGAAGAAGCGATGGTGAGCCCAGATTCCGCTAAATGGCTAGATGCCATGAAATCTGAGATGGGATCCATGTATGAAAACAAAGTGTGGACTTTGGTTGACTTGCCCGAGGGTCGGCAAGCAATAGAAAATAAATGGATCTTCAAGAGGAAGACGGACGTTGATAGTAGTGTTACTATCTACAAAGCTCGACTTGTCGCAAAAAGGTTTTTGACAAGTTCAAGGTGTTGACTACAATGAGATTTTCTCAACTGTAGCGATGCTTAAGTCTGTCCGAATCATGTTAGCAATTGCCATAATTTATGAAATTTGGCAAATGGATGTAAAACTGCATTCTGAATGGGTTTCGGAGGAAGAGTTGTATATGATGCAACCGAAGGTTTTGTCAATCCTAAAAGTGCTAACAAAATGTGCAAGCTCCAGCGATCCATCAATGGACTGGTGCAAGCATCTCGGAGTTGGAATATACGCTTTGATGTGTTGATCAAAGCATATGATTTTATCTGAGACTTTTGGAAAGACTGTATTTACAAAAGGTGAGTGGGAGCACTACAGCATTTCGATAAGTATATGTGAATGACATATTGTTGATCGGAAATAATGTAGAATTATTCTGCAAAGCATAAAGGAGTATTTGAAAGGAGTTTTTCAAAGAAGGACCTCGGTGAAGCTGCTTACATATTGAGCATCAAGATCTATAGAGATAGATCAAGACGCTTGATAAGTTTTTTCAATGAGTACATACCTTGACAAGATTTTGAAGTAGTTCAAAATGGAACAGTCAAAGAAAGAGTTCTTGCCTGTGTTACAAGGTGTGAAATTGAGTAAGACTCAAAAACCCGACCACGGCAGAAAATAGAAAGAGAATGAAAGTCATTCCCTATGCTTTGGCCATAGGTTCTATAAAGTATGCCATGATGTGTACCAGATCTATTGTATACCCTACACTGAGTTTGGCAAGGGAATACAATAGTGATCTAGGAGTAGATCACTGGACAGCGGTCAAAATTATCCTTAGTGGAATAAGGATATGTTTCTCGATTATGGAAGTGACAAAAGGTTCGTCGTAAAGGGTTACGTCGATGCAAGTTTTGACACCAATCTGGATGACTCTAAGTCTCGATCTAGATACATATTGATAGTGGGAGCAATTAGCTAGAGTAGCTCCGTGCAGAGCATTGTTGACATAGAGATTTGCAAAATACATACGGATCTGAATGTGGCAGACCCGTTGACTAAGATTCTCTCACAAAGCAAAACATGATCACACCTTAATACTCTTTGGGTGCTAATCACATAGCGATGTGAACTAGATTACTGAATCTAGTAAACCCTTTGGGTCTTGGTCACATGGCGATGTGAATTATGGGTGTTAATCACATGATGATGTGAACTATCGATGTTAATCACATGGTGATGTGATGTAGATTATTGACTCTAGTGCAAGTGGGAGACTGAAGGAAATATGCCCTAGAGGCAATAATAAAGTTATTATTTATTTCCTTATATCATGATAAATGTTTATTATTCATGCTAGAATTGTATTAACCGGAAACATAATACATGTGTGAATATATAGACAAACAGTATGTCACTAGTATGCCTCTACTTGACTAGCTTGTTAATCAAAGATGGTTATGTTTCCTAACCATGAACAAGGAGTTGTTATTTGATTAACAAGGTCACATCATTAGTTGAATGATCTGATTGACATGACCCATTCCGTTAGCTTAACACTTGATCGTTTAGTATGTTAATGCTTTCTTCATGACACATACATGTTCCTGTAACTATGAGATTATGCAACTCCCATTTACGGAGGAACACTTTGGTGCTACCAAGCGTCACAACGAATCGGGTGATTATAAAGGAGTACTACAGGTGTCTCCAAAGGTACTTGTTGGGTTGGCGTATTTGAGATTAGGTTTTGTCACTACGATTGTCGGAGAGGTATCTCTAGGCCTTCTCGGTAATACACATCACATAAGCCTTGCAAGCATTGCAACTAAAGAGTTAGTTGTGAGATGATGTATTACGGAACGAGTAAAGAGACTTTCCGTAGCGAGATTAAACTAGGTATTGGATACCGACGATCGAATCTCGGAAAGTAACATACCGATGACAAAGGGAACAACGTATGTTGTTATGCGGTTTGACCGATAAAGATCTTCAGTAGAATATGTAGGAACCAATATGAGCATCCAGGTTCCGCTATTGGTTATTGACCGAGAATAGTTCTAGGTCATGTCTACATAGTTCTCGAACCGTAGGGTCCGCACGCTTAAGGTTTCAATGCGGTTATTATGAGTTTATGTATTTTGATGTACCGAAGGAGTTGAGTCCGGATGTGATCACGGACATGACGAGGAGTCTCGAAATGGTCGAGACATAAAGATTGATATATTGGATGGTTATATTCGGACACGGAAAGGTTCGGAAGTTTCGGAGAAAACGGAGTGGGAGGGTTACGGAACCCCGGGAAGTTATGGGCCTTATTGGGCCAAGAGGGAGAGAGGGCTGCACCAGAGGTGGTGCCCCCCTCCATGGGGAGTCGAATTGGACTAGGAGGGGGGGGCGCAGCCCCCTTCTCTCCTCTCCTCTCTTTCCTTCCCCTTCCCTCTTCCTAGTAGGACTAGGAAGGGAGTCCTACTCCTACTAGGAGGAGGACTCCCCCTCCTTAGTGCGCCCAAGGGCTGGCCGCCCTCCCCTTGCTCCTTTATATACGGAGGCGGGGGCACCCCATGACACACAAGTTGATCTTCGTGATCGTTCCTTAGCCGTGTGCGGTGCCCCCTCCACCATATTCCACCTCGGTCATATTGTAGCGGTGCTTAGGCGAAGGCCTGCGACGGTAGAACATCAAGATCGCCACCACGCCGTCGTCTCGTGGAACTCCTTCCCCGACGCTTTGCTGGATCGGAGCCGGGGATCGTCATCGAGCTGAGCGTGTGCCAAGAACTCGGAGGTGCCGGAGTAACGGTGCTTGGATCGGTCGGATCGTGAAGACGTCGACTACATCAACAGCGTTAATATAACGCTCCGCTTTCGGTCTCACGAGGGTACGTGGACGGACACTCTCCCCTCTCGTTGCTATGCCATCACCATGGTCTTGCGTGATCGTAGGAAATTTTTTGAAATTACTACGTTACCCAACATAGATCGCTACAAGGCCAGACTTGTTGCAAAAGGGTTCAAGCAAAGGTATGGGTTAGATTATGAGGACACGTTTAGTCCTGTTGTTAAAGCTGCAAGCATTCGCCTTGTGTTGTCAATTGCTGTCTCTAGGGGATGGAGACTTAGACAGTTAGATGTTCAGAACGCGTTCCTCCATGGTGTTCTGGAAGAAGAGGTATACATGAAACAACCTCCTGGTTTTGAAGACAAAAATAAACCCTTTCACATATGCAAGCTGGATAAAGCATTATATGGTCTGAAGCAAGCTCCCAGAGCATGGTACTTCAGGCTCAGCATGAAACTTCAAGCACTTGGGTTTGTTCCATCAAAATCTGACACCTCACTGTTTATCTTTACCAAGTCACAAATATCTGTGTTTGTTCTTATATATGTGGATGATATCATTGTCACTAGCTCATCTGATAGTGCAATAACCAAATTGCTAAAGAATTTGAGTTCTGAGTTTGCTCTCAAGGATTTGGGAGACTTGCACTTCTTTTTGGGCATTGAAGTAAAGAAAAACAGTGATGGTCTTCATCTATCTCAAGCTAAGTATGCAACTGAGTTGTTGAATAGAATTGGCATGCAAAACTGTAAACCCTCACCAACACCACTCTCTAGTTCGGAGTGCTTGTCTCTAACAGATGGAGAACCTCTGCATCATGAGGATATCACTAGTTATAGGAGTTTAGTTGGTGGTCTTCAGTACTTGACTCTTACTCGACCTGACATGTCCTTTGCAGTTAACAAAATTTGTCAATTTCTTCATGCACCTACTACCACTCATTGGACAGCAGCTAAGAGAATCTTGAGATATATCAAGAATACGTTGACTGTTGGGCTCACATTCAGAAAGTCGTCATCTACCCTTATAAGTGCATTTTCTGATGCTGATTGGGCTGGCTGTCTAGATGATAGAAGGTCGACTGGTGGGTTTGCTATATTCTATCGTCCAAATTTAATATCATGGTGTGCAAAGAAACAGGCAACAGTCTCTAGGTCAAGTATAGAGGCAGAATATAAAGCTTTGGCAAATGCAACGGCTGAAATTATTTGGATTCAGTCCATGTTGAAAGAAGTCAACATCCCAGAAGTGCATCCTCCTTGTTTGTGGTGTGACAATCTTGGAGCAACTTATCTTACTGCTAATCCAGTTTTTCATGCCAGGACCAAGCATATCGAGATAGATTTTCACTTTGTCAGAGAACGAGTTGCAAACAAACAATTAGATGTCCGGTTCATTCCTTCAAAGGATCAGCTTGCGGATGGGTTTACAAAGGCCTTACCCACAAAAGGTTTTGGAGAGTTTCGACGTAATCTCAACTTGATGCAGTTGTGATTAAGGGGGAGTGTTAGAAATATTGTAACAGAATAGTAGATAGAGATAGTCTTGTATCGCAAGTCATGTAACTCTTATGTTTATTTTTCTATCTCTATCCCTCTCGTTGTAATACGGTTGGAGATTATTCTCATCAACCGAACCATGTACATGACCGCGAGATCCTTCTCGCTCAATTAATATAAATAATGCGGGCTTCCATGTATGAGAGTTTGAGACGCTTCATAATTCTTTCAAGTACTACTAATAATACAAGAAGAAGAATTACTACGCCAATTTACTAGTGCTACTCCACTGGTGTGCAATTTGTGGTGGACCGGCCGGCAAGGCTTTTCTGGCCGATCGATCCTGGTGACCAGTGCTGACTGTTTAAACTGTTATTTTAGACCGCTGTTGACAACAGTTAAAACTGAAGGACTAAACGAGGCAGCCATGCATGTTGGCAGGCTTGTGGAGTTATGGTGTTGTTTGTGAACTCTTTGATTGTGTTGGTCCTTCAGCTGTTCAGCCAGCATGTTGTACAATTTGGTGGCGCTCGATCCATATTGTCCTTTGGAAAACCGAGACGGGACACGTACATTTTGCCTATAAATACGACGCAAGTCAATAATAAAGTTTACCTAACGGCACGTACTCACACGGAAGTCTACCCATGCATCTTTTAAAATACTCCCTCCGGTCCTTTTTATTCTGCACATTGGATTTGTCGAAAATCAAACTTAGCTAAATTTGATCAAATTTATATTAAAAATTATTAGCATCTATAATATCTAATAAATATAATATAAAAATATATTCCGAGATGGATCTAATGATATTGGTGTTGTTATGTAAATGTTAATAATTTTTTATATAAACTTGGTCAAAGTTGGATTAGATTGACTTTAAACAAACCTAATATGCAGAGTAAAAAGGACCGGAGGGAGTACTCCGCGAAAACGGACGGAATGACATATTGGCATCGAGCAAGAAGAGCATTATTGGTCGTTACAGAGAAGCGTCATATGCTATAAAATGTAGTAGGGTGTAGGCAGGCTCTCGTAAAGATTCCACGGGCCCCACGCCAAGCTCTTGCTATGCACGCATGGACGCTATACCGTAGGACGGCAAATCGGACAACTCAAAAAGCGAGGCCACGGAGGAGGCGTGTGAGGCGGACGGACGTATATCCAACTGCGCTACGGTTGTGCGTGTCATCGGTCACGGTACTCACACAATCATTCAACGGCGACGCTGCCCCGGTCTTCCTCAATCGATCTCCCGTGACATCACCCTGCGTGGGAGGGCGAAATTTCGTGTTTTAACCCTTTTTGCAAATAAAATCGAGATCTGACCCCGTTCGAAAATATTTTGGGATTTGACCCTTTTGCCTACCGCCAGGGGGCCTGGCGGTAGGATCATATAGCCTACCGTCAAGACCAGCGGCGGTAGCAAACTTGTCCATGTCAGCAACGATAACGGCCGCCGTGCCACCTCCGTCACACCCTACCGCCGCTCCACCCGGCGGTAGGTTGTTTGAACCTACAGCCGGAGTCTCTGGCGATAGGGTGTGGGCATATATAAACCGCGGGCCGGCCGCCCACACCCCCTTCTCCACCCACCCAGCCGTCCCCCACCACGAAGAACGGAGCAGTTGCTCCAACTCGCCCTCTCTCATCGCCTCCACTCCCCCCTCCGATCTTCTTCGTTTCTTGACGGATTTTGCGGATCGAGATGGCCCCGAAGAAAGAAAAGTAAGCTCTTTCAATCCCTCCAATAAGTTTTAATCAAACACCTTTCGATTCGTCGCATTATTCGATTCAAATCACTCCTATTTGAAAAAAAATTAACCCTAGGATTGATTTAGGTTGATTCTAGATGTTATATTGTGTTAGATATGAACTATATTGAAGAGTTGGTATGGTTGTGTTAAGATGGACCCTAGTTCATAATTGATTTGAATGGTTTTTTTTATATGATGGATGATGCATGTTCCTATGATATGATGCAAGTAGTGGATGTAGTGTACGATGAATATTGGAGATGAATATTTGATATTTTTGTTATATGTAGTATATGAATCCTCAAGATGAACCCTAGTTCATTTTTTTAACAAAAAATGAGATTATGCATGTTGGATGTTGTTGGAGAAATATGTGTTATGATGCATTGAAACCATGGTGATTGCATCTTCATAAAAGTATTTTATTTAGTTCTTTGATATATGTATTGTATTTAGTTCATGTTCATAATAATCTTGATATATGATTATTCAAAGATTGAACTCATAGGTTCTGTTGGATGTGATTAATTTTTGTTATGCATCGATGTGTTTCGTAGTTAATGTTGAACCCTAGTTCATGTCGCAAAAATCTGTTGATGTGCTTATGCAATTCTTTTAGGAGGCCACCTCTTGCGGACGACATCGGCACGAAGTACACAATGCTTGACCCTAGGTTCGACAAGCGTCACCGTGCCCGTTTCATTGAGAATGGAGTGGTAATTAGCATTTTAAACCAAATCTTTCGAATTGATGAAAACAAGTTGCTAACTATTATTTCCATGCTAATTATGCTTTGGTTATTGATTTTCAAAGATGCTGCCGCCACTGCGGATGAGGGCTCACAAGACGACGGTTAAGATGGAGTACGACGATCGGTACGCATCGTTCTTCAGGAGAGCCCGACTGTTGGGTTTCGTCCTGCAGTTCAAGCGTAAGCCGCCGACGCTCGTTCACTCAGCTCTCACGGCTTTGATCGACCGGTGGCGGCCAGAGATGCACAGCTTTCATCTTCCATGCGGGGAGATGACCGTGACCCTCGAGGATTGGGCGATGATTACGGCACTACCGCTGGAGGGTCGTCCTCTCACAGGAAGAGTGGAGAGGGCGAACTGGCACGAGAGGGTTGTCAACCTCATCGACGACTGCCCCCCCCCCCTCGCTAAGAGCAACCGGACTTCCGGCATACCACTGCCATGGCTCCTCGAGCACCGGAGCAAGTGCCCGGAAGATGCTGAGCCTCGGGTGGTGCAAGCGACGCCAGGCCTACATGGTACATTCTCACGGAGGTAGTGTTTCCGGACTGCTCCGAGAACTCTGCCCTATGGATGTATCTCGACTTCCTAAAGGACTGGGATGCGGGGTACAGCTGGGGCCCGCCGGACTCGCCTACCTATACCGTTCGGTAAGTGAATATCACTTTCTTTCAAATATCAGACGTGTGCTGCTTTACATTTTGACATCTTATCATCTATACTTGGTTTGTAGCTTGACGACGCGACCCAGAGAGCGGAAGTCACGTCTGGTATGTGTGGATGTGTATGGGGCCTCTCCATTTGGATGTGGGAGCGAATACCGGTGGGCCATCTGGAGAAGATGCGCTCGCGTGCATGGACAGACTATGGCGGAGATGACGAAGATGATCGGTACCCGATCATCGCATACGCTTGGTGGTGCGTGTCTACACGGCGAATCGAAGGCCTTGTACAAGGTCTTCAGCAACGAGCTTGATGCTCTCACGCCTTTCCAGGTATAAGAACTACATTTTCACTTGATCTTACCATTGTTTCGATAACACTTTCACTTGAGCTTACCATTGTTTGGTTATAGGTTACTTGGCGGCCGTATAGTGATGATCGAGAGTGGGGGTTCGAGCTGAACAGAATGTGCAAGCAGGACCAGCTTCTCTTCCGTTGCATCGTGCCCATGATTTGTGTCTATGTCGTGGAGTACCACTTGCCACAGCGTGTTGCCGCACAATTTGGTAAGGCACAACACACACCACCAGCCGGCATCGTTCGCGATACCGGTGGCTACGACCTACACATGTGAGTACCACAAGCCGTCCTCATCGATTCTAAGTTCTTGTTTTGATGCTTTACATTCATAAAAGAAGGGTGTTTTACATTCTTTCTTACGCATTGCAGGATGAGTAGGCAGAAGAATCAATCAATCACGGATTTGGAAGCCGAACATGCGAGATACGTGAAGGAATGGAACGAGTGGAAAGGACGCAAAGACACGGAGAGGAGAGTGATTGACTGGGGCGCGTACGAGGATCACATGTTGTGGTACGATGATGGCATCAAGCATCGTCTGCGTCTGAGGCCCCAGTGGACGAGAGCAGATGCCGAAGACCTGTTCGATGACGCCTCAGAGAATGAAGCCTACAACGAGAGCATCAGACAGCTTCGAGGCGGGTTTAGGGAGTACGGAACCCTCATGAACAGAGTGGTATGGTGTTTTTACCTCTTTCGAACCGACAGTTGGATGAAATCAGCTTTTCATGCTATTGACTCATTTTATTACTTTGCAGTCTTTGGAGCTGAACAAAAGCATTTTTCTTGCCTCTGATGCGCTTAGTGCTGTCCCTGGGACTCGAGCTAGTGAGAACAAGTTGAGGGAAACGGTGAAGGTAATACGGAGTTCATTTTCGTTATCATTGGACATTCGAGAAGTTCATATTGTTTCGTTGTCATTGCAGAAATACGTCAACAAAGCACGCCGGCTTGTGGGCTTGCTTGGGTGCACTACAAACACCGAGGATGTTTTTCCTCCTGAACCGATGTGTAGCCTCGCTTCATCGAGCCATGCAGCCTTGTCGTCTAGGGCGGTTCAAGATGATGAGGAGGAGAGCGATGACGATGATGATGCAGAGGAAGATGAAGAAGAGGGCGCAGAAAAAGAACATGGTGAGGAAGAGGAAGAGGACGTTTGAGGAGGAGGAGGAGTACGATGATGGTGATGGACCTCCAGCAACTCAGCCAACCCAGCGTGAGAAGAGGAATGTGCCGAAGAAGGATTGGAAGAGTCCATCCCCGTTTCAGAAAGCACGTCCTACGGCCCGCAAGAAGACGGCAGCCGAGAAGCAATCCAAGGATAACGAGGACCGAAAGTCAAAGAGGGGAAGGAAGGACTGAAGTTGCTGCCGCGTCGTTGAACTAAAAACTTGCATATTTGCTTCGTGAACCATATGAATTTGCTCGAACTGTTTCGTTAATTTGGTATGTATCGAACCTACCTTATTTATAGATTTGGTGGTGTGTGCATCATATATCATACATTGTGTGCTTCATATGTCATACATATGTTGTTTAAATGTTGTCTGCCAAAAATTGAAGACAAAAGAAGTTAGAAGGTGCAAAAAATGCGAACTGGGCCACCCTACTGCCACACACAAAGGCGGTAGGTCTGTACATCCTACCGCCATCAGACCCGGCGGTAGGGTGCCTCCCCCCATGCCCTCTTCTGTGACCAAAAAATCGAGCAGCGCAGCGGTAGTGTTGCACACCCTACCGCCGTCAGGCCTGGCGGTAGGGTGCCTCCCCCCACGCCCCCCTTCTATGACCAAAACATCGAGCAGGGCAGTGGTAGGGTAGCACACCCTACCGCCAAGATCCCGACGGTAGGATCCTACCGCCGAGAACCTCGGCGGTAGGGTGTGCAACACTATCGCTGCGCTGCTCGATTTTTTGGTCACAGAAGGGGCGTGGGGCGCATGGGGGTGGAGGCATCCTACCGCTGGGTCTGATGGCGGTAGGATGTACAAATCTACCGCCGCGCCCTATGGCGGTAGGATTTGGGCATTTATAAACCCAACCGCCCGCCCACCCCACCCCAACCCTAATCCCCACCCACCCAGCCGCTTTCTTCTTCCTCTCGCCCATTTTCTCATCTCCTCCACTTCCCCACTCCGATCTTCTTTGTTGATTCACGGATTTTGCGGATCGAGATGGCTACGAAAAGAGGAAGGTAAGCTCCACCAATCCCCCAATTAGTTTGAGTCAAACCAATCCGCTTTCTTATAGCCATATGAGGAACCCTCTCTAGTTGATATGATGAACCCTAGAACCTAGATGATTGCAATGTGATGAACCCTCTCTAGTTGATATGATGGACCCTAGAACCTAGATGATTGCAATGTGATGAACCCTCTCTAGTTGATATGATGAACCCTAGAACCTAGATGAACCCTAGAACCTAGATGAACCCTAGGTTTAGTCTTTCTTATAACCATATGTGATGATTTCTTGTGTGAATATTGTAGATATTTGTTTTGCTATATATCTCCATTGATTTAGGTGGAATCTACCTATATCTGATGAATGCTTGCATTAGAACAAATATTGATGTTTAATTAAATTTATCCAATCAATGCTTATATAAGGAACATGGAGCCACCACCACCACTTGATGAGGATGATGACTATGAAGACCCACTTGAGGAAGCCATCTGTGCTCAAAGAGTGAGGCTGAGCGATCAGGAGATGTGCAACCTATGGGACAACTTTCTGCCACGTGCTGACTTGGTCGGGGCGCCATTCGTGACCCGTCTGACAAGTACCATGATCGATCGACATGTCATGGTATGTTATTAGTGTAGAATCCAAGAAACTGTTAATAGTTTAGATAATCCATACTTATTAATTGGTATGTTTTTCTTATTCAGAAATTGCCAAAGAGCCTATCTGAGAGTTGTGGCATCAAGGCTGATGAAGAAGGCTATGCTGGAATACGCCTTACCGCAAGGGGCCCCGTCACTACTTGTGCGTACGGTGTGGATACGGATGGTCGCACACATTTAAGCTCGGTTGGGTGGAAGAGATTCCTCGTTGACATGAATCTTCATGTTGGACAGGCCATCCTAATTACTATTAGGAACACCAACCGTCAAGGCTTGAAGATGATGATCTTCATCGATATCATCTAAACTATATATGCGTGTGGCTGCTGATGATCGTCATGTTTGATTGCTACCTATGGATGAAACCTTTTATGTGGTCGATGACCGTTGAACTTGTTAAACTTCTTATGTTGGCTTCGTGAAACTATTTGGATGTGATCAAATTATGTTATGTGATCAAACTATGTTATTTGGTACCTGTTTCTTAGTCCGTAATGGCAAAACTATTTGGATGTGATCAAATTATGTTATGTGATCAAACTATTTGGATGTGATCAAACTTCTTATGTCTATGAAATTGTGCTTATTGTTTCTTATGTCTATGGCAAAAAAATTGAAGACAAAATCAAAGCAGTTAAGTTCATGCGGACTATGATAACCTACCGCCAGGGCTCTCAGCGGTAGGTTTGTGTGGGCTACCGCCGTGGCCTCTGGCGGTAGGTCCGTAAGCAGCCGTTAACGGCTTGACGGCCGTCAGCCACACCTACCGTCAGAACCTGCGGCGGTAGACTGTGCAACCCTACCGCCTGAAGGTCTGGCGGTAGCAAAAGGGTCAGATCTCGAAAAAGTTTCAAACTGGAGTCAGATGTCGATTTTGTTTGACAAAAGAGTTAAAACACGAAATTTTGCCACGTGGGAGAAGCCCGGCAGACAAAACAGTAGAGTAAAATGAGTAATACTACACTTTTTTGCGGGGGAACGAGTAATGCTATACTAACAGACTATTATGGGATTTTTACAGGGTGAGTTACAGTTGGAAAAACGTGATTGGATAGGGGGAGGGAGGGAGAACCCCAGCTGAAAATGAGGGACGGGGCTTGCCTGCTCCCCGCCTGTACTCCCGTCCGTGCTCCCATCCGTGCTCCCATCTGGTTTAACGGACATGATTGTTTTATGTGATGGCCCACGTCTGCACCTTCCCTTTCTTTCCCCTGCGTCTCTTTTCTTCTTCCCTTCCTCTGTCGTCGATCATGGCGTCCGCCTCTCGCACGACGATCCCAAAAATCTCCAGCCGGCTTCTATCAATTTCGCAACGCTGCCATGGACGTAGCAATCGACCCCAAAATCGACATAGCAATAAAAAATCAGATGTGTGCGGGCTAAGCTGGATGTAGCGATGTCTCTATACATCTCGAGGACGTATGTCGTAGGTCTGGTAATGGCAGGGGGGCAGACTCAGGTCTCGGGTCTAGCCGAGGCGGCTAAGAGAGCAAGGAATGCGATCATGTGGGCACCATGGCGACGGCGCACCTTGAGCAGCGGGCAGTGCGCCACCAAGGACAGCTCGAACATCGTACCTGCTCGGCCGCATGGTCGGCGCCACCAGCGACGTGTCACCAGATCCCCAACAGCTAGTTGACATATCCTCATCGCCTAAGTAACACCCAGCACTCTGGTGAGAATTGAGACAAGAAAGATCGATCAATTGATCATTCGATCAACTGGTGTGTGTATGAATGCTTGCCGGAGCTGATCACGAAAGCTGGCATGAATAAAGGCTGATATCATATGGTACGTGTACACGACGGCCGGAGGGCACCACGGTGCAGTGCGGGTAGGAGCTACGACATTCCATAGATGCTACTTAGCTAGTCCCGAGCGAGCGAAGGACCGACTGCGGACTTCACGCCTAATTTTACCGGCGCCGCTCTATCTTTCTCATGGCCGCGGCAAGGACCCACTGCTGCAGTAGCACGAGGAACCCCTTTCGCCACAGCCTCTTGTGTTCTCATTGTCGGGCGACTCACAGTGTTCCCTCGATTTTGGTCGTGATATTTTTGGGTTGCGAAATTGATAGAAGCTGCCTGGAGATTTTTGGGATCGTGCGAGAGGCAGACGCCATGATCGACGATAGAGGAAGGGATGAAGAAAAGAGATGCAGGGGAAGGAAAGGGAACGTGCAGACGTGGGCCTTCACATAAAACAATCACGTCCGTTGAACCAGATGGGAGCACGGATGGGAGTATAGGCGGAGAGCAGGCAAGCCCCTTCCGAAAATGAGGGGGATGTACTGATATCTACACAAATTTGGTTTCTTATTTTTTTAACGGTTTTGTTAAATCTCAATCGACTGAGACTTGATTATGCCTTAGTCGATGCTACATTCGTGAGATCTTTGTAAAAAATCAGTTTCCTTTTTACATGTTTTTGCCGGGGTCCCAACTTTGCCCCCGCTTCGCTCTTCCTGGGCGACTCGGGCAGTGTCACCGTTCCCCCTGCCTAACCCCCTCTCCTCCCGTCTTTCCCTCCCGCCGTCGCCGGAGGACGCCACCGGCGAAGCTAGTGCGGCTGACGGCGGCGGCGGGGTCCCTACTTATGGCTGCTTTTTCCTGAAATCTCCATGTCACAACCAGATTGGATCTCGAGGGCCGAGTTTGGTTCGATCCTCAACGTGATCACGTGTGTGTTGCTAGGCAACAAGTCAATCAAGCTGCATGTGTGCTTGATTGATGGCTAGCTTTGCACGCGTGCGAGTTCTCATCGACCACGGCGGCGGATGGACGTGCCTTTCTGCGATGTTCGCGTCCAGAGTCTAACATGGCCAGAGGAGGCGCGACGATGGCCGTCGTTCCTCCGATTGCGATGGAGGTTGGCTGGATCTGGAAGCACACCCAGGTGTGCCAGGTTCGAACCCCGCCTCCCACGGTGGTTGTCAAGCCAGCTAGCCCGTCATGGAGGT
The DNA here is from genome assembly GCA_021605205.1 of Aegilops longissima. Classification (NCBI taxonomy): domain Eukaryota; kingdom Viridiplantae; phylum Streptophyta; class Magnoliopsida; order Poales; family Poaceae; genus Aegilops; species Aegilops longissima. The sequence continues at coordinate 452,071,624 of CM038681.1, read as the reverse complement.
GGGGCGTCTTGGACGGGATGCGGCGGCCGTCGGTGTGGCTGCTATGCCGAGATCCAACGTCGTGCTATCTGCTGGGCTCCGTCGGCGGCTGGGTAATCTCATCCCGGTAGCGGCCTCGCTGTGGATTGTTGTGCCCACCGAAAGGTCTTCGTGAGGGTTTCTCACTCCAGATCCGGTGGTTGACTTCGGCGGTGAGATGCAAACTATGGACAACAACTTGATGCAGAGAGGTGGTGGTGTAGCGGCGGCGGTCACACGTCGCATATAGCTGTTGGGATCGTGCAAAAGTGGTGGCGACAACACATGGCTGATTTTATGGTGGTGCTTCTTGAGCACCTGGTCTCGAGCTCCGAGGCGGAAGCCTAGGTGACCCGAGTTGGTTATGCCTGGCAATGACGATGGTTTTACGTCATGACCTTGTTGAAGGCATTGCTCGGATATGCTCGGACGGGTTTTTCAAGGTGAAAACCTAGATACTGACCTTGAGTAGTTGGATCCGGTGACGGCGGCGATTGAGCTTTGCTCCCTTCTTCAAGGCGTTGCTGTTGAAAAACCTCATCCTTTTGTGGTGCCATCAGATGGTTGGTGCGGATATATTCATTGATGTAGTTTGCCGATTATGGATCTAATCACTTTTTTTGGCTCGCCTACATATGGCTTTGGTCTTATATGACTTTGCTATTTTGTGGCGTGGTCTTGTGTGCGTGCATTGGTGTTGGCCGTGTGCATCCTAGCTATGCAGAGGCTGGGTGTGCTCATTGTGTTTGTATCCTCTTGATGCTTCATTTTGAGTCAATAAAATTCACCCTTTGTCGAAAAAATGTTATGTCTGGCATAGCCATGCTCTTTTTAAAAATCTAAATGATAGTCAAAATTGACCCGGATTATGACAAGGAGAACCCACCTGTCAGGCCACGTGCGCACGAGGTGGCAGAAAGGACCCTAATGGCCGTCATCTGATCCACTCAATCCGATTGGACCCGGTCAAAACGGCACGAGTCAGTCCACTCTCTCAGTCCGTTCGTAGTCGCTTGCTCGCTCTCCCTCTCTCCGTCAGTTGAGTTCAACGCCGGCTGCGACCCCACTACTCTTCATCGGTGAGCCACCCCATGGTTGTGAATAAAACTCCACCCCTTCGAGAAAGTACAACCACTTCCCTATTTACCCTAGCCGCTACCCCATTGTACAAAACCCTAACATGATGGATCCAGGGCTCGGTGAGTTGATGGAGGAAGAGGAGGAGGTGATGGAGGCGAGGACGGTCAAGGTGCGAGCATATAGTATACCGATGCAGAGGGTGCAAAGGGAACTAGCATAAGGAGGCTACCCCTCGGAGTACATGTGCCGAATGTCAGACGGGATTCTGGAGCACTGCACCGACGATGAGTTTGAGCGTGTGATCCCTAGTGGATCCAGTCGAACATACAAGCAAATCATCCATTGTGTGAGGAGGGGGGCTCGTTGCTCTCCCAATCCAGCTACTAGGATGTGTCGGCTTTGTTTCTTGTACCCATGACCATGTAACTCTCATTTAGCACATTTTGGTCTCTTCGTAATGAGTCAATGTATGAATCTTTGTGACGAATATATGTATGAATGTTCCTGGTCAAATGAATCTTTTTGATCAACCTATGTGTGAAGCTATGTACCAGTGACATAGCATCACAATGTCAATTTTAACCTTCTTGTGACCAGACATGTGTATTTTTTATCACACATGTAACATTTGTACTATGTATATCAAATTGAAAAAAAACTACCATAATTGGGCACTGTCTATCAAATAACTGCCAACATGATCCCAGTCTATACAAATACACCAACAAGATAGTACCATAGTTGGACAAAAGCTATCAAATAACAAGTTAATGTTAATCTATCCTCAAACTATAGAAAACTACACAATTCTATCTAATAGAAAGTTCTTCATGTCCATAGCAACATAATTCAAGAACACAGACCAAACCATATGTCATTACATCATTCCAAACATGCTCAAGTTGCACAACACACACACCTTAGTTCGGTACATCATAACTAACAAGCTCGAGTCCAACATCACACATAAATTGTTTCAAACAATTCAACATCACAGACAAGATAGTATAGTAATTTCCACTTGCAGTGAAATACTCTATCATCCTGCTATTTGGCATACTCTTCCTGTTTGACACAACCTGCACATCAAATGAAGAAGAAGGTATGAGTGAATTGAAGGGCTCTAGATGCATCTCTTGCCGTGCTTGTATCCCTGGTATTTTTTGGCTGAAGTGGTAGTAGAAGAACTTGTGTTTTCGGAAACCTTCTGTGAACCCTACCATCGAGGAAAATCAACTCAAGAGATTTCTTCAAGTTCATCGATAGATTGAAGACCGCTTGTGCCATGAACAACTTTCTGACGACCTTGTTGAGCACTTGTGGGAGCAACATGGATGTTTACTTTGAATGCATTTGGACTAATTATTATGTTTAAATTTGAATTCAAATTTAAATTTCATAAGTTGTGTATTTCAAACTATGATGAACGACATGTGTTTGAGACAAAAATATTTGAGGCATTTTGATGCTAAAATGATTTTGTCAATGCATGTATACACCAGTGTAGAGAGAAACAGAAAAATAACACATTATAAGACAAATTTATAAGGGAACTGCTACAGTGGCACACCCGTTAAACCCAATAAAATCACCGAGATAACCCTAATAAGCATTTATAGGGGAATACATTTTGGGGAAGCTGTTTGAGATGATCTAACCTTCTTGTAAGGGCATATTTATTCCTTAGTTGTTTTGGTGATTGATGACAATGCTTTTGCAGACTAATCCTGTGCGTTGAGTATTTCAGACATATCATGACTAGGCACAAGACGATTTGGTGCCCCTCGAAGACTGTTGAAGACGGCGTTTCTCTATGTTTCTTTTCGGTGGATTTGAGTCGTAGGAAAGCCGTACTACTAAGAGGGGGTCCGCTTTGGAAAGGTTTGGGTGGAATCATCACGTACACGTCTACTCCTTTTGCACCACCTTTCCTTTGGCTCTTTGGAGCATCCTCCTTTTTTCTGTGTCTCTGCGAAATGAAGGACTCCTAGTGTTGCTGAACTGGGGCATACGATAGTACTGCTCTTCGGCGCGGTAGTACCGCACGCCCTTGCGGTAGTACCGCAAGTGCCCACGGGAGTACTGCTCATTGTGGGCGGTAGTACTGCGGCCCTGTGGAAGGCCCAGTGCTCGAGCGGTTGTAGGGCGGATGTAATTTTTACATCCGTGTTCTACACGAGTAATACCAGCGCCTCAAGTCTTGATAGTACCGCGATCTCTGGGCAGGCGCGTGAACACAAGCGAAAGTAGGGGCGGATGTAATTTTTTACATCCGCGCCCTATGCGGTAGTACCGCTCCTGGCTTGCGGTACTACTGTGTCGGATTTTTGCACAGATCCCAACTCAGCGGAAGTTGCCACGGATGATTTTTATATGTTCGTGCCTTCCCAAATATGGACTATCCCTGCCTTGCGGTAGTACCGCAAGGGGGAGCGGTAGTACTGCGCCAGCGGTTCTACCGCCCTCTGCTTCATCGCATCAGGGCTGCTTTGGTTCCTGCTGCATGGGCGGTAGTACCACGGTGCCTTGCGGTAGTACGTGTGCCCTAGCAGTAGTACCGCGTCCCCGGTGCGGTAGTATCATGCTTTGCAGGCTGAGTTGGTGGATAACGGTTGGATTTGTTCTTCCACTATATAAGGGGTGTCTTCTTCTCCGAGTGGACTACCTCTTCCACCCCCAAACTCCATTGTTGCTCCAAGCTCCATTTTCGCGCGATCTCTCTCCCTAGCCAATCAAACTTGTTGATTCTTTAGGGATTTCTTGAGAAGGCCTCGATCTACACTTCCACCAAGAGAAATTTGATTCCCCCTACTAATCCTTTGCGGATCTTGTTACTGTTGGGTGTTTGAGCACCCTAGACGGTTGAGGTCATCGCGGAGCCACATTCCATTGTGGTGAAGCTTCGTGGTGTCGTTGGGAGCCTCCAATTAAGTTGTGGAGGTTGCCCAACCTTGTTTGTAAAGGTCCGGTTGCCGCCTCCAAGGGCACCAATAGTGGAATCACGGCATCTCGCATTGTGTGAGGGCGTGAGGAGAATACGGTGGCCCTAGTGGCTTCTTGGGGAGCATTGTGCCTCCACACTGCTCCAACGGAGACGTACTTGAAGAAATATGCCCTAGAGGCAATAGTAAAGTTGTTATTTATATTTCCTTATACCATGATAAATGTTTATTATTCATGCTAGAATTGTATTAACTGGAAACTTAGTACATGTGTGAATATATAGACAAACAGATCGTCACTAGTATGCCTCTACTTGACTAGCTCGTTGAATCAAACATGGTTAAGTTTCCTAGCCATAGACATGAGTTGTCATTTGATTAACGGGATCACATCATTAGAGAATGATGTGATTGACTTGACCCATTTCGTTAGATTAGCATACGATCGTTTAGTATATTGCTATTGCTTTCTTCATGACTTATACATGTTCCTATGACTATGAGATTATGCAACTCCCGAATACCGGAGGAACACTTTGTGTGCTACCAAACGTCACAACGTAACTGGGTGATTATAAATGTGCTCTACAGGTGTCTCCCATGGTACTTGTTGAGTTGACATAGATCGAGATTAGGATTTATCACTCCAATTGTCGGAGAGGTATCTCTGGGCCCTCTCGGTAATGCACATCACTATAAGCCTTACAAGCAATGCAACTAATGAGTAAGTTGCGGGATGATGTATTACGGAACAAGTAAAGAGACTTACCAATAACGAGATTGAACTAGGTATTGAGATATCGATGATCGAATCTCGGGTAAGTAACATACCGATGACAAAGGGAACAACGTATATTGTTATGCGGTTTGACCGATAAAGATCTTTGTAGAATATGTAGGAGCCAATATGAGCATCCAGGTTCCGCTATTGTTTATTGATACGTCTCCAACGTATCTATAATTTTTTATTGTTCCATGCTATATTATATTCTGTTTTGGACATTAATGGGCTTTATTATACACTTTTATATTATTTTTGGGACTAACCTATTAACCGGAGGCCCAGCCCAGAATTGCTATTTTTTTGCCTATTTCAGAGTTTCGCAGAAAAAGAATATCAAACAGAGTCCAAACGGAATGAAACCTTCGGGAACGCGATTTTCGGAACTAACGTGATTCAGAGGACTCGGACCCTACGTCAAGACATCAACCAGGAAGGCACGAGGTAAGGGGGAGCGCCTACCCCCCCAGGGCGCACCCTCCACCCTCGTGGGCCCCATGTTGCTCCACCGACGTACTTCTTCCTCCTATATATACCTACGTACCCCCAAACTACCAGATATGGAGCCAAAAACCTAATTCCACCGCCGCAACCTTACGCACCGTGAGATCCCATCTTAGGGCCTTTTAGGAGCTCTCCGGAGGGGGCATCGATCACGGAGGGCTTCTACATCAACACCATAGCCTCTCCGATGATGTCTGAGTAGTTTACCTCAGACCTTCGGGTCCATATTTATTAGCTAGATGGCTTCTTCTCTCTTTTTGGATCTCAATACAATGTTCTCCTCCTCTCTTGTGGAGATCTATTCGATGTAATCTTCTTTTGTGGTGTGTTTGCTGAGACCGATGAATTGTGGGTTTATGATCAAGTTTATCTATGAACAATATTTGAATCTTCTCTGAATTCTTTTATGTATGATTGGTTATCTTTGCAAGTCTCTTCGAATTATCAGTTTGGTTTGGCCTACTAGATTGATCTTTCTTGCAATGGGAGAAGTGCTTAGCTTTGGGTTCAATCTTGCGGTGTCCTTTCCCAGTGATAGTAGGGGCAGCAAGGCACGTATTGTATTGTTGCCATCGAGGATAACAAGATGGGGTTTATATAATATTGCATGAGTTTATCCCTCTACATCATGTCATCTTACTTAAAGCGTTACTCTGTTCTTATGAACTTAATACTCTAGATGCATGCTGGACAGCGGTCGATGTGTGGAGTAATATTAGTAGATGCAGGCAGGAGTCGGTCTACTTGTCTCGGACGTGATGCCTGTATACATGATCGTACCTAGATATTCTCATAACTATGCTCAATTCTGTCAATTGCTCAACAGTAATTTGTTCACAAACCGTAATACTTATGCTCATGAGAGAAGCCACTAGTGAAACCTATGGCCCCCGGGTCTATTTTGCTATCATATTAATCTTCCAACACTTAGCTATTTTTATTGCCTTTTATTTTACTTTGCATCTTTATCATAAAAATACCAAAAATATTATCTTATCGTATCTATCAGATCTCACTCGTAAGTGACCGTGAAGGGATTGACAACCCCTTTATTGCGTTGGTTGCGAGGATTTATTTGTTTGTGTAGGTGCGAGGGACTTGTGCATGGCCTCCTACTGGATTGATACCTTGGTTCTCAAAAACTGAGGGAAATACTTACGCTACTTTGCTGCATCACCCTTTCCTCTTCAAGGGAAAACCAACGCAGTGCTCAAGAGGTAGCAAGAAGGATTTCTGGCGCCGTTGCCAGGGAGTCTACGCAAAAGTCTACATACCAAGTACCCATCACAAACCCTTATCTCCCGCATTACATTATTTGCCATTTGCCTCTCGTTTTCCTCTCCCCCACTTCACCCTTGCCGTTTTATTCGCCCTCTCTTTTCCGTCCGCCTCTTTTTCGCTTGCTTCTTGTTTCCTCGTGTGTTGGATTGCTTGTTTGTCATGATGGTCTACCAAGATTTGGTGATCCTCACCTCAAAAGGCTAGAAGAGATCGAAAGCAACGTTAGGAGTTTTATGGTCTTACAATTTGAGCATAATAATTTCTTTAGAAGCGAGGTTAAGGAACAAAAAAGCTTTATGTGTTATATGAATAAAGAGCTCGATGATATGTCTAAAGAATTTGATGGTTTGAGATCCCAGATTGCTCATCTTGAGAAGTTAATAGCTGAAGTTTCGGATAAACAGGCCACCTTAGTTAATAAGATGGCCGCTAATCCGGAAGATTTCTATGAAAATGAAGATGAAGATCTAAAAGTTATTGATGTGTCCCCTATTAAATCTTTGTTTTGTAATATGAATCTTGATAATGATGGGACTGAATATGATCCACCTTTACCTAGAAGGAGTTCCAAAAATTCCGAGTTTTTAGATCTCGATGCTAAAATTGATAAAAGTAAGATTGAAGAAGTTAAAACTTTAGATCTCAATGCAACCACTATTTTGGATTTTAAGGAATTTAATTATGATAATTGATCTTTGATAGATTGTATTTCCTTGTTGCAATCCGTGCTAAATTCTCCTCATGCTTATAGTCAACATAAGGCTTTTACTAAACATATCGTTGATGCTTTGATGCAATCTTATGAAGAAAAACTTGAGTTGGAAGTTTCTATCCCTAGAAAAATTTATGATGAGTGGGAACCTACTATTAAAATAAAAATTAAAGATCATGAATGCTATGCTTTGTGTGATTTGGGTGCTAGTGTTTCCACGATTCCAAAGACTTTGTGTGATTTGCTAGGTTACCGTGATTTTGATGGTTGCTCTCTAAACTTGCACCTTGCTGATTCCACTATTAAGAAACCTATGGAAAGAATTAATGATGTTCTTATTATTGAAAATAGGAATTATGTGCCCGTAGATTTTATTTTTCTCGACATATATTCAATCCTTCATGTCCTATTATTCTTGGTAGACCTTTCCTTAGAACGATTGGTGCAATTATTGATATGAAGGAAGGGAATATTAGATTCCAATTTCCATGAAGGAAAGGCATGGAACACTTCCCTAGAAATAAAATAAAATTACCTTATGAATTTAGTATGAGAGCCACTTATGGATTGCCTACCAAAGATGGCAATACCTAGATCTATCCATGCTTTTATGCCTAGCTAGGGGCGTTAAATGATAGCGCTTGTTGGGAGGCAACCCAATTTTATTTTTAGTTTTTTTTGCTTTTGCTTCTGTTTAGGAATAAATATTTGTTATAGCCTCTGGCTAGATGTGTTTTTATGTTTTAATTAGTGTTTGTACCAAGTTAAACCTATAGGATCTTCTTTGATGATAGTTATTTGATCTTGCTGAAAATTCCTGAAACTTTCTGTTCACGAAAATAATTGTTGAAAATCACCAGAACGTGATAAAATATTGATTCCAATTGCTGCTGATCAATAAACAATTTTTTTAGGTCGTCCTATTTTGTATGAAATTTTTGAGTTCCAGAAGTTTGTGTTAGTTACAGATTAATACAGACTGTTCTGTTTTTGACAGATTATGTTTTTCATGTGTTGTTTGCTTATTTTGATGAATCTATGGCAAATAAAATATGTTATAAACCATAGAGAAGTTGGAATACAGTAGGTTTAACACCAATATAAATAAAGAATGAGTTAATTACAGTACCTTAAGTTGTGTTTTGTTTTCTTTCGCTAACGGAGCTCACGAGATTTTCTGTTAAGTTTTGTGTTGTGAAGTTTTCAAGTTTTGGGTAAAAGATTCGATGGATTGTGGAACAAGGAGTGGCCAGAGCCTAAGCTTGGGGATGCCCATGGAACCCCAATATAATCTAAGGACACCAAAAAGCCAAAGCTTGGGGATGCCCCGGAAGGCATCCCCTCTTTTGTCTACTTCCATCGGTAACTTACTTGGAGCTATATTTTTATTCACCACATGATATGTGTTTTTCTTGGAGCGTCTTGTATGATTTGAGTCTTCGCTTTTTTAGTTTACCATAATCATCTTTACTGTACACACCTTTTGAAAGAGACACACATGATTCGGAATTAATTAGATTACTCTATGTGCTTCACTTATATCTTTTAGAGCACGGTGGTGGATTTGTTTTATCGAAACTATTGTTCTCTCATGCTTCACTTATATTATTTTGAGAGTTTTAAACAGCATGGTAATTTGCTTAATCCTAATATGCTAGGTATTCAAGACTAGTAAAAACTTTCTTATGAGTGTGTTGAATACTAAGAGAAGTTTGATGATTGATGATTGTTTTGAGATATGGAGGTAGTGATATTAAAGTTGTGCTAGTTGAGTAGTTGTGAATTTGAGAAATACTTGTGTTGAAGTTTGCAAGTCCCGTAGCATGCACGTATGGTAAATGTTATGTAACAAATTTGAAACATGAGGTGTTCTTTGATTGTCCTCCTTATGGGTGGCGATCGGGAACGAGCGATGGTCTTTTCCTACCAATCTATCCCCCTAGGAGCATGCGCGTAGTGCTTGGTTTTTGATGACTTGTAGATTTTTGCAATAAGTATGTGAGTTCTTTATGACTAATGTTGAGTTCATGGATTATACGCACTCTCACCTTTCCATCATTGCTAGCCTCTTCGGTACCATGCATTGCCCTTTCTCACATTGAGAGTTGGTGCAAACTTCACCGGGGCATCCAAACCCCGTGATATGATACGCTCTTTCACACATAAACCTCCTTATATCTTCCTCAAAACAGCCACCATACCTACCTATTATGGCATTTCCATATCCATTCCGAGATATATTGCCATGCAACTTTCCACCATTCCGTTTATCATGACACGTTCATCATTGTCATATTGCTTTGCATGATCATGTAGTTGACATAGTATTTGTGGCAAAGCCACCATTCATAATTCTTTCATACATGTCACTCTTGATTCATTGCATATCCCGGTACACCGCCGGAGGAATTCATATAGAGTCATACTTTGTTCTAGTATCGAGTTGTAATCATTGAGTTGTAAATAAATAGAAGTGTGATGATCATCATTTTTAGAGCATTGTCCCAAGTGAGGAAAAAAGAGAAAGGCCATAAAAAAGAAGCCCAAAAAAATGAGAGAAAAAGAGAGAAGGGACAATATTACTATCCTTTTACCACACTTGTGCTTCAAAGTAGCACCATAATCTTCATGATATAGAGTCTCTTGTTTTGTCACTTTCACATACTAGTGGGAATTTTTCATTATAGAACTTGGCTTGTATATTCCAACAATGGGCTTCCTCAAATGCCCTAGGTCTTCATGAGCAAGCAAGTTGGATGCACACCCACTTAGTTTCTTTTGTTGAGCTTTCATACATTTATAGCTCTAGGGCATCCGTTGCATGGCAATCCCTACTCCTTGCATTAACATCAATCGATGGGCATCTCCATAGCTCATTGATTAGCCGCGTTAATGTGAGACTTTCTCCTCTACATAACCCCCATCATTATATTCTATTCCACCCATAGTGCTATATCCATGGCTCACGCTCATGTATTGCGTGAAGGTTGAAAAAGTTTGAGATTACTAAAGTATGAAACAATTGCTTGGCTTGTCATCGGGGTTGTGCATGATGAGAGCATTCTTGTGTGACGAAAATGGAGCATGACTAAACTATATGATTTTGTAGGGATGAACTTTCTTTGGCCATGTTATTTTGAGAGGACATAATTGCTTAGTTAGTATGCTTGAAGTATTATTACTTTTATGTCAATATTTAACTTTTATCTTGAATCTTTCGGATCTGAATATTCATACCACAATTAAGAACAATTACATTGAAATTATGCCAAGTAGCATTCCACATAAAAAATTCTGTTTCTATCATTTACCTACTCAAGGACGAGCAGGAATTAAGCTTGGGGATGCTTGATACGTCTCCAACGTATCTATAATTTTTTATTGTTCCATGCTATATTATATTCTGTTTTGGACATTAATGGGCTTTATTATACACTTTTATATTATTTTTGGGACTAACCTATTAACCGGAGGCCCAGCCCAGAATTGCTGTTTTTTTTTGCCTATTTCAGAGTTTCGCAGAGTATCAAACGGAGTCCAAACAGAATGAAACCTTCGGGAACGTGATCCAGAGGACTTGGACCCTACGTCAAGACATAAACCAGGAAGGCACGAGGTAGGGGGGCATGCCTACCCCCCCAGGGCGCGTCGTCCACCCTCGTGGGCCCCACGTTGCTCCACCGACGTACTACTTCCTCCTATATATACCTACGTACCCCCAAACTACCAGATACGGAGCCAAAAACCTAATTCCACCGCCTCAACCTTCTGTACCCGTGAGATCCCATCTTGGGGCCTTTTTCGGAGCTCCACCAGAGGGGGCATCGATCACGGAGGGCTACTACATCAACACCATAGGCTCTCCGATGATGTGTGAGTAGTTTACCTCAGACCTTCGGGTCCATAGTTATTAGCTAGATGGCTTCTTCTCTCTTTTTGGATCTCAATACAATGTTCTCCCCCTCTCTTGTGGAGATCTATTCGATGTAATCTTCTTTTGCGGTGTGTTTGTTGAGACCGATGAATTGTGGGTTTATGATCAAGTTTATCTATGAACAATATTTGAATCTTCTCTGAATTATTTTATGTATGATTGGTTATCTTTGCAAGTCTCTTCGAATTATCAGTTTGGTTTGGCCTACTAGATTGATCTTTCTTGCAATGGGAGAAGTGCTTAGCTTTGGGTTCAATCTTGCGGTGTCCTTTCCTAGTTATAGTAGGGGCAGAAAGGCACGTATTGTATTGTTTCCATCGAGGATAACAAGATGGGGTTTATATCATATTGCATGAGTTTATCCCTCTACATCATGTCATCTTACTTAAAGCATTACTCTGTTCTTACGAACTTAATACTCTAGATGCATGCCGGATAGCGGTCGATGTGTGGAGTAATAGTAGTAGATGCAGTCAGGAGTCGGTCTACTTGTCTCGGACGTGATGCCTATATATATGATCATACCTAGATATTCTCATGACTATGCTCAATTCTGTCAATTGATCAATAGTAATTTGTTCACCAATGAGCATTCAGGTTCCGCTATTGGTTGTTGGCTGGAGATGTGTCTCGGTCATGTCTACATAGTTCTCGAACCCGTAGGGTCCGCACGTTTAACGTTCGGTGACGATCGGTAATATGAGTTTATATGTTTTGTTGTTCCGAAGGAAGTTCGGAGTACCGGATATGATCACGGACATGACGAGGAGTCTCGAAATGGTCGAGGCATAAAGATCGATATACTGGAAGCCTATATTTGGACATCGGAATAGTTCTGGGTGAAATCGGGATTTTACCGGAGTGCTAGGGGGGTTACTGGAACCCCCGGGGGTTAATGGGCCTTGTTGGGCCCTAGTGGAGAGAGAGAGAGAGAGAGAGGGAAAGGCTCCATTTGCTTTTGTGAATGGATAGGGCAGGCCGCGCACCCCCTCCCCTTGGTCCGAATAGGACAAGGAAGGGGGGGGGGAGCCCCCCTTGCCTTTACCCTCTCCCACTCCTTCCTTCCCCCTGCTAGTGGGACTAGGAAAGGGGAGTCCTACTCCCACTAGGAGGAGGACTCCTCATCTTGCCGTGCCCTGCTAGGGCCGGCCGGCCTCCCCCCTTGCTCCTTTATATACGGGGGCAGGGGGGCACCCCAAGACACAAGTTGATCTTTTAGCCGTGCGCGGTGCCCCCTCCACCATAATCCACCTTGGTCATATCGTAGTGGTGCTTAGGCAAAGCCCTGCGTTGGTAGCATCATCATCACCGTCATCACACCGTCGTGCTGACGGAACTCTCCCTCGAAGCTCTGCTGGACGTGGGACGTCACCGAGTTGAACGTGTGCTGAACTCGGAGGTCCCGTGCGTTCGGTACTTGGATCGGTCGGATCGTGAAGACGTACGACTACGTCAACCGCGTTCTCAGAACGCTTCCGCTTACGGTATACGAGGGTACGTGGACGACACTCTCCCCTCTCGTTGCTATGCATCACCATGATCTTGCGTGTGCGTAGGGAAATTTTTGAAATTACTACGTTTCCCAACAGTGGCATCCGAGCCAGGTTTATGCGTAGATGTTATATGCACGAGTAGAACACAAGTGAGTTGTGGGCGATACAAGTCATACTGCTTACCAGCATGTCATACTTTGATTCGGCGGTATTGTTGGATGAAGCGGCCCGGACCGACATTACGCGTACGCTTACGCGAGACTGGTTCTACCGACGTGCTTTGCACACAGGTGGCTGGCGGATGTCAGTTTCTCCAACTTTAGTTGAATCGAGTGTGGCTACGCCCGGTCCTTGTGAAGGTTAAAACATCACATACTTGACGAAATACTGTTGTGGTTTTTGATGTGTAGGTAAGAACGGTTCTTGCTCAGCCCCTAGCAGCCACGTAGAACTTGCAACAACAAAGTAGAGGACGACTAACTTGTTTTTGCAGGGCATGTTGTGATGTGATATGGTCAAGACATGATGCTAAATTTTATTGTATGAGATGATCATGTTTTGTAACCGAGTTATCGGCAACTGGCAGGAGCCATATGGTTGTCACTTTATTGTATGAAATGCAATCGCCATGTAATTTCTTTACTTTATCACTAATCGGTAGCGATAGTCGTAGAAGCAATAGTTGGCGAGACGACAACGATGCTACGATGGGGATCAAGGTGTCGCGCCGGTGACGATGGTGATCATAACGGTGCTTTGGAGATGGAGATCAAAGGCACAAGACGATGATGGCCATATCATATCACTTATATTGATTGCATGTGATGTTTATCTTTTATGCATCTTATTTTTCTTAGATCGACGGTAGCATTATAAGATGATCTCTCACTTAATTTCAAGGTATAAGTGTTCTCCCTGAGTATGCGCCGTTACGAAAGTTCGTCGTGCCGAGACACCATGTGATGGTCGGGTGTGATAAGCTCTACGTTCACATACAACGGGTGCAAGCCAGTTTTGCACACGCAGAATACTAGGGTTAAACTTGACGAGCCTAGCATATGCAGATATGGCCTCGGAACACTGAGACCGAAAGGTCGAGCGTGAATCATATAGTAGATATGATCAACATAGTGATGTTCACCATTGAAAACTACTCCATCTCACGTGATGATCAGACATGGTTTAGTTGATATGGATCACGTGATCACTTAGATGATTAGAGGGATGTCTATCTAAGTGAGAGTTCTTAAGTAATATGATTAATTGAACTTTAATTATCATGAACTTAGTACCTGATAGTATTTTGCATGTCTATGTTGTTGTAGATAAATGGCCCGTGCTGTTGTTCCGTTGAATTTTAATGCGTTCCTTGAGAAAGCAAAGTTGAAAGATGATGGTAGCAATTACACGGACTGGGTCCGTAATTTGAGGATTATCCTCATTCTTTGCCTGTAAGAATTACATCTCGAAGCACCGCTGGGTGTACCACCCGCGCCGGCAACTGCAGACATTGTGAATGCCTGGCAGTCGCGTGTTGATGACTACTCAATAGTTCAGTGTGCCATGCTTTACGGCTTAGAACCGAGACTTCAACGTTTTGAACGTCATGGAGCATATGAGATGTTCCAGGAGTGAAGTTAATATTTCAAGCAAATGCCCGAAGAGATATGAAGTCTCCAATAAGTTCTACAACTGCAAGATGGAGGATAATAGTTTTGTTAGTGAACATATACTCAAAATGTCTGGGTACTGCAATCACTTGATTCAACTGGGAGTTAATCTTCCGGATGATAGTGTCATTGATAGAATTCTTCAATCACTGCCACCAAGCTACAAGAGCTTCATGATGAACTATAATATGCAAGGGATGGATAAGATAATTCCCGAGCTCTTCGCAATGCTAAAAGCTGCGGAGGTAGAAATCAAGAAGGAGCATCAAGTGTTGATGGTCAACAAGACCACCAGTTTCAAGAAAAAGGGTAAAGGGAAGAAGGGGAATTTCAAGAAGAACGGCAAACAAGTTGCTGCTCAAGTGAAGAAACCCAAGTCTGTACCTAAGCACGAGGACCGAGTGCTTCTCTGCAAAGGATTGGTCCTTTGGAAGTGGAACTGCCCCAAGTATTTGGCATATAAGAAGGATGGCAAGGTGAACACGGTATATGTGATATACATGTTATTGATGTGTACCTTACTAATGCTTGCGAGCTTTGGGTATTTGATATTGGTTACATTGCTAATATTTCCAACTCAAAAAGGGACTAGGGATTAGCGAAGATTGACTAAGGACGAGGTGACGATGGCGTGGGAAATGGTTCCAAAGTCGTAGTGATCGCGGTCGGCACGCTACCTCTACATCTACCTTCGGGATTAGTTTTAGACCTGAATAATTGTTATTTGGTGCGGCGTTGAGCATGAACATTATATCTGGATCTTGTTTGATGCGAGGCGGTTATTCATTTAAATCTGAGAATAATGGTTGTTCTATTTATATGAGTAATATCTTTTATGGTCATGCACCCTTGAAGAGTGGTCTATTTTTGATGAATCTCGATAGTAGTGATACACATATTCATAATATTGAAGCTAAAAGATGCAGAGTTGATAATGATAGTGCAACTTATTTGTGGCACTGACGTTTAGGTCATATTGGTGTAAAGCGCATGAAGAAACTCCATTCTGATGGACTTTTGGAATCACTTGATTATGAATCACTTGGTACTTGCGAACCATGCCTCATGGGCAAGATGACTAAAATGCCGTTCTCCGGAACATTGGAGCGAGCAACAGATTTGTTGGAAATCATACATACTGATGTATGTGGTCCGATGAATACTGAGGCTCGCGACGGGTGAGGGAGTCCTGGATTAGGGGGTATCTGGACAGCCGAACTGTGTACAACGTCCGGACTATTGAAGCGTGAAGATACAAGACTCAAGACTTCGGCCCGTGTCCGGAGGGGACTTTCCTTGGCGTGGAAGGCAAGCTTGGCGATCCGGATATTATATTTTCTTCCTTGTAACCGACTCCATGTAAACCCTAGACCTCTCCGGTGTCTATATAAACCGCAGAGGTTGGTCCTTAGAAGGCCGATCACAATTACAATCATACCATCATAGGCTAGCTCTTAGGGCCTCTACGATCTCGTGGTAGATCTACTCTTGTATTACCCATATCATCAATATTAATCAAGCAGGAAGTAGGGTTTTACCTCCATCGAGAGGGCCCGAACCTGGGTAAACATCTGCTTCCCTTGCTTCCTGTTACCATTAGCCTTGACGCACAGATCAGGACCCCCTACCCGAGATTTGCCGGTTTTGACACCGACATTGGTGCTTTCATTGAGAGTTGCTCTATGACGTCGCCACAAGGCTCGATGGCTTGTCTCATTGTCAAGGATGACATTACCTTAGAGGGGGCTCTGGCTATAGGCCAGACGCTCCGGCTCGGCGGCTTCATCATGACCGCCCCATCGGAGATGGCGTCGATGATGACTTCTCGGGTCATCAATCATAACCTTCGCGTCAGTTCGGAACTTGCCGAACAGATGGATCCAATGGAGCTCTCCTCCCTTAACGAACTCTTGGATCGCATCGCCGCTCTGGGAGTCGCTACAGACTATGTCCGGGTTGGGCTTAAACCGGACCAAAGGGACATCAGATCCCCGCCGGTCACCCATGAGATAGCGATAGTGGGGGAACTAAACGCGGATTGCCCCTCAACTTTGAGGACAAGTCATGTTCGGATCATCGAACTCCTTGAGCCAAAGACCTGCTCAAAGGAAAACCTGACCCAGGTCCCGGACTTAGAAGCGGGCGTTGGGCCGAAAAAATTGGGCACTCCGGATTCTGGGCTGTTGAGCTCGGGACCGCCCGCGCCCTTGGGCGTTAGATCAGATCAAAATCCGGACTCTAAACTGGACCTAAACTGTCTCTCCCCCATCAGGCAAGAGCCCCAGGAAATCGTACACCACTACTGGGCCAGATTCCTCCTTGCGCTTAACAAGGTCAGGGGCTGCCGCGAAGAGAACTTGGTCTCACTTTTCTGCAAAAACTACACGGACGAGGGACTCCTCAATGCTATAAGCCGCCGCGACATAGTGCGCTTCACGGACTTGGCAACCATAGTACGGACGTACTGTGCGATGGAGAGCGCTTGGAAGACCCAAACAGAATTTTGGGATAGTATTGCTCTCATCAAGACCTTTGTCCGAACTAAACGGGCGAACTCTCGTAAGTCATCCGACACAACCCCCAAGAAACCAAAGCCCACCCCAGGGCGGAGATCCGTATTGGAAGAATGGCTCGACGGGCCGTGTAAGCTCCACAGTACTCCGGATACAAAACCTACTCATAGCCTTAAGGCATGTTGGATACTCGGCAAGTGGCAAAAGTGGCGAGGATCTTCTTGAGGGCCGAAGCGGAACAACATCCCGCCGCGAACACAATACGGTACTAACAGTCTTGAGACTTTCGCCTCGAACAATAGGCGCAAGCGAGCTCGTCAAGCTCCATGAAATTTACCAAGTGGCAAAATAAACCCTTGGGCGACATGCTATAACTTTTAATGCCGGTGATGAACCTCGATTCCGGCTGTTCGGGCACCACCGCTCGTCCTTAGTCCGATCGTAGATGGCTTTCGCTCACTAAAGTACTCATGGACGGCGGAAGCGGATTAAATCTGATTTATGAAGAAACACTTAGCAAGATGGAGATTTATAAAGGCCGCATTGAACAAAGCGGCACGACCTTCAGGGGAATTATCCCCACTCGGGAAGCGCGATGCACGGGAAAAATCACACTCGATGTGGTATTCGGCACCCCGGAGAATTATTGGTCCGAAGAAATCACATTCCAGGTGGCTCCTTTTAGCAGCGGATACCACGCCCTTTTAGGGCGGGACGCGTTTACAAGCTGTCAAGCTATACCCCATTATGGATACATGAAGCTTAAAATGCTCGGACCCAATGGAATCATCACTCTAGCTAGTGATCCGGACGTTGCACTTTGCACCGAAAATAAAACCGCAGCTCTAGCATTGGAAGCATTATCCGAAGCCCTAGCAGCCGAAGAGTTAACAACACTGCAGGCCACGGTGGACAGGGACGACGTAATACTAGACAAGCGATCCAAGTCCACCTCATTTAAACCTGCAGACGAGATAGTCAAGTTCCAGGTTCATCCAACGGACCCCATGAAGACAGCTTCCCTCGGGACACGGTGAGCCCCTATTGGCCAAGACTACGAGATTTCTTCGCGAGAATTGGGACATTTTCTTTGGCACCCATCGGACATGCCGGGCATCCCACGCAGACTGGCCGAACACAGCCTCAATATCCTAAAAGGATATAAACCAGTCAAACAGACCCTAAGGCGATTCTCAGAGCCCAAACGACAGGCAATGCGGGAAGAGTTAGCCAAGCTACTCGAGCCCAGATTCACCAGAGATATCAAACATCCGGATTGGCTGGCAAATTTGGTGATGGTACCAAATAAGGACAAATCCTGGCGCCTATCGTCGACTTCAAAGACCTCAACAAGGCTTTCCCAAGGATCCTTTCCCTCCTCGATCGACCAAATCATCGATGCCACACTGGACACGACTTCATGTGTGTTTCTCGTATATACTCTAGATACCATCAAATAAAGATGGTGGAGTCCGACCAAGCTGCAACAGCTTTTATAACGCCATATGGCCCTTTTTGCTTCAACACTATGCCATTCGGGCTCAAGAATGCCGGCACAACCTATCAACGCATGATTCAAACATGTCTGGAAAAACAAATCGGCAAAACAGTGGAAGCATATGTGGACGACGTGTTCATAAAAACTAGACACGTCGAAACCCTGATAGATGACTTGAGGCTCACATTCGAAAACCTCCGGACATACGACATTAAGTTGAATCCGGAAAAATGCGTCTTCAGCGTCCCATCATGGAAACTGCTGGGCTTCATTGTTTCCAATAGAGGAATTGAACCGAACTAGCAAAAATCCGAGCTCTGTCCCAGTTGGCTATACCAACAGACCTCAAGCACATCCAGAAGATAGCTGGGTGCGTGGCCGCTTTGAGCCGCTTTATCTCCAGGCTAGGAGAAAAGGCATTGCCTCTTTACCGCCTCCTGCGGTGCACCGAACACTTCGTATGGATGGATGCAGCCGCGGCCGGACTCGATGAAATAAAGACCTTACTGGCCAGTAATCCGGTCCTAATACGCCGAACACCGGCGAGCCTATGCTATTATACATAGCGGCAACACACCAAGTTGTAAGTGCATTACTCGTGCGTCGAGCGAGAGGTTGACGGATACAAATTCCGCCCAAAAGCCAGTCTATTACGTATCCACAGTTCTCACCCATGCAAATCCCGATACCACACTATCAAAAAATAGCATACGCGGTCTTCATGGCATCCCGGAAGCTACGACACTACTTTCAAGAGTGTTCGGTCACAGTAGCTTCCGAAGTACCACTCACGACATAATAAACAACTGCGACGCTACGGGCCAGATTGCTAAATGGGCCATCGAGCTCCTCCCATCCGATATAATGTACAAACCACGGCGGGCCATCAAGTCGCAAGTATTGGCCGACTTTGTCGCCAAATGGACGGAAGCC
The DNA here is from genome assembly GCA_021605205.1 of Aegilops longissima. Taxonomy (NCBI): domain Eukaryota; kingdom Viridiplantae; phylum Streptophyta; class Magnoliopsida; order Poales; family Poaceae; genus Aegilops; species Aegilops longissima. The sequence goes on along the minus strand of CM038681.1, from coordinate 452,052,265 downwards.
GAACTCCCTAAAGAGTACGGCGCATACTCCAACTGGATCATGCACTTTGACGGCTCTAAAATGCTGGCCGGATGGGGAGCAGGTGTAGTCCTGACATCCCCACCGGAGACACGGTCCGATCGTCCTCCAGATATTATATACGAGACTCAACAATGCAGCGAATATGAGGCTCATGTTGCACGGTCTTCGGATGGCAGTCTCTATGGGCATTCAACGCCTGGAAGTGCGCGGGGACTCAAACCTCGCAATATCACAGATAAACGGAGATTTTGATGCCAAGGACCTGAAAATGGCAGCCTACCGTAATGCCGTCCTCAAAATGTCAGCTCGGTTTGAGGGGCTCAAATTCCACCATGTGGCTCGAGAAAACAATCAAGCGGCGGATGTCCTCGCCGATCGGGCGCTTAAACGCGACCGCCCCACCTAACATATTCTTGGAACAGTTGTTCAAGCCATCCGTAGTATGGGAAGGGGAGTCCGACAATACTAGCACGGATCCGAATACATCCCAAGATTCCGAACCATTAGACATAGTCGGAGGTTCTACCCCCGAAATAACGTCCTCGGCCCACAAAATCATGGCTGTAATCGCCCCGTGGACCGAGCCCTTCTTGGCCTACCTAAATAGGCAGGAGCTCCCCGAAGACCAAAATGAAGCATGCTGCATTGTCCGGCGTTCTAAAGCTTACAAAGTCTACGAAGGGGAACTCTACAAGAAAAGAGCTACCGGAGTACTACAAAGATGCATCTCCGAAGAGGAAGGGCGGCAGCTCTTGGCTGAAACCCATGCCGTCCTGGGCGGGCACCACGCCGCGGCTCGGGCATTAGTCAGCAAGGCCTTCCGTACATGCTTCTATTGGCCGACGGCCCGAGCATACGCACAAGACCTTGTCCAACACTGCGTCGGTTGCCAGCTCTTTGCCAATCAGAGTCATATGCCGCCTACCGCTCTCCAAACAATCCCCATAACTTGGCCCTTTGCGGTCTGGGGGCTGGATATGGTCGGACCTCTTAAAGGGGGAAGCCATAAGAAGAAATACTTACTGGTCATGGTGGACAAATTCACCAAATGGATAGAAGCTAAACCAGTTAAAACGGCTGAATCCGGACCAGTTATAGACTTCATATCCGGGGTCGTGCACTGATACGGTGTCCCCCATAGCATCATCACTGATAATGGCTCAAATTTCACAGCCGACGAAGTGAAAGCTTGGTGCGCAAAAATGGGCATCAAGCTCGATTACGCTTCCGTCTACCATCCCCAAACAAATGGCCAGGTAGAGCGAGCAAATGGTCTCATTATGAGTGGCATCAAACCCAGACTAGTGCGATCCTTGACATAATCGTATACGCACTGGGTGGAGGAGCTCGACTCCGTACTCTGGGGGCTACGGACCACGCCAAATCGCACCACCGGATATACACCATTTTTTATGGTGTACGGCGCGGAAGTAGTATTACCTTGCGACATAATACATGATTCGCCACGCGTACACATGTACGAAGAGAAGGAAGCCGAGTTAGATCGGCAGGATAATTTGGATGCCCTGGAGGAGGAGCACGATGTCGCAAAAGCCCGTTCCGCATTCTATCAGCAGCAGGCTCGATGATACCAAAGCAGAGAAGTGCGGGCCAAAACTTACAATATTGGCGAGCTCGTTCTACGACTACCGGAGAAGAAGAAGGACAAACTCAAACCCAAGTGGAGGGTCGCCGTCATTGACAAAGTTCTCACCGGAGGAGCGTACCGCTTACGTAATGCATCCGATAACAGACTCGAGCCGAACCCATGGAACGCGGCAAGACTACGAAGATTCTACGCCTAGCGCCGAACATAGCGTTCGTCTCCTAACCCCTCCCTTTTAATTATGCCCCATCCCCTTTTCCTTTCTTGACCTTTTTCTCCCTTCACACAAACTATTCAATACAGTGCGGATTTCCGGATCACTCGGCCGCACTAAGTGTGTAAGCAATACCTGGGGGCTTCCTATACGGAAGCTAAAAATGATTACTCACATGGCTTCGTGCCCGTCGCATATGCATTCTTTTTCCATATGTGCCTTTTCCTCACCATTATATGCATCGATTGACTTAAGATGTTGCCAAGCTGGGTTGCCTGGATCTTGTGTTTATGCCCTACATTCCCGTTAATCCGGCTAGGGCATAAGGGGAGCACCTCTGCGATTTTCTTCGCGGTTCAGCGGATGTGTACCTCGGGACGGGTGAAGCCGAAAGCTAGCTTCCTTAAGAGAATATTCGGTCGGTGAACAAAATATGTGTTCGTTTATTATAACATAAATCCCCAGAAGTCTTATATCCTGCGCCATCATTTACAGTCCGGGCATGCGCATTGCCGCATGCGTACCCAGGGAAAGGAACCCCTAACGGAACTATTCTCCCTGGAAGATGTTTCTTACTATCCATGTAATATAACATAACTAGTTGGGTACTTGTCTGTTCAAGCACTTATGACCCCTACGCCTTGTTTCCACACATACCCTGGTTTTGTATAACCAAGTGGGTATTCAGACACACCCCGGACTATAGGATCCGGGGGCTGAAGTGAAAAGGTCCGCCAAGACAAATGATTTCAATCCGGCTAGGGGCTAATCATGCCCATTAAATTACACAGTCACTTGGATTGACTATATTCCTCCTCTATACCGTCCAAAAGGCTATCTAGCTTACAATCCTGTTGAGAATACTTAGCGGCTAACGCTACCTGGTCATACACTAGACTCACGGGAATTTCTTGCCCATTGGGCCCTGCCGGTCCAACTTCGGCCATATGGTCGGGTCCAGCTTGGTGTAGCGCGTCTTCACCATAGCCCATGCTTGTCTTGCGCCTTGCCGACAAGCGGACACCTTCCAGAGCCGGAAGTGCCGCCGTGCTCCTTGAAGCATATTCACAAGCTCCGCCATGTCATTTGGTAGCAAGCTTGATGGCCATAAAGCCTGAGCAATACCCTGCATCACTTGCCGAGCTCGCTCGTGCAGTTGCGAAAGGTCTTGTAGTAAATCATGTGCAGATGAGGGCATCTCCTCCTCAGGGCGACCCGCTAACATTCCTGCAAGCAAAATTCTTTCAATATACTTCCTTGCCGAACTGTAGAACAGTTCGTCTAAGCACTTACCATAAATGCCACGTCGAAGCCTTTTGTTCTCCTTGTGAGTCCGCCACCGTGGCCGGAGATCTTTTAACTCCACGCCCCGCTGAACTTTGGCATCTTGAAGATCGTTCTTCTCCCTCCTAACTCGCGTAAGAATGCGCTCGCCAACCTCTAGCTGCTTTTTGAGATGCGATGCATCCTCTCTACGCCTCCGGATTCACCACAGGATTGTGCGCAGAATTTTACGTTAGACTTGTCACATCAACAATTTACTAACTGGTGCATCTTCGCAATTGTGACAATTGTTACGGATGAGGGCTTTTGGGGTTCCTCTAATTTGGCAGCTACTTGCCCTCGGTTGCCTTGCATCCCTCCACTCTCGAGACAATTGCTCGTTCTTCTCTACAAGGACACTGTACATACATTGATCCTTAAAACTGTTGTTTCAACCGTTTCAAGTCTCGAGGCTCTTGCTACACATGCTTATCAAATTTTCTTACCCGTATATCTTTGGTATACTGGTCCGTCGCTCAGGCAATCCCGCCTTGAGCAGCTCTGATGTATGCGTATCCCGAATTGAAGGCATTAAGTGCCTCTTCGGAAAATATGTTGTTCCAAAGTACGGCCCGTCGGCGCTTGTGATTCATGGCGCTCTCTACTTCGGAATTCGTGGCTGAGAGCATATCCGCACTCTTTGTTGGAGAGCTATGCGGTGCTGGCCCCATGTCCGCCTCCGCCCGAAGCCGATTCGGAACTTCATTTGGTGGAGGCGTGATTGGTAGGGTCACTGGATATAGTCAGGTTATTCCTCTTCCTGCCAGACACAAAGGGCGCTGTCATATTTTAAATTCTATAATTACAGGACATGTCATTTCTTTACCTCTGTAGCGGTGTGTCAACCCTCACCGCCTTCCTCTTGAGCCTGCCCGATCACGGGCGCTTCGTGGTTGGCGAGTCCCTAGGGGCTCGGCCCCTCGCTTCGCCGTCGTTTCGCAAATAGAACGACACCTCAAAGGTAAACTGTAATACACAGGAAGAGTCCTCTTAAGTAGGATAGGGGTTTTAGTTGGCTTACACCTTGAAGGAGGAGCAGATCCAGGGTAGTCGGTCGTAATGGCCACCGTATGCCATCCTAGCTCGCTTTGATAGAATACCCGTTGACAAGCTCCACGGTGATATCCGGATCCACTTTGAGTCCCGGATCTAGGGCCCTTCGAGGTCCTCCGGTTGGGGGGCTGAAGATTCCTTCTCGACCCTCCTTAGTTCTGCCGAAGCATTGATGCAAGTAATCTTAGCGTAAGAACGCTAGAGTAAGTAAAGCAGGGAAAAGAATGGCAACTTACCACGCTGGGGGGTTGTACATGGAGAATCCGTCTCGCATTTTATGCGAAGGAATTCCTCATCTTCCCTTTGTACAAATCGGACAATATCCTTGCCGAGCGGCAGTGATCCGGACCCTTACGGCCGCAGCGGGTGGCGTCATCTTCCCCGTTGAAATGCCACATGGGCTTCCCCCGATATTGGAGTGGCTGCACTCCCCGTCTTATGCATATCGCCATAACCTCAACTATCGTCAGTCCGGATTTGGCCAGTAACTTTATCCTGTCCATCAGGAGGAATATTTCCCTTGTGTCCTCTTCTTGAGGGCCCCGGGGGCGCTAGCTCAGGCGCGTTGCTGAACTTGCGGAAACCTGGCCGGACTGGATCCGGAAGGGGGATGTCGTTTATATAGAACCACTCTGAAGCCAGTTTTCTGGTGCCTTCTCAGGAGTGCCGGATAGGTATCCGGTCTCGGCAATGAGCCATACTTCGGCCCCACCCACTTGACATAGGGACTCCCCCTGGGTGCAGGGGACGAGGCAGAACAACTTCCTCCATAATCCAAAGTGTGGTTCGCAACCTAAAAACAGCTCGCAAAGGGCAACATACCCCGCTATGTGCAAAATAGAGGGCAGGGGTAAGATCGTGTAACTGGAGGCCATAGAACTCCAGGAGCCCGCGAAGAAACGGGTGGATAGGGAACCCGACGCCCCTCAACAAATGAGGGATCAGGCATATACGCTCCTCCGGAGATGGGTTAGGAGATCCCTCAGCTTGGTCTTCTCCGTCATAAGTGGCTATTCCAGCCCGGACGGGAACCATGAATGCCGGTGGGAGAAACCCTTGGGTTTGTAACTTTATCAAACGACTATGAGGAACTGCACACTCTCCCCAATCCCCCGACTTGGAATGGGAAGGGCAAGCATAAGAGCTGCGACGGCCGGCCATGTTGGAATGGCTTTTCGTGGAGCGCTCTGTTGGATGCTGGCTCTGGGAGGGAGAGTGTGGTTTGGATCTAAGAATCCCCGTCCCTTCAAATAGACGGTTAGCCCGGAGGATCGAGGGTGGTAAATGCAAAAATGCCTCGGCTCCTCGCATTCGCCCGACACGTGGAGATGGTCATTACTGAGGCACCGAAGCCGAGGAGCACAACATTGATTGGAGGCCGGACACTATTCATCGTAACAGGCACTTTGGAGTATTCGGAGAAGGAACCCGCCTGCAATGCCAAGACAAGAATGCGCGCGGACTCATCGTCATTGAAGCCTGGTTAGAGGACTCTTGAGGAGTCTGGATTAGGGGTATCCCGACACCGGATTGTGTACAACGTCCGGACTATTGAAGCCTGAAGATACAAGACTCAAGACTTTGGCCCGTGTCCGGATGGGACTTTCCTTGGCGTGGAAGGCAAGCTTGGCGATTCGGATATTATATTTCCTTCCTTGTAACCGACTCCATGTAAACCCTAGCCCTCTACGGTGTCTATATAAACCGGAGAGGTTGGTCCTTAGAAGGCCGATCACAATTACAATCATACCATCATAGGCTAGCTCTTAGGGTTTAGCCTCTACGATCTCGTGGTAGATCTACTCTTGTATTACCCATATCATCAATATTAATCAAGTAGGAAGTAGGGTTTTACCTCCATCGAGAGGGCCCGAACACAGGTAAACATCTGTGTCCCTGCTTCCTGTTACCATCAGCCTGGCCTTGCAGATCGGGACCCCTACCGAGATCCGCCGGTTTTGACACCGACAGCGGGTATCGTTATTTTCTCACCTTCACAGATGATTTGAGTAGATATGGGTATATCTACTTAATGAAACATAAGTCTGGAATATTTGAAAAGTTCAAAGAATTTCAGAGTGAAGTGGAAAATCATTGTAACAAGAAAATAAAGTTTCTACGATATGATCATGGAGGAGAATATTTGAGTTACGAGTTTGGTCTTCATTTGAAACAATGCGGAATAGTTTTGCAACTCATGCCACCCGGAACACCACAACAGTAATGGTGTGTCCGAGCGTTATGTCGTACTTTACTAGATATGGTGCGATCTATGATGTCTCTTACTGATTTACCGCTATCGTTTTGGGGTTATGCTTTAGAGACAGCTGCATTCATGTTAAATAGAGCACCATCTAAATCTGTTGAGACAACACCTTATGAACTGTGGTTTGGCAAGAAACCAAAGTTGTGATTTCTTAAAGTTTGGGGCTGCAATGCTTATGTGAAAAACCTTCAACCTGATAAGCTCGAACCCAAATTGGAGAAATGTGTCTTCATAGGATACCCAAAGGAGACTGTTGGCTACACCTTCTATCACAAATCCGAAGGCAAGACATTCATTGCTAAGAATGGATCCTTTCTAGAGAAGGAGTTTCTTTCGAAAGAAGTGAGTGGGAGGAAAGTAGAACTTGATGAGGTAACTGTACCTGCTCCTTATTGGAAAGTAGTTCATCACGAAATCTGTTCTGTGACTCCTACAAACAATTAGTGAGGAAGCTAATGATGATGATCATGTAACTTCAGATCAAGTTACTAACGAACCTCGTGGGTCAACCGAGTAAGATCCACACAGAGTGGTGCGGTAATCCTGTTACGGAGGTCATGTTACTTGACCATGACGAACCTCACGAACTATGAGGAAGCGATGATGAGCCAGATTCCGCAAAATGGCTTGAGGCCATGAAATCTGAGATAGGATCCATGTATGAGAACAAAGTGTGGACTTTGGCTGACTTGCCGATGATCGGCAAGCCATAGAAAATAAATGGATCTTCAAGAAGAAGGCCGGCGACGGTAATGTTATCGTCTACAAAGCTCGACTTGTTGCGAAAGGTTTTCGACAAGTTCAAGGGGTTGACTACGATGAGACTTTCTCACCCGTAGTGATGCTTAAGTCCGCCCGAATCATGTTAGCAATTGCCGCATTTTATGATTATGAAATTTGGCAAATGGATGTAAAGACTGCATTCCTGAATGGATTTCTAGAAGAAGAGTTGTATATGATGCAACCTGAAGGTTTTATCGATCCAAATGATGCTACCAAAGTGTGCAAGCTCTAGCGATACATCTATGGACTGGTGCAAGCATCTCGGAGGTTGAATAAACGTTTTGATAGTGTGATCAAAGCATATGGTTTTATACAGACTTTTGGAGAAGCCTGTATTTATAAGAAAGTGAGTGGGAGCTCTGTAGCATTTCTAATATTATATGTGGATGACATATTGTTGATTGGAAATGATATAGAATTTCTGGATAGCATAAAAGGATACTTGAATAAGAGTTTTTCGATGAAAGACCTCGGTGAAGCTGCTTATCTATTGGGAATCAAGATCTATAGATATAGATCAAGACGCCTAATTGGACTTTCACAATGCACATACCTTGATAAAGTTTTGAAGAAGTTCAAAATGGATCAAGCAAAGAAAGGGTTCTTGCCTGTGTTACAAGGTGTGAAGTTGAGTCAGACTCAATGCCCGACCACTGCAGAAGATATAGAGAAAATGAAAGATGTTCCCTATGCTTCAGCCATAGGTTCTATCATGTATGCAATGCTGTGTACCAGACTTGGTGTGTGCCTTGCTATTAGCTTAGCAGGGAGGTACCAAAGTAATCCAGGAGTGGATCACTGGACAGCGGTCAAGAACATCCTAAAATACCTGAAAAGGATGAAGGATATGTTTCTCATTTACGGAGGTGACAAAGAGCTCGTCGTAAATGGTTACGTCGATGCAAGCTTTGACACTGATCCGGATGAATCTAAGTCACAAACCGGATACGTGTTTATATTAAACGGTGGACCTGTCAGTTGGTGCAGTTCTAAACAAAGGGTCGTGGCGGGATCTATGTGTGAAGCGGAGTACATAACTGCTTCAGAAGCAGCAAATGAAGGAGTCTAGATGAAGGAGTTCATGTCCGATCTAGGTGTCATACCTAGTGCATCTGGTCCAATGAAAATCTTTTGTGACAATACTGGTGCAATTGCCTTGGCAAAGGAATCCAGATTTCACAAGAGAACCAAGCACATCAAGAGACGCTTCAATTCCATCCATGACCAAGTCAAGGAGGAGACATAGAGATTTGCAAGATACATACGGATCTGAATGTTGCGTAACCGATTGACTAAGCCTCTCTCACGAGCAAAACATGATCAGCACCAAGACTCCATGGGTGTTAGAATCATTCTTGTGTAATCTAGATTATTGACTCTAGTGCAAGTGGGAGATCAAGGAAATATGCCCTAGGGAAATAATAAAGTTGTTATTTATATTTCCTGATATCATGATAAATGTTTATTATTCATGCTAGAATTGTATTAACCGGAAACTTAGTACATGTGTGAATATACACTACAAAAAAAGACACATCCGTGACATTTTGGGCCGAACGAAAAAATTTTCTGTCATACTTATGACACTTCTATGATAATAATTGTGATAAAACACGGTATCATCATAGATGTGGTGGGGTCCTACTTCTATGACAAAAATTCATGACAGAAAATGGGCTTTTCGTCCTGAGCGGGCCGGAGACGCATCTGCATGACATTCTTTGGGCCGTCCATGACAGAAAAAACCGTGGTAGAAGCGAGGGCGAGGAAAATATCGGGGTGTTCCCGTTACGGTGGGTGGTCGGGCCGAGCGATGCATCGCTTTTCTCAGACACGCACGCAGCGTGGGTGCGGCGTTGGGCTCTGGCGAACCCGAGCGTTACGCTCTAATCGAACCGGCGATTGCACCGCAGGTTGCGCGAATCGAACCCGGCGATCGATTGATGGCTGTTAATCGAACCCGATCGAAAGTGATTCTTCATTCTGCGCTAATCGAAGCGATCGATGCTGCCTATGGATGAACAGTGAGCGTTGCTGGGGGGGTTTGGATGAATAGTTCCCGGTGGGGGTGGATGAACAGGATCCCGTGGTGTTGCCTCTGGATGAATAGGACCTCGATCGATCGAGCCGGTTGGGGCTGGATGAACAGGACCCCGTGGAGGGCAAGATGAACAGGACCACCCCGTGGAGGGCAGGATGAATAGTAGACGGTGGAGGGTTGGATGAACAGTAGCCCGTGGAGGGGTGGTTGAACAGGAGCCCATGGAGAGGGCTGATTGAACAGTAGCCGGTGGAGTAGCGCGGTGGAGGCTGGATGAACAGGAGCCCGTGGATGAACAGTCGCAGGTGGAGGCTGGAGGAGGTCGACGGTGGATGAACAGTAGCCCATGGAGGCTGGTGGGGGTCGACGGTGGAGATGAACAGTATCCCATGGAATCCCGTTTTGCGGTACGCCACACCCCTCCCGATGAACAGGACCCCTGTTTCGACCGTAGCGCTCCAACACAAGTCCGTTTCCTCCGTTTTGCGGTACGCCACACCCCTCCCGATCAACAGGACGCCCATTTCGACCGTAGGAGGTCCGTTTCCTCCGTTTTGCGGTACGCCAGACCCTTCTCGATGAACAAGATTCTGTTTCGAATGTGGCCGGTCGAACACAAGGCCGTTTCCTCCGTTATGCGGTACGCCAGGCCTCATTTCCATCGGCTGTTCCGTCCAAGCCCTCCCGATGAACACGATGACGCATTCCGTTCTGACCCAGCCACTTGGTTCCCCATGAACACGACGACGCAGTTCCTCCGTTCCGACCCAGCCATGTACACGAGCCCTGGCCGTACGTATGCGCGAGTAGGCATTTGAGACCCTGCCCGTATGTACGTACGTGGCCGTATTTTCTTTCTTGCACACTAGCCGCTGTACGTACGTGTACATGCTACATGCGCGCTTCTACTACGACACGTGCGCGCCTCTACATCGACCAGTATGTACACACACGTTCGCGACCAGAATGACAACATTGCATACGCTTCAACCAGGTGGGTCCCGACTGTCAGGCACTTTCTTGCGTGCGAAGATGTAGCTGGTGGGTCCCAACAGTCAGGGGGGCGAATCATTTTTTTGCCCGGACGCACTTCCTTGCGTGCTAAGATGTAGCTGGTGGGTCCCAGTAGTCAGGGGGAAATGTTTTTTCACGAAACAGGGTAGCCCATCCGGTGGGTCCCCGCTGTCATGTGGAGGAATAATTATTTTGCGCATAATAAGGAGGCACTTCCTTGCTGTCGCCGTGGACCCAGCTGTCGGCCTCTCCACGGACAGTCCATGTCCGATGGAAGCCGTTCCTTGACCACGTTGACCACGTCGTGCCGAGAGCACCAGGGCGGTGGACGACGGCGAGGCCTAGGAAGGGGACGGCGAGCCGGTGAAACGCAGCGGTGGAAGCGGTAGCGGAGAGGAGTCACGAGGTTTCTTTGGTTCGGTGCGGTGTGAGGCTGCCGTCGCCCTTGAGGCTTTGGCCGGCCAGTGGGAAAGTAGGGGCCATGAGGCCTCCGCGGCCTTCCTAACCGCCACGGAGGCGGGAGCATGCGGCATGACCGGCGCTTCTTTGGGCAGCTGGAGCAAGAAGACCAGAGGTTGAAGAAGCACTCGACCGTTGGATGGACATCGACAGTCCTTTGGAGCTAGAATCGTTCATATTGACTAAGTTGACAAAGCCCTCCGTCCCGTCAACTTAGTTGGCCCACAAGTCAGCCTCCCACTATTATGGGTCCCAGCTAGCAGCGGGGTATTCACTTTTTTGTGTGTAATAAGGAGGAACTTCCTTGCGGGCGAAGATATAGCTGGTGGGTCCGACTTTTGTCGGCGGAGGAACATTTTTTCAAGAAATCTGAGAGGCCCTTCCGGTGGGTCCCAGCTGTCAGGTGGAGGAATCATTATTTTGTGCGTAATAAGGAGGCATTTCTTTGCGTGAAGCCGTGGACCCAGCTGTCAGCCTCTCCACAGTCTACTTTCGATGGTGTGGTTAAATCGACCATGTTGACCACTCCGCCGGCGCATCAAGGTGGTGGGACGGCGGCGAGGCCCCGGACAACAACGACGAAGATGGGAAGGCGGGAGTAGAGTCGCGAGACGGAGAGGTGTATGAGGTTAGCGGTTACAGTGCGATGTGGTTCGACGATCGGTGGAGAAGAACAAGAGGTGTGGAGGGTGGAGGATGGCCTGGCCAGCGGTGGATTGCGCTTCTGTTGAGCGTGCTAGCATGAGAGCTGCTAATGGCAGGAGGCGGAGCAAGTGGTCCTGCGGCTGGAGGAAGAAGACGAGAGATTGAAGATGGATACCGGTCGTTGGATGTAAATCCAATGGCTAACGATGTCAGAATCATTTGTTGACTAAGTTGACAACGACTTGCATTGGCTTCGACCTATTGGCCCACATTTCAGCCTCAAAAAATGTGGCACGTATTCAACCCATTTTTTTCCAGAATTTATAGTATTGTTTTTGCGGGGTAGAATTTACAGTCCATTTGATCAGTTTTTTTGAATTACAGTCCATTAGCTGGGCTGGGTTAACAAATAATGTAACGTCCATGCGGCCCATTTATGTTTTTCCAAAAAAATTACAGGCCATTTGCACTTTCTCGAAATACACAATTTTGCTAGGCTTATTCTAATTATAATGTTGAATTGGGCGCAGCAATGTTATCAAAAATAAACATGGGCTGAGCATTTTGATATATATATATATATATATATATATATATATATATATATATATATATATATATATATATATATATATATATAAGTGATTTATTATTTCAATGTCCTTAAATCTTACCAAGCTTTTGTACACAATCACGAGGATTTTCGTTGCCAAAAATCCAGGATTTTATTGTTAAGAAATTATTTTTATAAGTTAATAAGATGTGGGATATTGTTTCTTACATATGTAAGTATCTGTTAAATATATGGTGACAATAACAATAATATATAATAACATATAAAATAATTTAAATATATATAATATAGTTAGAAGGGAAACATAAGTTGGACCAGGCGTTCCTATTCTTATATAGAAAAATAGAACAGACCTCTGCGTTTTATTCAAAAAAATACATAAATTGGGCTGCTGATGTTTCAGGAAAAATAAAACCTTGGATGGGAGGTCCATAGGCCGGTCGATACATGACGGCCCTCAAGAAAATACAAACAGGCCTATGGACCTCCCATCCGAGGTCGTGGGCTGCGCATGTTAAAAAAGAAAGCCTAGACTGGGCAGCCCAAAACCCAGCTGATACTTGCTGCCCGGCTTCGTTGTGAATTTATCTCCTATAGTAACTACGTTGAAGCACCTAAAAAAATGTAACTATGTTGACAAACCCGTGGGCCCCAACGTCAGTATAGCATTACGAGGAAATATTTTTTTGATGATGCACTTGCTTGCATACGGCCATAGACCTGGTGGGTCCCGACTGTCCGCCTCTCCACGTATAGTCTGTCGGATTTCGGGTTCCGGTAGACCATCTAGGTTCGAACTCTGGGGTGCACGCGGAGATCTCACCCCCTACCTACCTGCACCTCATCGCCTCACAAGGATCTAAACTTCATGAGAGCAACACAAGGGACACAATGTTTATACTGGTTCGGGCCACCATTGTGGTGTAATACCCTACTCCAGTGTGTGGTGTGGTGGATTGCCTCAGGGGCTGATGATGAACAATACAAGGAAGAACAGCCTCGCGAGGATCTGTTCTTGGCCGGTGCGATGAACTGCTAGGGGGAGTTCGATCGCTCTCTCTCTGGATTCCAGATGCCTCTACCTCTGTTCTGGATTCCGGATCCCTCTACCCTGTAGGAGGCTAGTCCTATTTATAGGCAAAGGCCCTGGGACTCTTCCCAAATATTGAGCGGGAAGGGCGCCAACAATTGGCCATTTTGAAGGGGAATATCTAGTACACTTATCCTGACTAAAGTTGGTCCTCGCCTGCCAAAGGCTCTGACGATGACGCCGGCTTGGGCTCCACGATGACCTCCTTCCTGCCGTTGTGTTGGTCTTGGTCTTGTTGCATCGAAATGGCTGCCTTTGCTTGATGCTCTCGCTGCTTCGCCTCCTTTGCACCAAAGAGAAGCGAGGACATCTGCGCGCTGGCTGGCGCCTTCGGTGCCCTTGGTGCGTCATGACTTGCGTAATGGGCACCTCGTGAGGTACCTCCGCTTAATCTCTCCGCCTCGCTCATGAGCCACTGACGAGGCCGTGCTCGAGGAGGCTTCTGTCGCCCCCTCATGAGGCTTGGCCCTCACGAGGGTCTTGAGCTTGTGCCGATGAAGATGGGCGTCTTTGGCCACCCCTTGAGCCACGCCAGCCGCAGGGAGGCAAGTCTGGGTACCCCTGCTCCTAGAACGCCGACAAGAGCCCCGGCCCAAGGCGCTACCGACTTGGCTTAGCAGAGAAGCGCGGGCAGTTTAGCGCCTGGCCCTAACAGCCTCATGTTTTGGCACCGCGTGGCGGTTGATTGGACGGGCGCTTCGCTTCCCCACGACGCTTCAGCGATTGCATGAATCGACAAGTCCTGCATGCAAAGCGGTCATGTTTACTGCGGATCGTGGGGTCGGCGGTTGGCCTCCCCGCTATAAGCACGGATGGCGCGGCCCTTCCACCATCTCTTCTCACTTCTCCTTCTTCTCCATGGCTCCGCCAAGAGGTTCTCGGCCGCTGGAGAAGGGAAAGGCCCGCCAGTGAAGCCTGCTTCCCCTGCCAAGCGCCGGTCGAGGCCGCCCTCCCAAGCACCTTCGTGGCTCCCTGCAGCGGCTTTCGCGCCATGGAGGCGATCTCCGCCGACGACGATTGCCGCCGCCATTGATGGGGGCGACGACGCCGCCAACCCCTAGGCCGCTGCCCATTCGACAGAGGTGCTGCCGAGTTTGTCGTGGTGGTCGGCGAACCACCAGCACTGGCCCAGCTTCCCGCCTCTTTTAGGTGAACTTCCCCGGCGCCCGGGCGGCATCTGCCCAAAGGACGGTTGTTGCAGCCTGGCCTCCTGGCTTTGAGGTCTCCGCCAGAGAGCGGTTTCCTGACCCGCTGGCCGGCAAACATTTGCCCGCCACAGGTTCGAGCCGGGCGGTGCACCCTGCACTTCAAGTTCGACGGCGACGCCACCCTCTACATGAGGGTGTTCGGGAAAGACAGTCACCGTGCAGGGTGCTGCCCCGAGGATGACGACCGCGACCATGGGCCTAGTCCCGGCGGCGATCGGGACGAAGATGGCGGCGTGCGCGTGGTTGGCGGCGCTCGGGGTTCCTCAAGCTTCAGCAACTCTTCTTCGGACAGCGGCTCCTCCAGCTGGGTTGCCGTGACCAGCCTCAGCGCCAAGGCCTGGAGGGAGGTAGCGGTCTGCCCGGCCAGCAGCCTCGGTGAAGCATGAGAGGGAGTCCGCTTGAGCTACGGAGGCAGTTCGAGCCTCCGCCAGTGAAGTTGGTGTCAAGCGAGCCGTGCTCGCCTTTGTTATTTTCCTTTCCTCACAAGAAAGAGACAAGAGGTAGGATTGCTGGGCGTGCTTGGACTATTGCCGCTTAATTATCGCACTGCTTCCACTACTTTCAGATTAGGCTTCTATGACACACGCCAAGCATAGATATTACTTAGCTTAGGATGACTCGTCGTGGTTCGCCCCCGAGGCCGAGGCCTGCTGAACGCCTCATGCCCCGCAAAGATTAGCCAGAGAGGTAGTTTCAGCCAACATGGAGGCGCATCACCCATGTCCTGTTCAAGGCTGCGGTGCCTGTGGGGCACGGATCGAGGGGTGCTTCAGCTAACCCGTTAGGGAAGCCTCAAACAAGAGGAGCAAAAACACTGTGGAGGATGCTCATGGTTCTCGCGAGACTCAAGGCGAGAGAAATCGAGGCAGGAGAGCGAAGAAGGCAAAGAGTCGCAAGCCAAAGACGGCAACACCTTCAATAAAACTTCAAATGAGAATGAACAAGCCAACTGCGAAAGCAATGAAAAAGCCGTCCCGCACCTAATCTAGTCTTCGACGCCTTCTCACCAAAGCTGGAGCTAAGTGTCGCCATCTGGCGTGGAGGGAGCCCTGTGGCCCGAGGCCGGGCGCCTCGAGACTCCGGGCGGTACAACCCCAACTCATTATTACGTGAGAGTGTCACGGGCGGCGAAGCTTCACAGCGCTGGCCTTCTTCACAGCACCGGCCGCTTCCAAAACGCAACCACTTCACAGCATTCGCCTTTTCTTCATAGGCACCGGGCCTTTCTCGTAAAGATAAGCTTCACAGCGCTTGTTTTCTTCACAGAGCACGGGCCTTTCTTAGAAGGATAAGCTTCACAGGCGTTTGCCTTCTTCATAGGCACCGGGCCTTTTTAGGGGTAAAACCTCCGGAGGTGCTGGATGTTCCACGCGTTCTGGACGGGCAGCCCCTCCTGAGTCTCCAAGCGCGCGGATCCGGGCCTAGAAACATGAACAACCTTGAACAGGCCCTCCCACATGGGAGAGAGCTTATGCAGTCCCTCCCTGGAGAGAACCCGTCTGAGCACGAGGTCCCCACCTCAAAGAGTTCTGGGTGAATGTTGCGCAGTGATATCGCCGCAGTGCTTGTTGGTACTCGCCGCCAGAAGGCTTCTCGACGATGCTCCTCCCCAAGACGAGGTCCGCCTCTCGCATGGCGCCTGCTTTGCTGCTGAATGCCAGACCCGGCGGAACGGCGCTCACCTCGTGAGGGAGGACTGCTTCAGCCCATAGACTAGGAAGAACGGGTCTTGCTACGGCTTGGTCGCGGTTTAGCGGATGGACCACAACACGGATCAAGCTCGTCAGACTAGCCTCTCGCCGCAGCCTCCAAATTTCTTCTTGAATGTCCTGGTTTTGAGGCCCCTCAGACTCTTCCGCTGGCCCGCTGCCTGACCGCGTTCCGCTGGTGCGCCATCGGCTGCGTAGCATACCCACGCCCCAAGGTTAGCACAAAGATGTTTTGAAGAGGTTATCGTGAATCGCGAACCGCTGTCGTTGATGATGCGTTCGGCACCCAACCAGCTCACGATGCCCTTGATGAACTTGACCGCAGAACCGCGGGATGGTGCGGATGGCTTCCACTTCAGTCCACTTGGTGAACTTGTCCACGGCGACGAGAGGTAACGATAGCCTCCTCGCGCCCGAGGAACGGGCCCAGGATATCCAGCCCCCGCATCGCGAATGGCCACGAGAGGGGTATAGTTTGCGCATCTCCCGCCGCCGATGGATCTGCTGGCATGGAATTGGCAGGCCTCGCAAGCCTTCACCAGCCACGGCATCATTGAGCGCAGGGCCAATAAAACCCGCTGCGTAACACCTGCCAACGAGGGTCCGTGATGACGAATGGTGCCCGCGCTTCCACCACTGTATGTCCGCCAAGAGCTCCTTCCCTTGCTCCCCGGAGATGCAACGCAGGACACATCATTTGGTCGCCACGTAGAGCTCTCCATCCTCGATGCAAGACGCCGGGCTTGCCGCGCCACACGCCCCGCTTCCTCCTCCTTTTTCCGCAAGGTCCCTTGCGCGTGTAGCTTCAGAGCTCGTGATCCAAAGATCCTCCCGAGGCTCCAGCCCAGGAGCAGACGCGCCCCGAGGCCGGGCCATGCACTGGGCCCCCCGTGGTGTGGTCTGGGAGCTCTTCCCGAGGCTGCACTGCGTGCTTGACAGCGATGGCGCTGCCGAGGGCTTGAAGAGCCACTCAAGACGCCGGCTCCGAGGTAGCCGCCTGGATGCCCGCTTGGCGATGTCGCCGCCTCTTGATTGGTGCCACGAGGCACATGCTGCAACTCCACCCCCGTAACTGCTTCTCCATCTCTGCGACCTCCGGGCGAGGTAGGCTTCCATGTGCTCATCCTCGCTGGTATACTTTGTTGGAGAAGTTGACAAGGAGTTGTGAATCGCCTTGATGGTAAGGCACTTCACCCTGTGGCAAATCAGGCCTTCAGCCTGCTATCGTGCCCTCATATTCCGCTTATGTTGTTGGAGACCTTTTTCCATGCTAGAAAAGAGCTGCATGACGAGTAGAGCTTGTCTTGAGTAGGAGATATAAGCACCGCGCCAGCCCCGCCGCCATGTCCGGAGAACGCCTGTCAAGCACATGATCCAACAGTCCCGTGCCTCGCTTCCCGGGAGAGGGATTGATCCTCAGCCTTTGAGGCCCTGGGCGCCTCGTCTGCTCCGCCACGGTTGCTAGCGCTGCTCCCTTGATGACTCGTGGTGCTGAATTCTAGCTGAAATGCTTGTAACTCGATGTTCCACTCAGCGACTCTTCCACCGAAGTTGGCACCGAGCACCCTTTCCAAGGGGTACGCCGAGACAACCTTGATGGAATGGCCCCGAAAATAGTGCCGCAGCTATGCCAAGCCACAAAGAGCGCGAGGAGGAGTTTCGGGCATGGGGTACCACGCTCTCGGCCCCGCAACACTCAGATCGACGGGCACACAGGTGTCTGACGAGGTCGAGTGTTGGTGTTGATGGCGCCTCCGAGGCCGTGGCGCCCCCGAGACAAGGAGCCCCAAGTGGCTGGTCGCTAGGGGAGGGGCCCTTCTGCCCGAAAAGGCTCGGCGGGCTGATCCTTCCCGGCCTGTGGTAGTGGTCTCGGAGGCCCCTTGATCCTCGCCGCCTCGACCGGCAGTTGCCACAAGCTTCTGGTCCGACGCCTCCCTAACCACTCACCAGGCTGGCCGCAAGAGTAGGGGTGGCTGCAAGGTAGAGCACTGGGGCTCTTGGGGCGCTGGAGCCACCATTACCGGAGGGCTGGTTAGTACCTTGAGATCTTGAATGCCTTGTCGGCCTCTTCACCCATTCAAAGGGGCCCTTTTCTTCATTAGCTTGAAGAAGGGTAGCGCCGCCTCTTCAACTTGAGATGAAGGCCCTAGTGCGGTCACGCCCAAAGGAGCTCTCGATTTCTCCGAGGGTCTTTGGCGGCTCATGTCCTCGACTGCCTTGACATTTTCGGTTAGCCTCGATGCCCCGATGGGACACGAGGAAGCCCACGAGCTTGCCCGAGGGGACCCCAAACACACACTTCTCCGGTTGAGCTGCAGTTCACCGCGCTGAGGCTCGCAAGGTTTCTCCAGTGTCTTGTATCAGGTTTTGACCTCCCGGACTTCACCACAATGTCATCGACGAAGCCTCAACATTCTTCCCGAGCAGCGGACCCGAGGTGATGTGCATCAGCCGCTGAAACGTCCGCCTGCGCTATGCAGCCCGAACGGCATGCATGTGTAGCAAAGACACTCCACACGGGTCGAAAGCCTTTTTCCATCGCCTTCATCGCCATCTTGATCTCGGTGATAACAGAGAAGGCATCCAGAAACATAACAGGTCGCACTCGGGCGGTGGAATCGACGATCCGATCGACACGAGGGAGCGGGAATGGATCCCGCGGCAGGCTTTGTTGAGGTTGGTGAAGTCGACACATGCGCTCCTTCCCCTTCTTTGGCACGAAAATCGGGTTAGCCAACCAACTGGTATCGGACTCGCGAATGACCCCGCCGCCTAGCTTATGGTCTCTTGGACGATGAAAGCCTGCTTTTCAAAGGACTGCCATCTCGCCGCTTCACGGGCGACGTTAGCACATGTTGAGCTGGTGCTCGACACGCCTCTTGGGATCCCTCGCTAACTGATCTGGTTCCCATGGGAATACCTTCTTATTCGCTGCAGGAATTTGACCAGGCCTCCTCCCGCCGGGCTCGAGGTTGGCGCCTATGGTGAAGGTGGCGCTAGTGGACCCGCCCCTCGCCGACCAATATCTCGCTTGGTTTCTACCTTGTCTTGGGTGAACAGCTGCCTCTTCTTGGCCGGGCGCAGCACCCTTGGGCTCGGGGGATGCCTCGAGTCGGGCGGCTGTGCCGCCGCTGCAGTCTTGAAGACGAGCTTGAGCACTTGTAACGCATCCCGTGTCTCCTGGACACGGTGAGGACGCCGCTGTTCTGTGCATCTTCATGAGGTTGTACTGGTGAGTCGCGCCATGAATCGGGCTAGTGCTGGGTAGCCGAGGATGGCGGTATGGGAGGCCGATGGGGGCGGCGTCGGTCGATTAGCTCCGGCGGAAGTTGTCGAGGTGCCAAGGTCAACGGAAGACGGATTCGCACGTGGAGCCGCTGAACCGCCCGACACTCCAAGAAGGGCCTGCTAGGCTGAAGCCGCTCCGGCGGTATGTGGAGGAGGCTGAAGGCTACAACCGAGAGCATGCTGAGGCCCGCGCCGCCGTCGATGAGAGTCCTGGTGACGACCACTTGGTAGATGGTGGGGGTGCACAACATTGGGAGCGCGCCCGAGCAGGCTGTGTTGGAGGGGTGGTCCTCCGAGCTGAAGGCCAGATCGGCCTTGGGCGCCGACCGACCCAGAGGAGCCCCTTGCCATGCGGAGGCAGCGCCGATCTGGCGGACGAATGGCTTGACGTGGCGGCCTGAAGGTGGCGCCTGTGAGCCGCCCAGGAGAGCTGCGATGATCGGCGGCGCAGCGTGCTGGGCGAGGAAGAGGTTGCGCAACTCCTCCCAAGAGGCCACGGAAGCCGCTGGCAGGTGGAGCAGCCACATGCGGGGCGCCCGTGAGGGCCATGGGAAGCCAGCTAGCCATGACCTTATCGTCACCTCCCGCGCCGAGGACGGCCTCCTGTGACGCCAAATAGAAGGTTAGTGGATCAGTCGTGCTGCCAGCGCGGTGGCGCTCCGGCTTGAACTTGTTCGCCATCGCACTGCCGCAAGGCCGGGCCAAGGCTCGGAGCCCTCGCCTCAAGGCGGGCGCTATGCATCGGAGGGTGGCGCGCTGCTCATCGAGGGCTTAATCGCAATGTTGGCGGAGAGCGGGTCATGGAAGGAGAGCTCAAGAAGACCCTACCGGGCGCGCCAAATGTCGATTGGTTCCGCAGACCTCTAGGTTCAACTCTAGGGTGCACGTGGAGATCTCACCCCTACCCACCGCACCTCGTCAGCCACAAGGATCTAAACTACGCCAAGAGCAAACACAAGGGACACATGTTTATATCTGGTTCGGGCCACCATTGTGGTGTAATACCCTACTCCAAAGGTGTGGTGTGGTGGATTGCCTCAGGGCTGATGATGAATAATACAAGGAAGAACAGCCTCATGAGGATCTGTTCTTGGCCGGTGCGATGAACTACTAGGGGGAGTTCGATCGCTCTCTCTCTCTCTCTTAGGATTCCAGATGCCTCTACCTCTGTTCTGGATTCCGGATCCCTCTACCGTGTGGGAGGCTAGTCCTATTTATAGGAAAAGGCCCTGGGCCTCTTCCCAAATATTGAGCGGGAAGGGCGCCAACAATTGGCCATTTTGAAGGGGAACATCTAGTACACTTATCCCGACTAAAGTTGGTCCTCGCCTGCCAAAGGCTCTGACGATGACACTGGCTTGGGCTCCACGATGACCTCCTTCCTGCTGTTGTGTTGGTCTTGGTCTTGTTGCACCGAAATGGCTGCCTTTGCTTGATGCTCTCGCCGCGCTTGCCTCCTTTGCACCAAAGAGGAAATGAGGACATCATTGCGGGCTGGCGCCCACCGGGCGCCTCTTGGTCGTCATGGCTTGCGCCATGGGCACCTCGTGAGGTACCCCGCTTGATCTCTCCGCCTCGCGACTCCAGCCTCGACGAGGCCGTGCTCGAGGAGGCTTCCTGTCGTCCGCCTCATGAGGCTTGGCCTCGCGAGGGTCTTGAGCTTGTGCCGATGAAGATGGGCCGTCTGGGCCACCCTTGAGCCACGCCGCAGGCCGCAGCAGCAAGTCTGGGTACCCCATTCCCGTAACGCCGACACGCCCTTCCGTATTCTCTCGCTTGTTCAAGATGTTCACAATGGCGCATAACAATAAGTTGCAGCCGAGCGCATTAAAGGCGCATGAGGAGATCCGGCCACCTGAGGAAGTGCCTTGTTAGTAACGAAACAACTGAACTAGCCTAGTGGCCGAGTGACACTACCCAATAGCTGTTCCGCCCGGGTTCGATTCCACCTGTGCAGAGAAAATATCTCCAATTTTTTTGCCTCTGCCTTTATTAACATGTGGGTCCCAATTGTCATCTACGCACACCACGTCCAACACTTGCCAAAACTTCGCCTCGCTTTTCTCTGCTTTTGCACACTCGACATTGTGTGGGCATCTTGAAAATATCATATCTTTTGACTGCATCATATGAAGATGTGCTATGCATGAATGCTGATCAACATGATGTTAATCGGCTGGTAGTTCCAGCTTTCACCATGAATAAAACTTCCAAAGATGATGTTAACACTGTTTGAAAAGGCCGTGTTAATATAAATGCTCGCTTATGAAAGTTGCGCTTATCTCGAAACTGAACTTGGAGTTTTTATCTCAAATCAAACTTGAGAGAATCACATTGTCTGCACTTTTATACTCCCATGAAACTACATTTTTAAGTGCTAAAATAGATCTCTAGAATTCATAAAATACTTCATATGCTCAATACTACAAATCTGAAATTCAAAAGACATTCATATCTGAAAGTACTCTCAAAATACACAACACAAAACACAATTCACAACCTGCAAATACTAACAACCCTAAGCTCCTCCCGACATTCACAACCTGCCCGACTATTGGTCCTGGGGGCAATCCTCCTATTCCTCGGCGCGCACAGCCCCATGAGACGATGTGAATGGCGAGGGAGAGGATGGCGGGAAGCATCGCGGGCCAACTGTTTTTCTCCTCTTGCGCTGGGTTCGGTCGACGAAGACTCCACCGCTCGCTCCGCATGACACCTCACAAACGGCACCTCAGAGATGCTCGATCCTTCAATCTCGTGGATGCTCCATCCGGGATCGACATCCACCACCGCTTCCTCGCGATCGGATTCGGTGAATCTGTTTGCTCCATGGCCCAGAGGAGCAGCTCTATGTACTCCCATGCGATTTCTCCGGGAGTATCGCCATTTCGCTCTGCAGATATTTGGCCATGGTGTCGCCCGTCGCTTAGTTGGTCCTTGTTGTCAAACCAAGACTATATCTCCAACATCCTAGCTAGCTTCACAAGGTCGCCGTCTGCGATCCTCACGATCGGTTGTACTCCTCCATCGATCTACTTCTCCACAAGACCTTCACTGCTACGGTTGTTTTTAATGGAAGAGGAGAGGAGCAGTGCTGGTTTTGGTTTAGAATGGGAGAGGAGCGACACTGGTTTTGGATTGGAATAGGAGAGGAGGGCGGTGGTTTTGAAATGGAAGAGGAGAGGAGCGGCGCTGGATTTAGATTGGAACAGAGAGGAGCGGTGGTTTAAGAGGAGAAGAGCGGAAGAGCGGCGCTTGTCTTGGAAGTATTTTTTTGTTTTGCGTATTTTGGGTCAAAGTTTGACCACGTACAATATTTTACAAGAAAAATGTGAATGCATGTCACCAAAAATTGTATCGTTTGGTTCGTATCTGAATGTACTTTCAAATTATATTATTTTTGTAACGTATACCATATATTTTATTTGCGAAAATCATGGTCAATTATGACCAAAAGGGAGACTAGTTAATGTGGGGTCGCTTTCTTAATTGAAGGGTAAATTGATTTTGATTTTGATCCAGCCACAGCGTGCCGGCCCTCTCATCCAATCCTAAATCACTGTCGCACGCTCCTCTCCCTCTTCTCCATTGCAAAACCCCGTCCTCTCGTGTCCATCATCTCCATTCCAAAACCACCGTCTCGCCTCTCCCTCTTCTCCATTGCAAAACCACCTCCTCTCTCCTCGGACGAGGATCCCCTGATGTAGCCCATCCTGCCATTAAGACACCGACACATGGGTCCCACCAAGAGCGGGGCCCACCTGTCAGTGACCGAAAGGCAGGGGAACCTCTCCTCTTCATCATCTCCATTCCAAAACCACCGTCTCGCCTCTCCCTCTTTTCCATTTCAAAACCACCCCCTCTCCTCTCCATCATCTCTATTCCAAAACTACCGTCTCGCCTCTCCCTCTTCTCTATTGCAAGACCACCGCTCTCCTCCCATCTTCCAAAGCTAGCACCGACCACTATCAGGACATCTATGGAGGGGATGCAAGAGTTAATCAGAAGATCGCCACGCCACTGTGCAAAGTTAGCCAGGTTGAAGGAGATCCTTACTTGGTTTGACAATGAGTGGAAGATTTCGAGGACGGTGAGGGCCATGTGGCAATGTATGAGAAAGAGCGAGACGACGGCGATGAGGGCGGCGATGTACTCCTCGGCGGCAGTCACGCCGCAGTCCTTCGAGTTCATCGAGTATCTCCTCTGGGCGATGGAGCAGGCAGATTCGCTCGAGGTGAAAGTCAGGCGGAGGCGGTGGGCGTACAGGTCGAAGGTCGAGCACCTAGAGGATAACGAATCGATCGAGTACGGTGTGTTGTTCGTGAGGGTGCAGAGCCAACCGGAGCCACAGGAGTATTCGTTCTCCCATCGCAAGAGGAGACCGGATTGCGCGCGTCGCTTCCCCGCCGTTCTCCACGGTTCCCTCGACGCTCGGCTCGTTTCAACGGCGTCGGTAGGGTTTAAGGTAAGCTTCCACTGACCTAATCTTGCATCTGCTCATGCTTACAATCAGTATGACAACTAATAAAAATCATGCTTACAATCAGTCTCTGAGTACTACGCCAATCACCCTAAAATAGCTCTGGACCTTTGGGTCAAAGTTGTCACACTATGTACAAATAAAGAAAAAATAGATTGGTGCTTCTTTGAGAAAATAGTACACCCCTAGAAAACTGCCAATATAAGCTACTAGTATTTTTTAAGTCTAAGCTACTCGTATTTGATTAGAGGATTTTCTGCCAAGAAAGATCCGTCCACAGTGAGCGCCACACATCCAACTGATGGTGGTGGATGCCAATGCTTAGATAGAGCAGGGTTGGTGTCGGTAATTTTTACTTGGCACCTTGCACTCTGCATATATGCCGGTTCCATCCGTACATTTGTGCAGTTCCACCAAAATGCAGCGGAATAACCCTGTTTGCACAGATAATGAAAAGGCGTGATTACATTATACTGGCACTAGTTGATGAAACATACACTAATAAATGTAAGAAAATATTACATCATACCGAAATCGACCCAAGTCTCCCGATACACCTTCCGCCAAAGGATTAACATCGGTGTACAACGGTAGTACAAGGAGGGGCCTTGAGACATTCAAATCTCTATTTTTGTGCAGATCAACTAAAATTAAGCACCCCAGTTTATGTAAACGCTTAAACATTAACAATGGGACTAGTTGATGAAACATACATTAACAAAGAGAAGCACTTTCTTTATCTACATTGGAAATGAAATGATAGAGAGGACACTCGCTCTATTTTAACTGTATTATTACTTCATTTTATCAGTGAAACTAGGGTCGAGCAGGTGGCAAACAAGGTGTACCGTAGGTCGTAAGGATGAAGGCGGGGTGCTTAGATCGATGTCAAGTTGGCTCTTTCAGTCCCTATCTTCCCCTGATGTTTCTATGGTAGCATTTGGGTTGTAATCCAAACTTGGTCGACCTGGTGCTACGTCCCCCTACCTGCCTAGCTTATGTGGCGAACTTGTCTCCTGCTAGTACTCAGTCCGTTCTAGTAGTAGTTGCATAACTGCCCGTTTACACTGAGATGTTGTCGGGTAATGGTTCTCTATGGTTGGGTTTCTTCAATGAAATTGAAGGGAACCCCCTCTTTCGATATATATATAAAACAGTGGCACTAGCGGTGCCAAAACATTGCCTCAAATTAATAGTGCCACTAGATTAAGGTGCAAAATAACAACATTACTACTTTATCATGGCAGTGCCAAAACAGTAGCACAAGAGCAATATCAACATGCAGGATCTTTGGCAAATGGTCAGACCAAAAAGGAACATACCTCGTGATGGGAACCATATCTGCAGTCAACGCCATCGTAGAAGGGATGACACTAGTCACCAACATGGATGATTCAATTCATGGGACCTTTTGGTGCAGTTCACCTAAAATGAAGCAATGTCCCATGAGCTAGCAACTTCTTCTTCTTCTTCTTTTAAGAAAAGGGCTCCAGCCCCGGTTCATTTCCATCAGAAAACGAAACCCACACAGCTTCTTCTTCATTAGTTGCAATAAAATTGAGCAACATCAAGGTTGGTCGTGAAGCTCCTGGAGAGTAGGCAGACCAGGACAGTTGCATCTCTAACGAAAAGAAGCAACTTATCTTAATGGGAAATTTAGCAGGACATGAAAAAAAGTGCCATTGATTCATATTGCTGGAGGCATTACATTGAAAATAACATTGGTTTAACGTGTCCTTACTTTTAACAGTGTGACTACTACATTTTACCTCTGTTGGAAAAGGCAGTGCCTAGGAGGCGCTTAGGCACGCCTAGGCGCTAGGCAATGGCCAAACGCCTCGCCTAGGGCATAAATGGAGGTCTAGGCAGGGCAAGCAAGGAATTTCCTACCCAAGCAAGAAATCATGCCACATACTGCACTTATATGCCAAATGGGTTATATTCCAATGACAGTAGACGGTAATTAACTTATTTATATGCCGTAAACTAACATCAACACCCATATAATAATCACAAACACTCTACGAGTAAAAACTATATTACCGCCTAGGCTGCGCCTAGGGAGCTTAGGCACCGCCTAGGCACTAGGCGAAGGCCAACCGCCTCACTTACGCCTACCACTTTTTTCAACCTGATTTTACGAGTGGCATTACATAAGAGCGGCTCGGGGCAACAAACATCAGAAGAGGATATCTGGGTTGGTCCCGTTTTTTGTACGGTATATAACCACCTTATACTGTGTGAGGCTAGCAAATCTAGTGCTGGACTTACTCTGTTGACTAGTCCCCCAGTCCCCACTTTCTTTCCTTTTTCAACCAGTAGATCGGGTTTATATTGAGTTTGTACTGCGTTCCCTTTATTTCCCTATTAGACCTCGAGACCAGTTCGATAGCCAGTCTCTGCTACTTTTCGCCCCCATTATTTCCTGTTTCGACCAAGTCCTAGATTCAGGTAACAAATCTTCCCCCACCGCCACCCCCTTACTTCCTTGTTTGAACCAAGTACTACTAGATTCGAGTGCATGAACTAGTTTTACCTCTTAACAGTAAAAAATTAGGTGGTTTTTGAACAGCCGATCGATCCTATCTACACGAGGGGGCCTGAGAAATAGTAAAAGATATAAATGCAGTGACGTCAGGAGCTCAGGAAGTAGAGCAAGGCCGGTTTTGAAGGAAGTTATACCTGAGGGTCGCCGGGATGTCGCTAGGTGACGGCAGGCGGCCGGATCTGCCCACACTACGGCAGCGAGGAAGAAGGGGTGGGAGGCCCTCCCTCGCCAGCTATGCTTGGGAGAGAACGGCAAGGCACGCTGATCGGGACGCACCGGCAGTGGGTAAGAGCCGTCGCCGAGGACGACCGCGTGAACGTTGCACCTTCTCACCTTCCTCGACGGAGAGGATCCGGCAGGATCTGTGACCAACGGTGAGTAGAGAGAGAGTGTGTGTGTGGCCACCACTGTTGTGTTTAGATTTGGAGAGGATGAGACAGTGTGAAGAGAGCAACACTAGCAAGCAAGTGCTGATGCTCCTGCCTATATAGTGGAGTACTAGTTTTGTTTTGTCTACCGGCCGGAGCCGGCTTGACCTCGGCAATGACTGTCGAGAAGTCTTCATGCACGTGCCTCGGAGGCGCAGTTGTCGTCATTTTGATCTGAAGCACCGGATTATAAAAATATAACACGAAAAATGCCACATGACAAGAAAAAATGTGTGTGTGCAAACACAATATGATGCGTGTTCCATTCGGAGAGCGGCGTGCTAGACCGACCGTCCGTCTGGGGTGCGACGCGCACGCGACGGGCGTGCTGTAGACTCCGTACATGTGTACCGCCGTTTTCTTGAGGCTTTGCTCCATGGCGCAATCCATGGATACAAAATTAGTATACTATACTATTTAAAAGTCGAGGACGGGGCTTTTCCCGCGCGGTAGGCGGGACAGTTCCGCCTAGTCGGTTCGACAGAGACGCGAGAAGATGAGGGAGTAGGGTGCTGCAAACGTAGGGCTGTGTGATTTGACAGCGAGTTACTTCTGGACAGGTGGGGCCTGGTAATTTGACCTGCCATTATCATTTTAACCGCGTCGCTACGACCGGCGTGAGTCTCCCGATTCATGACCACCTCCATACAGGTGCCTCTCCCGATGCTCCACCATGTAGAGGTTGGCTCTTGCTTGAGAGCCCACTCCTCCACTTTTTCCTTGCCTCTTTCCCCCACATATGCAAAAATGCCATGGAAAGCAGGCTTATAGCCCACTAATGTACTTGATCCTACAGGTGCTAAGCCTGCCACATAGGCATAAAGTCTGATGTGGCAAGTTAATTAAGAAGAGAGAGACTAGTTTGGTGACCCCAGGAAGAAATGGTGATAAGCGCGTGTACCTATATGAAGCAAACTTAGCAACAAAAAACAAAGCACCTATGCATTGGGGACTTGAGTTGCTAAACCATTTAATGCCCATAGCAGCTCATCTAAGCACCATTTCATTGGAAGAGATCACTCCTTGGCAAATACAATAAATACTACGAAGAAAGAGATAGAGAGAAGTAAACAAAAAATACTCTTATAGCCAACCTTATAGCTAACCTTGTTGTATGACCGACTAAGTGATGACTATGTATGACATGCCAACATCAGAAAGCCTAACGCATCGTGTTAAATCTCCAAGGGCGCGACCGTGCGAGCGAGGCGACAGTCATGGTAGGCGCGACCATGATACGGGTTGCTGGCAGCCCTTGGATCTGAGATCGAACGGTGCTAAGTTGCTAAAAATTTGCAGAATAACCCTCCAGGATAGGATATTCACCCATAGGTCTAGAATCACGCCATGCAACCGTTCGATCTCAGATCCAAGGGCTCTCGAAAGCCCGTATCATGGGAGAATGGAAAGCTTCGTATCACCTGTAATTTTCCGACGCTTGACATGACATCGAAAGCCATTTAATTGGGCGTCGAGTAGATATGACATCTAATTGGGACCCCATAATACTGTGCATGAATCCATTTATCCACCAGGCAAGCCACTACCCTGCCATTCGCACGCGCCCCCCCACTCGACATTTTTACAATCTATAAACCACTCCTAGTCGTCCCGTCCTTTCACATTACGGCAGTTCCACTAATCCTAACCCTCCTCCCAAATCCATGGCGTCCCAAATCTCCATGATCGGCGGTGAGTACAAGGTTAGAACCATCACCGGCGATGAGTTCGATGTCATCTACACCCGTTCTTCCGCAACAGTGAAAGGATGCCTTGCTCGCTTCAAACGCATGTTCGAAAACTCAAATGATGAGTGGGTCGCTGGGCTAGATGTTGAGTACACCACAGTCCTGGAAAGCGAGAAGAAACTAAAGGAGGCAGAGAAGAAGAAGCCCGCCGTGATCCAGGTTTGCGTGCATGACTTATGCTTGGTCTACCACATATGCCATGCCAACGTTGAGTGTGAGGAATTTAAGAACTTCCTCAAGGGCGGCCGAGTCAAATTCGTTACTGTAGACTTTAGGAACGACAAGGAAATCCTGGGTCGGATAGGCCTCGTTGTAGGCGACCCCTTCGACCTCCAGAAGGAAGGGCTCGTGCCCTCCCTTGATCAACATTCAATGCTGACCCTGGCAGGAGCCATGGTTCATCCTTCGTACGGTAAACTAGAGAAACCTCCGTACACGTTTCATCATCATGCATGGCAGTGGAATGTACTAGATATAGACCACATCCACTACGCTGCAATGGATGGCTACCTTTGTTTCAATATCTACAAGGATTGGATGAAGAGCAAGAGCCAAGTGTGCGGTTCAAGCAAAGAAGTATCACCCAAGAGGAAGAGGGACAAGGACGAAGTCGAGGACGTGGACGAGGACTCCGAGTAAGGTGGCAGTGTCGTTGCTCATGGTGGTTCTAATGCAGTGTCTACCGGATTAGTTGCTTAGTTTAATTTCTGGTGTGCTTAGTTTATTTGAGGGGTGTGTTGTGCTGAGCCCACAGAAGAACTATGTTTTGTTTCTTCTCGTTATATTTCGTACATTTCATCTTTTAGTTGGTATAGTACTACCACTCATTTCTTGACATTATATATGTACAATATATATGGCCAACATCATATAGCTAGCAGTTTAGTTGTCAAAAAATTTCAGGGTGCTTAGTTTTGTCAAAGAATTCCAGGGTGCTTAGTTTTATTTGAGGGGTGTGTTGTGTTGGACACCATTAACTTATCATTGTGAGAATCGGCTTATTTTTGTCATGTAACATGTTCAATGGGTTTGACGTGAAAATAACAATGTCTAATGGCATTTCTGAGCAAACATCTAACTTAACGATGGCATTTTTTCTAATTGCATTTTTGAGCAGGTATCTCACGGATCGATGACATTTTTTGAGTAGTTGTAACTTCTAATGGCAAAACTGAGTAGTGATACACAACTAGTGGCATAAATAATAAGAACCCAAGAATTAAATAGGTATGCTAATTTCTTTATTTCTTTATTTCTTTATACCTTTGTGTGCGAAACAATATACGCTGCCTCCCCCTGATTTTCTTTACAGAGGCAACATAGAACTATATGAGTGCCCTGTTAAATTTTGGAATTATTCCGGGTTTGTTTGGCCTTTTTTATACATTAATTGAGTTTCTGGTCATTTAATGTGCATAATTCAAATTTGAACTACAAGCACATGCTCCCATGCACCAATGTTGACAGAAAAATCACATGTGTGTCCTCAGGTGAATTTCTAGGTCCCATGCAAGAAATAGGAATGAAATTCAAACATCTGGGCGTCATGGTTCAGCAGAGAACATTGAGAATCTTGGTTTTAAAATTCTTGTAAATTCAAAACACGCCTGGAAATCATGAAACTTGGCATGGTGTCATGTCATGGCACCAACATGCTGTAGTAAAAAAATTGCAGAATAGGAACAAGTTTTGGTATAAGCTTTTTGCAAACTGGATCTTCACTCAAGAAGGCTCGTGGTTCTGAGAGGGAACGTGTCACCTTTGTGTGCATAATTCAGATTTTAAATACAAGCACATGCTCTAGTGCACCAAAGCTGGTTGAAAAATCACATGTGTGTCCTCGGGTAAATTTCTAAGTCCCATGCCAGAAATGGGAATGAAATTCAAACATCTGGGCGTCATGGCTCGGCTAGAACTTGGTTTTTTAATTCTTGTAAATCCGAAACACGCATGAAAATCATGAAACTTGGCTTGGTGTCATGACATGGCACCAACATGCTGTGGTAATTTTGTTGTCCGATTTGCGAAGGCGCACACATTAACAATCAATAAAGTCATTTTGGAACAAGTGTTGTCACGTTACAATCAGAAACACAAGTATTATTGAAACCGTATGCGTTCTATTTACCATTTACGTGCCGCCACACATCCCCTTTTTTATTAGCTAGG
Source organism: Aegilops longissima (assembly GCA_021605205.1). Lineage (NCBI taxonomy): Eukaryota > Viridiplantae > Streptophyta > Magnoliopsida > Poales > Poaceae > Aegilops > Aegilops longissima. The sequence goes on along the minus strand of CM038681.1, from coordinate 452,021,598 downwards.
AGGCGCGTGCAAAGGTAGCTATTTACGGAGGCGGCGATCGACCACGTGCTTGCTTATCGGGAGGAGAGCCCTTTGACCTCCATCTGGCCCACCTCTCCCAAGGTCTCCATTAATGGCGCCCGAGCCTGTTTAATGACGTGGCAATGTCTCACTCGACTGAGATTTAAGAGAGAGAAAAGAAAATCTGAAAAGAAAATTTTGCACGGATCTTGATGTAAGATCCGATGGACCTACATAGCATCTACTGCGACTTATAGCAAGACTGATGAATATATATAAGGACGACGAGAGTGGATAATAATTTTCTTACATAATTAGGAAGATAATTAAAAAATCCACATGTGGCTACGCCCGAAATACACAAGGGCAAAAGAAGAAGGAAGACTCATACAACGATCTGGCTCGCTGATCTCTACTTTCTTTATGCGCTGCAGGTCGCGGAGACTAGTTCTCGCGGCGGGCGATGATCTCGTTCATCAGTTTCATGTCCTTAATATGCTGCTTGGCAGCATCCATGGATTCCTCCACCAGCCTGTTGCACTCGATGCGGAGGATGGCATTCTCGTCCATAAGTTTCTTGATGATGACGCCCGTCCTCTGCAACACAGCAGCGGTCTCCTCCTCCTGCTTCGCCCTTCCAGCGATCTTCATCCTCAGCAGGTCGCGCTCGCCCCGGAGCTTCGCATTGCCCTCCCCAAGTTGCCGGATGACGCCGGTAGCCACATCCTACATCGTCGCCCAGCCGGAGATCTGATCCATCTGGCTATGGACCATCGCACGCATGCTCCTGTAAGAGTCCTCGTCTGCCCGCGAGAAATTTTCCCAGGCCGCCGCGACACGGCGGGACCTCCGTGCTGCTTCAGCGGCGCGACAGGACATCTCTGCTGCTTCCGCAGCGTGGCCGGACCAGTCTGCTACATCGACGGCGCGGCGGGACCTCCGTGCTGCTTCGGCGGCACGGCGGGACCTCTGTGCTGCTACTGCTGCGCGGCTGGACATGTCGGCTACTTTCGCGGCGAGGCGGGACATCTCTCGTGCTTCCTCTTCCTTGCTCACCTCTCCCTGGTGGAAATCTCTCGACCCAGAACTCGCACTAGCCATGGCTTGTTTGACTTGATTGTTTTTTGTGGATGAGGAGTTGAGGAGGAATGTGCAGTCATCTTAGCATAGTAGTATTTATAACCGAGTACTACTAGTATGCTCCTAAGTGGGAAACCGTTTAGGTTGTGATTGGTGTGAACAGGTTTGCAATTAAATATAGCGTGGTAGTAGTAGTAATTTGGAATGTGACGAGACACGCTCAAAATTTATTGACGGTTCTAGTTTCGAAGTGCGACACTATTCTCGGATGGCATAACGTCGGCACGTTTTCTCGGTCGTGGTGTAGCATATGCCATGGTACTAGTTCTTTTTCTACTGCTATGTACGTGCAAAAACTGGCACCATCGGATACATATCTTACGCTTGGCGTTCGACAAGAATAGCCTCGTGGCGAGCTATAGACTAGTCTTTTTTTCAGACGCACTACACCTATCTCTCGGGATTTCTCGCATGCACCATCACTGCTCCCTAGGTCGATGCCACCCACATACACTTGTACTCTAAGAAGAGATGCACGCACGCACTCGTCCTCTCTCACACACGCATCTGTAGCTACGAATTGTAGTGTTCTCAACCATCCGATTGGCTCTATCATAGGTTTCACGTTGCTCCTTGGCCTTGAGATTGAGAAGTTTAAAACGCGGAGGCTAAGATGGAGGCGTGAGGTTTTGGTTAATGTGCGGGCCGCACACGGCACCAACACGACACGAGCTTCGTCTGCCTGGTGCGCATGCAGTCGGGTGAGTTGTCCAAGTACAAACACAACCAGGCCCTCGTTGGTATCCGAGCCTGGACTTTGGCTGGTCATTGTGGAGAGAAGCATAGACTAGTTACTAGTCTATGTTACTAGTACCTTCATAGTGGGTAATGTCATATAGTATATGCATATTTTGGCGACGAGCGCTCTCTATATGTACCACCTTTTTTATTTAATTACATCTTGTTAGTTTTGCTCCATGGCGCAATCCATCAATACTACCACTGTACAAATGTATACATTTTTTAAAAGGCTAGAGGGCGGGGCAGTCTAGCTTGGTCCTTTTCACAAGAGGCGAGGGCCTTTGTGATTTGACGGCTCATTTCTGCTAGAAGGCGGAGCCTTGTGATTTGACTACTCGTATAAATGTGCCGACGACCTGAGGAGGAGCAAATAACCGTGTGGTATACTCAAGTTTTTCACTGGAGTACGACGGAGGAGCACGAAACACGGCAGCCCAGTGCCATATCCTCTACTCTCTACTCTTATTATATATTACTAGCAAGAGGCATTGTTCTATTGGCGATAAAGAATTATCTAATTTTCTAGTCATCTCATTTTTAGCATTGTTCTATTCATGCCTCGCAAAGAAGGTGACACGTGCGGCGCAACACCCGAAGCAAAATAAGAAACACAGTAGCAAAATAAGAAGGAGGATTATCACCCCAAAAAAAGAAGGAAGACGCACACACAAGTCTGGGGCGCTGCTCTCACTACATGAAGGGTTGCTGGCCGCGGAGTCGTAACTGCTTCTTCATCGCCTCCACGACCTCCATCTCCTTGCGCGTCTCCTCCGCCATCTTCATCATTGTGTCCTTGACGCGGGATTTCTCGACACGAGCCTTCATCATCTGTTCCACGGCCGCATTTCGTACCTTCACAGCAGCCGGGTGCTCGATGCGGAGCTTCGCCAACTCCTCCTTCTGTTCCATGACGAGGGCCTGCAACATCTTCATCGAGGAACTACTATTCTCATGCAGCTTCTTCCAGCCGGCTTTCTCCTCCTTCAGCAGGTCAAGCTCGTAGCAGAGCTTCTCCTTGTCCTCCTGAAGTTGTAGGATTTCGCCGGTCGCCTTCTTCTCTGAGGCAATGCTCTTCTTCAGCAGCATCACCAAGCCCGCGGTCAACTCCCCCTGCTCATTGAGCTCAGCGGACATGTCGTCGAGGCTCTCCTTCAGCAGCTCCACCAAGCCATGGATGAACTCCTTCTGCTTATTGAGGTGCTTATTGAGCTGATCGGGCATGCCGTCGAGGGATAACGACTCCAGCACCGCCATCTCAGCATGTTCGCCTCCACGTCTAGGGCGCTCCTGGGAGCCATCGCCTGCCCGTGTGAGATCTTTCGAGGTGTCTGCGTGGCGGCGAGCCCTCTTTTTTTCCACAGCCTTGGTTGTTGCTCCCTTGTTACGAGTAGTTCTCGACCTAGAGCTCTGCACACCGGCCATGGCAAGGACGGACGAAGAAGGAGGACTTATGAGGAGGAAGGTAGAGTAATTTTCGGTTAGGTAGTTCCCCTTTTTATAACCTAAGTACTAGCACTAGTACCAAAACCTGCATAGTGGGAACACGTTCAGGTTTGGTACGTACTGGTAGGTGTGAGCAGGCTTGCACTTAATTGTACCACCAGTACTTTCAAATGTGATGGGAACAATGTAAAGATTAATTGATGGTTTTTGGTTTCGGGGCCCGAAACGGCTCCCGATGAGTTTAGTGGAACATAAATTTCAAGTAGACTACACTGCGAAATATTATGTTACTGTCAAAAATTGGCACAAAATACGAAGGAGACCAATGGAAGTACTACTAGCAACCCATGATTTAACTACTCGCATGCGCGCAGTGGAGTAGTAATGTCTTTCTTCCACCCTCACGTCCACTCAATTTGCATGCGCTGTATTAATTGACCATCAATGAAGTGAAGGACTTTACACGCGTCAAATTATCACATGGGGTGGATCTTGGTACAAAATTGCGTCCGTCTGCGGTACCCATGCAGCGTGCAAGGGAATGAGTGCATGCGTGGCGTGCGTGCACATCTTCGCTTCGTGCATGTACCACCAGTGCGGCTCAGGGAGGACGAGTACATTCTTCTGGAACTAGCAGTACGCCACTGTGATCAATCCACACAAGGATGTCGCGACAACGCCTCCACATGTGCCACATGACTTCATGAACTGTAAGAGAGACATTGTGTAGCGTGCCATTGTGTTTTGCACATACTCGAAGTACTAGTAAGGTACACGTGCATTGCACGCGTCAGATTTTGCAACCAAATTATGAATAAATACCACACTGTAGCATGTAAGCTCTGAGTCATATATGCCTGATGTAGACCTTTTAATTCTTATAGTTCATCTCATTCAAAATCAATTAGTTTTTATAAAAAAAACCTAGGGCCTCTTTGATTCGTAGGATTTCCAAAACGCGGGAATAGGAAGAACATGGGATTAGAGTGGAATGTCGTCTTGAATCCTACAGGATGGTACGAGTGTTTGATTGTGCACAGAAAAAACGCAGAATTCTTTCAAAGAGGTTGGAGTGGATGGTATGTTTCCTATGAAATCTAGTGCAAATGAATCATATGGAAAAATTCCTATGGTTTACAATCCTACGAATCAAACAACCAAGATAGGCAAAATTCCTAAGGATTAGAATCCTCCAAAATTCCTTCGAGAATCCTTTGAATCAAAGAAGCCCTTAATATATTTTATGATTCATGGAATTGTGCGTTGTAAAGCGTAAAGTAAAAACAAATAATGGCAATTCAACTAGAAAAAAAGTTTGGGCGGTTATGATACGGAAGATTCTAGAACAAAGGAGAACCACTGTTGTTTTGAGATTTGTGCATTATGCTTAAGTTCAACCATGGAGTCTGCTAGACTGTACATGTGGCAAAATCCGGTGGGAGGCCAGAAGATGGTGCGAGGGGCCGAGTGGAGGGATACTATGAAGGAGTGCACAACTGCGAGATCGATATTTAGAGAGAGGGGGCGAGAACGTGTGATGTTGCGCGCAGTGGCGGAGCCATGAAAAATGTCCCATGAGCTAGGGGGCCAAGCATTGCTAATCCTTTACGAGGAGGGCCAATTCATCAACTTAAACCATTTTTACCAGCAATTGTCTAATGATCACATTTATATTAGCCTCGATATATAGTGATGTTAGGGGGGCAGGGCCCTTGCTGCCCCGTGTCTTCGCCATTGTGCGCACGTCTGAGAGATGAAGCGGAAGGCATGGATGATGAGAGGGGGGCGTTGGATATATAATTAATGTGGGTGTATTAGCTATATATGTAATCCTATATAGAGGGGTATAGATTGATCGATGTGGACGTGGGAAAGAGGGTGAGACCTCACTAGATATATATATTGATCGTTTATGTGGAAAACTATGAAAGAGCTAGCTATATACACACACACATAGAGGAACATCGATCGTTGCGCATGCACGTGAGAGATAAAGAATGCCCGATATGATGGAGAGGGGGATGTGTGTGTGTGTGTGCCTTCATGGGAGACCGACCTGAAGAAAAACTGCATGCATGAACGAGAGAAAGTTAGTGGTACAATTATAAAGAGAAGACCAATGTTAGGGTGTAAAAGACTAGGTGAGGTCATAATCAATGTAAAGTTGAATTCAAATATTTTAATAAGAGATCATGATGTTTGAAACCCATGCATGCATGAATATAACGGAGATCTGCGCGGTGTGGTTTGGAAACGAGCATGTTGTAATGTATACACATTGAACAAGGTCAGACTGGTTTGAATTTGAGATACCGATGGCAGACATCGTTTGGCCACATTGCATCCATGCATGGACACACTATTCTAATTGAAGATGATGGGTGGCTTTCGCATCACATATCTATATCTATACCCCTATATATATTATATATTATATTTTTTGTATAGTGTGCGGATAACTTTAACTCGTGAAAGATGGTCGTTGGATGAGGCCAATCCGATGGTGCAGAGTGGCAAATTTGAGCACCATCGCCGTTGGATATCATCTAGATTCCACCAGATTTTGCCACATGTACAATCTAGAAGACTCTATGGTTGAACTTAAGCATAATGCACAAACCTCAAAACACAAGCACTTCTTCTTTGTTCTAGAATCTTTTGTACCAGAATTGCCCAAATGTTTTTCTACATGATTTGTTTTTACTTTATGCCTTACAACGCACAATTCCATGAATCTTAAAATAGATTAGCTTTCTTATAAAAACTAGATGATTTTGAATGAAATGAACTATAATAATTAAACCAACATCTACATCATGCATATATGACTCAAAGCTTACATGCTATAATGTGGTATTTATTCATAATTTGGTTGCCAAATCTCATGCGTGCAATGCACGTGTACCTAACTAGTCTGAATGGTGTCTGTGTGTGTGTTGTGCATGTTAAACATATTGTACGTAGTATATCATACTAGTCTAAATTGTCTTTTTTTCTTTTGGGTACTCGTTAAGCTTATTCTCCCAAAATTTCAAGCCGCGCCTTTTTATGCCGAACTTTCAAGCTAGCGTCTCTGTCTATCGTGCTGCGAAACTCCCGCCTCTTCAACCCGCGCCTTGTTAGCCCAAAATATTTTAAGATAAATCTTTGTCTCATAGTGCTCCAACAACTCCCTCCATCTCAATCGGCGCCTTGCTATTCCAAAATTACAACGCGCGCGATAACTCCCACCTCCTGTGAAATCCCGACACGCGAAATGCCCGTGATACCCCTGAACCGAAAGAACCGCCTCAAATCGGTGGGGGTACTTTCGTAACTTACCCCACATTTTGGACAAGCGCATCCCTAAGCCATGGTTCCCCACTCCCATCCCATCCGCCCACCCATTCGTACACCGAGGCCGGGAAATCCCGTGAAGCCCCACCTCCGTCCGCCACCCAGTCGGAGCCTCTTCCCCGCCGACGTCGTCCACATCAACTCCTCGACGTCCCACATCCACCATACTGGATGAGGATCCGTCGTCGATCTGGTCGTCCCGCCGGTTCAGCCACCCCGTCCTCCACCTCCAAGGAGCTGCCCCGACGTTCCTCTTGTTTTTCGCGCCACCTCCATTCCCATACCGCCGTCTTCACCTGCACCACCGGAAGAGCATCATCATCACCATTTCCTCGGATGAAGATGCGGCCTAATCGGCGCCACCAAAGAGGTTGTACACTAATCGCCGTGATTTTCTTCTTGATTCGATCTAACGGTGCTGCCAAATTCCGTCCCGAGCCGACACGGCGCTGCTCCATCCACGGCGGCGTCGCCGCCACTTCCTCCACAGCGCCGCTCCCTCGGCGGTGACGCCCACATCGAGAGGAGCTGCTGCTGCTTTAGCTCTCGCCGCGCTGCTGCTGTGTTTTGCTCTCGCCCCCGCCTAGTCTCTGCTTGCTTTTGCTCTGCTGCTTGCTCGCTCTTGCTCTTGCTCGATGCTGCTCTCGCTCTTGCTCTTGCTTATGATGCTGCTCCGATTTGCTACACTTCAGTCGACTGAATCGCCTTTTGGGTCAATCGATTTTCAGGGGGTGGGGGGCTAGCCGGAGTTAAGGAAGAACCAGCTGCAGCGGGGAGGGGGGCTCGCCGGAGAGGTACCCCACTATCTATCTTAGGGTTCAGGGCCGGGGCGGTGGTCGCCGGCAGTGGTGGGGCGGTGGCGTGGGGATCGCCGAGAAAAAGCTCGACATGGGGGGGGGGCTACAGGGATGGCCGGGGAGGCGGCGGACCGGCGGTGGGGAGTGTTTTTGGGGCGGGCGAGGCGGTGCACCACCGGCCGCAGGCGGCGGCGGTGGCTGGCGGGTAAGGGGGGTGGAGGTTGAAGATGAACTGCAGGCCCTTGATCTCGTATCCAATGGCTGCAAAATCGACTGACCAGAGATGAAAAAGTCAGTCGACTGACGTGTAGCCTCACCTCTAGTGCGTTCAGTTTCGACAGTAAAATTCAGTTTCGACAGCAAAATTCAGTTTCGATAGTTAAGTTCACTTTTGACAGTTAAATTCAGTTTTGACAGTTAAGTTCAGAGATGAGCGGCTGATGTATACATCTAACACTTTGTGGTTATGTATTTTACGTCATCTATTGGAGATGCTATTAGAATTCCACTGAGGTTAACGTTGTCTCTCTTGTCCTACTTCAGCCTTGGCGTCGTACAACTCACCGGAGCTGCTCCAACGATGAAACCCTCCATCACAGCGGAGCAGTACCTCGGGCTCCATCTCCAGACGCCTAAGATCTTCTTCCCCTCCTCTGACAGCCAAGTCAGCCGGAGCATCCTCATCGGCCAACCCAATCACGTTGAGATCGACATGGCTTCGCCAAAGAGGTTGTACACTTGTTGCATATCTTGTTTACTCTACATGTTATATATATTGTCCACTGAGCACACGGAGTAACGGGAAATATGATTATTTTATCCTACTACATGACAAGCAGTGAGGTACCAGGCAACTTAGCTATCCGTGATGGACTCTCTTGAATGCCATCATTATTTATCTCTGCGCGTTTGAGCTGTGCATTTGTCGATGGGCCTGGGAGTTGAGCTAGTAGGGCAGTGGCCTAGGTCCAAAGTAATAGAAGTAGCACAAAAACATTTTTTTAGTGTAGGCTTTTCCTTGCTCAAGCCTGCCTATTGGAATCGCCAGTGCTTGAAAGGAAAAGTGAATGAAAAACAAAGGAATTGGAAAGTTTCGTATGGTACTACTTTTCATGAATTTGGTGCAAAGGAATGGAGCAAAGGAAAACTGTAGGATTTCTTCCTTTAGTGTCTCCTTTAAAGAAAAATCGTAGGAATTTTAATTTCCACTTGTCCTCCTTTTCAAATTCCTATTCATGAAGCACAAGACTAAGAGATAGTAGCATAATAGCATTATAACCGTACATTTTCTTGTGGTTTGACTTAATCTCACCATGCTTCTTTGCATCCTGTGATCTTCCAATTCTTGTGAACCAAACACCCAGATTGGCAGAAATCCTGTGTTTTTAAATTCTCTGTTTTGCACGTGCATTCCTATCCTATTCATGTCTAATTCCTATCCCTGCATTGTTAGAATCCTCAAATTCAAACAAGCCCTTACACAATTACTTGTATTACAGATATGCATCAAAGAAAACCTTGTTTGGTTTGTCCTGCTCCTGTGGTGTTGTGTTCCACCCCAGCTCAGCTGCTCCAACGACGGAAGGGTTCACCACAGCAGAGATCCGCTCTCCAGACTGTCTTTCGCCGCCTCAGATTTTCTACCCCGCCGCCGACAGCTACGACAACTGCATTACCATCATCAACTGAGCAGACGACCTTGAGGACTACACGGGTCCGCAAGAGAGGTCGCACTCTTCCGTGTTCCGCCACGTTATGCATCGCTAATATGATGACATGCTACTTTATCGCCGTGTTCACCTATTAGACTCGAGTCAGTCCAAACTTATGCTGAAATTTGAGTTTTAAACGGTTGTGGAGTACATATTGGGGCAGCAATCAAGACTATCGGTCTACTATCCGTTAATCTCGGGTGTCTACTATGAGTTTCATGTTGGGTGCAAACAAACATTAAAGGAGCCATTATTTGTATTTTTTAACTAAAGCTATTATCTGCCTGCTATCATTGGTTTTGGGTCTATCCATATTTTGCTACCATCACTCTGGATTTGTGCATGCACTCCTTACATAATCATACTATGTTTTATTCCTATGCATGTCAGTTATTGTACACAATGGAACTGAACATGTAGAGCAAAAGAGACGAGCCTTGCGTGGCGATAAAATTTCATGCAGACGTCGCTCCATGGTGGGCGCAATGGCAGCCCCCCCCCCTCATTACAAAAAAAAGACACATCCGTGACATTTTGGGCCGAACTAAATTTTTTTCTGTCATACATATGACACTTCTATGACGATAATTGTGACAAAACCCGGTATCATCATAGATGTGGCGGGCTCCTACTTCTATGACAAAAAATCATGACAGAAAATGGGCTTTTCGTCCTGGGCGGGCGGAGACGCAGCTGCATGACATTCTTTGGGCCGTCCATGACGGAAAAACCGTGGTAGAATCGAGGGGAGGAAAATTTCGGGAGTTGCGGTTACGGTGGGAGGTCGGGGCGAGCAATGCGCGCTTTCTCGTACGACGCTGCTGCGGTATGCGTGAGGCGTTCGCTCTAACTCAACCTAAGCGAGGCGTTGGGCTCTAATCGAACGGCGATTGCACTGCGAGCTACGCGTTCATCGAACCCGAGCGATCGATCGATGGCTGTTAATGAACCCGATGGGCGATTCGCCGCTCTGCTGCTAATCGAAGCCGATCGATTAGATGAGCGATGGCGTTGCGGGGGTTTGGATGAGCAGTGAGCGGTGGCGTTGCCTCTGGATGAACAGGACCCGTGGTGTGGAGGGCTGGATGAGCATGAGCGGTGGAGGGGTGGCCGTGGAGGGTGGTTGAACAGGACCCGTGGTGTGGAGGGCTGGATGAGCAGTGAGCGGTGGAGGGTTGGTTGAGCGATGGCGGTGGAGTAGCGCGGTGGAGGCTGGATGAGCAGGAGCCCGTGGAGGCTGGAGGAGGTCGACGGTAGCCCGTGGAGGCTGGAGGAGGTCGGCGGTGGAGATGAACAGTATCCGTGGAGTCCGTTTTGCGATCGCCACACCCTCCGGATGAACAGGACCCCGTTTGACCATGGCGCTCCAACACAAGTCCGTTTCGTCCGTTTTGCGATCGCCACACCCTCCCGATCAACGGGACCCCGTTTCGACCGTAGGAGGTCCGTTTCCTCCGTTTTGCGATGCGCCACACCCTTCCGATCAACAGGACCCCCGTTTCGATCGTAGGAGGTCCGTTTCCTCCATTTTGTGGTACCCTCCCGACCAACAGGATCCCATTTGAGCGTGGCGGTCGAACACAAGGCCGTTTCCTCCGTTGTGCGGTACGCCAGGCCTCGTTTCCATCGCCTGTTCCGTCCAAGCCCTCCCGATGAACACGACCACGCATTCCGTTCCGACCCAGCCGGTTGGCTCCCACGCGTTTTGTTGCCTCCCGATGAACACGACGCATTCCGTTGCCTCCCATGAACACGACGCATTATGTTGCCTCCCCATGAACACGAGCATTCCGTTGCCTCCCCATGAACACGACGACGACGCTGTTTCTCCGTTCCGAACCAGCCATATGCGTATGCGCGCGGCGGCGTTGAGACCCTGCCCGTATGTACGTGCGTGGCGTATTTTCTTTCTTGCACCCTTGCCGTTATGCGTGCGTGTACATGCTACGTGCGCGCCTCTACTACGACCGTGCGGCGCCTCTACAACGACCGGTATGTACGTACGTTCGCGACCAAAATGACAACGCTTCACGCGCTTCGACCAGGTGGGTCCCGACTTTCGAGCACTTCCTTGCTGCGAAGATGTAGCTGGTGGGTCCCAGCGGTCGGGCGAATCGTTTTGGTTTTTTTGCCGGACGCACTTCCTTGCGTGCGAAGGTGTAGCTGGTGGGTCCCAGCAGTCGAGAAGCGTTTTTTCACGAAATCGGTGGCCCGTCCGGTGGGTCCCAGCTGTCGGTGGAGGAATAATTATTTTCCGCGTAATAAGGAGGCACTTCCTTGCTGCGGCCGTGGACCCAGTGTCGGCCTCTCCACATCTGATCCACGTCCGATGGAAGTCGTTCCTTGACCACGTTGACCACGCTGCGCCAAAAGCACCGGCGGTGGACGGCGGCGAGGCCTAGGAAGGGGCGACGGGGAGCAGGGAAGACAGCGGTAGTGGAAGCCAGCGCCGAGAGAATCTGAGGTTCACTGGTTCGGCTGCGGTGTGAGGCTGCCGTCGCCGCGAGGCTGGCCAATGGTGGGAATAGTAGAGGCGGTGAGGCCTCCGGCGGCAGCACATCCGGCCACGGGAGGCAGGAGCATGCGGCACGACCGGCGCTGCTTTGGGCGGCTGGAGCAAGAAGACCAGAGGTTGAAGAAGCACTCGACCGTTGGATGGACATCGTACGGTCGCTGGAGCTAGAATCGTTTATATTGACTAAGGTTACAAAGCCCTCCGTCCCCGTCAACTTAGTAGGCCCACAAGTCAGCCTCCCACCAAGGTGGGTCCCAGCTAGCTGGGGGTATTCATTTTTTTGTGCGTAATAAGGAGGCACTTCCGGTGGGTCGAGTGACGGACAGAGGGAGCGTTTTTCACGAAATCGGTGGCCCGTCGGGTGGGTCCCATGAGTCGAGGGCACGTTTTTTGGCAAAATACTGGTGGCCCATCCGGTGGGTCCCTGCTGTCAGGTGGAGGAATAATTATTTTCCGCGTAATAAGGAGGCACTTCCTTGCGGCTGTCGTGGACCCGGTGTCGGCCTCTCCACGTCTGATATTCTTCCGATGGAATTGGTCGTTGACCACATTGACCACGCCGCGGCCGAGAGCACCACGGCGGTGGGGCGGCGAGCCTAGGAAGGGGACGGCGGAGCCGGGGAAGGCGCGCAGTGGATGCCCACGCGGAGAGAATACGAGGTTCACTGGTTCGCTCTTGTTTGCCGTCGCCTTGAGAATAACGGGGGTGTGGGTGAGTGGAGTGGAGGGATGGCCTGGCCAGCGGTGGGAGTAGTATGGGGCGGTGAGGCCTCGCGGCAGAACCCGACCACGAGAGGCAGGAGCAGGCGGCACGACCGGCGCTGCTTTGGGCGGCTGGAGCAAGAAGACCAGAGGTTGAAGAAGCACTACGGCCGTTGGATGGACATCGTACGGTCAGTCGAGCTAGAATCGTGCATATTGACTAAGTTGACAAAGCCCTTCGTCCCCGTCAACTTAGTAGGCCCACTATACTGGGTCCCAGCTAGCAGGGGGAGTATTCTTTTTTGGGCGTAATAAGGAGGCACTTCCTTGCGTGCGAAGATATAGCTGGTGGGTCCGAGCTGTCAGCGGCGGTAACGTTTTTCATGAAATCAGAGGCCCTTCGGTGGGTCCCAGATGTCAGGTGGAGGAATCATTATTTTGCGCGTAATAAGGAGGCATTTCCTTGCGTGCGGCCGTGGACCCAGCTGTCAGCCTCTCCACGTACAGTCCACTTCCGATGGATGTCGTTCATTGACCACGTTGACCAGGCGCGCCGAGAAGCACCAAGGCAGTGGGCGGCGGCGAGGCCTAGGAAGGGAGCGACACGGAGCAGGGAATACTCGGCAGTTGTTTCCCACGCGGAGAATACGAGGTTCTTGGTTCGTCTGCCGTCGCGGAGAATAACAACATGTGTGGGTGAGTAGAGGGATGGCTAGGCCAGCGATGGGAATGCGGTGGGGCGGTGAGGCCTGCTTGGTGGCAGCCCCCGCCTTGAGGAGGAGGAAGCGAGCAGTCCCGCGGCGCTTGTTTGGCATTTGGAGCAGGAAGAGCAGAGATTGAAGAAGCACGACGGCCGTTGGATGGACATCCAACGTATCTGAACCATCTGTGGAAAGCCTCAAATCTGTGGAAAACAACATACAACCCATCTGCCATTATTTCAAATAGTTTACAGCCCATTTGCTAATTCTTACGGGTTTTTTTGGAGCCCATATTCTTTTTGTTAGCATTACAGCCCATATTGTGGCCACGGTTAAAAATTATCTTCAATTTTGCATATGTCGGTGCGGTCTGAACTGTTTTTAATCCCGAAATTTCGAGTCACATTCAGACTGATTTTAAAAATAAATGTATATCAATATAAAATCCAATAAATTGTCCACGCATAAAAATCAATGCAATTTAAAATCTCGAAATGAAAAAAAGATATTTGAAACTAATTGCCGGTTTGATGTGTTTTAAAAATGTACAACCCATTTCTCATTACTGATAGGCCATTTTCTCGGCCAGCCGAATGAAGCTCTCCTCGTCTTGAAAGATTTGCAGCCCAACAGGCCTGATAAAGTGACTTACTTGACAAATCACAAAAAACTGGGCTAGCCATTTTCAAAAAAAAAAAAAAACTACTGGGCTGGTCTATGGTAAACATAAAAGAAAAGGCTGTCTAGACAGGCCAGAGTGTCCCGCACAGCCCAGTTGACACCCTGCTTCCGTCTCAAAAACAAATTAGATAAATGCCACTCCAATTATGGCGATTCATAAAAATGCCACTGCAATTTCCAAACTTTGAAAAATGCCACTGCAATTTTTGCAAACTTTGAAAAGCATACTGCAGTTTGCAAACTTTGAAAACGCCACTCGAGACTTCAAAAATGCCACTAGAAATGGCATGAAATGGCATTTTCAAAGTTTGGAAATTGCAGTGGCATTTCTCGAGGCATTTATCAAATTAACCCAAAACAAAAATAAGCTGGGCGAGCTCTTTGGGTCCCTGGTGTCGGCCGCTCGTTGTGCAATTCTCTCGTTTATTGACTCGTTGACAATGGCATGGGACCCGGATGTGAGAAATCCACTAGGAGGAGCCATTTTTTATTGGCTTGAAATAAGGAGGCACTTGCTTGCGTCTTGCCATGACCTTGGCGGGTCCTGCTGTCATCCTCTCCACGTACAATCATCTCCTGATTGTATGCGCGTCAACTTGCTAGGCCAACAAGTCAGCCTCTAAACCCGTGGAGGACAAATACAACCCATTTAAAAAATAACAGCCCATTCCATACGTTCAAGCGGAAAGTTCAACATTGAGCAAAGTAACAGGTCTGATCCACATATAGAGTCTTGAACTTCCCGTTGACAACCATCATAGCCAAGTTAACTATCTACTCCCACTAGACAAGTACTAACTTACTCTTAGCTAACTAGGCGATGCGGCGGTACCGCTAAACGCCCGGCACCGGCGTCCTGCGCCTCGCCTCGGACTTGCGGAGGTGCGATAGAGGCGCGTTGCTCGCGCGTTGGCCCTTTCCATGCGGCGTGGTCCACGAAGCTTGGCTTCAGCGGAAACCCACTTGGCGAGCTGGTAGTAAAAATCGGCGTCGCGAGCAGCGTGCGTGCCCGACAGCCTCGAGGGCTATTGCGGGCGCCGTCCTCCACGTAGTCGGCCCAGTTGCGGGCGCTCTGCTCGCGACTCAGGCGTCGGTTGCGCTGCTGCTCCATGTCCGCTGGCGGCGCAAATCGGCGATACGCTGCTCCTCCGCCAGGCGGTCGCGCTCCAACAACTCCTGCTCCTCCGCCATGCGGTCGCGCTCCAACAACTCCTCGATCTGCGCATTGCCATCTAAAGACAGATAGAATGCCTCCTCCCTCCGTCTGCCTTCCGGTGAAAAACCGAACACTAGTTCCGGCGGTGACCGCCTCCGGCGTCGCCTACCGCGGACGGGCGGGGGCATGGCGGACGTGGCGAGCGACGTCGGGCCGGTGGGGGCTTATGAGGATATGGCGAGTTGGGTCACGGTGGCCTTGGAGAAGGCGGAAACAATACTTATAGGGGAAGGTAGCGCGACGGTCATCGAATTCAATGCATAATGGCTTAGCGCGCCCGACTTGCCGTGGAAAACTAGGAAACTGAAATTATGACTGTGCCGTCCCGTCCCGTCGGGTGCATGCGCCCGGCATGGCGGTCAAACGAGTGCACTCGAATCATCTCCCTCCTTGTCAATAATGATTTCACGGATTTAAAAAGCCGCAACAATTAAAGCGTATCTTTTTCGCATCAGTTAGCTGCCTTAATTACGGCCGGCTGCATGCAGGCACTCAGAATCGCTTCATGGCGATCTGCGAAGCAGCATGCAACGAGTCGCAGCCGAGAACGCATGCAGCCACTTAAATCGCTGGAATTAATTAGGCTTAAACTTCTGCATGCCGTTAATTATTGCCATGCCTTGGTCTTGCTGCTTTGCTCACGGGACTAATAAACCCGGACGGAGGGAGTACCTTGGTTGGTGAGAGGTTTGAATTAAGCCCTGCAAACCGGAAAGGAGGTACTAATGCGTGCGTGATCCGCTATTTATTCGTGTAGGATCGAGTAGGTCGTTTCTTGAATTGAGCCCTGCAAACCGGAAAGGAGGTAGTGCGTGCGTGATCCGCTATTTATCCGTGTAGGATCGATAGTGTAGCTTGTCGGTTTCTTGAGAGGTAGGCATTTTTATCCGTGTAGGATCGATAGTGTAGCTTGTCGGTTTCTTGAGAGGTAGGCATTTTATTCAAAAACTGCCGCATCTTCGTCATAAATAAAACTGCCAGGGCGCATTTGTAGCCTAGCTAGTGATCGATCGGTAACTTGTAAACACGAGCGAACAGAAATAAGTAGCTATTAATGCATCTCAATGATTCACAGATCATATACAAATATGTAGCTCAAAAGCAAAGATCAGCCACCGGATCTTGCGTCATAACTAAAACTAACTAATGCGATTCCCATACATAAGATCAACATGTTAATGCATCTCAATGATTCACAGATCATATACAAATATGTAGCTCAAAAGCAAAGATCTAGAAAAACATCTGTTCTTCCTACTAACATGGATGCTTCTCTTGGCCAACATTGATACAGACTGAAAGACAAATTTGTTTGTGAAGTCTACAATTCCTCTTGCAAGCGTAAGTGGTTTCACCAACAGCTGGAACCATGAGAATGAACCACACATGATGGAGGAACATCCACTGCAATATGATTTGGTCTTCTCTCGATCACACCATGAGACTATTTTGAATACAAACTTTAACTTAGGAAAATGATGCCCATTGTATAATCAGACCAAAGCAATGAAGCACCTAGTGTTGGCGATAAATAGTACAATACTACTTTTCTGCAGTCCATGAAGTGACTATCCAATCTTTGTGTCTATTTTCAAATGGCACTTGCATGCGATGACTATACTATTCTCTTGTGCAGTTCAACCAAAATTGCGGACACTTTGTTTGTTTGCCAAATAGCAACAGGCAGACATCTCTGTCTGCACAAATATCAAGCAGCTAGTAAACATATACCACACCATGTTCGCAGTGATGGAAGAGGTGAAATCGATACAACCGAAATTGAGCATCCAATCATTGAATCATGTCCTGCACCTCCAATGTAGGTCCACCCTGCCAATAAATTCACATGCAAACCACTAGTATTACTATCTAATGACAGTACAAAAAGAGTAGCAAGATAGTAGCAAACCATGTACCTTCGTAATGAACAGCTCATAGTGCCACCAATTGGATATAAAGGTTTGGAAAAAACATGCTCCTAATGTTGAACCAGTTGGACTTTTGTGCAGCTCCACTAAAATCGAGCATCCCTGTTTGCATAGATATTGAAAGTGTGATTACTATAAAAGTGGCACTAGTTGAAGCATAGACTCACAAATATAAGCATTCCAATTTCTTAATGGGAAAAGGTAGCAAGACTGTTTCTAACCACCTGTTTGAAGGAATAAATAAAGCAACAACGGCTGATGTCAGGAAGGCATACATAGTTTTTTCTGAAAAACTGAGCCATTCCTGACCTTTCCTCTTCTTTTAAGCAAATTTTGTGCAGTTCTACTAAAATAAAATGCCATCACCGCCTTGACAATTTAGTGACACTGTACAAAAGGAAATGACTTAACATTACATCATGATGTCGGGTATGTAGTAGACAGGCATTAGAGACAAACATACAGACCTCCTCCGATAACATAATGAACATTAATTTTAACAAAGGTGTGACTAGCTTTACCGGGATAATTTGAGTGAACTCTACACCCTCTGTTCCTTAATATAAGGCGTTTTAGCGGTTCAATTTAAAGTACCCAAACGTCTAGTATTTAGAAAAACAGGTAGTAGTTTTCTTGAGCACATATCTGGGAAAGCTTGCCACACTTTATTTATGTCCATACGCTAATGCAACACCATTCGAATACTACAAATATACACTAATCCAGTGGCTAGTGCAACAGTAGAGTAGTTAGTTTATTACAGAGTGCAGTACAATGGTTTTCTTGAACAGATTTCAATAAACTCTAGCTTTGGAAGGTTTCTATAAAATTAACAATACAAAATGTAAAGGTAACAAGTTTCAGCATTGGTATACTAGCTGTGCATGAGCATTAAACCAAATACAGAAGTCTGAAGGTAACTAGCATTATTAACTAATGACAGTATAAAAAATTGCAAACCATGTACCTCCAAGGTAAATATCATTTCGAACTCGGGGGGACCTTAAAAATTGCTATCCCAATCTTGATAATCGATCAAACATAAAAACTTGATCGAGCGAATCAAAGAGAACAGCCGGAGGAGGAGGTGCCCTCTTGACCTTTCCTCTTGTCTTCATAATTATGCATGCAGTTTAACCAAAATAAAATGACATCAGCGCCTTGGCATTTTGGTGACCTTTGTACAAAAAATTAACTTATCTCATGAAAGTGAGGTATGTAATCTATAAGCATTAATGAGTGCAAAAATCTGAAGGTAGTAACAAGTTTCATCGTTGGTATCTTGGCTGTGCAACAACATTAGAATGCCTTAGCTGAAAAATCTTTAATACATCCACAATCAACAGCTAACCCTGAAATGATCGGTGACATTAAATGGCACTGCTTAAATTATCTGTGGCATTAGGCGAGGCGGCATTAGTTAAATGTGGCATCACTTTAGCAGTAGCATTGCTTGACTTGATTGCTGGCGTTATACTAACAACAAAAAAGTGGCAATAAGAGCATGGGAGGCCCATTAGGACGGTGGGCGCACCGATCGATGTACCTCCACAGACCTTGAGTGGTGAGGAGGTATGGTTGCCCGAGCAACAAATATCCAGGCAGCATATGTGGATTCGTCCCATTTTGTTCTCTTTAGCCACCTTTTTCCTATGTGAGGACAACAAACCGATCGACCTGTCATTCTCTATTGCGTTGTCATGCCTTTCTACCCTTCTTCAACCAAGAGACACGAGACTCGTTCCTTAGCTACTGATTTTCCCTTTTCAACCTAGATGCGGGTTCGATGCCTACTCTCTTGGACAGTCAGTCTCCTTCCTTTCCTTATTCAACAGGACATGCATTAGTCGCATGAAGTAGGGTTTCCTTTAATAGTGCAAATTATGGTTTTCGTCTGCGTGGCCAGCAGAGCGAGAGGATAGCAAATTGGGAAGATGGTGGAGTGGAAAAAGATCCATATGCAGCGGCGTGCGGATGGGGCAATAGAACAAGGGTATGGTTGAAAAGAGGTAGCATACACGAGGGTCGGCGGGAAGTGGCCGCTCGTGGTCGTCGTCCTCCCACACACACTCTGACAGCGAGCTTGGGGACGGAGGCCATCCAGCTGGCGCTAGGTGCGAGAAACGCGGCCTTGTCGTCGGTCGTGACCTCGCTTCGCCGATTCTGAGTCGTCAACGCTGCCGTCCTTTTCTTCCCGGCGGATCTGTGACCACCGGTGAGGAGGAGAGAGGGCCGTCTTTTTAGATCTGGAGAGAGGGTGGTAGTGTGAGAAGCAAGTGGGCAGCCCTTGGCAAGAAAAAGCTGAAGCTCCGGCCTATATATCTTCTTTATACTACTAATCTTTGGAGGTGGAGTAGTGGTAGAGTAGTTTATATTTTCTCTGCGTACAGTACCAGTTAGTCGTGCTTCAAAACTGAACAACACGCCATAAAAAAATAAAGGTCGATAACTAATGCGGCACCTCGGGCCAGCGGCAGATCGCATTTTGCGAGAAATTACACACCATGTTTCGTTGACATGTGGTCCCGTTCCACATATCGGTGAGGCAACGGCGAGTAGTAGGAGTATTTCGAACCGGCGTGTAGGCGGGCGCCCCTTCGTGAACCGTGGCAAGCGGCAACCGTCCATCGACTCTTCGCCTTTCCCTCTCGATTTGGAACTGTTGTCATGCGCTCTTCCTCTCCCTCCTCCATTTTCCTTCAGCCCTTCACCCTTTCTTCGCCATTGTTCGATCGTCTTCTCCATGGAGGAACAGGGCGGAAGCGACCCGTTATTCTTGCCCGATCGAAAGATGACGTGGTGGAGGAACTCATTGATCGGTCTGACGTCATCACCTCGGCTAGCATGGCAGGTTCGTTCAAGCCCATTCTCGACTCAACTAATAACATCATTACAAGGAACCCAAGAGTCAAGGGCGGTTTGATCTCCCTATCTTCTTCGCCGTGACCACGATGATGGTGGCGCCGTCACGACGGAGGCCTCGCCCAATGCAAGTTGATGCCGCTTGATAATGATCGTATGATGTTAAGATGCCATCGCTTGAGGGCAAGGCTTGGGAAGGCGCAAATGGAGATTGGGTTGTTTACATTGGGTCCAACTGCGAGTGGGAACTTGTGAATGTGTACACTCGTGACGGGTTCCACTTCAAAAATCTCAGCAGACTGCCCGAGGTTGAGCACACGGTATTATGCATGCGTTCAAATACAATCATGGTGACTGTCTTCTATGGAAGATAGCAATTTCTCGAGTCCCAACCGCTCTTGGAATTACAACAACTATGAAGTTGTTGCTATCTTCGACAAGCTTGTTGCCGTCCTCAGTGGTTTGACTGGATGGATATTGCTCAAAAATCAGTTTTTACGTACGGATGAGTACTGTGATGCAATTCAATACGAGGGCCTTGTGTTTGCTGCCACCACTCGTGGCACTGTTTTTGCATGGCATCCTCGTTGTTTCGGTACGTTTGTCTTCCACCGTAATTATAATTGTTTCATCCACATGCATGCGGGTTAGCAAGTTTCCCTTTAGTGCATAGTATCTTAGATTAGTATCATAGGTGGTCTCATTTATTGCCATGCATGACACATAGTAGCATCACATTTATTATGTTACGGTATCTACCTATGTTACTATAACCATCTCTCTCTTCCTTAATTGCCTGCCACATAAGCATGTTTGCGAGTCCCAAGTGCATGATACTACTTATGTTACCCCCACTATGGCCAGCCTTACTAATTAACCTTCTTCTTGTGTTTCCAAGGTCCTGTGAACATTCCACCACCTATACTTGAAGATTTTTATAACCAAGGGGGAGATGATGATGGTGATGATCACGAGCATGAGGACGAGCAGCGCCCATATACTATTTGGCGCGGCAACTAATTCGATGGATCACCTCTTCTCGTGTGTATACAGCCCTTGATGATGTTCTTGCTAAGGAAGCGGTGTAGTCTCCCATGGTCGCACTCTCGGACCTATTCAACACCCGTTGCATGGTATTCGGGATGGATACTAGTGTGCTAGCGCCAACTCCTTCTCCTGGTACAGAATTGATAGTCTTGGAAAACTTCGCTCTTCCTTGGACAAAACTATCCAATGATGGTGAAAGCGATCAACTGCTGTTGACACAAGCGTTACTACCATTTATGAGAAGCAAGCTGTGTCTATACCTCGGACATTTGGGTGGTTCCCTACCACAGTGCTGATATAGTAGGCCGCTTCAGCTGGATGATCAGATCTGCGTTGGTCTCGGATCGACAATGGATGGCCCGTCGAGAGAATCACTTGTGGTTCAAAGCAAGCGTTTCAACGCCGAGGAATGGTTGAGTTGAAGTTCATTTCATTGCTTGTTATTTGTTGTGTGGTGAAAACTTTAGTATTTATAATGTATCCTCGTTGTCGATGTGGGTTGATGACCTGTTGTATGTAATAAAATGATATGCCTGTGATAAACTTACTAAATTTATGAATGGCTTTCGAGTTATACGTGAGTGAGTGGTGCGACGAGGCAAAAAATATTTTCGAATACATAATTATGCGTGCATTGCAACAGGTTATCGGATGAGGCCAATCAACAATAGTAGTACACTATTTGTACTAGCTTCACATGCTTGGCGTCGTGCGGGTGTTTTCTTGTAGCCATATTGTACTACGTAACCAGCACCTCGAATCCTCGATACTAGTAGTACTATATAGTAAGTAGTAGGAGTAGTAGGGTGGCATGGGTCGAACAAGCATTCACGTCGAGGAGTGCGGCTGCGCCACCAGCACAACTTCCATCGACACCATATTTCTTGGAGTCCGTGCTAGAGCAATCTCTTCAACCTCATCGTTTCTCTAACTCAGCCATCTTGCGGCGAGGCGAGGTGGGGGTTTGCCGATAGTCGGTTTCCTTAACTGCGGTCCCACTTGTAAGGCCAACTGCAGCATACGACCCCAAGCGGACCTCCGTTTTGCACGAACTCAACGATAATTTTGACTAGAAAAGCAAGACCAAAGAAAACAAGAACCACAAGAATACATTTTACTACTCCTGTAAGTTGGATTAGTGCCTTCTCGATGCATTCATTGTTGATCTGCGGAGGCTCGATCTTGCGTGCTTCTTTCTTCTTGAGTGTAAAGAAGTAGGCGTTGCTTCCTCGCATCTAGTCTCATGTCTAGCCTCTATTCTAGTACTCCCTCCGGTCCGTTTTCTCTGCGTCTAAGCAGCAACACGCATACCAAGTAGGAGTATCAACAAGTGCACTAATCTCATCTATAGCCTCTGTGCTAGCTAAAAGTGATAGAACATCTACTAAATTGCGCTCTATCAATATATGGATGTACTCTTCTTCCCAATACAAAAACTTGCATCCATTCTACTCCCTCCGTTGCACAATACATGCCTTCTATTTGTCAAAATATATATGTATCTAGACATGTTTTAGTATATAGGTACATCCATTTTGGACAAATGGAAGTCAAGTATTTTGGAGCGGAGAATACCTAATAAATTTTTAAGTTAGCACAACTAGTCTAATCCGAGAGCACAACCGAAGATTTGGTGGGTTCTTCCTCCTTTTGCCGACCGTGGGACATCCAGCATCCAGGTCGTGTCATGAAAGAAAATAGAGTGGTAGTTGAAGCCACGAGATGTGCATCTTGGGTTAAACTGTAAATAGAATCTTACTACTCTTGAGTAACTCCAAAAGCGGCCACCGAAGATCTTTCTTGGATTTGTTTTCATCACCAGCACGTCGAGGTGAAAGATGTGCAGGTTCGATTGGGTCGCTTGCGTTTTCAGCGACATGTGGGACGCATGTGAGCAAGCAGACGATGGGCTCCGCGCGTCCGCTGGCTGGCTGAGAAGAGAGATCAGAGAGTCTGAGCACGGACTGCAGGAAATTTGTTCTCGTACCTCGATATAGGCTCGATATAGTGGGGTGGCATGGGCCATAACTAGCATTCACGTCTAGCGATGCGGCTGCGCCACCCCACGAGTCCCATCCGACACCAATTTTCTTGGAGTCCGTGCTACAACCATCTCTTCTCCCTCCTGTTTTCTCAGCCATCGCGCGTGGGCGGGATGGGGGTTTGCCGATAGTCGGTTTGCTCAACTACGGTCCCACTTGTAAGTGAAAATGCAACACCACACGCATTCCCGCTTGAGCGGCGTGCCGGACCAACCGTGTGGGGTGCGACGCGAACACGGCAGGCTTTTCCTTTTGAACTCGTAACTTGTAAAATTTGGTTCTGCTCCATGGCGCGATCGATAGATAGAAAATAACGATTTTGCCTAGAGTAATGAGAAGTTTGGTTACGGCGCCGTTCATGCATAGATGCGTCTGAAAATTATGAAGTTGATGCGAAAGGTAAGATAATTACTGTAGTATCATATACTACTACATGGATTTGTGGAAAGATAAAAATACATACGGATCCATCAACGACATCCTCACGCCCTAGTCGCGGGTCACCAACCGGCGTGTGAGGAGCAGCGGCGTTGGCGGCGAGCTCAAGCGTGCTTACGAGCAGTGCCGTCAAGGTTGCCCTGCGGTCCAAGAAGGCCAGCGTCCTATCGTCCTCCTCTTGCATGCGTAGCGTGAAGCGTGGGTGATTATGTCGATGGTGTCTTGCTGCGCCGGTATTTGCGTGGTGCGCGACCTCGAGTGGACATTCTCCGGCGTGACGGCGGGCGATCTCGAGGCCACCGTGCGTCGAAGAGGTTGTCACCATAGTGGCCGTTGAGGGTGGCGGGCATCGCGAGCACTGGCGCGTCGGTGGAGGCTTACGTCAAAGTCGTCCGTGAGCTTCTTGTGACGGTGAACTTGTCGAGAAACCGGCGAGGACCTCGTCGAACAAGGAGACAGCAAGCTGTCGTCAAGCGGCCCCTCGCCCTGGCGGCCTCAAGCAATACTACCTGGAGACGTTCCTCGTTGCCGGGCCGCAGGCCGGCGTCGTGGACCATCTGGCACAGCCGGCTGATGCTCGCGCTCATCGCCTCCATGGGTCTAGCTTAGCTTCTACTACCTCCGTCCTGGTTTATTGGTCCCCATTGTAATCCGTGTCAAATTTTGACCACAGATTTAACTAACAAAATGTTTACGCATGTTACTAAAAATTATATCACTGAAAACTATGTTCAAATATGAATCCAAAATATAATTTTGTTGACATGCATCAACATTTTGTTAGTTAAATCTTTGGTCAAAATTCTAAATACAAAGGAGACTAATAAACCTTGTATAATCAACGATCTTGCGATTCGGTGATCACTCTTGCCCTTGGTTAGCGTGCGTAGGTGCGTAGGATTTCGTACTACTCCTCGGCCCTCTACTGCACCTGCCTTTGGCTGTATGATAGGTGGGCCAGCCACCCCCTAGGCCCACGTGTCATTCACCCAAAGGCAGTTGCCGTAAGTCAATGAAGCTGCGCCCCCTCCGTGCCGGTGCAGTATAGTCATCTCACCGGACCTCTAGTTGGGGCCAAACGAGAGAAGTTTGATGTTTACTGGTTTATTGGTCCCCTTTGCATTTTGCGCCAAGTTTTGACCTTTGATTTAACTAATAAAATGTTAATGCATGTAAACAAAAATGTTGTGTAAGTCACATTACGAAAACCAAATAATCCCAAAACACTTAGGCACGGTGCATTAACTCCCTCCTTGTTTCTTATTTCGTGACATATCAACCAATGAGAGATGTGGGCCGTGCATGCTTTCAATGACTTGAGACTACCAAACATGACATGCAGTGTTTAGTTCATTGCATGTAATCCTATTAGTACTCTAGTTAGCAAAAAACATTAAGTTCTCTGCCGATAGGAATAAAACACCATGTATTTATTCTGAGAGGAGTAGTACATTTTTGTGACATGCATTACTAGATATTGCTAGTCAAATACTAAAATCCAGATGGGCGTGGTAGTACTCCTAAATCCAGACGGTGGTGCTACTAGTACTAGTAGTAGTACTACCAATGTAGTACTCCTAGGAGTACTAACCTTTGTACTACCGTTGGTCAAATTATTACGTGCTGCTCCTCACGGTGAAGTGACAAGACCTGCGCGGAGATGACACTGAGTATAGGCGCCGTGTTGGCATACCATAGTCAGCCTCACCGTCTGCAGTCACTATCATCATGGCTGTAGAGCTAGCCTGCTTACAACTAGCCCTGTTAGACATAATTTCCGTGCGTAGATGCCCGTGCATTGCACGAACACCAAGATTGGGGTGGGCGGCTCGGCGCGCCATCGCGCCAGATTTTTCCACGGCCTTCTAGATGTGGTGGGGAGGAGATAAGGCTGATTGTGAGAGACAAGGAGTTGTTTGTAAATAGGGAACAAGTGCGGGCATCTTTTTGCAAAAATGGAGAAGCTTGGTTTGTATCGTCGGATCTAGATCCGGCGGCTATTGGTGAAAGATGGGAGGCACAACATCATCACCAACTCAGGACCTGTTTGATTCGCAGGATTTTGAAAGCGCAGGAATAGGACACGGCAATATTACAAGTTTCAAACTGATATTACAAATGTTAGGAGTAATGCTGCACCTAGGAAGAGGAATTACTAGGAAGTTTACGTAAGAACTTTCGTTACTTTAGGTGGATGCAGCGTTATCGTACAAACTAAAATCCACCATACGACAAGTCACTAATGGGCAAATAAGTTTTGAGTCTCGGCCACTTGATGTTTCAAAAACAAATTCAGCTTCTGTGGAGACTTTGTCATTTAGGCTTAGACGCTTGCGGTGATCAGCACGCCATTCATTGTTGCGCCAGAGAAGCCAAACCTCATTACCTTGAGCACACTTGCCTCCAGAACAAAGAACCTGGCCAATTTAATCTCAGATGTGCTGCCTCGGTAGTCGATCAAATCAATTTCTGTAAGATGGAGATCAAGGCATTCGATGAGATTGTTATAGTGCAGCACATTTTTCACTTTCGGGTCTTTTTTATACGCAAAGAAGAGAACATATTAGAGCAGCTGGCTGCATAAGATTGCCGTGTCATCAAGAGGTACCAATATCATTCGCTCATACGATAGGGTTGGCTGGCTAGTGATATTTTTTCTCTCTCTCTCTCTCTCTCTCTCTCTATCTTTCTGTTTCCTCTCATTTAACTAGGAGCACGTGAAGAGCTTGGGCATTTGTTGCCTTCCACTATGTGGCCGATGCCATATTTTGCAAAAGTATGCCACATAATACGCATCGATGTCAAATCAAAAGATTTTGGCACCGCTCTCGCGATGTGAGAGAGTTGGCACCGCTGTGCACACAGACCCACATGTATAAACAAATCAATCAAACCAACTACACCAGCCTCTCACTCTCCCAAACAAGTGTTTTTTATTGCCTCGGTCCTCTCTCTCTCCCCCGCAGTGTTTTTCATTCGTGAGTTAATTTGGCACGAGCAAAGTAGGTGATCCAGATTGGGGCACCGGTGAGCAATGGAGGGCATCGATGCCAAATGCATCACAAGTGAATTTGGTACATGTTTTGGCCTACATAGCCCACTTTTGTACTCCCTCCGTCCCAAAATTCTTGTCTTAAATTTGTCTAAATACGGATGTATCTAGTTACATTTTAGTGTTAGATACATCCGTATCTAATCAAATGTAAGACAAGAATTTTGGAGACGGAAAAATCTCTCGTATTTAGTATAAAATTTTGACCATAGATTTACCTAAGAAAATGCCAATGCATGTCACTAAAAATTACACCATTTGAAATTATGTTCAAATATGAATCCAACGATATAGTTCTTAGTGACATGCATTAACATTTTGTCAATTAAATCTATGGTCAAATTTTGATACTACAAAATTGGAAGAGTAAACCAGGACGGAGGTAGTACTTGCCCTTAGGGTAACCATAGAGTTACTGGAGTAGTCTAAGTTACTTTCCACTATGACTAGCCTAGGCTACTATAGTAGTACAGCATAAAAATGATGCAGGTGATCACGTGAGAAAAAATACTAAAAACATTTCTTTCGGTGCAGTGCGTAGATGTAGTTTTGAACACTACACTTGTCATCGTAATTTGGGAAAATTACGAAAAAATTGAGCTACGTTGTGATTACCGTTTACTAATAGGAAAGAAGTTTCACCTCGATGAGTAGCTTCTCCGTGCATGGAAAGCATGTAAGGAATCCAACAACTTGATCCAGATTGGGGCGATAGATTTTAGTGCTAAGATCTTCCTTTATGCGCATGGACTGGGTCAAGCTTGTGGGAATCATTTTCTGGAAGGCGGTCGTAAATACATCAAGAAGAAATTTAAAATGTGAATTTCAAGAAGGCGGAGAAGAAGATGAGTGTTGTACACGAGCGATTACGGATCAATAAAGAGTTAGGAGAATTTGGCGACAGTACACCCAACGCTGTCAATTTGGTAGCGTCAATGACCCTGATTTTGTTGGACCTTCTAGATCCGATACAAGCAATCTCTCAAGGAAAGGTGCATTCTCAATGACCATAACGTGGAACAGCTGGAGTGATCTCTTCCCAATTGATGTCTTGTTGCGGGGCCAGCAAGACACATAAATCCATCGGAGATTCGTCGGCGATGTGGAGGCTAATGAACCCGTGGATCTGCTCAAGGCGAAGGTACTCGGCCTTGATACAGCTGTGGAGCAGGTGCTCCATAGCCTTCTTCGAGATGACAACGTCGAAGAGGTCGAGCTGCTTGAGTTGAGGGAGAAGAAGGGCGGGCGCGACATTAATCTGGGGAAGATAGCAGGAGCTGAAGCTGGCGTGGCGCGGCGTTGGCGTGAGGCGGAGCGCGGACGGCGGCAGAGGGCGACATCGTCCAGCTTCAAAGCTGAGCTCCTCGAGCTGATCTAGGGCGGGGGATAAGAACCACTCGTCGAACTTGGGTTGGACCTTGCAGTTGGTACTGAACATGCGGATGTCAAGGCGTCTGGCTGGCCCAGGGTGCGATGAAAGGATCTTGGAGACTGCGGCCATGCGTTTGCAATCCCGTCGCGAGGCAGCTGTCGGCGGTGAGGTTGAGGGGCCTTGCGCGAGGGGCGCCACCGCCGGGAGAGCGAGGCGGTCCGCACGGCAGATTTGGTGGGGAGGAGGCCGATGATGACGAGCAGCATGTCGTCGGGAGGCTCTTGATGAAGTCGAGCTCGCGGATGCGGTTTTAGCTCGGCGGCCTCCGCTTGTTGGCTGCCTCGCCGTCCATCTCAACCGGCGGCGGCGGCGGTGTGTACGTGTGCTAGTGTGTGTTGTGTGCTGGGTGTGCTGTGAGTCGTCATACATGCATGCCGCCGCGTGGTGGTGGTGTGTCTTGAGTCGTCCTTCAGCAGCGCAAGAAGTTTGCCCTCTAGTTTACTTATTTTCACCCACTGCCACATGGGCCAGCACACCAAGATCTGAGAACACGAGTGACAACGCAGCATGTGGATTGGTTGACGGTCAACTAAACAATATCTGAGCTATCTGCTGACACAGTGAGCGTATAATCCGTCGGTATAGAGAGTTCGAGTGAGAGGGGAGGCCCGTGAGAGATAGCGAGAGAGAGAGAGAAAGAGCTACTCCCTCCGTTCGATAATGTAGTTACAACATTTTTTAAGTCAAACTTTTGAAACTTTGACCAAGTTTATAAAGAAATTACTTATATCTGCAATACCAAAGATAAATGATAGTATGAAGTAAGTACATGTTGTGATGAATCTAATGATCGTTCAGATGTAAATGTTTTCTCCACATATACCTGGTCAAACTTTTCTGAGGTTTGACTTTTCAAAACATCCATATGCTTATGGACGTGACAGAGTCCCTAACGAGAGAGAGAGAGAGAGAGAGAGAGAGAGAGAGTGAAAAAAGTGTGTGTGCGTGTGTGAAAGAGACATGGACAACACACGATGAAAGTGGAGAAAAGGCGTGCGTGTCTTATGCAAACATATCACACATGCATCTTCGACAACGGAGGCAAGGTGAGGAGATAGTGTGTGGTTGTTTGGAACCGAGAGAGGAAGACCCTAGCACGTGGCCAAGAGGGTCGACAAACAAGGGAGAGAGGTCGAGAGAGACGTACAGAGAAAATGCAGACATGTGGAGGAGAGAGTGTATGTTTGTCATAGAGAGATCCCCTGGAGATCGTGATGGGACTACATGGGTGGGAGATCGAGTGACAAGGTGTGTGCTGTGATAGAAGATGCCCGAGAGATATCGAGATAGGCGTATGGATGGAAGGAGACAATCGTGTGTTCACGATGGCTAGTAAGAGATAATCATACTTAGGAGGGGGGAGTGCTTGCGCCTATGGCCCTGTTTGGATACTCTAACTCAGTTAGAGGTTAGAGTTAGATTCTAACCTGAACTAACTCTAAGTAAAGAGGTGTTTGGATGGCAGGGTTAGATGGAGCGCGGATCTGGTGAGGCACCTTCATGGGCGGTGCGAGAGGGAGGGAGGAGAGGGCGAGAAGCTTGAGGAAGTGGGGAGGGATCTGCTGCGGGGAGGCGAGAGAAAAAGTGTTTATTAGTGGTCCGAGAAGAACTAA
Organism: Aegilops longissima; assembly: GCA_021605205.1. Lineage (NCBI taxonomy): Eukaryota > Viridiplantae > Streptophyta > Magnoliopsida > Poales > Poaceae > Aegilops > Aegilops longissima. The sequence continues at coordinate 451,992,200 of CM038681.1, read as the reverse complement.
CCCAAATAAGCACCTCTTGGATGGGTTAGTTTTTTGGATGGGTTAGATGCATCTAACCTAAACTAACCCTCTGTTTGGATCTTTTGGGTTAGTTGACTCCAAACTAACCCAAACTAACTCTAACCCATGGATCCAAACAGAGCCGATGATGGAGTGAGGATTATGGTACTTAGGGGTGCGTGTCACATGGAGAGAGAACAAAGGCGGAGAGTGTTGGATGGGTCTATATGTATAGCCTGGCGAGAACATGTGTATGTGTGAACCAGGGAGATATAAGGCCAGTTTGGCTTGCGTCGTGAGCATCTTTTGCGTGGCACTGGGGTTGTGGCTGGATTTCATGCGCTTGTTTGGTTGCTACCTGTGAAAAAGAAAGCCCGCTGGGCTGGGTTCCTGCACTTTAATTAGCTTTGGCTGAACTCCGGACACTGCAAGTAGCCTGGCCCAAGCGACCGATTTGAGCGCTGGCCGTGCACAGTCGTGTGACCACGAGGCTAACAACAACATGGATGGATATTAGCATTAAATAATTGATGCATGGATTGATTGATGGGGCGTTGATGCTTTGCTGGCGGGCATGAACCAAGCAGCTTGACACCACACAAGCTGGCAGGCAGAAATATTTTACATCTCACGTCCACACCAGGCAGTACCGGCCATCAAGGCATGAGGTCAGGTCACGAACCAAACTGACCAATAAAGTTTGAGAGAGATTGAGGAGCCCCGATAAGGCTGAGTGGTGCGTCAGATAGCTGAGAGGGGAAAGAGATATTCCATCCGCTCGATAATGCAGTGCATGTAAATTTTTTAGAAGTCAAACTTTGGAAACTTTGATCAGGTTTACGCAAATGTTATTTATATCTACAATACCAAAGATACATCATACAAAACTACATCTCATGGTGAATCTAATGGTATATGTTTGCCGTACTAGATGTAATTCTTTTCTCCACGTACATGGTCAAACTTTGTGATGTTTGACTTTTCAATAAATCTATATGCTATGGACGGAGGAGAGTGCCTCGGTCGAGACAGATCAAGTGCGTGTGAAGGAGAATGAGTAAGTGTGCAAAAAGAGTATGTGTGTGAAAGAAAGTGACAACAAGCGATAAATTAGAGAGAGTGTGTTTTTCGTTTCTTATGCGAACATATCACGCATGCATCTCCGAGATGGAAGCGAGGCGAGGAGATACGAAGATAGCTAGTGTGTGATTGTTTGCAGCGGAGAGAGACACCCTGTAGCACATGTCCAATAGAGTCGGCCAACAAGGAAAAAAGGTCGAGAGGGACACATGGATGGCATGGGCGCATGGGGAGGGAGAGAGGGTGTGTTTGTGATAGAGATCCCTCGAGATCGTGAGGGACTATATGGGTGGGAGATCGAGGGAGTGCGTCTTGCGATAGAAAGATGCCCGAGAGAAATCGAGATAGACCATGCACATGTTTGTGATGGAGACTAAGATTAGCTAGTCATATACATATAGGGGGACTGCGTGTGCCTACAATTGAGTGAGAGACCATCATACTTGGCTAGCTGGGCATGAGATTGTGTGTGTGTGTGTGTGCGTGTGAGATGAGAGAGAGAGAGGAGAGAGATAGAGTTTTAGATGGGCCTATCAGTGCAGTGAGATATGCATGTGTATGTGTGACCAGGTGGATGGAGAGTTTGAGAGAGGGGGAAGAGCTCGAGGGCGACATAGTGGTGCGTGAGAGAGTTACGGGCAAAGAGCCAAGGAATTTGTGTGCGTCGATGAGTGCACCCAAGATATCTAGCTTGGACTAGCTAGAGTATCATACATAGTGTCTTGAGAGAGACCTATAGATGGTGTATATATGAATGCGAACTAGAAAGACCCCCCCCACACACACACAGAGAGAGAGAGAGAGAGAGAGAGAGAGAGAAAGGAGAGGGACCAACAAGGTTTTGTGTCGGATCGTGCGACAGAATTGAAGATTGTCGGCGAGAGAGAGAGAGAGAGAGAGAGAGAGAGAGAGAGAGTCGGGAGAGGGGAGGTCGCGTTTTATGCATCAAAGACTGATATAAACCATGTTTGATATAAACTTGCATTCAAATATTTAAATTGGAGAACATGTTATCGCAATCCACACATGAGCGGATATATCGTATATCAAACAAGTTCATTAATTTGACTTTCAACATGTTCATGGAGTACTATAACACTGTACAACATGCTACTCGATTGAGGTGTTCAATTTTGGATTTAGTTCACTATTTTGACCTCTTGAGCGAGCTAGTTCATTGAATCGAGATATTTCATTTTGGGTTTGATTCGCGTTTTTGAGTGGGTCAACTATTTGTCATATAGTAAATCGCTAGCAGCGAGCATGTAAAACACATTACTCCGAGCATCATCTCTCCATCTAAAAAAAAGTGGCAAGCTAATATTTCAAAATTTGATTCGAATCGACTTGGTAAGGTAGGCGTGGATGCTCGTTCTCCCAAAATTTGAGCGAACCGTTAAACATCCCTCTGCTTTCGGTGGAATTAGCCCGAGCAAATAAATGGGAGCGAAATTACCGTCCTATGTGGGACACGCATCAATTGGCCCGTTGTACATCGAGGTAGGTTAGTAACTTCATCCAAGCGCGCCTTCTCCTCGGCGAAATGACATGTGCGAATAATTCATAAACCATGGTCGGCAAAACACGCTCTCCTCGCTTGAAATAGCTCGCGCCCACTATTTCAAAACACGCTCTCCTCGCTTGAAATCGCTCGCGCCCACTATAGTTCAAAACCGCCCTCCTGCTTGAAATCGCTCCGCCCACTATTTGGGGAGAAGCAAAGTTACTCTACTATCCCGACCCTCGGTTACACAGACCCAAGCCGAGAAGCCTATAGGCAAGGGTAGAGCTGTAACTCCCCTCACATTTCAGACAAATCGTCCGTAAGACATGGTTCCTCCTCCCAATTCCCCCCCCCGCCCCATTCATACCTCGTGGGCATCAAATCACCTTCTCCCGGGAAGCTCCCTTCTCCCGAGCATGAAACCTCAGCCCCACCTCCATGGCCCCCCGCACCAATTTCACAGCCGCCCTCCTCCCTAATGCGGAGGCGTTGTCCAATTGCCGTCGTGCTTTGGGCGTGTGCCTCTTACTCCGTCTTCTTTGGTGCTGCCTCGGCGGCGGCGCGTGAACCGTCTGGAGCCGATTCACCCCGCCGTTGTTCACGGCGCGGGCGGCTCAACCGGATCCGTCGAGTCTGGCGCTGCTTCAGCGTAGCCGTCGACCGTGGCGACATCGCTCTTTCCCTGCCGCCGGTCGCCACCGCAACCGCGCCGGCCTCACCGACTCGGCAGCTGGACCTGCCTACTTCACCATGCCGCCGGATAGGTCGCACCCTCATCTGAAATCACTTTATTTAGGCGTCGGTTGTCTGAATTTTATTACGGGCCAATCGATTCCCAATGGGAAGCAGCACCCCTCGGCGGCGGAGCTCCTAGGCTGCCGGTTGGCTGGTGTCTAACGTAAGGTGCGGGGCGCAAGTTCGCCGTGTGAGCAGCGCTTAGATGGCTATCTTTTAGAGTTGCGTGGGTTGAAGGTCTGCCGCCGCCGGATCTGGATGATGGGAGTCTTTGTGGATTGGCCGGGCGGCGCAACCACAGCGGTCTTGGTGGGGCGCGGGGCGGGGTTTTGGCGGGGGCCACAGACGGCGGAGGCAGGCTGCTCTGCCGTTGGTCGCTGGCTCTTGAGGAAGATTCGAGCAGTGTCGGCCGGGAGGCACAAGGCGGCCATCAAGCCATCCGGCGTAGATCGGACGATACCAAAATAAAATAAAATCGTGTGACCCCAATTTAGTCTTGATCAGCAGACGTGTGACCACTCTCGTACCTTCTTGTTGATCTCTTAGTGTATTTCTTGGATCAAAGAGATATGTCGTTCTTAACATTATCGTTATCTGCATCTTGAGACACACCGTCTTCCGACTCACGCAGCTGCTCCAACAAGGAAGCATACACGGAAGGAGCTATAGTCCCCACTCAGCAGTTCCTGCATCGAATCGCGTGCCCGACATGGACAGCCACAACAAGCTGCGGGGCCATCGACAAGTCAGCACATGATGCTCACTCCTATGGATGGCAGCCGGATAGGTTGTACCCTCATCTTACTTGTGTGCAACATTTATGGCTTTGTTATTCATCTAAGCACATAAAATAGATCATCACATTTCATTGTATATTCATGCTGATCTCTTACGGGTCTTGTTAGGGAGTTCACGTTGTTCCATAGTTCAGCTAAGATACTTGTTCTTTAGGTAACGTTGTTCCATAGTTATCATCCATCAGCCAATGCTATCCACAGGCTGGTGATTATAGTATTATACCACTTCTAGTATTACCTATGTTGTTCTTTAATACTTTTGTGTGCCATCTAGTTAATCTAAGTACAAGCGATACATATTACGTAGCTTTCATCATGTTCTCCCTTTAGTTTATGAGACATGTTGCTGCTAGTTAACCCCAGTCCTACTATTTATGTCGTCTCCTACAGGAACTCATTACATAAATCTAACTACTAGTTGTCTTCCATGCATATCAGATATATTTGCACACACTGATATATCCACAAGAACCTCACGGAGCAATGTAAAGGCCAATAAACTTGATGTCAATGATACCCAATATGATGGAACATGTAAAGGCAGTTCTTCAGAAGACTTGCAGAAAGATGATGAATCCTCTTCACCCCACAAGGTCCTTGCTCTAACTTGGCCTGTGATATGGGTACAACATGCATATAATGTCCTGGAGTGTATCTACTCTGTTGCAATGCCATGTGCTTAGCATGCTGATCATGCATGTAAATATGTCATGCCTTCCTGTTTTTCAGTACCTATTCCATTCATGATAACATGTTTTCAAATTCAAATCTTGTCATTCTACTCTATCGCAATGCCATCTGCTTAATTTGGACATCATGCTTCGAATATCTTATGCATTGTTATTCATCGGTATGTACTTCATCATACGCCATACCATGTTTTTTACATTGAAGTGTTGTTCTAGTGCTCTGTTGCAATGCCATCTTATTTTCCCAATCATACTGCGTGTATGTTGCCTTAGTTATTTCTATCGTATTCCGCTAGCATATAGTTTTACATTCAACTAGTGTTTTTTTTTTGTGTTGTCTGTCGTATCCTAGCTCTTACACCATACTCCCTCCGTCCGGATTACATGTTGCGAAATGGATAAAAAGGATGTATCTAGAACTGAAATCGCCTAGACCCATCCATTTTTTCGGATGGAGGAATACATGTCAATATGTCATGCCTTTCTATTCTTGATACCTATTCCATCTCTCTGTTGTGCATGTTTTATAATTAAAGCACCATTCTTCTATACAAGGCATGCAAGGGAAGGCGACTATGTTAGAATCTAAAGGGTTACAAACAAGGCCTTTGCAAAAGATCCAAGCGCCAGGAGATAATAAACCAACTCCAGTTTTTATAGATCTTGCTCCGGCAGAGAAACCCAACTCCTCACGATAATAAGCAGATTCCGGTGGCCAAAGAACTAGTCCGCTCGATCGAGCAAAAATATGTCAACTCAATTCTAAGAAGCGTGTGCGTATCCTTGCATCATGAAATTTTATAGCATGCTGATCATATTTTCTACATGTTTCTTACCCATCTCTCTTTTAGAAAATAAGCTTAAAGATAGAAGAATTTCTGCAATGGTATCGTTTATGAGGAAAGATTCTTGCAGGAATTCTCTGTGCTCAATGTAGATGTAAGTACCTGTTGTATATCACTATATTTTACATCAGCATGTATTTTGTTAATCGGCGTGAATCCAACCTTTATCTGATCTAAATTTAGTTGTAGCAAAATGTATGATTAAAGGCCACAATGTTGATTTTTGTAAGGAAAACTGCACAGTAGTTTTGCATCTGAGCTGCATGAGTGTACTATCTCATATCGGTGGGTTTGAATACTTTGGTTCTGCAGTGGGTTTTTAGTGTTTTTTTCTTGTGTTGTCTGTCGTATCCTAGCTCTTACATCATACTCCCTCCATCCGGATTAAATGTCGCAGAAATGGATAAAACTGGATGTATCTAGAACTGAAATACGCCTAGACCCGTCCATTTATTTCGGATGGAGGAATACATGTCAATATGTCATGCCTTTCTATTCTTGATACCTATTCCATCTCTGTTGTAGCATGTTTTATAACTGAATCACCATTCTTCTATATAAGGCATGCAAGGGAAGACGGCTATGTTAGAATCTGAAGGGTTACAAACCAGGTCTTTGCAAAAGATCCAAGCGCGAGGAGATAATAAACCAACTCCATTTTCATAGATCTGCTCCAGCACGAGAAACCCAAGTCCCGCGATAATAAGCAGATTCCGGTGGCCAAAGAACTAGTCCGCTCCGGTCCAGCAAAAGAATGTCAACTCCATTCTAAGAAGCGTGTGCGTATCCTCGCATCATGAAATTTTATAGCATTCGATCATATTTTCTACATGTTTCTTACCCATCTCTCTTTTAGAAAATAAGGTTAAGCGATAGAAGACTTCCTCCATTGGGATCGTATTAGAGGAAAATATCTTGCGGAATTCTCGTGCTCCAATGCTGATGTAAGTACTGTTGTATATCACTATATTTTACATCAACATGTATTTTGTTAATCGGCGTGAATCTAACCTTTATCTGATCTAAAATTAGTTGTAGCAAAATGTTAAAGGCGCCAATGTTGATTTTGTAAGGAAAACTGCACTGGTAGTTTTGCATCTTGAGCTGCATGAATGTACTATCTCATATCACGCACATTACTGAATTGTAGTGCTTCTCTGGTTGCCCATTCATTCATTGTGTCAATGTTGCTTTCGTACTACCTTACCTGGCTGATGATAGCTGTGCCATATTGTGTTAATTTGGTGTAGGCTAGTTGCCCAAACGTTCGTTGTGTCAATGTTGCTTTCCTATTATCTGACTTGGCCAATGATAGCAATGCTAGTGTGTTAATTTTGTGCAGGCTGCTGAAGATAAGAAGACAAACTCTGAAAACAGCAAGGCAACCCCATTGTTTCTTTCTAGTAAATCTAGGCCAGGTAATATGGCAATAACTCATGATTAATCTGTTTGGTTCCCGTCCTAATTTATGTTATGATGCAGTGGTCGAGACACTCTCCACTATCAATAATACAAGCCTGCCAAAATCGCCATCTGAATCATTCGGTATCCTCATCTCGAATGCAGCGGAATAAATGTATGTTTGTGAACCAATTAATGGCTGAAGCAATGATGGAAATGGTGGATGAATCGGAGGTGCGAGTCGTGCGACACAACAAGCGATCAATGTTTTGAGAGAAAGTGTAGCAAAGAAGAAAGAACTTGCCAACATGCTTATGGGCGTCATCATCTTTGAGGTTGCAGATTGTGACGTTGTAGATGGTTAGGTTCTGCTCATTTATTTGCTTGGCATCAATCTTTGATTGCCCGTGGATGTAATTTCTGTAGTATATCTTTGGATGTGCAGCGTTATTCCCTGTATGCCGTACCTTTGCGTGATCGGTTTTGGTCCATGCATAATTGCTCGTCGTAATGGGCTCAAATTATCTAATTTGGCCTAAAGACATGTCTGAACTTTAGTGGGCCCATTAAGTTAATGGGCGTTACTAGGCCGAAAGTTAATGGTGGCCCTCTTACCTCCCGGTCGTTAACGAGGCCGACATCGAAGCGGGCAACAGGTGGCCCCGATTTATTTCACGGGCGTTAACGAGGCCGTTACTAAGTTTGGGCTACATATGGCCCAACTATCTTGTAGGCCTTTAGCAGGCGAAAGAGGCAATGAGCTTGTCTTGGACCATGAAGACCATGGGCGCTAAGAGGCGAAAGTCGGTCGTATTGTAAATGGCCCAAGCGTGTTGTGGGCCTTTAGCGAGCGAAAAAGAAACCGGGCTGGTATTGGACCATGAAGGGCATGGGCGTTAAAAGGCCAAAACTAAGGTCCGACTACAAATGGCCCAACTCATTTATGGTCCGTTAACGGGCGAAAGGCACACAGGGCGGAATTGGCCCAACACTTAAATGGGTCGCTAAAGGCCAAAACTCAGGTCCGACTACAAATGGCCCAACTGATTTATGGGCCGTCAACAGTGAAAGTGACACGGGCGGAAAATTGGCCCAACACTTAAATGGGCGCTAAAGGCGAAACTCAGGTCCGACAACAAATGGCCCATCAGATTTATGGGCCGTCAACAGGCTGAAAGACACACCGGGCCGTAAACTAGCCCAACATTTAAATGGGTCGCTAAAAGGCCGAAAGATGTACATCCTGAAAATTGGCCCATCCATTAAATGGGCGTTAACGGGCGAAATCTCATCGGGCGATATTGAGCCCAAATATATAGCGGGCTGTTAGCGGGCTCGAAGCGGCGATGGGCTGCAATGGTGTCAAATCTTTAACGGGCCGTTGACGGGTCGAATTGGCACATCTCGTATGGGCCGTGGGCTTAAATGGACCTGACACAAGTAGGCCTTATATGGGCTGGCCTGCTAATTTTTACTGGGCCGGCCTTTTCACATGAATGGGCCTCTGTTGGGCCGTGCCACGTGTCGACGTATCATAGGCGCCTTCCGTCCAATGAGTGGATGACATCTGTCCCAACGATGAGCCGACACGTGTTTCCTCCAGCCAATGATGATTTTACACGTGGAAAATCCCCATTGGTCGGGGCTGTTAACGGGTTATCGGATCCAAAACCCGACCCGATAGCTTAACGGCGTTCCGTTACGGTGGATGCCACGTGTCGGTCACCCTTGACGAAAGCACTTCTGTGACGCGCGATTTATCGTCATGGAAGTGGACACTTCCATGATGATAATTTTGGTAATGTCATGGAACACTTCTACGACAGCACAGGTATGACTATCTTGATTCTGTCATAAATTTGTCATGGATGTACATGCATGACAAAACGACCTCTTGTGACAAACCGTATCATCACGGAAGTGTATTTTTTGTAGTGCCTCCACCCATCACGGAATGCTTTGTGTGAATGCCATCTGTTTAGTTTATTGTGCATCATATATTTTTTGTAGTGCTCGGAGGAGGATTAGAGGCGATGACCAGTCCTATTTCCCCCCTGAGGTCTATGCTCAAACTTGGCAGGGTTATATTACCCATGTCATGCATGTTGTCTTGCATTGCTTAGTCTTTACATCATATATGGATTCCCATCTGCTTACTTGCTTACTATATAAATCATATATTTGAATTATATCATGCCATCATGTTTACATACACAACATCTATCTGAATTATGGCATGGCAACCCATTTAATAAAGACATCATATAGTTATATCATCTCATCATGTTTAGTGTTTACAGTCATCATATTTTGAATTATGTCATTCTATCAGGAATTATATCATGCTATCATGTTTCCATAGGCGGCATGTATGTGAATTATGGCATGCCAACCTATTTAATAAACACATTATATAGTTATATCATGTCATCCTGTTTACATAGTCATCATATTTTGAACTATGTCTTTCCATCTTTTTTAGTTAGCCATCATAATGTGAAATTATATCATGCTATCCTGTTTAGTTAGCCATCATATATGTGAAATCGTGTCATGCTATCTTGTTTGGTTAGACAACATAAATGTGAATTATTTCATGCCGTCTTTTATTCCCCACTATCCATTGCACCTGTCTATCATACAATGTGTGTACATTCAATTACTTTTCTTGTTTATCAGCCATTTGAATTGGAGAGGGTGATGGCAGTATCTAAGGGAATAACAACACGGTCTTCAGAAAAGATAGTGCTACCAGTTGATGCAGATAGAACCACGGTTGTACTTGCCCAAGAACCAGCCCCACCACACATAACCCAGACTCTGCAGATTGTACCCCTCTGCAGTTGGACGGAGAACCAGCTACACCTTCTAACCCCAACCCAGCAGATAGTAACCCAGTTCAGTTGACACAAGACCGTCTCCACCACAGAGCACCCAAACATGAGCAGTTAGTAAGGGAACTGCAGTGCCCAAAGCACGAGGACCACCACTCCGAATCCCAACTCAACACTTAAAGGAGAAGAAGAATTGTTCTCAGTTCAGGTTCTGTAGCTATGGTTCATACTCCTTTGCTCTTGCATCACTGTATTTACTCAGACCAACTATTTTCAAATTTGAAGGATGGAATTGAAACTCCAATAGAGCAACAGGTATGTTTAAACTTGCTTCTTTAACTAGTTAGCTGTTGTAACTTGCTCTATATTGATTTCAGTTTCAATTGATAAACAGTTATGTTCTCATGTCATGCACATTACAAGTGTCTCTATAGTTCCCACACTTATATTCTGTCTATTCTGCTTTGTCTTGAACAAATATTATTTGAACTGTGTCTCTATCTTGATTTGGCAACAAAAACTAGAATGATATAGACCATAAAGTGACCATGGTACATAGATATATGTTTGTTTCATGTTGTTATCCTGTCCACTTTACTACTAAACTGATTTACCAAAATGAGTTTCATATACAACATGGTAAACCTGTGATGTGTCTGCTTGTTTCTCTTTTAGAATGCGGACAAAATATTGGAGAACAGTACCCCGTTATGCAATGGTGAAGGAAGTAATGCAGATAAGGTTGAAGATAGTGAGACATCCCTGTTGGTCTCCAAGAAAGCTGATAAAAACTACCTTGACGACAGTGAGAGAACCCAGAAGTCCTGTCTTGGTGTAGTGTTCGATTCTTGGCCACTCATCTTTGGCACAAGCTCTTGAACTTCTTTGCTGAATCAGTTCGTCTTCTTGAGTCTCAGCTTCAAGTTGAAAGACATCGATCAGATGTGTTGCGAAAGGAAGCTAAAGGACTGAGGAAGTCCCTGCAGAATTCAGATGCATACTTTCTGGTGCAACAACAAGCGCTGGAGGATTTAAGCGCCAAACAAGAGAAAGTTGATAAGCTTGCTAAGCATCTTGCCAGCATTATGGGTACCCAGGATATTGTTTCTTGAGATCTTCTAAAGTGGTTTCAGTTCCGGACTTGTTTTGATGCGGCATTTATTTGCACTGGTCGCCAACTTTGACAAGCAGTGTATATGATATGCTACTTTGTTCCCTATATTTGCACTGGTGGCGAACTTTGATGCCCAGTGGATGTAATATGTGTAATAGCCGTGATAGCCTAGCGTAAGTTGCTTGCTTATTTATTTCCTTGTTGACTTGTTTATTTGTTTGCTTGTAGTCAGTGTTGTTCTTTTTCTGTGGTTTGCTAGTGGCCGCAATAACCTTTTTTTAAACTAGGCCACAATAACCATGGGCTACATATTTACTGTAGTAACACTTGGCCTTCTACGGGCCATAGAAACAATGGGCCTTCTACGGGGCATAGGAACAATGGGCCTTCTACAGGCCGTATCATCAATGGGCCTTCTATGGGCCATATCATCAATGGGCCTTCTACGGGCCGTATGATCGATTGCACAAACATGGGCCAATAACATACCGCTTTATGGTCGTAAACGGGCTAGAGTTGGAATCGTCCGTTCATGGGCCGACCATAATGGGCCATCGTTAATCGGCCGTATTTGATGACGCTATGAAAACACCCCAACGTATTAAGGGGCCACACACGGGCCGACTATAAGCACGGGCTGAATTTGGCCCAAGCAGAAAATGACAGTAAAGGGCCGTCAGTAACCGAATGCTGGAAATGAGCCCAAGAATAAATGGGCCATGAGAAGGCCGAAAGATAACATGGGCTGGAAACGGCCCAACAGAATAATGGGCCATTAATGGGTATAAAGTGATACATTGTTCATTAGGGCAAGTTTTACCACGGGCAGTTAATGGGCCGAGGGTTACTAACGGCCTCATATGGGCCAAAAGACGTCATGGGACATACATGGGCCGGAAGTTAAAACGGGCTGGAATTATATTGGACGGCCCATATGACGCTACTGGGCCTAATTCGGATAGGCCGTAAACGGGCCCTATGTTAGCTGGCTGTAAATGGGCTATATGAGAACAGGCCGTTAACAGGCCTGCCGTGGGCCGGCCCGCCACCTTTTGACCAAGTCAAACATGCCGGCCTTTTCACAGGAATGGGCCTCTGTTGTGCCATGCCACGTGTCGACGTATCATAGGCGCTTTGGGTCCAATGAGTGGATGACATCTGTCCCAATGGTGAGCCGACACGTGTTTCCTCCAGCCAATGATGATTTTACACGTGGAAAATCCCCATTGGTCGGGGCTGTTAACGGGTTATCAGATCCAAAACCAGACCCGATACGGCGTTCCGTTATGGTGGATGCCACGTGTCGGTCACCCTTGACAAAAGCACTTCTGTGACGTGCGATTTATCGTCATGGAAGTGGACACTTCCGTGATGATAATTTTGGTAATGTCATGGAACACTTCTTCGACAACACAGGTATGACTATCTTGATTCTGTCATAAGTTTGTCATGGATGTACATGCATGACAGAAAATGTGACCTACTGTGACAAACACGTATCATCATGGAAGTGTATTTTTTTGTAGTGATATAGACAAACAGAGCATCACTAGTATGCCTCTACTTGACTAGCTCGTTGAATCAAAGATGGTTAAGTTTCCTAGCCACAAACATGAGTTGTCATTTGATTGGGATCACATCATTAGAGAGTGATGTGATTGACTTGACCCATTCCGTTAGCTTAGCATATGATCGTTTAGTATATTGCTATTGCTTTCTTCATGACTTATACATGTTCCTATGACTATGAGATTATGCAACTCCCGAATACCGGAGGAACACTTTGTGTGCTACCAAACGTCACAACGTAACTGGGTTATTATAAAGGTGCTCTACAGGTGTCTCCGATGGTACTTGTTGAGTTGGCATAGATCGAGATTAGGATTTGTCACTCCGATTGTTGGAGAGGTATCTCTGGGCCCTCTCGGTAATGCACATCACTATAAGCCTTGCAAGCAATGCAACTAATGAGTTAGTTGCGGGATGATGTATTACGAAACGAGTAAAGAGACTTGCCGGTAATGAGATTGAACTAGGTATTGAGATACCGACGATCGAATCTCGGGCATGTAACATACCGATGACAAAGGGAACAACATATGTTGTTATGCGGTTTAACCGATAAAGATCTTTGTAGAATATGTAGGAGCCAATATGAGCATCTAGGTTCCGCTATTGGCTATTGACCGGAAACGTGTCTCGGTCGTGTCTACACAGTTCTCGAACCTGTAGGGTCCGCACGCTTAACGTTCGGTGACGATCGGTAATATGAGTTTATGTGTTTTGATGTACCAAAGGTAGTTCGGAGTACTGGATATGATCACGGACATGACGAGGAGTCTCGAAATGGTCGAGACATAAAGATTGATATATTGGAAGCCTTTATTTGGACATCGTTATAGTTCCAGGTGAAATCGGGATTTTACCGGTGTGCCGGGGGGGGGGGGTTACCGGAACCCCGCGGGGGTTAATGGGCCTTGTTGGGCCCTAGTGGAGAGAGCGAGGGGCCGGCCAGGGCAGGTCGTGCGCCCCCTCCCCTTGAGTCCTAATATGACAAGGAAGTGGGGGCGGCGCCCCCCTTGCCTTTACCCTCTCCCACTCCTTCCTTCCCCCTGCTAGTGGGACTAGGAAAGGGGAGTCCTACTCCCACTAGGAGGAGGACTCCTCCTCTTGGCGCGCCCTGCTAGGGCCGGCCGGCCTCCCCCCTTGCTCCTTTATATACGAGGGCAGGGGGGCACCCCAAGACACAAGTTGATCAATTGATCTTTTAGCCGTGTGCGGTGCCCCCCTCCACCATAATCCACCTCGGTCATATCATAGCGGTGCTTAAGCAAAGCCCTGCATCGGTAGCATCATCATCACCGTCATCACGTCGTCGTGCTGATGGAACTCTCCCTCGAAGCTCTTCTGGATCGGAGTTCGTGGGACGTCACCGAGCTGAACGTGTGCTGAACTCGGAGGTGTCGTGCGTTCGGTACTTGGATCGGTCGGATCATGAAGACGTATGACTACATCAACCGCATTCTCATAATGCTTCCGCTTACGGTCTACGAGGGTACGTGGACGACACTCTCCCCTCTCGTTGCTATGCATCACCATGATCTTGTGTGTGCGTAGGGAAATTTTTGAAATTACTACGTTTCCCAACAGTACTTCCCCTCAAAAGGAAGGAACTTCGGTAACACATACTCGTCTTCACCGGCTCCACTCTTGGTTATCTCGTGCCTTTACTTGTGCAATATTTTTTGTGTTATATTCCTTGCTTTCTTGTGTGCTTGTTGTTGTTGCATCATATAGGTTGCTCACCTAGTTGCATATCTAGACAACCTACTTTGATGCAAAGTTTAAATTGGTAGAGAAAAGCTAAAAATTGTTAGTTGCCCATTCACCCCCCCCCTTTAGTCAACTATATCAATCCTTTCAATTGGTATCAGAGCCTCGTCTCTTTATTAAGGACTTTGTCATCCGAAGAGTATGGTTGACACTGTAGACGATGGGGAGGAGCACTCTGGTGTGAATCCGGTCTCGTCTACGGCTGATGGGGGAACCGCTGTATCTCATGAGGAATTGAATGTGGCTTTGGACACATTGAAAACCTCCATGACGACCGAGGTTGAAAGCATGTTTAATAAATTCTTAGAAGGGCTTAAACTATCTACCGCACCGATGAAAGTGGGTGATCCCACTAACAAGGTGATGGATGCTAACTCCGACAAGGGGGAAGCTACTAGTGAAAAGGCTCCTTCTTCTAGTGGTAAAAATGGCAACGGCATCTTTGCCCGTGTGGAACCTCCACTTACTTATGGTGGACCGATTCCTTCCACTCATTTGAATCATGCCGGTCCTCCCCCTAAGATTGTGAAAAATGAGGACTTTGATTCTTGGGTTTATCGCTTTAAGCGTCATTTAAACCATGTTAATACTAATCTTTGGAGAATCATTGAAGAAGTTTTTTATCCGCATGACCGAAGCAACTTCACCACTAGAGAAGCCGCGGATAATCAATTCAATGAGAATGCTCTCTTCATCATCCAAGATGCAATTCCACCCGAAGATCTTGCTCATCTCGGGCCCTTCACCGTGGCCAAGGATGCATGGCACCATGTGGTTTCCCTCTACAGGGGAAGCGCAAGCATTCAACACTCCAACTATGAAGTGGTGCAAGATGAAGCCGATGAGTTTGTAATGAAAGAAGATGAAGAACCTCGTGAGCTTTACCGGAGATTAACTAATCTCGAGGTCTCACTCCGAGATCATGGGAGCAAGGATACGGATGACAATTGGATCAAGCGCAAATTCCTCAAGGCCATGATGCCCTACCACAAGGCCATGTCCTCCGTCATTCGTCAGAGGCCGGATTTTCACACTTTGTCCTCAAGTGAAGTGTTGGATGAGTTTGTGGCTATGAGCATCTTGGACAAGACCGCCGACAATGTGGTGTTACATTCTCAAAGAGCAAAGAAGCCCAATCTTGCCTTGAAGGCCAAGGTTAGTGTGGAAGAAGAGGACGAAGAGGAAGAAGAGGAGAGCAATCCCGAAGATACAAAGTATGCTTATCATGAACACATGGCTCTTGCTTCAAGGCAATTTTGGAGCAAGAAGAACACAAGGCCCAACTTCAACAAGATCAACTCAAGTGGCGCGAAGGGCAAGCAATGAGTGAGGACTTGTTATAATTGTGGCAATTTAAGCCACTTTGTTACGGAATTCCCTTATGAGAAGAGGGAAGACAATGGTGGCAAGCTCATCCGAAAAGACAAGGCCAAGTCCTTCCCCAACAAGTGCAACTTCACCAAGAAGACTCCTCCCAAGGGGTTGGTGGCACAAGAAGAGTACAATGAGGATGATGATGATGACGGTGAGTCAGTTGCCATGGCCTCTGTTGCCATCGCGACAACTCCACGGGTGTCTCTCTTCGACTCACCCAATGAGAGCATCACCGCCAAATGTCTCATGGCTAAAGCCACCAACAAGGTAACCCCCAACATCAAATCTACCATCATTAATAATCCTTCTTTGATGGATTGCATTGATGAACATGAGGGGTCTAATGTGGAGGAAAATGAATTTGAGTCCTTTATGAGTAAACTCAAGGGTAAATCCAAGAAGCACTTCGTTGCTCTCTTGGAACAACTTTCTGAAGCCAATGACATGATCGGGGCTCACGAAGATACCATCTCTAAGATGGAGGGGCATAGTCGTGACTATGCCGATGAGATTTCGGATCTTTCCAATGCCCTTGAGGAAGAGCGAGGTCTTCTGTTGGCTCTTGAGGAGTCATACAAAGATGACCACGCAAAATTAAAGAATGATCTTGATCATGCTCTTGTTGTATCTCATGCGCTAAACTCCGAGAAAGCCAAGCTTGGGGTTGATCTCACTAGACTCAAAGAGGAGTTTGATTTACTTGACAAGGCTCACAAGGCCTTGAAGGGTGCTCATGCTAGCCTCAAAGAGTCTCATGATCAACTCCAAGTAAAGCTAACCAAAGAGAAAGCCACTGTCGGTGTCAAAACCGGCGGATCTCGGGTAGGGGGTCCCGGACTGTGCGTCTAGGCGGATGGTAACAAGAGACAAGGGACACGATGTTTTACCTGGTTGGGCCCTCTCGATGGAGGTAAAACCCTAATCCTGCTGGATTAATATTGATGATATGGGTAGTACAAGAGTATATCTACCACGAGATCGAGAGGCTAAACCCTAGAAGCTAGCCTATGGTATGATTGTTGTTCGCCCCACGGACTAAAACCCTCGGTTTATATAGACACCAGAGAGGGTTAGGGTTACATAGAGTCGATTATAAATGGGAGGAGATCTACATATCCAGACGCCAAGCTTGCCTTCCACGCCAAGGAAAGTCCCATCCGGACATGGGACGAAGTCTTCAATCTTGTATCTTCATAGTCCGTGAGTCTGGCCAAAGGTTATAGTCCGCCATCCGGACACCCGTAATCCAGACTCCCTCAATAGCCCCTGAACCAGGCTTCAATGACGAGTCCGCCCGCAGATTGTCTTCGCATTGCAAGGCGGGTTCCTCTTCGAATACTTCAGATTTTGAACACAAGGATAGTGTCCGGCTCGCAAAATAAGTTCCACATACCACCGAGAGAGAATAATATTTACACAAATCCAATCACGACGTATTCCGCAGCGTGACATCACACCACGCCAAGCCTTTATTCAAATCATTTTTACTGTCCCACCTCGGTAGCGTTTAGCGAGGCGGTTTCCTTGGCACGCCTTGTCGAGCAGAGATCGTGTCCCCTTATTCCGGATTCTCATCAATACGGCGCGGTAACCCAATCGTGCCCGTTGGTATATTTCCTCAATCGAAGGCGAGTCCCAAACGGTCACGGGGAGGGCTCTCGGTATTCAATATCTTTATAAAGAGACCAAGGCTCTGCTCCTTTCTTTCAAACTCAATCAAATCCGCCTCTCGCCTCGAGTTCCAACACCCAAAGCTCCAGATTCAGACGCTTCGGACCTTTGATGATGTCCTGCTTCGGGCTTCAAGGCCGGTGGATGCCTTCCTCCGTTACGGAAGAAGACGTGCTCAAGCTGAGAGATGCCAGGTATCTAACCGGCGAAATCTGGCACAGGCTGCCTGCTCAAGGGCAGGTTATTCCCACTGCCAAGCCTGGTGAGAGCATGGTGTTCGCGTCTCACTTCCTTCGGGGGCTAGGCTTCCCGACGGACCCCTTCATGAGGGGGCTCATGTTTTATTATGGGCTGGAATTTCACGACTTGGCTCCGAAGTCGATCCTCCACATCTCATCGTTCATCGTCGTGTGCGAAGCCTTCCTCCGTATTACTCCTCACATCGGATTGTGGCTTAAGACCTTCAAAGTAGAGCCGAAGAAAATCGAGGGGCAGCACGCGGAGTGCGGAGGCGCTGTTATAAGAAAGAATGCTGACGCTCCATGGCCCGAGGGCTCTTTTCAAGAGGACTTCAGCATATGGCAACGAGAGTGGTTTTATATCACAGCTCCCAGGGGCACCAAGTGGGTGGCGCCACCTGCCTTTCGCTCCGGTCCCCCACAACAGCTAGCGTCATGGGTCAATAAAGGGTTTAACTGGGGGCCGTCCAAGGACGTGCCCTTGTTGCAGGGCCGCATTCGAGATCTCCTAGAGAGAGACATCAATCTGGTTGCGGTCCGCCGCCTATGGGAGTTTAATCTGTAGGGACCACGAGCTCTCCAACATTTTACGGGCGCGACGCCCATGGAGATGTACAAATTGTTCTTCGGATCACAAGCAGTGTGTCCGGACTCGACCGAGGATGCAGGTCTAAGCTGCAATCGCCCGGATACTCAAGTAAGTAGTCCTGTACCCGGACACGCCATCCGTATGTTTATCATAAAATTGCCCTTAAAAGAGTTGTCCCTTAAACATGAGTGGATAGCGAAAGCAAAGCTAATCAGGTGTCTGGCCCCCCTCCCTGAGACCACGCTGGTTCCCGTGTTAAACAGGGTGCTGGAGGTTGCCCCTTTGGAAGAAGGCGAAGGGGGGAACATGGAAGCTACTGCCTCCCTGAAGGAGGCTGTCAGGAAAGGAGGAATCGAGAATCCCTCCATCCAAGGGAAGAAGAGGACCGCCTCTGAAGACCCGGAGACCATGGTCTCAAAGCGGGGGAAGAAATCTTTGTCAGAGGGTCCTACGCCGGGAGATGCCCCTGACGCACTATGCCCCCAAGGGGATCAGCCCTCCAGCGAGCCTTAAGTAGAGAGGGGAGTTTTTAAAATAAGAGACATCCCTGTTCTATTTCTGAGGAAGATGACCGAATTTTTACCTTGTAGTTCGGATCTCAGCAGAGCTCATCTTCAGGGGATCTTCGTCCGGAGATGATGGAGAGCGGAACACCTCCCCCTGCCGTACCGCCTTGCGAGGAGGGCGACCCTGAGGTGTCGTCACGGAGGGTTTCTCCGAATCCGGCAGGGCTGGAAAGCAGTCGTATGGCTCCCTAAAGCCCTCCGTGTCCGGCCTTCGAAAAAGGCCATCGGACGAGTCCGGCACCGTTCGGTGCACGGTCAGAGGAGCTGAAGGACCTTCTCGGGCGAGGGTCCATCTCAGAAGAACACCGTGCATTGATGGGCACGGTGATTGAGAGGATTTCATTCGCGGAGAGCGGGTTGCACGAGGCCTTCAGGAGTTTACTGACATGTTTTGAGGTACGCGAAATGATGTACCTCTTGATAGTTCCGCATATAAAAGATGCGCCCTGTATAGATAGTAGCCCCTGAGACTCGGTGCGTTGTCAAAAATGATGGTGCGCCGAGGATCATAATCCCAGGTATGATATGCCGGACTGATGAATTTGCCGAGCTAAAGCGGCAACTTGACGTGGCAGATGCCGACATCGCGCTTGTCAACAAGCGGCTTGACGAGTCCCAAGGTATGCGATTTCTCCGCGGACACCTGGTAAGGGGGCTTGATGCCCATGCCTTACAACATGTATGCTTGATGCAGATGGTGTCGCTGCCATGGAGAACCTTCGGGCGGAACTCGCCCGAGCCAAGGAGCAGGCCAGGAAAAGTGATGTGGCTGCCTTAAAGGCGGCCGAAGAGCTGAAAGCCGAACAAGCTGCTCACTGCCGAAGCAAGAAGGAAATGGCCGAGATGGCTGTGAAGTTGAAGAATGCTGCCGACCGTTGCAAGCTTCTTGAAAAAGAAGATCGGGCGGAACAGAAGGACCTGGAGAAGGCCACTACCGAGGCCAAGGATGCTCGCTCTGCAATGAGAGCTATGAAGGAGGAGTTACGTCAAGCCGGAGATATCGCGGCTGGAAAGCCCTTTATGCTGCGGATGAAGTTCGGGGATCCTAAATATGCTCAATTGGACCGGTTGTGGAGTGCGGCGGATACTTACCTGGACTTGGCGGCTAGTGTTGCGGACACGGCCGAACACTTCCGAGATCAAAAGGATCACGAAGTGGAAAAGCTTTTTTGGTCGCAGTTCCGCAATCCAGAGCGCCCACTTCCATTAACCGATCATTTGGCCGCATGGGCGGAGCTGAATAGGTTATCCGGACTCGCCATGAAGTATGTCGTGAGTCATCTGTGGCCGGAAAGGCCCGAGCCGAAGAGTTATTTTAGCTTGGTGCAGCAATTCCTTGGTGCGGTGCCGCATGTCAATGCAATGAAGAGGTCAGCGTGCATAGAGGGTGTGCGGATGGCACTTGCCCGTGTCAAGACATATTGGGCGGAGATGAAGGCCACCGC
This sequence comes from Aegilops longissima, assembly GCA_021605205.1. Lineage (NCBI taxonomy): Eukaryota > Viridiplantae > Streptophyta > Magnoliopsida > Poales > Poaceae > Aegilops > Aegilops longissima. The sequence goes on along the minus strand of CM038681.1, from coordinate 451,971,984 downwards.
TGTTGCATCCAAAGATTCAGACGAGAGCCGAATACCTGCCGAGCACTATTTTCAGGAAGTTCTGCAGGGCGCTCGTTTAATAGAGACGCAGTGCTCGAAGGATATTATGTTCGAATAACATGTATTATTGTAAAACAGTGTTTCGAGGGAATATAAAAAGCTTTTTATACTTGTGCCTTCAAGAATTAAGATACCTCCCGTGCGGCCGTTAATGTAGATGTATATATAACCTGAAGATGGCGTCGTCGGCTTCAGCCCCCACGCATATAATGCGGGGTGTTCGCAGCGATTTTCACACTTGATCCAACGCCTTGGTCCTATAAAGGAGGTGATAGCGCAGCTAACTAGGCAACCGGACTATAATGCTTTAACACTTTCACTTAGCCATAGGAGTTTGACGGTGGGGCTACTATATAGCCCTCGGGGCACCGTGCTCACCCGAATTCGGGCGCGGTGTGTCCGGCCGAAACGCCCTTCGTTAATGCGGAGGAATCCTAAAGATTCGGCGGGTCATCAGTGGTTGACCAATCTCACGCTATATCATGACAGTCAGCCGGATTTCTCTCCGAGGTGCTCGCTGGCGAACCGGGCACAATCGCAGAGTTCTCCGGTGCCGCCTTAGCCGATAGAGCGGAACGTAAGGCAGCAAAACACAGGAGCCGGGCAAACCCAACATTTGACCAAAGACATGATTCGGAGCTGATGCATATAAGGCCAAACTCGCGACGCCGAACACTCCCTAAGGTATTCGGTCTTTAATAAAACGGGCTGAAGAACGCCCTTAGTAATAAGCCCCTGGTGTCCAGGTACGCGCAAAATACTGACGTGGCCACATGCCAAGACGCCAGCCTCCACCTCGGTTATAGCAAGAAACCGGGGGATGTGTATCAACAAGAGACAGTAAAAAAGGTTATAGCATGGTGTTCATCTGTAAAAGAGAGGAACTTAGTTGAAAGAGATCGTGCGAAAATGTACGTTATATTAAATAAACAAAGTACGATTCAAAAAATGAATAAAAGTGAGCTTTATTGTCTCTTGTTGTAGATGCGCGGAGCCCCTTGTACGGGGGTATGCGGCTGGTAAGCCCTTGTATGTTTACGCCGGACTCGTCTAGCCATGTCCGGGGTCTGAACGACCTGTTTAGGTGCTTTGATTAGTGAAGTCGGTTTAGTGTGTGGCTGTCAAGGCAGCCGCACAATCTTCCGCGCTCGAGGAACACTCGATATTTCCCTTTAATGAGATGATGCCTCGCGGACCAGGCATTTTAAGTATAAGAGATGCATAATGCGGTACTGCATTAAAGCGGGCGAAAGCTTCGCGTCCCAGTAGTGCTTGTAGCTACTTGTAAATGGGGCGATGTGGAAGGTTAGCTTTTCACGGCGGAAGTTGTCGGGTGAGCCAAACATAACTTCTAGCAGGAGAGAGCCCGTACAATGGGCATCTGGGCCTGGCGTTACCCCTTGAAAGGAAGTGTTGCTATGGCGAATTGTTGTTTGGTCTATCCCCATTTTGCGGATTGTGTCCTGATATAGCAGGTTTAGATCACTGCCGTCGTCCATTAGGACTTGTGTAAAGTGGAGTCCGTCAATTATCGGATCTAATACCAAGGCAGTCCAGCCTGCGTTCCGGATACTTCTAGAGTAATCATGTTGGTCGAAGGTGATTGGTTTTAACAACCAGTGGCGGGACTCCTCTGGGATAGGCCGTATGGCGCGTCCCTTTTGTCACGTGAAGTGAGTTTACTGTTTTGACTTCTTGTGGGAAATTCTTTTGTTTTCCGGTGCTCTGCTTGTGGGGTTCGTCATCGTCCTCGCTTGGTGTGTCGAGCCCCTTGTGTTCGGCGTTGAGTTTGCCGGATTGCTTGAAGACCCAACAATCTCTGTGGGTATGGTTTGCAGGCTTCCCGGGAGTACTGTGGATTTGGCCTATCTTGTCCAAGATTTGGTTTAAGTTTGATAGCTCGTCCCTGTTATCCTTGAGGGGCGGCTTTTTCTGATTCTGCCGAGAGCTTTTGAATCCGGCGTTGACTGCTGTGCTCTTCGGGCAGTTTCCCTTGGCCCGGCGCTGGTCCTTACTGCGTCGTGGTTTCCTGTTTCCATCCCTAACTTCGGATGTACTTGGGTCATTAGTACTGCATCTTGCCAACCAGCTATCCTCTCCTGCGCAAAAGCGGGTCATGAGGCTTGTTAATGCGGCCATTGTTCTTGGCTTTTCTTGGCCGAGGTGTCTGGCGAGCCATTCGTCTCGAACGCTGTGTTTGAAAGCTGTTAAGGCTTCAGCGTCCGGACAGTCGACTATCTGGTTCCTTTTAGTAAGAAATATGTTCGAGTTTCGGGCTGACTCTCGGGTTGTTGAGTTATATGACTTAAATAGTCGCAGATCCGGAGGTCGGACATAGGTCCCTTGAAAATTTGCGAAAAGCATCCTCGAGCTCTTCCCAACTTCCAATTGTGTTTTTGGAAGGCTTTTAAGCCAATGCGGGCTAGCCCTTTGAGCTTGAGGGGTAAATATTTTATGGCGTGGAGATCATCTCCTCTAGCCATGTGTATGTGGAGGATGTAATCCTCAATCCGCACTCAGTGGTCTGTTGTTCCGTCGTATGCCTCTATGTTTACGGGCTTGAATCCCATCGAAATTCATGATCCAGCACCTCATCGGTGAAACATAGGGGGTGTGCGGCACCCCTATATTTGGGTGTACCATGACATTCGGATACTTGATGCGTTGCATTCCTTACTAGAGCTTGCTTTCTTGGCCCGTAGATAGATCTAGCTGGGCCATCTTTTGATGCTGAATCTCAGCGGATCGCGTGCGGCTTGTGTGCGGTGCCATTTTCCGCACTATGTTGGCCATGGGGTCGTTTATCCGACCGGTGGCTTCCTTATTTTTGATTGCGGAGGCTCTAAAGCCTCTTCATCAAATTCGCAGTAATTTTCGCCGGATAGCTCTTTGTGCGGCGACTGTCGCCGCTTTTTGTCTCATGTGTTGAGTACTTTGCTCCATCTAATTCTGAGTGCATCTTCCGCTGTTTTGAGCTTCCGTTTCTGCTTTTTCAGGCTACGCACAGTGGTGATGAGCCTTTTTTGGAGGTTCTTCTGCTCCAGCAATCTGTCCGGCGTGAGGTTGTCTGGACTGTTATCTTCGCCGGGGACGGGTTGTTTATCCAAGTTGCCCTGTTCAGACGGTTGCTCGATGGCATGTTCGTCGTCCGCCGGTTCGCCCTGCTCTATGGCTGGGTCTGTATGGCTGCTGTCTCTGTCAAGGTGGGGTTTGGAGCGGCGCTTACGCCGCCGCTTTGACTGCTTTTCGGTGGAACGATCCCTCGTTGCGTCCCTTTGTTCCTCGTCGTCGTTTCTTTTAGGTGTGTCCACCATGTATACATCATGGGATGAGGTGGTTGTCCAGTGCCCTATAGGCGCTGGTTCCTGTTCGTCTCCTACATCGTCGTCCATACCCTCGATATCTTCGGAGTCGAAGTCGAGCATGTCGGTTAAATCATCGACAGTGGCTACGAAGTGGGTGGTGGGTGGGGTTTGAATTTCTTCATCGTCCGCATCCCAACCTTGCTGACCATAGTCCGGCCAGGGCTCTCCTGATAAAGAGAGAGACTTTAGTAAATTCAGAATGTCGCTTAAGGGCGAGTGCTGAAAGATGTCCGCGGCGGTGAACTCCATGACCGGTGCCCAATCGGATTCGATTGGCAGGGGCGTGGAAGGTTCGGAGTCCGGAGGGGAGTCCGGCACCTTGGAGTCACAAGATTTGCAAAGGACAAGGCTGGTGTTCGGCTCGATCGCCGTAGAGATTGCAGCCCCCGAGGCGGTGTCCAGCCACCCGTCCTCGACATGCAGATCGGCCCGAGTTGAGGGTCGGAGCGGACATCGGTGCGCCTCCGTGGCATCGTTCGGCGGCAGAGCTAGATCATGCCCATCGTGACAAGGCGGGTGGCGCTTGGCTGTGGCTCGAATCCGTCAAGATCAAGTCTCCGCGACGCCGGCCGTGTAGTTCAAACTCCAAATCTGACCTGATGGCGGGGCATAGCTTTCGATCTGCTCCGGATGGCTGCGAATTGCCCGCGATGCAAAGCCGCGAATACGAAGATCTGTCCAGGAGAAAAATCTCACCGTGGACCGCGTCGTTGTTGATGATCGGAGGAGCCATCGGGCCTAAAGATGACGACATAGAGGAACTCTCAATGAAGGCACCAATGACGGTGTCAAAACCGGCGGATCTCGGTAGGGGTCCCGAATCAGCGCCTAGGCGGATGGTAACGGAGACAAGGGACACGATGTTTTTACCCAGGTTCGGGCCCTCTCGATGGAGGTAAAACCCTACTCCTGCTTGATTAATATTGATGATATGGGTAGTACAAGGGTAGATCTACCACGAGATCAGAGAGGCTAAACCCTAGAAGCTAGCCTATGGTATGATTGTTGTTCGTCCTACGGACTAAAACCCTCCGGTTTATATAGACACTGGAGAGAGGGTTAGTGTCGGGGATATACCCCGCGGTGTAAACCGGCCGGAAGTTAACCCGGCCGGACTTGGCGGTTTATTTGAGGGCCCGCTGGCACTTGGCAATATTCATCTGGTGACCCGCCTGACACGGCAATTTACAAAGAACCCGCCAGACATTGTAACTCACTTGGTGACCGGTGGGACGGGTCAGAGGAGCGACAAGACCCGGTGGCCCGTCTAGCGGTTTATGAAGGCTGGTTCAACTATTGTGGGCCGGTTTAAGAGGAAAGGCATGAGGAATATTTACCTTACAAGGAGTTAAGACCAGGACTTGTATCCGGTTTGCATTAGAGATAGACTAGTCCTAATCCTAATAGGACTCCACATGTAACCCGCCCCTTCAACATATATAAGGAGGGGCAGGGCTCCCCAAAGAGGGACAAGATACAAGCAAGAAGAAACAATCTTAAGGCTAGACACAAAGAGGAGAGCCGGTTTACGGCGACTCCCTCGTGATGATAATGAGACCTAGCCTCAACAACATGTAGGGATATTGCCGGATGATGTTTCCCGGGGCCCGAAGCTGTCTAAACCCTTGTCTTGCGTGTTGATCCGCCCTGCGTCTCTCGATTCCGCTCAACCCCTCTCAAGCTACCACATAGATGCGTTGGCCTCGCGACTAAGTCCTGACACTAAGGACATCTGCCGTGTTAATTCCACGACAGTTAGGGTTACATAGAGTCGGTTACAAATGGGAGGATATCTACATATCCGTATCGCCAAGCTTGTCTTCCACGCCAAGGAAAGTCCCATCCGGACACGGGACGAAGTCTTCAATCTTGTATCTTCATAGTCCAGGAGTCCGGCCAAAGGTTATAGTCCGGCCATCCGGACACCCCCTAATCCAGGACTCCCTCAGCCACCTTTCCTCATATGGTCTTAATTGATAATGCAAATGCTACTAACCCGTGTTGTGAGCATGTGCATCTTGTTGAGGAGAATTCAAAGTTGAAGGAGCAACTTGAGAAAGGCCTTGTGTCGTGCATACAAGGTGAGAAGAACCTCAACGACCTTTTGAGCAATCAAAAGGAAGCTGTGGCCAAGGAAGGGATTGGGTTCACACCCAAATCCAAGAACAAGAAGAAGAATGACAAGGCCAAACGACCTCCCCCTCTCAAGCAAACCTTTGTGAAGGAGGGAGAGGGTGCCTCTAAGGAGAAGAAGAAGAACAATGTGAAGGGTAGTGATGCCAAGAAGGGCAATGCTACCCCTCCCAACAAAGCCGGCGACTTTAACCCTTCTTATGTGTTATGCCATGCTAGTGATGGACATGTTTATGCCAAATTTGGCGGTTCTCCTTATGAGTACATTGAATGGTCTATTTGGGTTCCTAAGACCCTTGCTACTAACATCAAAGGACCCATTACAAAATGGGTACCTAAAACCAAGCATTGATCTCTTGTAGGAGTTTGCTTCCAGTGGGGGATCATGGTTGCTCGATAGTGGAGCCACTAATCATATGACCGGAAGCAAGGACTTGGTGGTGTACGTACACAAGACTCCATCTATGCCCACCAATGTCGAGTGGGGTGATGGCTCGTCCTCTAAGGTATTGGGACTTGGCAAGGTTGTCATTTCTCATGATCTCACGATCGAGAAGGTCATGCTTGTTGAGTCCCTTGCATACAATTTACTTTCCGTTTGTCAACTTGCACTCATGGTATTTGCCACTTTCTTTGATATTGATACCATGGCCCTCTTGTGGAGAAAGATTCTTAATGTAGCCTTTGTTGGGCATGTCGAGAACGGTCTTTATGTGATTAACTTTTTGGAGCGACCCACTAAGACCGCGACATGCCTAATGGCTAAAGTTGACGTGGAATGACTTTGGCATCACCGTTTAGCCCATGTCAATATGATATCTTTGCAAAGTCTTCTCAAGGGGGACCATGTCCGTGGACTGACAAATGTTAGTTTTGCTAAAGATCGTGCTTGTAGTGCTTGTATCGAAGGAAAGCTACATGAAAAGGCTCACCCTCCCGCGACTATCATTTACTCGAAGAGGCCTTTGGAGCTCCTTAACTTGGATCTCTTTGGGCCTCCATCCTTTGATAGTGTTGGGGGTAGAAAGTATTGCTTGGTGATTATGGATTATTATTCAAGATACACTTGGGTATATTTCTTCAAGAGGAAGAGCGATCATTGACTTTGCGATGAAGCTCAACGTCAACACAATGCAAAGATCTTGACAATAAGAAGCGACGACGACACCGAGTTCAAGAACTACACCTTGGATGAGTTTCTTAGTGATGAGGGAATCAAGCATCAATATTCCGCACCGTACACCCCTCAACAAAATGGTGTTGAAGAGAGGAAGAACCAGACGTTGATGGATGCGGCAAGGACCTTGATGGCGGAGTTCAAGTCTCCATACAACTTTTGGGCCAAAGCCATCAACACCGCGTGTAATGCATCCAATCGGCTCTATCTCCGCAAAGGCTTGAACAAAACTCCATATGAGATTCTCACCGGTAACAAGCCCAACCTCAAGTACTTTCGGGTGTTCGGGTGTTTCATTCTCAAGAAAGGTGTTCGTCTGTCTAAATTTGAGGCTAGAGCTCATGAGGGCATATTTGTTGGTTATGCTACAAACTCTCATGCTTACCATGTCCTCAATAAGTCCACGGGACTTATTGAGGAAACGTGTAATGTGGAGTTTGATGAGAATAACGGCTCCCAAGTGGAGCAAAGTGGTACTTGTGATGTAGGTGATGAAATTCCTCCCCAAGCCATAAGAAGAATGGGTGTTGGTCATATCCTACCCATTGAGGAACCCCTTGTGGCCGAAGGAGAAGGACAATGTTCCCCTCAAGTGGAACCATCACCAACCCAAGCCCCACATGCTTCCGAAAAACAAGGTGAAGGCCCTCAACCGAATGAACAAGAACAAGGGCAAGATCAACCTCAAGATGGTGGTGTACCACCAAGTGATGCTCAAGGTCAAGTTCGCCCCTCCGATCAAGCTCGCGATCAAGAGCAAGCTCAAGATCAAGAGCAAGCTCAAGACAATGCTCAAGATGATCAAGTTTCCGCTCCTCGACTCACCCCGAGGAGGAATTGGAGTGTCGTGCCGCCAAGATTGCATCCTAGCTCTCTACCAAGGGTCATCTAATGAAGAATGTGCTTGGAAGCATTCAAAAGGGGGTAATTACTCATAGACAATTGGCAAACTATTGTGAACATCACACGTTTGTCTCTTGTGTTGAACCCCAAAAGGTATATGAGGCGCTCGAAGATCCGGATTGGCTCAATGCCATGCATGAAGAACTCAACAACTTCGAGTACGACAAGGTGTGGAGATTGGTGCCAAGGCCAACGGGGAATCACAATGTCATTGGAACCAAGTGGATATTCAAGAACAAGCAAGATGCTCGTGGGACCATCGTTCGCAATAAGGCAAGATTGGTAGCACAAGGCTACTCCCAAGTCGAGGGTATCGACTACGGTGAAACCTTTTCTCCCATTGCTCGCCTTGAATCCATTCGTTTGTTGATTGCTTATGCTTCTCATCATAACTCTAAGTTGCAACAAATGGATGTGAAGAGTGCTTTTCTTAATGGTCCTATTAATGAGTTGGTGTATGTCAAGCAACCCCCCGGGTTCGTGGATCCCTACTTCCCCGATCATGTGTATCAACTCGATAAGGCACTCTATGGCCTTAAACAAGCCCCACGTGCGTGGTATGACCACCTTACCGAGTTGTTGCAATATCGTGGATTTTAAGTTGGGAAAATCGACCCCACTCTTTTTACTAAGAAGGTCAAAGGGGAGTTGTTTGTATGCCAACTATATGTTGATGATATTATCTTTGGTTCCCCTAACAAAGCTTTCAATGAGGAATTTGCCGCTCCCATGACCTCAAAGTTCAAGATGTCTTCGATGGGAGAGTTGAAGTTCTTTCTCGGGTTCGAAGTCAAGCAAAGAAGAGAAGGAACCTTCATCAACCAAGCAAAATATACTCAAGACATGCTCAAGAGATTCAAGCTAAGTGATGTCAAGTCGGCTTCCACTCCAATGCCCTCAAATGCCAACTTGACTTAGACCCCAATGGTAAAGTGGTGGATCAAAAGGTATATCGCTCCATGATTGGCTCCTTAATTTACCTTTGTGCATCTAGACCGGATATCATGTTGAGTGTGGGAATTTATGCATGGTTTCAAGCCGCACCTAAGGAAAGCCACTTTGTGGCGGTCAAGCGAATATATTGATATTTGGCTCATATCCAAAACTTTGGCTCATGGTACCCAAGATGAGCAAACTTCAAGCTTGTAGGATATTCGGACACCGATTGGGCGGGAGACAAAGTGGATAGGAAGTCCACTTCCGGAGGGTGCCAATTTCTTGGTTGCTCTTTGGTGAGTTGGACTTCTAAGAAGCAAAGTTGTGTATCTCTCTCGTCCACCGAAGCGGAGTATGTGGCGGCCGGTGATACGTCCATTTTGCATCATGCTTTTATATCGATATTTATTGCATTATGGGTTGTTATTACACGTTATGTTACAATACTTATGCCTATTCTCTCTTATTTTACAAGGTTTACATAAGAGGGAGAATGTCGGCAGCTGAAATTCTGGGCTAGAAAAGGAGCAAATATTAGAGACCTATTCTGCACAACTCCAAAAGTCCTGAAACTCCACGAAAGTCATTTTTGGAAATAATAAAAAATATTGAGCGGAAGAGGTTCACAGAGGGGCCCACTGCCACGAGGTGGGGCGCCTCACCTCGTGGCCCCTTGTTGGCTCTCCGATGGCCATCTTTCGCTATATGAGGTCTTCCATCGAGAAAAATCATAAGCAACCTTTCGATTTAAACTCCGCCACCACGAGGCGGAACCTTCATGAACCAATCTAGGGCTCCGCAGAGCTATTCTCATTGGGACACTTCTCCGGGGGGGAAATCATCGCCATCGTCATCACCAACGCTCCTCTCATCGGGAGAGGGCAATCTCCATCGACATCTTCACCAGCACCATCTCCTCTCAAAACCCTAGTTCATCTCTTGTATCCAATTCTTGTCTCCAAATCCGGGATTGGTACTAGTAGGTTGCTGTCGGTGTCAAAACCGGCGGATCTCGGGTAGGGGGTCCCGAACTGTGCGTCTAGGCGGATGATAACAGGAGACAAGGGACACGATGTTTTTACCCAGGTTCGGGCCCTCTCGATGGAGGTAAAACCCTACTCTTGCTTGATTAATATTGATGATATGGGTAGTACAAGAGTAGATCTACCACGAGATCAGAGAGGCTAAACCCTAGAAGCTAGCCTATGGTATGATTGTTGTTCGTCCTACGGACTAAAACCCTCCGGTTTATATAGACACCAAATAGGGTTAGGGTTACACAGAGTCGGTTACAATGGTAGGAGAACTACATATCCGTATCGCCAAGCTTGCCTTCCACGCCAAGGAAAGTTCCATCCGGACACGGGACGAAGTCTTCAATCTTGTATCTTCATAGTCCAGGAGTTTGGCCAAAGGTCATAGTCCGACTATCCGGACACCCCTAATCCAGACTCCTCAAGAGCCCTCGAACCAGGCTTCAATGACGACGAGTCCGGCGCGCATATTGTCTTCGGCATTGCAAGGCGGGTTCCTCCTCCGAATACTTCATAGAAGATTTTGAACACAAGGATAGTGTCCGTCTCTGCAAAATAAGTTCCACATATCACCGTAGAGAGAATAACATTTACACAAGTTCAATCTGCTGACGCATTCGTGGCGTGACATCACACCACGGCCAAGCCTTTATTCGTTTTCACTGTCCCACCTCAGCGCGTTTAGCGAGGCGGTTTCCTTGGCACGTCTTGTCAAAGCTGAGATCGTGTCCCCTTATTCCGGATTCTCATCAATACGGCGCGGTAACCCAACCGTGCCATTGATTACGGCGCTTGGGAGATAAGCGAGTTTTATCGGGCCGCTGGGGACGATAGCTTTGTCCGTCCATATAAGGGATAAGGATCCACTTTTTCACACACGCCTTCTTACTCCTTTGCCTATCCATTTCAAGACTTGAGCTCCAGCGCCCAAGTCCGCACATCCCACCTCAACCTTCTCCAACTATGTCCAGAAGGGAGGCAGTGGATGGCCTCCTCCGTCACGGAGGGCACATCAAAAGCTACGGAAGGCCGGATACTTGTCCGGCGACATCGCGCATAGGCTCCCCAACGAGGGGCAGCTCATCCCCACCCCTAGGCCCCATGAGAGGGTGGTGTTCCTCCCCCACTTCCTCCGCGGACTAGGGTTTCCACTTCACCCATTCGTCCGGGGGCTCATGTTCTACTACGGCCTAGATTTCCATGATCTGGCCCCGAATTCCATCCTCAACATCTCGGCGTTTATTGTCGTGTGCGAGGCCTTCCTCTACATTCAGCCCCACTTCGGCTTATGGCTGAAGACCTTCAATGTGAAGCCGAAGGTAGTGGGCAGCCGCCAAGCGGAGTGCGGAGGTGCCATGGTGGGCAGGATGGACAACGTCCTACGGCTCGAGGGCTCCTTTGTGGAGACCATAAAGGGGTGGCAATCGGGGTGGTTCTACATCACCGAGCCACGCGACTCTCAATGGGCGGCGGCCCCCGAATTCCGATCTGGCTTCCCTACACGGCTCACCTCATGGAAAGAGACGGGCCTGACGTGGGGTAATTCGGAAGAGCTGGCCGGATTCCAAACCTGCGTCCGAAACCTGGTGGACAAGAATCTCAAGCTTGTCAACGTAATCCAGGTGATGCTCATCCGCCGGATTCTCCCATTCCAGCAACGGGCCTTCAACTTGTGGGAGTTTGATCCGGCATAGCACCTAACCTTGAGCCGGCTCTTCGACACTACGTATGAAGATGCCTGGAAGGTGTTGTTCAAGGACGCCGAAGCTCCCGCCTCCGCTACCGAAGATCGCAGATTCAGCTCGTAGCATCAAGCCAGTGAGGTAAGTTATTTCACCCTTTACGGGACTCTTTTTTCATAGTTTGACTCTATGCGGGATCTAAAACTCCCTCACCTTTGACAGGACTGGCTGAAGAAGTCCGGACAGATCGACTGTCCGGCTCCCTTGCCAGAAGACCCAGCGGACGCCCGATTGACGGGGCTGCTGGTTCCGACACCTCACGTGGTGCCGGAAAAGAAGGCCAAGAAGAAGGCCACGGGAACTCGAAGGAGTTCCCGGCGCCAGGTGTTGTCGGACTCATCGTCCGATGAAGCCGAGGCGGACTCCTCCTGCGAAGTCGAGGAGGAGGAAAAAGAGGCCTCTCCCCCGGCGGGGGGAGAGAAGAAAAGGAAGGCCGCCCCAGCTGGGGAGGCTGAAGGGTCCAACAAGGGAAGGACCCTTCCTCCGGACTACGCCGCCAATGCCGACGACGGTGAAGAGGGGTGGGCTCCAAGGACCAAGCCCCTGGCGAAATCGTAAGTGTCCGGACACCAGAATAACTCATGGCGTTCCATTTGTCGCACATCATCTTATAACGCCGAATATAACCATGCAGCCCACCCAAGGATAGGCTCGACGATTCGTCAAGCGGCTCCCTGGATTCGTCGGAGGTGAATAGCACCTCACTTCCAACCGCCTCGTCTCCTCCCGCCGTGGATGACGTCGGGGTGGAGTCCCAAAAGGGGCCCAGCCAGGAGGAGGTGGCTATGGAGGCGCCGCAAGGCGACCTCCCGGAACCCGGGCTCAAAGGGGATAAAACCCCAAAGGGCTTTAAATCCGGCCCTGTGCTGGACTCCGTACCGGAACCATCAGTGATTCCGGAGTCCGACAAGCGACCCCTTCGTAAGAAGGGCAAGACTGCGACGCCGGTGACCTCCGACCAACCGGAGGCACCGGATGATTTGATGGAGGCGCTTAACAGCGCTTCCATCAACGAGGAGCACCGCATCGCTATGAGTGCGGTGATCCAGAAGTTCAGTCCGCCAAGAGCGGGCTGATCAAGCTTCTGTGCTAGCCTTCTAACAGGCTTTGAGGTATGTATTTAAGATATGTAAAAATATTACCGCATAGACAGTAGTCCCTGATGCTCAGTTTGGTGTTCGGAAAGAAATAGCCGAACTAAGGATCTAAAAGATATACGCAGGAGTCTAACATAAGTATGTCAATATGGGAATGCAGGCGCTTGTCGACGCCCCGCCCAGACCGACCACGGAGGTTGGTGCATTGAAGCAGAGCCTTGAGCAGTCCGAGAACGAGCTCGGACTTACCAAAAAGCAGGTCGAGCATAAAGAAGGCAAGTAATACCTTATGGGAATATTTAAAAGATGTGTTTGCAAAAAATGACAGGAATAACATGAATATTGCAGGGGCCACGAACAAGGTGGCGACCCTGAAGTAAGCGGTGTCCAAGGCCGAAAGCAATGCAGCCGTGGAGCGCACCGAGCGAGAGAAGCAGGAGGCGCGGGTGGCGGAGGTGCGGCGAGAGCTCAGTGCTCTCATGGAAAACACGAGAGTTTGAGCGTGACTCAAGACTCGAGAGTCGAGCTCGCCTGCCCTTGAGAGCGCCAAGGCCGCTAAGGCCGAAGCCCAAAAAGCCCTCCATGAGATTGAGGCAATGAAGAAGATAGCGGCGGGTAAGGCATTCTATATGCAAAGCAAGCATGTGAAAGTGAATTATCTGTTACTTACCCAAATCCGGAGCTCTCCAGGAGCATTCGCAGATCTGCCCTGCAGTGTGGCTGATGCTGCCGCATTCTACCGAGCCAAGGAGGGAAGCTCGACGGAGAAGGTGTTCTGGTCTCAGTATGCTGAGGCCGGACACCCGTTGCCCATAAGCGACCAGCTGAAGTAGCTGGTCGAGCTCCATAAGGTGGCCGAACAGGCCATGAAGGGCCTCATAGTTCGGCTGTGGCCTAAGGAAGCCATGCCTGGGAGCTACTTCGGGCTGGTGAGGCGGCTGGTGGGACGCTTTCCCTGGGGTTAAATCATCAAACGCTCCCTCTGCATCGAAAGGGCCCCTAAGGGGCCTTGCCCTTGCTAAGGTGCACTGGGAAAGATGGACGCTGAGAAGCTTGTGACGGACGGACCACCACCGAAGAAGGAGCATCGCAAGCCTGAAATGTATTATGAGGGCGTCTGAAGGGTGCCCGCTTTATAGCGGATGAATGCTCCAAAGATATAATTTTTAGTAGACTCGCATTTGTTATCCTGTACGCTGAAAACTTGTTCATATGCGCTGAGCAACACTGTTGAATTTAAAATATTACCTTCTGTGCGGCCGTTTATTAAATTTGAGAGATGGCGAGTCGTCGGCTTCAGCCCCCATGCCACGAGTGCTGGGATGTTCGGGATAAACTTGAGCGCTCTTGTTCCCATTCTTGGGTCCTTCGAGGGAGGCGCTCAACGCAACGAACAAGGTAACCAGAATATAATGCTTGAACACTCTCACTTAGCCATAGAATTCTATAATTTTAAATTTCAGCGAAGCCCCTAGTATTCGGAAGACCGAGTACGGGGCGCTATCCACGCCTTAGGCCGAACAATGCCTACTCCTCGCTCTAAGCGGCATAACTCTTTAGGGACTCGAAAACCTCTCGAACAGCGACCGGCTCTCGCCCTATCATGATGGTCAGTTTTAGCTTTCTCCACTAAGGTGCTTAACCCAGCTCAACCGGGACACAATCGCAGTGGTTCTCCCAGCGCTACCTTAGCCGATATAACAGAACATAAGGTACCAAAACATGGGAGCCGGGCAAACCCAACTATTGACCCAAGACATGATTCGGAGCCGATGCATATAATGCTATAAGTTCGGGGTGCCGCACTTGTGAAAGTGTTCGGACTTATCACACCATATTGTGGGGTACTTAAGCCCCTAGTGTATTGCCCGTACCAAAGTGAACGGTTGCACAATGTCATAAATGAACATATATATATAGAAAAAAGGGAATTCAATAATAGGAAGAAGCTATATATTGTTTATTCAAAAGGGCTGCGAAGAGCGAACGATACAAATAGTGCGATAAGCAAGGGGACGGACTTTTAACATGTCTCCCTCCAGGGTAAGCCGCTGGATGGTGTGTAAAACAGATATATTGCTCGTAATAGAGACCACCTGGACACTCGACGTAGCTTTCTGCTTCCCTGGCTATTGCATCGTGTGTTCGGCGATTCTAACGCCGGACAGGGCTTCGTGAGAACGGAGTCCTGAAAGTAAAAAGAAAGAAGAAAAGAATGACACAATCGGGGGCCCTGATGCGGTTGAGCCGCATTCTGGGCATGCCGTGGTCGTGCCCCTTCCCCTATGCCCATGGTATTTCCAGAGCGTAATTATGTACGCGTAATCTGGTTCGCAATTTCGCGAGGGTGGGGCTTGGGCGCATTGCTATGCGTGCGTTTCGGAACATGCCAGCGGTCTTGTTGTAGGTTACTCCGGCGCTGCTTAACGGTGTCCGGACGCTTAATAGCCGGACTCGAGAATTGCCTTAAGGGCAGCTTTGTACTTCCGCCGTGAGGGCCGCCGTATGCTCCTCCGTCCGGAGGGAGCGTTCGGTGTTTCCATTGACCGTAATGACTCCTCGAGGGCCTGGCATCTTGAGCTTGAGATATGCGTAATGCGGCACCGCATTGAACTTTGCAAATGCGGTTCGTCCGAGCAGTGCGTGATAGCCGCGGCGGAACGGGACAATGTCAAAGATTAAATCCACACTTCGGAAGTTATCCGGGGATCCGAAGACCACTTCAAGTGTAACTGAGCCTGTACAGTTGGCCTCTACACCTGGTATGACGCCTTTAAAGGTCATTGTCGGTGTCAAAACCGGCGGATCTCGGGTAGGGGGTCCCGAACTGTGCGTCTAGGCGGATGGTAACAGGAGACAAGGGGCACGATGTTTTTACCCAGGTTCGGGCCCTCTCGATGGAGGTAATACCCTACTCCTGCTAGATTAATATTGATGATATGGGTAGTACAAGAGTAGATCTACCACGAGATCAAGGAGGCTAAACCCTAGAAGCTAGCCTATGGTATGATTGTTGTTCGTCCTAGGGACTAAAACCCTTCGGTTTATATAGACACCAAATAGGGTTAGGGTTACACAGAGTCAGTTACAATGGTAGGAGATCTACATATCCGTATCGCCAAGCTTGCCTTCCACGCCAAGGAAAGTCCTATCCGGACAAGGGACAAAGTCTTCAATCTTGTATCTTCATAGTCTTGGAGTCCGGCCAAAGATGATAGTTTGGCTATCCGGACACCCCCTAGTCCAGACTCCTCAAGAGCTCCCTGAACCAGGCTTCAATGACGACGAGTCCGGCGCATATTGTCTTCGCATTGCAAGGCGGGTTCCTCTTCCGAATACTTCATAGAAGATTTTGAACACAAGGATAGTGTCCGCTCTGCAAAACAAGTTCCACATACTACCGTAGATAGAATAACCTTTGCACAGATCTGCCGACGTATCGCGGCGTGACATCACACCACGGCCAGGCCTTTATTGAATCGTTTTTACTGCTCCACCTTAGCACGTTTAGCGAGGCGGTTTCTGGGCACGCCTTATCAAAGCGGAGATCGTGCCCCTTATTCCGGGTTCCCATCAATACGGACGTGGGTAACCCATCCGCGCCATTGATTACGGCGCTTGGGAGATAAGCGAGTTTTACGGGCTGGTGGGGACGATAGCTTCGTCCGTCCATATAAGGGATAAGGATCCACCTTTTCACCCACGCCTTCTTCCTCCTTTGCTCATCCATTTCCAAGACTCGAGCTCCAGCGCCCAAGTCCGCACATCCCACCTCAACCTTCTCCAACTATGTCCAGGCGGGAGGCAGGTGGATGGCCTCCTCCGTCACGGAGGGGCACACCAAAAGCTGGGAGGCCGGATACTTGTCCAGCAACATCGCAAGACGGCTACCCGACGAGGGGCAGCTCATTCCAACCCTCGGGCCCCATGAGAGGGTGGTGTTTCTCCCCACTTCCTCCATGGACTAGGTTTTCCACTTCACCCATTTGTCCGGGGCTCATGTTCTACTACGGCTGGACTTCCACGATCGGCCCCAATTTCATCCTCAACATCTCGGCGTTCATAAATGCAGGTGCGAGGCCTTCCTCAAGCATCCAGCCCCACTTCGCTTATGGCTGAAGATCTTCAATGTCAAGCCGAAGGTAGTGCGCGGCCGCCAAGCGGAGTGCGGAAGCGCCATGGTTGGCAAGATGGCCAAAGTCCTATGGCTCGAGGGCTCCTTTGTGGAGACCATAAAGGGGTGGCAATCGGGGTGGTTCTACATCACCGAGCCGCGCGACTCTCAATGGGCGGCGGCCCCCGAATTCCGATCTGGCTTCCCCACACGGCTCTCATCATGGAAAGAGACGGGCCTGACGTGGGGGGTTTCGAACGAGCTGTCCGGACTCCAAACCTGCGTCAGAAACCTGGTAGACAAGAATCTCAGGCTTGTCAACATAATCCAGGTGATGCTCATCCGCCGGATTCTCCCATGCCAACAACGGGCCTTCAAATTGTGGGAGTTCGATCCGGCACATCACTCAACTCTGAAAAGGCTCTTCGACAATACGTTCGAAGATGCCTGGAAGGTGCTGTTCAAGGGCGCCGAGGCTCCCACATCCGCTACCGAAGATCGCGGATTCAGCTTGCAGCGTCAAGCCAGCGAGGTAAGTTATTTTACCCTTTATGGGACTCTTTTTTCATAGTTTGACTCTATGCGGGATCTGAAACTCCCTAACCTTTGACAGGACTGGTTGAAGACGTCCGGACAGATTAACTGTCCAGCCTCCTTTCCAGAAGACCCAGCGGACGCCCGATTGACAGGGCTGCTGGCTCCGGTACCTTACGTGGTGCCGGAGAAGAAGGCCAAGAAGGAGGCCACGGGAACACGAAAGAGCTCCCGGCGCCAGGTGCTGTCGGGCTCACTGTCCGACAACTCTGAGGCGGAATCCTCCTTTGAGGAAGAGGAGGAGGAAAAAGAAGCCTCTCCCCCAGCGGAGGGAGAGAAGAAAAGGAAGGCCGCCCCAACTGGGGAGGTCGGAGGGTACAAGAAGGCAAGGACCCTTCCTCCGGACTTCTCCACCAACGCCGACAACGACGAGGAGGAGTGGCCAACAAGGGCCAAGCCCCTGGCGAGATCGTAAGTGTCCGGATACCCATGGCTTTTTTCATTGCATAGTGTTCTCTAACGCCGAACAATCATGCAGCCCACCCAAGGACGAGTTCGCCGCTTCGTCGAGCGGGTCCCTGAATTTGTCGGAAGTGGAGAGTACTTCACTTCCGGCCGCCTCCTCACCTCACGCTACGGACGATGCCGAGGTGGGGCCCTAGGGGGGCCTGGTCAAGAGGAGGTGGCGCAGGAGGCGCCGCAAGGCAGCCTCCCGGACTCCAGGCGCGAGGGGAGCGAGACCGCCAGGGGCTGTAAGCCCGACCCTCGTCCGGACTCCATACCGGAACCTTCAGCGGTTCCGAAGTCCGGCAAGCGGTCCCATCGTAGGAAGGGTAAGACGCCGGTGTCCTCCGTCCAACCGGAGGCACCGGATAGCTTACTGGAGGTGCTTAACAGCGCCTCCATCGAGGAGGAGCACCGCACTGTTATGAGTGTGGTGATCCAGAAAGTTCAGTCCGCCAAGAGCGGGCTGACTGAAGCCTGTACCAGCCTTCTAACAAAGCTTTCAAGTAAGTTTAGAATATGTAAAATATTACCGCATAGACAGTAGTTCTCGATGCTTAGTTCGTGTTCGGAAAGAAAAGCCGGACTAAGGATCTAAAAAGATATACGCAGGAGTCTAACATAAGTATGTCAATATGCGAATGCAGAGCTGCGCTTGTTGCTCCTCTGCCAGACCGATCATGGAGGTCAATGCATTGAAGCAGAGCCTCGAGCGGTCCGAGAACGAGCTCGGCCTTGCCAAGAAGCAGCTCGAGGACAAGGAAGGTAAGTAATACCTTATTAAAGAAATACCTTATAGAAAGTATTTGGTTGCAAAAAATTAACAGGAATAACATGGGTACTGCAGGGGCCACGAGCGAGGTGGCGACCCTAAAGGAGGCGGTGTCTGCGGCCGAAAACAAAGTGGCTGCGGAGCGCACCGAGCGAGAGAAGGGGGAGGCGCAGCTGGCGGAGGTGCGGCAAGAGCTCCAGGCTCTCGTGGAAAAACACGAGGGTTTGGAGCGTGACTCGAAGACCAGAGAGTCTGAGCTTGCCTCGGCTCATGAGAGTGCCAAAGCTGCTAAGGCCGAGGCCCAAAAATCCCTCCAGGAGATACGGCGGGTAAGGCATTCTTTATGCAGAGCAAGAATGTAAAAGTCAATTATCTAGTACTTACCCGAATCCGGAGCTCTCCAGGAGCGTTCGCAGATCTGCCCCATAGTGTGTCTGATGCTGCCGCGTTCTACCGCGCCAAGGAGGGGAGCTCGATGGAGAAGGTGTTCTGGTCTCAGTATGCTGAGGCCGACCGTCCGGTGCCCCTGAGCGACTAGCTGAAGCAGCTGGTCGAGCTCCACAAGGTCGTCGAACAGGCCATGAAGGGCCTCATAGTTCGGCTGTGGCCATTGGTAGCCATGCCTGGGAGCTATTTCGGGTTAGTGCAGCGGCTGGTGGACGCCTGTCCATGGATTGAAGTCATCAAGCGCTCCGCCTGCATTGAAGGTGCCCGTCGGGCCCTTGCCCGTGCTAAAGTGCAACGGGGCAAGCTGGATGCGGAGAAGCTTGTGACGGACGGGCCACCGAAGGGCAAGGATCATCGCAAGCCCGAGATGTACTATGAGGGAGTCCTGAAGGGTGCCCGCCGTATAGCGGATGAGTGCTCCAAAGATGTAATTTTTGAATAGAGTCGCATTTGTTATCATGTACGCTGAAAATTGTTCATATGCGCTAAGCAACGCTTGTTAATTTAAAATATTACCTTCTGTGCGGCCGTTTATCAAATTTGAGAGATGGCAAGTCGTTGGCTTCAGCCCCTATGCCACAGAGTTTGGGGTGTTGGGATAAACTTGAGCGCTCTTGTTCCCATTCTTGGGTCCATCGAGGGAGGCGCCAACACAACGTAACAAGGCAACCGGACTTATAGTGCTTGAACACTCTCACTTAGCCATAGAATTCTATAATTTTAAATTTCGGTGAAGCCCCTAGTATTCGAAGACCGAGTTCGGGCGCTATCCACGCCTTGGCGGACAATGCCGACTCCTCGCCTAAGCGGCATAAGTCTTTAGGGACCAAAAACATCTCGAACAGCGATCGCTCTCGCCTTATCATGACGGCCAGTTTTAGCTTTTCCACCGAGGTGCTCAACCCAGCTCAACCGGGCACAATCGCAGTGGTTCTCCCAGCGCTACCTTAGCCGATAAACGGAATGTAAGGTACCAAAACATGGGAGCCGGGCAAACCCAACTATTGACCCAAGACATGATTCGGAGCCGATGCATATAATGCTATAAGTTCGGGGTGCCGCACTTGTGAAAGTGTTCGGACTTCTGACACCATGCTTTTGGGGTACTTAAGCCCCTGGTGTATTGGCCGTACCAGAGTGTACGGGTGCAACATGTCATGAAATGAACATATATATAGACAAAGAAAGGAGTGCAATAATAGGCAAAAGCTATGTATTGTTTATTCAAAAGAAACTGCAAATAAAAGCAGAACGATACAAATTGTGCGATAAGCAAGGTATGGGACTATTTAACATGTCCCCCTCCAGGGGTAAGCTGCGGGATGGTATGTAAAACAGGTATAATGCTCGTAGTAGAGACCACCTGGACACTCGAGGTAGCTTTCTGCTTCCCTGGCTGTTGCATCATGAGTTCGGCAATTCTAGTGCCGGACAGGACTTCTGGAAAACGGAGTCCTGAAAGTAAAAAAGAAGAAAAGAAAAAGAATGACACAATCGGGAGCCCCTGGTGCGGTTGAGCCGCATTCTGGGCGTGCCGTGGTCGTGCCCCTCCCCTTATGCCCATGGTATCTCCAGAGCGTAGTTATGTACGCGTAGTACTGGCTTCGCAGTTTCGCGAGGGCTGGGGTTGAGGCCGGATTGCTACGCGTTCTTGGATCGTGCTAGGCGGTCTTGTTGTAGGTTACTACGGCTTGACAGTGTTCGGACGTTTAGTGGCCGGACTCGAGAATTGCTGTGAGAGGCTGCTTTGCACCTCCGCCACGAGGGCCGCCGTGTGCTCCTCCGTTCGGAGAGAGCGTTCGGTGTTTCCATTGACCGTGATTACTCCTCGAGGGCCTGGCATCTTGAGCTTGAGGTATGCGTAGTGCGGCACCGCATTGAACTTTGCAAATGCGGTTTGTCCAAGCAGTGTGTGATAGCCGCTGCGGAACGGAACTATGTCGAAGATTAACTCTTCGCTCGAAGTTATCCGGGATCCGAAGACCACTTCGAGTGTAATCGAGCCTGCATAATTGGCCTCTACACCGGTATGACGCCTTTAAAGGTCGTCTTTGTAGGTTTAATCCTTGAGGGTCTATGCCCATTTGCGCGACCGATCTCGATAAAGCAGGTTTAGGCTGCTACCGCCGTCCATCAAGACTCTAGTGAGGTGAAATCCGTCGATGATTGGGTCAAGAACCAATGCGCGAATCCGCCGTGACGGATGCTAGTGGGTGGTCCTTCGATCAAATGTGATCGGGCAGAGGACCATGGGTTGAACTTGGGCGACTGGCTCCATCGCATATACGCCCTTAGTGCACGCTTCCGCTCCCTTTTGGGTATGTGGGTTGCGATATCATGTTCACCGTCCGCACTTGTGTGGGAAAGCCCTTCGTCCTCTATTGTTCGGTGGCGGGCTCTTCCTCGCCATCGCTATGCAGCCCCTTGTCATTGAGTTCGCACATAACTTGCTCGCTTGCTTGAACACCCAACAGTCCCTGTTGGTGTGGTTGGCTGGTTTTCGGGGTGCCATGTATCCGCACAGCGATCGAGTATTCGGTCCAAGTTGGACGGCCCCGGTATTTCTTTTGAATGGCTTCTTCCGCTGACCGGGTTTAGAGCTCTGAATCCGCATTGATCGCCGTATCTTCATCATTATCGCAGTTAATGCGGCGCTTGTTCTTGTTGCGACGCGACCTGCCATTGATGTCCTTGGTATCCGAACTACCAGGGTTTTTGGTCAAGTTGTTACTACGAGCTAGCCAGTTGTCTTCTCCCGCGCAAAAGCGGGTCATGAGTGTGGTGAGGGCTGCCATGGATTTTGGCTTTTCCTGTCCTAGGTGCGGGCTAGCCACCGTCGCGGATGTAATATTTGAAGGCTGCAAGGGCCTCTGATCCGGACGATCAACGATTTGATTTTTCTTGGTTAGGAACCGTGTCCAGAATTGTCTCGCCGATTCTTTTGACTGCTGAATTATGTGGCTGAGGTCATCGGCGTCTGGTGGTCGCACGTATGTGCCCTGTAAGTTATCAAGGAATGCGGCTTCCAGGTCCTCCCAACAACCAATTGATTCTGTTGGCAAGCTGTTGAGCCAATGTCGAGCTGGTCCTTTGAGCTTGAGTGGGAGGTATTTGATGGCATGTAGATCATCACCGCGGGCCATGTGGATATGGAGGAGATAGCCCTCGATCCAGACCGCAGGATCTATGGTACCATCGTATGATTCGATGTTTACGGGTTTGAAGCCCTCAGGGATTTGATGATCCATTACTTCATCTCGTGAAGCATAGTGCGCAGCGGCGCCTCAGATTATTATATCACGACATAGCTCATATGAGCTTTGTTCATCGTGTTCGCCCGGCGGAGTTGTTGTATCCGGCGCGCGATTATAAATCACGGTCGGGGCGCCCACGTGATCTGTAGATCGATCTTGTTTGCCTTGCCTTATCCTCCAATATGTCTCGTAGGTCTGGTGCGTTTCCCCGTGCCTTGGTACTTTTCGAGCGACGCCGGAGTGCGGCTTGAATGGAGGGTCTAGAGGCCTCTCTGTCGCGACCACGGGGTGGCCGGTCGGCCGCATCATGCGCTGGTGATGTAGGTTTGGGTGCTGCTTCCTCTAATTGGGGTAGCAGCCTGCGTTTGGGGTATCTCTTGGAAGGGCGTTCGAGTTCATACTCTTCGGCTGCAAGGACTTCAGTCCATCTGTCAGCTAGCAAGTCTTGGTCAGCTCTAAGATGTTGTTGCTTTTTCTTGAGGCTGCTTGCCGTGGCCATAAGCCTGCATTTGAAACGCTCCTGTTCGGTGGGATCCTCAGGCACGACAAATTCATCATCGTCGAGGCTTGCCTCATCTTCGGAGGGGGGCGCGTAATTATCGTCCACTACCTCTCTTTCTGCCGCACTGTCGTGCGGTCTTGCTTCTCCCTCCTCCTGCGCTGAGTCTTGCTGGAGGGGTTCGTCTTCGGCACTGTCCGGGGTATTATTGTCTCCCGCCCGGAATTGCCGTTTTCTCGTGGCGGATTTAGAGCGCGCCACGACGCCGGGCGCTTGGGCTGTTTCTTGAGGGGTCATCCTCCGCTGTTCCATCGTCGTTCCCATCTTTTGGGATGTCCACCATGTATATGTCGATGACGAGGTGGCCTTCCAGTGCCTCAGAGGCGCTGGTTCTGGTCGTCTCCAAGATCGCCGCCCATACCGCCGATGTCTTCGGATTCAAGTCGAGCATGTTGGTTAAATCATCGGCGGTGGCTACAAAGTGGGTGGTGGGTGGGCGTTGAATTTCTTCGTCGTCCGCATCTCAACCTTCCCGACCGTAGTCCGCCAGGCTCTCCAGATAAAGAGAGAGACTTTATTGAATTCAGGATGTCACCAAAGGGCGAGTGCTGAAAGATGTCCGCGCAGTGAACTCCATGACCGGCGCCCAATCGGATTCGACCGCGGGGCGCGGAGGGTTCGGAGTCCGCACCTTGGAGTCACGGTCTTCGCAAAGGACGGATGGAGTTCGCCAATCGCCGTTAAGATCGTAGCCCCGAGGCGGTGTCCAACCACTCGTCCTCGATCGGGGAGTCGGCCCGAGCTAAGGGTCGGAGCGACGCCGGTGCGCCTCGAGGACACCTGCTCGGCGGCAGAGCTAGATCGTGCCCATCGAGACAGTGCGGCGCACTTGGGTGTGGCTCAAATACGTCGTAGATCAAGTCTCCGCGGATGTCGGCCGTGTAGTTCAAACTCCCAAATCTGACCTGATGGCCAGGGGCGTAGCTTTCGATCTTCTCCAGATGGACAAGTGAATTGGCCCGCAGTGCAAAGCCGCCGAATACGAAGATCTGTCCGGGGAGAAAAGTCTCACCCTGGACCGTGTCGTTGTTGATGATCGAAGGAGCCATCGGGCCTATAGGTGATGACACAGAGGAACTCTAAATGAAAGCACCAATGTCGGTGTCAAAACCGGCGGATCTCGGGTAGGGGGTCCCAAACTGTGCGTCTAGGCGGATGGTAACAGGAGACAAGGGACACGATGTTTTTACCCAGGTTCGGGCCCTCTCGATGGAGGTAATATCCTACTCCTGCTAGATTAAATTGATGATATGGGTAGTACAAGAGTAGATCTACCACGAGATCAAGGAGGCTAAACCCTAGAAGCTAGCCTATGGTATGATTGTTGTTCGTCCTACGGACTAAAACCCTTCGGTTTATATAGACACCGAATAGGGTTAGGGTTACACAGAGTCGGTCAATGGTAGGAGATCTACATATCCGTATCGCCAAGCTTGCCTTCCACGCCAAGGAAAGTCCTATCCGGACAAGGGACGAAGTCTTCAATCTTGTATCTTCATAGTCTTGGAGTCCGGCCCAAGATGATAGTTCGGCTATCCGGACACCCCCTAGTCCAGGACTCCCTCAGTCGTCTTTGTGGGTTTAATCTTGATGGGTCTATGCCCATTTTGCGCACTGTATCCTGATAAAGCAGGTTCAGGCTGCTGCCGCCGTCCATTAGGACTCTAGTGAGGTGAAATCCGTCAATGATTGGGTCTAGAACCAATGAGGCGAATCCTCCATGGCGGATGCTAGTGGGGTGGTCCCTTCGATCAAAAGTGATCGGGCAGGAAGACCATGGGTTGAACTTTGGGGCGACTGGCTCCATCGCATATACGTCCCTTAGTGCATTCTTCCGCTCCCTTTTGGGTATGTGGGTTGTGTATATCATGTTCACCGTCCGCACTTGCGAGGGGAAGCCCTTATGTACTCTATTGTTCGGCGGCCGGGGCTCCTCCTCGTCATCGCTATGCAGCCATTGTCATTGTTTTCGGCATTTAACTTGCCTGCCTGCTTGAACACCCAACAATCCCTGTTGGTGTGACTGGCTGGCTTTTCGGGGGTGCCATGTATCTGGCACGAGCGATCGAGTATTCGATCCAAATTGGACGGGCCCGGAGTATTTCTTTTACATGGCTTTTTCCGCTGACCGGGTTTAGAGCCTCTGAATCCGGCATTGACTGCCGTATCCTCAGCATTATTGTCGTTCATGCGGCGCTTGTGTTTGTTGCGACGCGACCTGCCATTGTTGTCCTCGGTATCCGAATTACCAGGGCTCTTGGTCATGTTGTTATTACGAGCTAGCCAGTTGTCCTCTCTCGCACAAAAGCGAGTCATGAGTGTTGTGAGGGCTACCATGGATTTCGGCTTTTCCTGTCCTAGGTGTCGGGCAAGCCACTCGTCGTGGATGTTGTGTTTGAATGCTGCAAGGCCCTCGGTATCCGGACAATCGACGATTTGATTTTTCTTGGTTAGGAACCGTGTCCAGAATTGTCTGGTCGATTCCTCTGGCTGCTGAATTATGTGGCTTAGGTCATCGACGTCTGGTGGTCGCACATATGTGCCCTGGAAATTGTCGAGGAATGCGGCTTCCAGGTCTTCCCAACAACCAATTGACTCTGCTGGCAAGCTGTTAAGCCAATGCCGGGCTGGTCCTTTAAGCTTGAGTGGGAGGTATTTGATGGCGTGTAGATCATCACCGCGGGGCATGTGGATGTGAAGGAGATAGTCCTCGATCCAAACCGCAGGATCTGTTGTGCCATCGTATGATTCAATGTTTACGGGTTTGAAACCATCAGGGATTTGATGATCCATTACTTCATATGTGAAGCATAGTGGGTGTGCGGCGCCTCTGTATTGGGCTATATCACGACGCAGCTCAAATGAGCTTTGTCTACTGTGTTCGGCCCAGCCGGAATTTCCATATCCGGCGAGACGGTTATCATCACGTGTCGTGGGGCGCCCACGCGATCCATAGATCGATCTTGTTTGCCTTGCCTTGTCCTCCAATATATCTCGTAGGTCTGGCACATTTCCCCGCGCCTTTGTATTTTTTGAGCGGCGCCGGGGTGCGGATTGAGTTGAGGGCCGAGAGGCCTCTCTGTCACGGCCACGAGGTGGCCGGTCAGCCATATCATGCACTGGTGATGTAGGTTTGGGGGCTTCCTCCTCTAATCGGGTAGCAGCCTGCGCCTTGGTAGTTCTTGAGGGCGCCGAGTTCATACTCTTCGCCGCAAGGACTTCAGTCCATCTGTCAGCTAGCAAATCTTGGTCAGCTCTAAGTTGTTGCTGCTTTTTCTTGAGGCTGCTTGTCGTGGCCATAAGCATTCGTTTGAAACGCTCTTGTTCGACGGGATCCTCGGGCACGACAATTAAATCGTCGTCGAGGCTTGCCTCATCTTCGGAGGGAGGCATGTAATTATCGTCCTCACCTCTTTTTCTGCCGCTCTCTCATGAGGGCTGGCTTCTCCATCCTCTGTGCTGAATCTGCTTTGGAGGGGGTTGTGTTCGCACCGTCCGGGTGTTATTGTCTCCGTGCGGAATCACCGCTTTCTTGTGGCGGGATTTAGAGCGGCGCGGCCGACGCCGCGCTTAGGCTGTTTCTTGAGGGTCATCCTCCGCTGTTCCATCGCCATTCCCATCTTTTGGGATGTCCACCATGTATATGTCGTATGACGAGGTGGCCTTCCAAAGGCCCTGTGGGCGCTGGTTCTTGGTCGTCTCTGCATCGCCGTCCATCTGATCGATGTCTTGAGTCAAGTCGAGCATGCCGGTTAAATCATTGACAGTGGCTACAAAGTGGGTGGTGGGTGGGCTTTGATTTTCTTCGTCGTCCGCATCCCAACCTTCCTGGCCATAATCTGGCCAGGGCTCTCCTGATAAAGAGAGAGACTTTAGTGAATTAAGAATGTCGCCAAAGGGCGAGTGCTGACAGATGTCCGCGGCAGTGAATTCCATGATCAGTGCCCAATCGGATTCGATTGGCAAGGACGCGGAAGGCTCGAAGTCCGGAGAGGAGTCCGGCACCTTGGAGTTACGAGCTTCGCAAAGGACGGGGTAGGTGTACGGCTCAATCGCCATAGAGATCGCAGCCCCCGAGGCGGTGTCCAGCCACCCGTCCTCGATCAGCACGGTCGGCTCCGAGCTAAAGGTCGGAGTGGACTCTGGTGCGGCCTCCAGGACACTGTTCAGCGGCAGAGCTAGATCATGCCCCTTGTGATAGTGCGGCACGCTTGGGTGTGGCTCGAACCCGTCGAAGATCAAGTCTCCGCGGATGTCAGCCGTGTAGTTCAAACTTCCAAATCTGACCTGATGGCGGGCGTAGCTTTCAATCTGCTCCGGATGGCTGCGAATTGCCCGCATGCAAAGCCGCCGAATACGAAGATCTGTCCGGGGAGAAAAGTCTCGCCCTGGAGCGCATCGTTATTGATGATCGGAGGAGCCATCGGGCCTAAAGATGACGACACAGAGGAACTCTCAATGAAAGCACCAATGTCGGTGTCAAAACCGGCGGATCTCGGTAGGGGGTCCAGAAGCATGCGCCTAGGCGGATGGTAACAGGAGACAAGGGACACGATGTTTTTACCCAGGTTCGGGCCCTCTCGATGGAGGTAAAACCCTACTCCTGCTTGATTAATATTGATGATATGGGTAGTACAAGAGTATATCTACCACGAGATCAGAGAGGCTAAACCCTATAAGCTAGCCTATGGTATGATTGTTGTTCGTCCTACGGACTAAAACCCTCCGGTTTATATAGACACCGAATAGGGTTAGGGTTACACAGAGTCGGTTACAATGGTAGGAGATCTACATATCCGTATCGCCAAGCTTGCCTTCCACGTCAAGGAAAGTTCCATCCGGACATGGGACGAAGTCTTCAATCTTGTATCTTCATAGTCCAGGAGTTCGGCCAAAGGTCATAGTCCGACTATCCGGACACCCCCTAATCCAGGACTCCCTCAGTTGTTAGTAGTGTTGATTACTCCTTGTAGTTGATGCTAGTTGGTTTATTTGGTGGAAGATCATATGTTCAAATCCTTTATGCATATAATACCCCTCCGATTATGAACATGAATATGCTTTGTGAGTAGTTACGTTTGTTCCTGAGGACACGGGAGAAGTCTTGCTATTAGTAGTCATGTGAATTTGGTATTCGTTTGATATTTTGATGAGATGTATGTTGTCTAGCCTCTAGTGGTGTTATGTGAATGTCGACTACATAACACTTAACCATTATTTGGGCCTAGAGGAAGGCATTGGGAAGTAATAAGTAGATGATGGGTTGCTAGAGTGATGAAGCTTAAACCCTAGTTTATGTGTTTAGCCGTAAGGGCTGATTTGGATCCATATGTTTCATGCTATGGTTAGGTTCACCTTAATACTTTTGTTGTAGTTGCGGATGCTTGCAATAGAGGTTAATCATAAGTGGGATGCTTGTTCAAGTAAGAACAGCACCGAAGCACCGTTCCACCCACATATCAAATTATCAAAGTACCGAACGCGAATCATATGAACGTGATGAAAACTAGCTTGACGATATTCCCATGTGTCCTCGGGAGCGCTTTTCTCCATATAAGAGTTTCTCCAGGCTTGTCCTTTGCTACAAAAAGGATTGGGCCACCTTTCTGCACTTTATTTACTTTTGTTACTTGTTGCTTGTTACAAGTTATCTTATCACAAAACTATCTGTTACCACTTATTTCAGTACTTGCAGAGAATACCTTGCTGAAAACCGCTTATCATTTCCTTCTGCTGCTCGTTGGGTTCGACATTCTTACTTATCGAAAGGACTACGATAGATCCCCTATACTTGTGGGTCATCAAGACTCTTTTCTGGCGCTGTTGCCGGGGAGTGAAGCACCTTTGGTAGGTGGAATTTGGTAAGGAAAAATTTATATAGTGTGCTGAAATTTACTGTCACTTGTTATTATGGAAAGTAATCATCTGAGGGGCTTGTTCGGGGCATCTTCACCCCGACCAGCAGAGCAAAGAGTTGCTCCTCAACCTATTGAACCTACTGAAAATGAAAATATTCCCTTTGAAGTTCCTTCGGGCATGTTAGACAAACTGCTAGCTAATACTTTTACAGGAGACGGAACAAAGCATCCTGGTGAACACTTAATATATGTGGATGAAGTTTGTGGATTATTTAAGCTTGCAGGTATACCCGATGATGTTGTTAAGAAGAAGGTCTTCCCTTTATCTTTGAAGGGAGATGCATCGACATGGTATAGGCTGTAACACCCCGGATGTAACTTTCCATATTTGTAACTCCAACTCTTGCCATTTTCGGCATTGTGATATGATATTCCCTCCGTGGTTGGGTTTTTGTCTTTCGTTTTGCATTTTGTTCATGTCATGCATTTCATATCATGTCATCATGTGCATCTCATTTGCATACGTGTTCGTCTCATGCATCCGAGCATTTTCTCCGTTGTCCGTTTTGCAATCCGGCACTCCTATGTCCCCCGGCGTCCCCTTTTACATTTTTCCGTGAGCGGGTACTAAACTTTCTCGGAATGGACCGAGGTTTGTCAAGTGGCCTTGGTACACCACCGGCAGACCACCTGTCAAGTTTCGGGTCATTCGGAGCTCGTTTGGTACTCCAATGGTTAACCGCACTCTCGCAAAGGCCTCTTTTAAGTTGCAGCCCAACACCCCTTCAAAACAGCCCAATAACCCATCTAAGTCACTTCCATGCTCTCCGTCGTCGGATCACGATCATGTGGGCGAAAACCGCACTCCATTTGGAGCTTCCTAGCTCCCTCTACCCATAAATATAGCTCCCTTCCCCGAAATCCGGATCCCGAAACCCTAGCCCCGCTCCCTCCGCGCGCCGGACACGTCCGGTCCGCGCCGGACGAAACCCGCTGTCGTCCGCGTCGCCCCGCCACCGCCACGTGGCACGCCGCCACTCGCCTGCGCCCGCGCGTCGCCGGAGGCCCGCCAGGCCCGCCAAGTCTTTAATCTGTCAGTATATTGTTGCATTTTCATCATGCCATAACTTTGCACCCGTGGCTACGTTTCGGGCGTGTAGCATACCAAATTGTTCGCCTCGATGAGTAGATCATTTCATCTCATTGCATCATTTTCATTTGAGCTCATCTTGATGCCCGAAATGCTGTTAGAAGAGGGCTATGTGATGTTAGTTTCAGATTATTATCAGAACATGCACTTTTGTCATTTTTGTCATGATTGATGTGTGCATCCTATGAACTTGAGTCCTACATGTGTTTTGTAATATGCCATGCCATATTTACAGGGGTGTATACCATGTATTTTTGTGATCTCTGTGGTGACTAGCACAAGCATGCAAACTAGACTTCATGATGTTGCTGATTTCAGCCCCTGTTTTGCTGATATTTTTATGCCATGTTAACTTGATGCTACCGAGAGATCCATGCATATTTTGAGATACTTCAGTAAGTATGTTTTGAAAATATGGTTATTCTCTATCCATCCATGCCCTTGTTTGCAATTATGGAGTGTCATAGCTTGAGTCAATCGAGCTCTACTTTTGCTATAAAATGTTTCCTGGCAGATTGTTTACATGTTATTCAATTTTGCCAAGGTTGTTGTAGTTGATCCGTGAATGCTATGATGTTGTTCTTGCCATTTATATCTTCTATGCCATGTCTTCTTGATGGATGTATGATTAGTTTATCTTGTAATGCTCTGTAGTGAGTGCATCGAGCTCTTAAACATGCCTACTTGTTATCTGTTTTTGTCATGCCCTGTTTGCTGAATCTGTAACGAAACTTGCTATATTGACATGGGTGTTATTATGTTTTCTGATCCTTTTTGGCTCATGGTCAGTAAGGGAATTTTGTTCTATTCTTTGAGTAGATTCATGCCATGCCTTGTTTTGCTATTATAAGTTCCTGTAGCATGCTGTTTGCTTGCTCTGAACATTGCTTCCTGATGTTGATTCTGCCATGTTCAGTATTTTGCCATGCTTGTTTGGACCTGTTATGGTGTGTTTTAGCCGTAGCTCAGTGTTCATCTTTTGTCAAGCATCTTGAGTAGATCACTGCCATATGATTTGTTGGTACGTTTGGGTGCAGTAGCTTAATTTCTTGTTGCTTGCTATGTGGCATCATCTTTGTTAATGGCGATTTGTGTCATTCTTGTTTTGCTTGTCATTTGCAAACCGTGCATCCGATTCCGGTGATCTTTATATCGATTTCAACCGAAATCATCTCATCTTTCCAGCGGCATACTTGGTTTGCCAAGTTGATGCCTGGTTCATCATTTTCCTTCCAGAGCACGCATACGCATTGCATACCACATCTCGCATATCATGCCATGTATTGCATCATGTTGCTTGTGCATTGCACCGTGATTTATTGTGGTTCCTTTGTTTGTGTTCTTGCTTTGGGTAGAGCCGGGAGACGAGAACGCTTACGAGGAACCTGTTGAGAACGCTTACGAGGATCAAGCTTTCGACAACTCTGAGAACTTTGCAGGCAAGATGACCATACCCTCGAAATCACTTCTATCTTTGCTTGCTAGATGCTCGCTCTTTTGCTATGCCTACGCTACGATGCCTATCACTTGCTTATCATGCCTCCCATATTGCCATGTCCAGTCCCTAACCATCCTTTCCTAGCAAACCGTTGATTGGCTATGTTACCGCTTTGCTCAGCCCCTCTTATAGCGTTGCTAGTTGCAGGTGAAGATGAAGTTTGTTCCTTGTTGGAACATGGAGATGTTGTTCCTTGTTGGAACATGTTTACTTGTTGGGGATATCACAATATATCTGCTATAATTAATGCATCTATATACTTGGTAAAGGGTGGAAGGCTCGGCCTTATGCCCAGTGTTTTGTTCCACTCTTGCCGCCCTAGTTTCCGTCATACCGGTGTTATGTTCCTTGATTTCGCGTTCCTTACGGTTGGGTGATTTATGGGACCCCTTGACAGTTCGCTTTGAATAAGACTCTCCAAAGAAGGCCCAACATTGGTTTTACCATTTGCCACCTAAGCCTTTTCCCCGGGTTTTCGCGAGCCCGAGGGTCATCTTTATTTTAACCCCGGACCAGTGCTCCTTCGAGTGCTGGCGTCGAACTAGAGCCCCTGCAGCGCCCCTCAAGGAAACTTGAGGTCTGGTTTTAGTTGTACGGACTGCTCATCCGGATGTGCCACGAGAACGAGATATGTGCAGCTCCTATCGGGCTTTGTCGGCACAATCGGGCGGCTTTGCTGGTCTTGTTTTATTCTTTGTCGAAATGTCTTGTAGTCCAGGATTCGAGACTCATCGGGTCTTCCGGTAGAAGGAATATCCTTCGTTATTTGTGAGAGCTTATAATGGGCTAAGTTGGGACACCCTGCAGGTATTATCTTTCAAAGCCGTGCCCATGTTATGAGGCAGATGGGAATTTGTTAATGTCGGTTGTAGAAAACCGAAGTTGACCTTAATTAAAATACACTTCAACGCGTGTGTAACCGTGATGGTCTCTTCTCGGCGGTGTCCGGGAAGTGAACACGGTGTTGGAGTTATGTTTGACGTAAGTAGTTCAGGATCACTTCTTGATCGCTACTAGCTTCACGACCGTGCATTGCTTCTCTTCTCGCTCTCTTGTGCGAATGTAGCCACCATATATGCTAGTCGCTTGCTGCAGCTCCACCTCACAACTCTGTCCTTCCTATAAGCTTAAATAGTCTTGATCTCGCGGGTGTGAGATTGCTGAGTCCCCGTGACTCACAGATTCTACCAAAACAGTTGCAGGTGCCGACGATGCTCATGGGTGTGACGAACCGAGCTCAAGTGGGAGTTCCACGAGGAACGTGGTCGTTACTATGTGTCTTTTCCTGATGATCAGTAGTGGAGCCCAGTTGGGACGATTGGGGATCTGTGTAGCATTTGGGGTAGTCTTCTTTTATTTTGGTTCCGTAGTCGGACCTTGAGTGTAATCTGGATGATGGATGCTTCTTTATGTATTGTGTGAAGTGGCGACTATAAGCCAACTATGTATCTCTTTCCCTTACGTATTACATGGGTTGTGTGAAGATTACCTCACTTGCGACATTGCTTTCAATGCGGTTATGCCTCTAAGTCGTGCTTCGACACGTGGGAGATATAGCCGCATCGAGGGTGTTACATAGGCTATGTGATGACACAGGATCATGGAACTATAAACGAATGAAGCTGGAATTTCATCAAAAGTATTATCCTATGCATCTTGTTCATCGTGATCGCAATTATATATATAATTTCTGGCCTCGCGAAGGAGAAAGCATTGCTCAAGCTTGGGGGAGGCTTAAATTAATGTTATATTCATGCCCCAATCATGAGCTCCCAAGAGAAATAATTCTTCAAAGTTTTTATGCTCGGCTTTCTGAAAACAATCGCACCATGCTCGATACTTCTTGTGTTGGCTCTTTTATGATGAAGACTATTGAATTCAGATGGAATTTATTGGATAGAATTAATCGCAACTCTGAAGATTGGGATCTCGACGAAGGTAAGGAGTCAGGCATGACACCTAAGTTTGATTGTGTTAAATCTTTTATGGATACCGATGTTTTCCGTAAGTTTAGCACTAAATATGGACTTGACTCTGAGATAGTAGCTTCTTTTTGTGAATCTTTTGCTACTTATGTTGATCTCCCCAAAGAGAAGTGGTTTAAATATCATCCTCCCATAGAAGTAAAAGTAGCTGAAACTACTAAAGTTGAAGAAAAGATTGTCACTTATAATGATCCTGTTGTTCCTACTTCTTATGTTGAGAAACCACCTTTTCCTGTTAGAATAAAGGATAATGCTAAATCTTCAACTGTAGTTCATAAAAGTAATATTAGAACTTATACACCTCCTGAGCAAGTTAAAGTTGAACCTAATATTGCTATTGTTAAAGATCTCTTAGCTGATAATATTGATGGGCATGTTATTCAATTCTGCGGTGAAACTGCTAGAATTGCTAAACCTTGTGCTAAAGATAAACATAGACCTGTGGTATGCGTGCCTGTTATTTCTGTTAAAATAGGAGATCATTATTATCATGGCTTATGTGATATGGGTGCTAGTGCTAGTGTTATACCTTATGACTTGTATAAAGAAATTATGCATGATATTGCACCCGCTGAGATAGAAGGTATTGATGTTACAGTTAAACTTGCCAATGGAGATACTATATCAGCAATGGGAATTGTTAGATATGTTGAAGTCTTGTGTGGGAAAACTAAATATCCTGCTGATTTTCTTGTTCTTAGTTCTCCACAAGATAGCTTTTGTCCCATTATATTTGGTAGACCCTTCTTGAACACTGTCAATGCTAGAATAGATTGCGAAAAGAATGTTGTTACTATTGGTTTGGGTGATATGTCTCATGAGTTTAATTTCTCTAAATTTAGCAGACAACACCGTGAGGAAGAATTGCCTAGTAAGGATGAAATTATTGGTCTTGCTTCAATTGCCGTACCTCCTAATGATCCTTTAGAACAATATTTGCTAGACCATGAAAATGATATGTTTATGAATGAAAGAAGGGAAATAGATGAAGTATTCTTTAATCAGGAACTCATTCTGAAACACAATTTGCATGTTGAAATCCTAGGGGATCCTCCTCCACCCAAGGGTGATCCCGTGTTTGAGCTTAAACCGTTGCCTGATAATCTTAAATATGCTTATCTTGATGAAAAGAAGATATATCCTGTTATTATTAGTGCTAACCTTTCAGAGCATGAAGAAGAGAGATTATTGAAAACTCTGAAGAAGCACCGTGCTGCTATTGGATATACTCTTGATGATCTTAAGAGAATTAGTCCCACTCTATGTCAACATAAAGTAAATTTGGAAGAAGATGCTAAACCGGTTCGTGATCATCAACGACGGCTGAATCCTAAGATGAAGGAAGTAGTAAGAAAAGAAATACTAAAGCTTCTGGAGCCAGGTATAATTTATCTCGTTGCTGATAGTCAATGGGTAAGTCATGTTCATTGTGTCCCTAAGAAGGTAGGTGTTACTATTGTTCCTAATGATAAAGATGAATTAATTCTGCAAAGGATTATTACAGGTTATAGGATGGTAATTGATTTCCCCAAATTAAATAAGGCTACTAAGAAAGATCATTACCCCTTACCTTTTATCGATCAAATGCTAGAAAGATTATGCAAACATACACACTTTTACTTTCTAGATGGTTATTCTGGTTTCTCTCAAATACCTGTGTCGGCTAAGGATCAATCAAAGACTACTTTTACATGCCCTTTTGGTACTTTTGCTTATAGACGTATGCCTTTTGGTTTATGTAATGCACCTGCTACCTTTCAAAGATGCATGATGGCTATATTCTCTGACTTTTGTGAAAAGATTTGTGAGGTTTTCATGGAGGACTTTTCCGTCTATGGATCCTCTTTGGATGATTGCTTGAGCAATCTTGATCGAGTTTTGCAGAGATGTGAAGAAACTAATCTTGTCTTGAATTAGGAAAAGTGCCACTTTATGGTTAATGAAGGTATTGTCTTGAGGCATAAAGTTTCTGAAAGAGGTATTGAAGTTGATAAAGCCAGGGTTGATGCTATTGAAAAGATGCCATGTCCCAAGGACATTAAAGGTATAAGCAGTTTCCTTGGTCATGCCGGATTTTATAGGAGGTTCATTAAGGACTTCTCAAAAATTTCTCGACCTCGACTAATTTATTACAAAAGATATACCATTTGTCTTTGATGATGATTGTTAGAAGCATTTGAAATACTTAAGAAAGCATTGATCTCTGCACCTATTGTTCAGCCACCTGATTGGAATTTACCTTTGAAATTATGTGTGATGCTAGTGATTATCTTGTAGGTGTTGTTCTAGGGCAAAGAGTTGATAAGAAATTAAATGCTATCCATTATGCTAGTAAAACTTTAGACAATGCTCAAAGAAATTATGCTACTACTAAAAAAGAATTCTTAGCAGTTGTATTTGCTTGTGATAAGTTCAGACCTTATATTGTTGATTCTAAAGTAACTATTCACACTGATCATGCTGCTATTAAATATCTGATGGAAAAGAAAGATGCTAAACCTAGAGTTATTAGATGGGTTCTCTTGCTACAAGAATTTGATTTGCATATTGTTGATAGAAAGGGAGCTGAGAACCCCGTTGCGGACAACTTTTCTAGGTTAGAAAATGTTCTTGATGACCCACTACCTATTGATGATAGCTTCCCTGATGAACAATTAAATGTTATAAGTACCTCTCGTAGCACTCCATGGTATGTTGATTATGCTAATTACATTGTTGCTAAATTTATACCACCTAGTTTCACATACCAGCAAAAGAAAAAGTTTTTCTATGATTTGAGACATTACTTTTGGGATGACCCACATCTTTATAAAGAAGGAGTAGATGGTGTTATTAGACGTTGTGTACCTGAGCATGAACAGGAACAGATCCTACGCAAGTGTCACTCCGAAGCATATGGAGGGCACCATGCTGGAGACAGAACTGCACATAAGGTATTGCAATCCGGTTTTTATTGGCCTACTCTCTTCAAGGATGCCCGTAAGTTTGTTTTATCTTGTGATGAATGTCAAAGAATTGGTAATATTAGTAGACGTCAAGAAATGCCTATGAATTATTCACTTGTTATTGAACCATTTGATTTTTGGGGCTTTGATTATATGGGACCTTTTCCTGCCTCTAATGGGTATACTCATATTTTAGTTGTTGTTGATTACGTTACTAAGTGGGTAGAAGCTATTCCAACTAGTAGTGCTGATCATAACACTTCTATTAAAATGCTTAAAGAAGTTATTTTTCCGAGGTTTGGAGTCCCTAGATATTTAATGACTAATGGTGGTTCACATTTTATTCATGGTGCTTTCCGTAAAATGCTTGCTAAGTATGATGTTAATCATAGAATTGCATCTCCATATCACCCTCAGTCTAGTGGTCAAGTAGAATTGAGTAATAGAGAGCTCAAATTAATTTTGCAAAAGACTGTCAATAGGTCTAGAAAGAATTGGTCCAAGAAACTTGATGATGCATTATGGGCCTATAGAACTGCATATAAAAATCCTATGGGTATGTCTCCATATAAAATGGTTTATGGAAAAGCATGTCACTTACCTCTCGAACTAGAACATAAGGCATACTGGGCTATTAAAGAACTCAACTATGATTTCAAACTTGCCGGAGAGAAGAGGTTATTTGATATAAGCTCACTTGATGAATGGAGAACCCAAGCTTATGAAAATGCCAAGTTGTTTAAAGAGAAAGTTAAAAGATGGCATGACAAAAGGATACAAAAGCGTGAGTTTAATGTAGGTGATTATGTATTGCTATACAATTCTCGTTTAAGATTTTTTGCAGGAAAACTTCTCTCTAAATGGGAAGGCCCCTACGTCATCGAGGAGGTCTATCGTTCCGGTGCCATAAATATCAACAATTTCGAAGGCACAAAACCGAAGGTGGTAAACGGTCAAAGAATCAAACACTATATCTCAGGTAATCCTATAAATGTTGAAACCAATGTTATTAAAACTGTAACCCCGGAGGAATACATAAGAGACACTTTCCAGAACGTTTCGGACTCTGAAAAGGAATAGGTATGTGGTACGGTAAGTAAACCGACTCCAAAACAGTTTTTAAGGCAATATTTCTCCATTTTGGAATATTTAGAAAAATAGAAAAATAAGTAGCAGCCCGGGAAGGACACGAGGGCCCCACGAGGGTGGAGGGCGTGCCCCCCTACCTCGTGTGCTTTCCGGACTCCGTTTTCTTGCACGTGCGTATTTTAGTCGGTAAAAATTCATTATATATTCTCCCGAAGGTTTTGGCCACCGTATCACGCAATTATCCTCTGTTCTTGTCTCGAGCTGTCCTACTGCAGATTAGATCAACATGTCGTCCCAGGATTCGGAAGGAGAAAGCTATGTGGATGATTACCTAGCAAATCCTAAGGTCTATGGAGATGTGGAGCACCATGGTTGGACCACGGAGGAAGAAGAGGACTATGAACCCCAGGGGAAGGAGGAGACGAGCTCAGATGAAGATGAAGCCCCATTACCTCAACCTGGGGACATGCACGTGGAGTTCAAAAAGTCAAGTCTCCCTGATAGGGTAAAGAAACCAAAGTTCGAGTTTATCCCTTTTCGTCTCTTGCATGAAAATAGGCAGGACCTATGCAAAAAGATATTAACCCTCGAGTGGGAGATTGATGATTTGAGGGACCAAAATTTTGTCCTCAAGCGCAAATTAAGGGAGAAGTCTATGCCATCAACTAAGTCAACATCACCACCATCTTCTTCATCACCAAAGAAGGAGACATAATCACATGGGTATGGGCACTCCCCTTGGCAACTGCCAAGCTTGGGGGAGGTGCCCTGGTATCATATCACAATCACATCTCCTATCTTTACCGTTTTTATTAGTTCGATCCTATTAGTAGTATCTTGATCTAGTAGAATAAAGTTTATGGCATGATCTACTTTTGAGTTTTGCTTTATGATCTCTCTATGTAATCGAGTCTGTGAGCTATATAATAAAGATTAGTGTTGAGTCAAGGGCTTGATTGTTTTGCCATGATCTTGAGTGAATAAAAGAAAAGAAAGAAAAAAATAAAAAGAAACAAAGAGTTCATATTGATCTTGTTGAGAGTAATGACTTCACATAGAAAGAGTATGATGATTAAAAGTTGTTGGGAGTTGGCAGACATAGCTTTGGTCATCGTTGCAATTAATAGGGAGTAATAAGGAAAGAGAGGTTTCACACATAAATATATTATTATTGACATCTTTTATGATTGGGAGCACTCATTAAAATATGACATGCTAAAGAGTTGATGTTGGACAAGGAGGACAACGTAATGGGTTATGTTCTCTTATATCTGAGATAAAGTATATTGTCATGGATCGTCCAACATGTTGAGCTTGCCTTTCCCCCTCATGCTAGCCAAATTCTCAGCACCAAGTAGAGATACTACTTGTTCTTCCAAGAACCCTTAAACCAGTTTTGCCATGAGAGTCCACCATACCTACCTATGGATTGAGTAAGATCCTTCAAGTAAGTTGTCATTGGTGCAAAGCAATAAAAATTGCTCTCTAAATATGTATGACTTATTAGTGTGGGAGAAAATAAGCTTTATACGATCTTGTGATGTGGAAGAAATAAAAGCGACGGACTGCATAATAAAGGTTCATATCACAAGGGGCAATATAAAGTGACGTTCTTTCGCATTAAGATTTTGTGCATCCAACCATAAAAGCGCATGGCAACCTCTGGTTCCCTCTGCGAAGGGCCTATCTTTTGTTATTATCCTCTACCTTATACAAAAGTCATGGTGATCTTCACCTTTCCTTTTTACACTTTATCCTTTGGCAAGCACACTATGTTGGAAAGATCCTGATATATATATATATATCTAATTGGATATAGGGGAGCATGAGTTATTATTGTTGACATTACCCTTGTGGTAAAAGGTTGGGAGGAGAAACTATAAGCCCCTATCTTTCTCTGTGTCCGACTAAAACTCCGTAACCACAAGTATTGTGTGAGTGTTAACAATTATGAAAGACTAAATGATAGTTGAGTATGTGGACTTGCTATTAAGCTCTGACATAGACTCTTTCTGATGTTATGATAAATTGCAATTGCTTCAATGACTGAGATTATAGTTTGTTGGTTTTCAATAAAGTTTATGATTCGTACTCTGCATTGTGAATGGATTATTACTTGAACATAAGAAATCATATGGCAATATCTATATATGTTGCTGTTTTGAGAATAATCATGAAGCCTTCATGTCCGTATTTTATTTTATCGACACCTCTACCTCTAAACATGGGGACATATTTATCGTTATCGGCTTCCGCTTGAGGACAAGCGAGGTCTAAGCTTGGGGGAGTTGACACGTCCATTTTTCATCATGCTTTTATATCGATATTTATTGCATTATGGGCTGTTATTACACGTTATGTTACAATACTTATTCCTATTCTCTCTTATTTTACAAGGTTTTTTCTAAGGAGGGAGAATGCCGGCAGCTGTAATTCTGGGCTGGAAAAGGAGCAAATATTAGAGACCTATTCTGCACAACTCCAAAAGTCCTGAAACTCCACGAAAGTCATTTTTGGAAATAATAAAAAATATTGAGCGGAAGAGGTTCACCAGAGGGGGACCCACCTGGCCATGAGGGTGGGGGGCGCGCCCTACCCCCTGGGCGCACCCCCCTACCTCATGGGCCCCCTGTTGGCTCTCCGATGGCCATCTTCTGCTATATGAGGTCTTTCGTCGAGAAAAAAATCATAAGCAACCTTTCGGGACGAAACTCCGCCGCCATGAGGCGGAACCTTGGCGGAACCAATCCAGGGCTCCGACAGAGCTGTTCTGCCGGGGACACTTCCCTCCGGGAGGGGGAAATCATCGCCATCGTCATCTTTCCACAACGCTCCTCTCATTGGGAGAGGGCAATCTCCATCAACATCTTGACCAGCACCATCTCCTCTCAAAACCCTAGTTCATCTCTTGTATCCAATTCTTGTCTCCAAGTCCGGGATTGGTACTAGTAGGTTGCTAGTAGTGTTGATTACTCCTTGTAGTTGATGCTAGTTGGTTTATTTGGTGGAAGATCATATGTTCATATCCTTTATGCATATTAATACCCCCCCCCCCCCGATTATGAACATGAATATGCTTTGTGAGTAGTTACGTTTGTTCCTGAGGACACGGGAGAAGTCTTTCTATTAGTAGTCATGTGAATTTGGTATTCGTTCAATATTTTGATGAGATGTATGTTGTCTAGCCTCTAGTGGTGCTATGTGAATGTCGACTACATAACACTTAACCATTATTTGGGCCTAGAGGAAGGCATTGGGAAGTAATAAGTAGATGATGGGTTGCTAGAGTGACAGAAGCTTAATCCCCAGTTTATGCGTTGCTTCATAAGGGGCTGATTTGGATCCATATGTTTCATGCTATGGTTAGGTTTACCTTAATACTTTTGTTGTAGTTGCGGATGCTTGCAATAGAGGTTAATCATAAGTGGGATGCTTGTTCAAGTAAGAACAGCACCCAAGCACCGGTCCACCCACATATCAAATTATCAAAGTACCGAACGCGAATCATATGAACATGATGAAAACTAGCTTGACGATATTCCCATGTGTCCTCGGGAGCGCTTTTCTCCATATAAGAGTTTGTCCAGGCTTGTCCTTTGCTACAAAAAGGATTGGGCCACCTTGCTGCACTTTATTTACTTTTGTTACTTGTTGCTTGTTACAAATTATCTTATCACAAAACTATCTGTTACCACTTATTTCAATACTTGCAGAGAATACCTTGCTGAAAACCGCTTATCATTTCCTTCTGCTCCTCGTTGGGTTCGACACTCTTACTTATCGAAAGGACTACGATAGAACCCCTATACTTGTGGGTCATCAGCCGGTAGTTGTTGTGCACAACTTCTATGGATGAGGCAAACTTTAAAGGATTACGGTGTCATTTGTGACAAAGTGCCTCTTTGGTGTGACAACGAAAGTGCCATCAAGATTTCTCTCAACCCGGTGCAACACTTCAAGACGAAGCATATTGAGATTCGGTATCACTTCATCCGGTATCATATTAGGCGAGGGGAGATCGAGCTCAACTATGTCAACACTCTTGATAACCTTGCAGATATCTTCACGAAGCCCTTGGATGAAGCAAGATTTCGCGAGTTAAGGCATGAGCTAAATATCATTGATTCGAGCAATGTGACTTGAACCCTTGCACACCCCACCATACTCAACGTGTTATCTTGTTTAGGTGTAGGCATGGACATAGGGGGAGTGTTGTACTCTCAATGGACTCTCCTTCCCCCCATTATGCATAAATTGATCAACTCTTTCACATTAGCCATTGTTGATGGTACTTGTGTTTCAAAGACGAGTTTTGGTCATGGGCCCAAGGATAATTCTTCGCGGTGCCATACCAACTAACTCATACATAGGTGGCTCCGGCCACCGCCCTCTCCTTGGAGAGGTTGTATTGCATGTTTAGTCCTTGTTGTCTCTTGCCTTTCTTTCTTCGTGCCGGGCTTGCGTGTGTTGTCTCGCGGGTTAGCTCTTTGGTGTTGAGGGAGTCCTAGACTAAGGGGTCCTCGGGCGTCCGGCTTGTTATCCATTGGGTCGGACTGATGGGTTGTGAAGACATGAAGGTCGAAGACTATACCCGTGCCCGGATTGGACTCTACTTGGCGTGGAAGGCAAGCTTGGCAACCGACTATGTAGATTCCTTCTTATGTAACCGACTCCATGTAACCCTAGATCTCTCCGGTGTCTATATAAACCGGAAAGCGTAGTCTGGATAGATAGACACATTACCATAGTCATACAGGCTAGGCTTCTAGGGTTTAGCCATTACGATCTCGTGGTAGATCAACTCTTGTAATACTCATATTCATCAAGATCAATCAAGCGGGAAGTAGGGTATTACCTCCATAGAGAGGCCCGAACACAGGTAAACATCGTGTCCCCGTCTCCTGTTACCATCGATCCTAGACGCACAGTTCGGGACTCCCTACCCGAGATCCGCCGGTTTTGACACCGACATTGGTGCTTTCATTGAGAGTTCCATTGTGCCGTCGCCAAGAGGGTTGATGGCTCGCCTTGTTGTCAAGGATAATATCATCTCCAGAGGAGCGCTGGCCCCAGGCCAAATTCTCCGGCTGGGCGGCTTCGTCATGACCGCCAGTTCGGCCCTTAAGCCGACGATGACCTCTCAAGTCGTCGAAAATCGCCTCCGCATTGATCCCGAATACTCCGCTCGGATGGATCCGACGGAGTTATCATCGTTGAACGAACTCCTGGATCGCATGATCGCCTTGGGGGTCGCTACAGACTATGATCGGGTTGGGCTTAAACCCGACCAGATAGAAATTAAAACTCCATCGATCACCCACCAGATAGCGGTAGTCGAGGAGCGAAACAACTCTTCTGCTATATTGAAGACAAACTATGTTCGGATCTCCGATCTTGAAGGGTCGGATATTCTCCATCAGAAAGGCATGTCTCGCCCTCCGAACATAGAGTCGGACGATGAGCCTAAAAATCAGCCAATATCCCGGAGCCCGAACTGTGAGGTCCGGTTGATCTTCAAACTCTGGATCCAAAATCGGGTCAGGGTTCGGATTTAATTCCGCCCACCCACTCGGACATAGACACTCTCATGAGCATCAAACAACAGTCTCAGGAAACGGTCCACTACTTCTGGGCCAGATTCCTCCTTGTCAAACATAAGGTAAAGGATTGTCGCGACGAAGACGCGATAGCAGCATTTTGCAACAACTGCGCGGACGAAGGTATCCTCAACGCCATTAATCGCCACCGCGTACTAAAGTTTGCTGACTTAGCAACTATTGTACACAAGTGCAGCATGATGGAAAGCGCCTGGAAAACTCAGGCAGCTTGCTGGGAACCGTCGATCCCAACTCAACTCCTCATAAAAGCAAAGAGGACGCACCCCCGTGGCACGCCCAGCCCAACGGTCAAAAAACATAAACCCATTACGCTGCACGGCACTATTCTGGAGGGATGGCTCAATGGCCCATGCAAAATACATACAACGCCAGACACCGTGGCAACTCACAGCCTTAGAGCATGTTGGATACTTCGGCATGTAGCCAAGAGCGGCGAGGACATCCTTATCAAGGACACCCCAGAACAGCACCCTCCAGAAAAAGACGACACAAGGGTATTGACGGTCTTCGAGACATTCGCTTCAAACAACAAGCGTAAAAGGGAACTGCGCGATCTCGCTGAAGCCTGCCAGGTCACCGCAATTGACCCCTAGAACGACACGGCCATAACCTTTAACGCTAGTGACGAACCTACATATAGAACAGTCTGAGCGCCAACCGCGTTAGTCCTCAGTCCCATCATGGACGGTTTTCGACTTACAAAAGTCCTCATGGACGGCGGCGGCGGACTAAACCTCATTTACGAGGAAATGCTCCATAATATGAAAATAGACAGGAGCTGCATCGAGAAAAGCACCACAACCTTTCGAGGTATCATTCCTAGTCGGGAAGCGCGGTGTGCAGGAAAAATTACACTTGATGTGGTGTTCGGCACGCCGGAGAATTATCGGTCCGAAGAAATATCTTTCCAGGTGGCCCCTTTCAATAGTGGATATCATGCCCTGTTAGGGCGAGAGGCCTTCATGCGCTTTCAAGCTGTACCTCATTATGGGTATATGAAGCTAAAAATGCCCGGGCCTAATGGAATAATCACCCTTGTCAGCGATCCGGATATAGCACTCCGCGCCGAGAACAAAACCGCATCCCTGGCCCTCGAGGCATTATCAGAGGCCCTTGCGGCCGAAGAATTAACCGCACTACGCTCCACTGTGGATAGGGACGATGTGATCCTGGACAAACGACCCAAATCCACTTCCTTCAAGCCAGCAGAAGAAATAGTCAAATTTCAAGTCCATCCAACAGACCCGAAGAAGACAGCATCTATCGGAGCGCAAC
This sequence comes from Aegilops longissima, assembly GCA_021605205.1. NCBI lineage: Eukaryota > Viridiplantae > Streptophyta > Magnoliopsida > Poales > Poaceae > Aegilops > Aegilops longissima. Next base: position 451,927,935 of record CM038681.1, on the reverse strand, counting down.
TCAGCACCACAGTCGACGCCTCACTCCGAGAATTCTTGCGCGAAAACTGGGATATATTCACCTGGCACCCCTCGGATATGCCAGGAATCCCGCGCGAGTTGGCCGAACACAGCCTCAACATACTGAAGGGATACAATCCGGTCAAACAAACACTGCGGCGCTTTTCTGAACCCAAACGATAAGCTATGGGGGAAGAGCTGGCCAAACTTATCGAGGCCGGATTCATTAGAGATATTAAACATCCGGACTGGCTGGCAAACCTGGTAATGGTACCAAAGAAGGATAAATCCTAAGCGCATGTGCGTCGATTTCAAAGACCTTAACAAGGCTTGCCCTAAGGATCCCTTCCCCCTCCCTCGCATTAATCAAATCATTGACGCTACCGCAGGACACGACTCGCTGTGCTTCCTTGATGCATATTCCGGATACCATCAAATCAAAATGAAGGAGTCCGATCAAGCCTCAACAGCATTCATTACGACATACGGGCCGTTTTGCTTCAATACCATGCCTTTTGGGCTTAAGAACACCGGTGCCACCTACCAGCGCATGATCCCAACATGCCTCGAAAAATTGATCGGCAAGACAGTGGAGGCTTACGTGGACGACGTCGTCATCAAAACTAGACACGTCGAATAGACGATTTGCGTCTCACATTCGACAACCTCCGCACATACGACATCAAGCTTAACCCAGAAAAGTGTGTCTTCGGTGTCCCCGCCGGAAAACTGCTGGGCTTCATCGTTTCCAACAGAGGGATTGAAGCAAATCCAGCCAAAATCCAAGCTCTGTCATAATTGGCTACGCCAATCGAACTTAAACAGGTCCAAAAACTTGCTGAGTGCATGGCAGCTTTAAGCCGCTTTATCTCCAGGTTGGGGGGGAAAGGCGCTGCCACTTTATCGCCTTCTACGGCACACCGATAACTTCAAGTGGACAGACGCGGCGACGGCCGGACTGGAAGAAATAAAAGCCCTTCTGGCAAGCAACCCAATCTTGGCCGCGCCAAATGTCTGCGAACCAATGCTCCTATATATATCGGCAACACACCAGGTGGTGAGCACCGTACTCGTCGTCGAGCGAGAACAGGACGGACATAAATTTCCGCTCCAAAAGCCGGTATACTATGTATCGACCGTCCTCACACCATCCAAATCCCGGTACCCTCACTATCAAAAGATAGCATATGCAGTCTTCATGGCATCTCGAAAGCTACGACACTACTTTCAGGAGTGTTCGATCACTGTGGCTTCTGAAGTGCCCCTCAATGATATAATAAACAACCGGGATGCCACGGGCAGGATTGCCAAATGGGCCATTGAGCTCCTTCCATTCGACATCATGTACAAACCATGTTGAGCCATCAAACCCCAAGTTCTGGCTGACTTTGTAACCGAGTGGACAGAGGCCGAACTCCCTAAAGAGTACGGCGCGTATTCCAACTGGGTTATGCATTTTGATGGCTCCAAAATGTTGGCGGGGCTAGGAGCAGGCGTTGTATTAACATCCCCACGGGAGATATCGTCTAGTACGTACTCCAAATATTATTCACAGACTCCAACAACGCAGCCGAATACGAGGCCTTGCTACATGGCCTTCGGATGGCCGTATCAATGGGAATACAACGCCTGGAGGTGTGCGGGGACTCAAACCTCGCAATATCCCAAATTAATGGAGACTTTGATGCCAAAGATCCAAAGATGGCAGCTCATCGCAACACCGTCTTAAAGATGTCGGCTCGGTTCGAGGGGCTCGAATTTCATCACATCGCCCGCGAAAGTAATCAGGTGGCAGACGTCCTTGCTCCCATCGGCGCTAAGTGCGACTCCGCCCCACCTAACATCTTCCTCGAAAGGCTCTTTAAGCCATCCGTGGTGTGGCAAGGGGGAGACAGCAACGACAGTCCTGCTCCGAACACAACCACAGATAGCGAAGATGCCGATATCATCGGAGGCTCAGCCACCGAAATAACACCATCGGCCCACCTCATTATGGCAGTCATTGCCCCATGGACCGAACCATTCTTGGCCTACCTTAATAGGAAGGAGCTCCCAGAAGATCAGAACGAGGCTCGACGCATTGTCTGGCGTTCGAAGGCCTATAAAGTTCACGAAGGAGAGCTCTACAAGAAAAGCACTACCGGAGTCCTTCAAAGGTGTATCTCCGAGGAGGAAGGGAGGCAACTCTTGGCATAAATTCACGCCGGTCTCGGGGGGCACCACGCCGCAGCCAGGGCACTTGTCAGCAAGGCCTTTCGAACAGGATTTTATTGGCCTACGGCCCGAGCAGACGCGCAGGACCTCATCCAGCGTTGTGTGGGATGCCAACTCTTCGCCAACCAAAGCCATATGCCCCCAACCGCCCTACGAACAATCCCCATTACATGGCCCTTTGCGGTCTAGAGCTTGGACATGGTTGGACCCCTTAAAGGGGGAAGCCATAAGAAAAAATATCTGCTGGTCATGGTGGATAAATTCACCAAGTGGATAGAGGCTAGGCCAGTTAAAACGGCCGAGTCCGGACCGGTGATTGCATTTATATCCAATGTGGTGCACCGTTATGGTGTCCCGCACAGCATCATCACCAACAACGGTTCCAATTTCACAGTCGATGAGGTAAAAACCTGGTGTGCTAATCTAGGCATTAAGCTCGATTATGCCTCTGTCTACCACCCGCAAACAAACGTTCAAGTCGAACGAGCCAATGGTCTTATTATGAGCGGCATCAAACCCAGGCTAGTGCGGTCTTTGAAAGAATCAGACAAGCACTGGGTTGAGGAGCTCGACTCCGTATTCTGGGGGCTGCGGACCACGCCCAACCGTGCTACCGGATACACACCTTTCTTCATGGTGTATGGGGCAGACGCTGTATTACCCTGCGATATTATACATAGCTCACCTCGAGTGCGTATGTACGAAGGGAAAGAGGCTGAGTTGGATCGGCAGGACAGCCTAGATGCCCTGGAGGAGGAGCGCGACGTCGCCAAAGCCCGTTCAGCATTTTATCAACAGCAGGCTCGAAGATATCAAAGCAGAGAAGTACGGGCCAAAACTTACAATGTTAGCGAACTCGTTCTAAGCTTGCCGGAGAAGAAAAAGGACAAACTCAAGCCCAAATGGGAGGGTCCCTTCATAATTGACGAAGTTCTTACCGGAGGAGCGTACCGTCTTCGTGATTCATCAGACAATCGCCTAGAGCCGAACCCCTGGAACGCAGCCAGACTCCGAAGGTTCTATGCCTAGCGCCGAATTCTTTGTTAGTCTCCCTCTCGCCTTGTTTCCACTATTTTTTCTCTCTTTTACACCTTTTTCGCGTTAAATCTCTCATACGGCTTGACCGAACACTGTCGACGTACACATCTTTACATATGTACGCCAATTATGCCTGGGGGCTTCTTGTACAGAAGCTTTTCATTATTCACTGAGCATCAAGCTCTTCACATATGAGTTTTTCCATATGTACCTTTTCCTCGCCATTATATGCATCGATATGAATTAAGCTTTTGCCAAGCTGGGTTGCCTGGCTCCTATGCTTATGCCCTACGTTCCCGTTAGTTCGGCTAGGGCATAAAGGGAGCACCTCTGCGATTGTTACTGCCGGGTCATCCGGATGTGTACCTCAAACTGGGTGAAGCCAAAAGCTAGCGTTCTTAAGGGAATATTCGGTCAGCGAATTAAAGATATTTTCTGTACTCACTCCATTACGAACCCCTAGAAGCTGTACACGCTGTGATCTTCACATCACAATTCGGACATGTATCCTAATGCATGCACACCCAGGGAAAGGAACCCTTAACGGAACTATTCTCTCTGGAAGATGTTTCTTACTATTTCAATGTGATATAACATAACTAGCAGAATACAACATGTTTGTTCAAGCAACTATGACCCCCACGCCTAGTTTTCCAGGCATACCCCGGTCTATGCCGCCGCGAGGGCATTCGGAAACACTCCACACCATCGAGTCTGGAGGTTGAAGCGAAAAGGTCTGCCATGACAAATGCTATACAATTCAACTAGAATTACATAGGGTAAGGAAAGTACATAGTCACTTGGACTCAAACACTTCCTTCTCTATACCGTCCAACAGGCGGTCTAACTTACAATCCTGTTGGGAATATTTGGCGGCCACCTCTACTTGGTCATACACTAAACTAACAGGAATTTCTTCCCCATTCGACCCTAGCGGTCCGACCCGAGCCATGTGATTAGGATCAAGCTTGGTACATCGAGTTTTAACCATGGCCCAAGCCTCTCGCGCACCCTCTCGACAGGCCGATATCTTCCATAGTTGGATACGCCGCCACGCTCCTTTGAACAGCTCTACAGGCTCCTCCATACTTCCTAGAGGGGAGGCGGATGGCCACAGGGCCTTGGCAACACTCCGCATCGCCAGCCGCGCCTGTTCGTGCACTTGCGATAGCCTTTGCAGCAGATCACTTAATGATCCGGACACCTCCTCTTCAGGATGGCCCGTCAATATACCTGCAATTATAATTATATCAGTTCCATCCATCTCTGAACTACTTTAACAATAGTTCGGACACATACTGAATATGCCGCCCCGCAGGTTCTTGTTCTCCTTCACGGAATCGGCTAGCTAGGCCCGCACATCCTTCAGCTCTTCGCCTAGCTTGGTTTTGCAATCCTGGAGCTAGTTTTTCTCAACAATGGCCTGCTTCAGCACACGTTCGCCCGTAGCATGTAGCCTCTTGGTTTCTTGTTCATTCGCTTGCGCGACTTCCAGCGCCTCTTTGAGTTCCTTGACAATCATGTCATGATATAGGCAGGACTGATAGCATTAATGGCATATGATTATATTTTCTTGATGGAGGGGAATATTACCAGGCGACGCCTTTTTAGACTTTTCCAGTTGGGCGGTAGCAGCATTTAGCTGTGCCCGACATTGTTCCAGCTCTTGGGTTAGCAGGTTGTTCTTCTCTGTAAGAACCTGGTCATACAACGGTCCTTAAATCAGTTGTACCAACTGCTTCAGTCCCGGGGGCTACTGGCATTTGGCTATCCTATTCGGACAAAGAAAACTTACCCGCACATCTGTTAAATGCTGCTTTGTGGCTCTACTAAGCCTGTTTCGAGCAGCACGGATGTATGCATCTGCTGAACTGAAGGCATTGAATGCCTCTTCCGAGAACTTAGGGTCTCGTAAAAATAGCTCTGTAGCGCCGATGATTCATGGCGCTCTCCACTTCCGAGTTGGTAACAGACATATTCTCTGAACCCTCGGCCGAAAGACAGTCCAACATTGTTCCCATATCAGCTCCCGTCTCGCCGACGGGGTATAAATCCCGGGCGCTGGGAGTACGGCCGGCCAGACCCTCGGACATAGTCCGGTGAACCTTTTTCCTGGTGCCAGACAAACGTATAAGTTGCAGTTGGGTGTGACTACTAAAGTATACCTTCAAATATCTACCTCTTTGACGAGGGACCGGTCGTGTCTTCGCCGACCTTCCTTTTAGAGGCCTTGCTTGGCGCTGGAGCTGCCCTCTTTGGAGCCGCCCCCGGAGTAGCGTGACGCGCCGAACGCCTCCCCTGTGGAGCACGATGCAGTGCGATGGGTGAGGCGGTGCGAGGAAGCTCTTTCGAGCAAGACTTTTTCTTGATAACTTACGTGGGAAGCAGGAAGAAGACCAGGGTAATCAGCGATAATGGCCACTTCCGTGCCATCGTAGCTCGCCTGATAAAACACCCCTTCCGCGAGTAACACGAATATATCCGGGTCTTCTTCAAACCCAGGATCCAGCTCCCGGTTGTGATTCCCAGGCTGTGGGGCGGGGCTGTAAAACCCCTCGGTGATTTTTTGCCAACGCTGTCATAAGCGGATTAGAAATTTATCAAAGGTAATCCGGGAAGCAGAATGAGTAGAGCAGAAGGATTGGGGCTTACCCAACTGGGAAGATCGTACATAGAATATCCATCTCTGCGATTGATGCGAAGAAATTCCTCTTCCTCCCCTTTGAACAGCTCGGCCAGCCTCTTGGTTAGAGCGGCGGGGGTGTCCGAACCTTTCCGACCACAGCGGGAGGCGTCGTCCTCCCCGTTGTAATGCCACATTGGGAGCCCTCTATATTGAAGCGGCTGAACCCCTCGCACTGTGGAGACCACCATTACCTCAACCATTGTTAATTCGGACTGGGCGAGCGTCTTTATCTTGCTCAGGAGCTGACGAACCTCCGCATTGTCATCCTCTTCAAGGCTCCGGGGACGCCAACTATGGTGTTTATTTAGCGGAACGCTTGCAAATTCAGGGAGACCCTTTTGAACTGGGTCAGGAAGTACAACGTCCTCGATGTAGAACCATTCAGAAGGCCATTCCTTTGATGCCCACATTGGTGTGCCGGACAGGTATCCGGTATCGGCGATGCGCCACACTTCAGCTCCGCCCACTTCAAATATTGACCCCTCATGGTTGCGCGGGACAAGACAGAACAATTTTCTCCATAGTTCAAAATGGGCTTCAACACCCAGAAATAACTGGCATAGAGCGACGTAACCTGCGATGTGCAGGATAGAGGCGGGAGTGAAGTTGTGCAGTTGGAGGCCATAATATTCCAGAAGCCCTTGGAGGAATGGATGGACTGGAAATCCGGCGCCTCTTAGCAAATAGGGGACGAAGCACACTCGCTCCCCCCCAGATGGATTGGGGAAGTCCTCCGCCTGAGTCACGCCATTGAAGGAGGCCGACCCTGCTCGAACACGGACCAGATTCGCGGGAGGAAGAAATCTCTGCGTTTGCAACTTTGCTAATTGACTATGCGACACAGAGCACTTCTCCCACTCGCTTCTCTTTGGGCTGGAACGGGAGGAGGAGCTGGGAATGTTAGCCATGTTGGAATGGTTTCTCCTGGTAGTCTCCGGGGATTTTCTCAGCGTAGTGTCGCCTGGATCTAAGATCCAATATCTTTAAATAGGCGCTCTCCCTTGTGTGGACAGGGTGTTATTCGCAAAAATACCCTGACTTTCCGCATTCACTCGACATGTGGAAGACGAAGTTATTAGCGCACAGAAGCCGAGGGGAGCAATATTGGATCAACGGCTGAATATATTACTTGGAGAAGGAACCCGCCTTGCAACGCCGAAGACAAACTGCGTGCCGAACACCTCGTCGTTGAAGCCTGGTTCGGGGGCTACTAAGGGATTCCTGGACTAAGGGGTCCTCGGGCGTCCGGACTGTTATCCATTGGGCCGGACTGATGGGCTGTGAAGACATGAAGGCCAAAGACTATACCCGTGTTCGGATTGGACTCTACTTGGCGTGGAAGGCAAGCTTGGCAACCGACTATGTAGATTCCTACTTATGTAACCGACTCCATGTAACCCTAGATCTCTCCGGTGTCTACATAAACCGGAGAGCGTAGTCCAGATAGATAGACACATTACCATAGTCATACAGGCTAGGCTTGTAGGGTTTAGCCATTACGATCTCATGGTAGATCAACTCTTGTAATACTCATATTCATCAAGATCAATCAAGCAGAAAGTAGGGTATTACCTCCATAGAGAGAGCCCGAACCTGGGTAAACATCGTGTCCCCCGTCTCCTGTTACCATCGATCCTAGACGCACAGTTCGGGACCCCCTACCCGAGATCCACCGGTTTTGACACCGACAGGTGTGTCCGTTCGCTTGAAGGTTGCATTGCAAAGACCCTTTTCTTCTCTGTTTTCGTAACTTGCATTTTCTTGGGTCCATGGTACTATCGTGGTTCGCCACGGTACTACCGCAGGAGCTGCGCATGGTACTACCGCACCCAGCACGGCAGTAATTTTTTACTGCCGCTGGAGGAGCGGTACTACCGCCCACGTTGTGGTATCCGCCCGGGTGGTACTATCGCGATGACATGCGGTACTACCGCGTTGACACGAGCGCGTGGGGGTTAAGAGCGGGCAGGGGGAGTTCTAACTCCCCCATACCCATTCAACTCTTTCTCCCCATGTCGTCTCTCTCTCTCTCTCCTGCCCAAGAACGGCGCCGGAGAACCTCGCCGGATCTCCGTCTCCGGCCGCTCTCCTCGCATTCCGTCCAGTGGGAACGTTCCCCACCACATCCTCTTGCCATGGAACAAGGTTTCTCCCCAAATCCCTCTCTCTTTTGTTCATTCTTTTGCTTCTAGGTTTTTGGGGAGATGCATGTTGTTCTTGAGATTTTAGGCCAAATCTTTGCAAGAGTAGCTAGGATGTAGAAGAGTAGTAATGCATAGAAATGGTACTTGGTATGTTGCCCCTTGGTAGATTTGATCAACCGTAGTACCACTCCGTTGTCACGGTTGTGCACAGATCCATTTGTGGTTCGGATCTGGCCGCATGCGGTACTACCGCACCACTCATGCGGTACTACCCCTCGTACGGTACTACTGCTCCTCACGAGCGGTACTACCGCGCGAGGCGCGGCACTAAAATTTTACTTCCGCTCCAAGGCACGGTACTACAGTAACTAGGAGCGGTACTAAAATTTTAGTTCCGCGCATACATGCGGTACTACAGTTGGTGTCAACTCTCGCACGTGGCAATTACGCAATGCTAGTTCTACTTGTTTCACCTGTTTTGCTGTGGTCTTTGCTTTGATCCTTCTCGCTTCCCTTGCGTGGTTTTGTGTTTTGTGTCATAGGTGGTGGCTCTGGTGCCCATGCACGCTGTTCCAATCGAAGCCGTGACACGGGCTCCAAGCGGTTGCACAACCAAGATGAAGCTCCAGAGGGCTCCAATGCCCCCCAACGTAGGACTAAGACTACCGCCACCAAGAATAAAGAACCTTCCATGGGCATGGATGAGATACCACTTGCGGATTTTGTCACCCGAAGGAAGATCAACCCCTATGTGAATTCTCGTGCCAACTTCAGAAGGAATGATCTATTCTGGACCAAGCAGCAGAATCTCATTTATCTGGATGTGATCAAGGCCAAGCAGAACATCTATGTGGATGTGCACTGGATTGACATGAATCATATGAGGTAGGATAAGCATCGTGCCTATTTTGGTGAGGCTTTGGATCTGGTGGAGCAGTTTGGCATTGAGGATGTGATCTCTTTCCACCTGGACTTTGACCCTGAGATTGTGGCTCAGTTCTTTGCCTCGGTACATTTCCATCATGTTGAGGAACGGACCATGACCTGGATAACCAATGGACAGCGGATGACTGCTACATGGAAGGACTTCATGGATTTGCTTCAGGTTCCTGATGAGGGGCTCAACACGCCCGTTGGTGTACGCCCTCATGCCAATCCCGAGTCAGCCAACAAGAACAAGCTTCAGCCCTACTATGCTGAGAAGTTGCTTCCCAGTGGCAAGAAGGCGTGGGTGCTGAACTCATTCCTTGACATCATGTATCGCATCTTCCGCAACTCGCTCTTTCCACGCATTGGTGACAAGGACAAGGTGCATGCCTATCTTGTGGATATGATGCTCATTTGTGAGGAGGCGCGTCATTCTCAGACGCAACAACTTGATGTCTCACATATCATGTGGTGCGAGCTTCGGTTTGCGGTGTTCAAACGTAAGGTACTCATCTATGGACCTTACCTGTTTCTATTGATCTCGAAGACTTGGGAGAAGCTCTATCCCGATGATGAGTTTCTTGCTCCTGACTAGACTCGTCATGAGCCCATCAAGCTCCGTGTCAAGACCCAGTGGGCCAACACTACTACCCGTGCTGAGGTAGCGGCTGCTCAGATGGATGTGGATGAGGATGAGGTTGAGGGGGAGGACGCTGATGAGGATAGCTCTGTTGGCTACTCGCCTTCATCTTCAAAGCCCTCTTGGACTAAGAAGCTGAAGAACAAGATGAAGGCTCTGTTCTTCATGCAGGCCAAGGGGCAGTACAGGTCTCATGTTGCTCAGAAGGAGAGTCGCCGCCGCGACAAGCGGATCTTGAGGACATTAGGCGAGGAGATATCCAGTGGGTCTGAGAAGCACATCACGACAGAGGCAGAATGGATGGCGAAGCAGGGCTACAAGTGGACTGATTCTGAGGAGGACAAGGAGGAGACTGTCACTGCTACCGAGTCTGACGAGGAACGTGACAAGTGATCGCTTCAGCTTGAGCCACCACTTGTGTCGTAGGTGTCCTCTCTGCCTTTTTGGTGTCTCGATGCCAAAGGGGGAGAGAGTGTAGGATTTGCGAGTTGTGTGTCGTGTTTCATCTTATCGCTTTGCTTTCGTTCCGTTGAACCTCGTTTGCTTTGGTTTGGTTTGTGCTTGTGAGACCTTTCTAACATATGGTGTAAGACATATGCACTCTAGCGTACCTTATTGAGCCTATGCTATCTTGTGATCTTTACTTTATGCTCTTAGTTATTATCTTGCTTAGTGTTAGCCTTATTGTTGCAAGATATGCCTTGTCTATAAAATATAGGGGGAGTGTTGATCCTAGTATGTGTGCCGTGCAGTCCAAAGCACTTCTCTAGATAGCACACATCTAGGGGGAGTCCGTCTATATTTTAGAGATGTAGGGTTTGCCCATGTTCTATGTTATCTCCCTTTGTGCAAATCCCGTATTGTCATCAATCCACCAAAAAGGGGGAGATTGTAAGGGCATATTTATCCCTTAGTTGTTTTGGTGATTGATGACAATGCTTTTGCGGACTAATCGTGTGCATTGAGTATTTCAGACATATCATGACTAGGCACAAGACGATTTGATGCCCCTCAAAGACTGTTGAAGACGACGTTTCTCTATGTTTCTTTTCGGTGGATTTGAGTCGTAGGAAAGTCGTACTATTAAGAGGGGGTCCGCTTTGGAAAGGTTTGGGTGGAATCATCACGTACACGTCTACTTCTTTTGCACCACCTTTCCTTTGGATCTTTGGAGCATCCTCCGTTTTTCCATGTCTCTACGAAATGAAGGACTCCTTGCTGAACTGGGGCATGCGGTAGTACTGCTCTTCGGCGCGGTAGTACTGCAGGCCCTTGCGGTAGTACCGCAAGTGCCCATGGTAGTACTGCTCATTGTGGGCGGTAGTACCGTGGCCCCAGGGCAGGCCCAGTGGCTCGAACGGTTGTAGGGGCAGATGTAATTTTTTACATCCGCGCCCTACACGGTAGTACCGTGCCTCAGGTGCGGTAGTACCGCGAGCTCTGGGCAGGCGCGACAACACAAGCGGAAGTAGGGGCGGATGTAATTTTTTACATCTGCGCCCTAAGCGGCAGTACCGCTCCTAGCTTGCGGTACTACCGTGTCGTATTTTTGCATAGATCCCAACTCAGCGGAACTTGCCACGGATGTATTTTTATATGTCTGTGCCTTCCCAAATCTGGACTATCCCTGCCTTGCGGTAGTATCGCAAGGGGGAGTGGTAGTACCGCGCCAGCGGTTCTACCACCCTCTGCTTCATCGCATCAGGGCTGCTTTGGTTCCTGCTGCATGGGCGGTAATACCCTTGGTGCCTCATGGTAATCTTGTGTGCCCTAAGCGGTAGTACCGCCCAGTCTTGATAGTACCTGTGCTTCGTACGCTGAGTTGGTGGATAAAGGTTGGATTTGTTTTTCCACTATATAAGGGGTGTCTTCTTCTCCGAGTGGACTACCTCTTCCACCCCCAAGCTCCATTGTTGCTCCAAGCTCCATTTTCGCCCGATCTCTCTCCCTAGCCAATCAAACTTGTTGATTCTTTAGGGATTGGTTGAGAAAGCCTCGATCTACACTTCCACCAAGAGAAATTTGATTCCCCCCACTAATTCTTTGTGGATCTTGCTACTCTTGGGTGTTTGAGCACCCTAGACGGTTGAGGTCACCGCGGAGCCACATTCCATTGTGGTGAAGCTTCGTGGTGTCGTTGGGAGCCTCCAATTAAGTTGTGGAGATTGCCCCAACCTTGTTTGTAAAGGTCCGGTTGCCGCCTCCAAGGGCGCCAATAGTGGAATGGCGGCATCTCGCATTGTGTGAGGGCGCGAGGAGAATACGGTGGCCCTAGTGGCTTCTTGGGGAGCATTGTGCCTCCACACCGCTCCAACGGAGACGTACTTCCCCTCAAAAGGAAGGAACTTCGGTAACACACCCTAATCTTCACTGGCTCCACTCTTGGTTATCTCGTGCCCTTACTTGTGCAAGATTTTTTGTGTTATATTCCTTGCTTGCTTGTGTGCTTGTTGTTGTTGCATCATATAGGTTGCTCACCTAGTTGCATATCTAGACAATCTACTTTGATGCAAAGTTTAAATTGGTATAGAAAATCTAAAAATTGTTAGTTGCCTATTCACCCCCCCCCCCTCTAGTCAACTATATCGATCCTTTCACTTCTCCTCCTCCTCGTGTTTAGGAGTACTGAACCCACATCTCATATACTTAGTTTTAGTTTTACCAAGTCTAAAACTAAAGTGTCATCTCATAGTGTATATTCTTTGCGGATGATGCGGTGCTAGGCGACAATAGTTGAAGGAGGGTTAGTAGATAGTTAAAATTTCAACACATAACAACAAACAAATTGTGTGAGGAAGTAAGGCATCTCCAACGCTGACCCGTAAACTGGACACCGCATCCATCCGCAGACATGGATGTGGGAGGCAGCCATCCAAAACTACATGCATCTGTTTGGTTGCATTTCAAATGAAATTTAACAAAATTGATCAAATTTGATGTAAACTCAAACAAACCAGACGATATTCACTAAAACTATGATAATTCTTACATAGTACCAGACGATATCTCGTCCGGTGAATGAAAAACATTTTAAAAAACCTAACCCTATACTTCATCAATGACCTCGTAGGCCGTGTCAGACTAGCGGGCGGCTCCTCCATCATCGTCGTCGTCGCCGGGCTTCGGGCGGTAGAAGAGCGCGACCTCGTTGTAGGGCTTCCCGGAAGCCACTTGATGCTCGCGGATTATCCTCTCAGCTTGTTCCCACTCTATACGTAGTGCGGCCACGACCACCGACGATGCGGACGGGGGAAGAGGACAGCGGGCCTTGGACGAGGCAGCGATGGCAGTGGACTCTCGGAGTGACTACTCGTAACCGTACTTGGCTATCTCCTTGTCGAGGCGGCGGATACTGCACTTGCTGGTCTCCGCCGCCGTCTTGGAGCGGTCGAGGGCCCAGGCCATGGCTAGTTCCTAGTCTGTCGTGATGTGTGGCAGTGAGATGTTGGAGTCTATGAACTCTGAATGGCATGTCATGTTGCGCCTGTCCTACCGACGCTGCTCCACCTTGACGGGTCAGGGCGATGGCGAGTGCTGCTCGTCCTTCACGCGTCGGGGCAGCAGTGGCGACTAGAACCGCTCCTTCTTGACGCGTTGTCAGATTTGGACGATGTGGTTGCACGGGGGAGAGCGGCAAGGGGACGCGGGCTCCGGCTTGATGTGGAGGAGCATCTCCGGTGGCGCCGACAGGTTGTTGACGTGGATGAGGGAGCAATAGAGCATTACCTCCATCTGCTACTTGTACTCCTTGACAATCACAGCGTACACCGCATCCTGCGTTGCTGGCTGCTGCTACGGCGGCTGGTCCTCCTTATTGCCAGAGGAGATGACGATCTCCTCCTTCGCCGAGGTGTCGACCACCGATGAGGATGACGACACCCGAGTGCGAGGGTAGCGTTGCCATGAACCACCGGAGCCCGTTCCGGAGTTGCCGCCTGTCGGCGCCGGTGCGCATGACTTGCCCATCGACGAAGTTGTATACGAAGAGGGAAGGTGAGGATGGAGGTGCGGAGCGATGCGTTGAGTGCGATGTGGATGGCGCTGGAGCACGGCTTATATCCTCGGCCAGGCTATGTGAACGGATGAGCCACTTCAATGCGGCGCATCTGCCGGAGTTCTTTTAGCAGGAAGCCGCGTCCGTATTGAAGTGGCGGTTCCCGAGAGGTCGCGTCAGTTAGCGCCGCCCTCCCCTCCGGTCACATAGCGCGACATCAATGTCGGCTACTACATTCTCTAAGCCGACAATGATGCGACACGGGTATACCTGGTCATGGGCCAGGCTTGGCTTGGGCCAGGCCTAAAAAAGCCCACGGCAGAAAACTGAGGCCCAGGCCTACCATCGGGCCTACTTTTCAAACATAAGCCCGGCCCATCTGGTAAAAAGTTGTAGGATCTTGAGAAGAGGTGTCTAGAAGGGGGGTGATTAGACACTAAGTACCAAAGTTGCAGTTTTTAACATTATTAAAGTTTAAGTGGAGTTTAGGCCAAAGTTTAACTTTTGCAATACATAACAAGCAAGCATGCAAAGAGTATATGAGCAGCGGAAAGTAAAGCATGCAACTTGCAAGAAAGTAAAGGGAAGGGATTGGAGGATTCAAACGCAATTGGAGACACGGATGTTTTTGGCGTGGTTCCGATAGGTGGTGATATCGTACTTCCACATTGGTGGAGACTTCAACCCACGTAGGGTAACGGTTGCGCGAGTCCACGAAGGGTCCACGAAGTAGCAACCTTGTCTATCCCACCATGGTCGTCGCCCACGAAGGACTTGCCTCACTAGCGGTAGATCTTCACGAAGTAGGCGATCTCCTTGCCCTTACAAACTCCTTGGTTCAACTCCACAATCTTGTCGGAGGCTCCCAAGTGACACCTAGCCAATCTAGGAGACACCACTCTCCAAGAAGTAACAAATGGTGTGTTGATGATGAACTCCTTGCTCTTGTGCTTCAATGATAGTCTCCCCAACACTCAACTCTCTCTCATAGGATTTGGATCTGGTGGAAAGAAGATTTGAGTGGAAAGCAACTTGGGGAAGGCTAGAGATCAAGATTCATATGGTAGGAATGGAATATCTTGGCCTCAACACATGAGTAGGTAGTTCTCTCTCAGAAATAGTAAGTTGGAAGTGCAGGTTCAGTCTAATGGCTCCCTCCACGAATGAAGAGGAGGTGGAGGGGTATATATAGCCTCCACACAAAATCTAACCGTTACACACAATTTACCAATCTCGGTGGGACCGAATCAACAAACTCGGTCAGACCGATTTTAGTAAACCTAGTGACCGTTAGGGTTTTCGGTGGGACTGACTTGCATCTCGGTGGGACCGATATGGTTAGGGTTAGGGCATAACGTAATCTCGGTGAGACCGATTACACAAACTCGGTGAGACCGATTTTGGTAATTAGCTAACCAGAGAGTTGGTCAGGCAAACTCGGTTGGACCGATTACTCAAACTCGGTGGGACCGATTTTGGTAATAAGTTAACCAGAAAGTTTGCATTGTAATCTCGGTAGTACCGATTCTCAAACTCGGTGAGACCGATTTTGATAGTGGACATACACAGAGAGATTACAATCCCATCTCGGTGAGACCGAGATCCCTATCGGTAGAACCGACTTGCCTAGGGTTTGTGGCAGTGGCTAAGACATCCAAACTCAGTGGCGCCGGAGAGGAAGAATCAGTGGGGCCGAGTTTGACTTTAGGTTTTAGGACATATGTGTGGAAGTGGGAAAGTAGCTGAGGGTTTTGGAGCATATCACTAAGCACATGAAGCAAGAGGCTCATTAAGCAACACCTCATCCCTCCTTGATAGTATTGGCTTTTCCTATAGCCTCAATGTGATCTTGGATCACTAAAATGAAAAATGAAGAGTCTTGAGCTTGAAGCTTTAGCCAATCCTTTGTCCTTAGCATCTTGAAGGAGTTCCGACGTCCTTTAGTCCATGCCACTCCATTGTTGAACTTATTTGAAACATACTAGATAAAAGTGTTAGTCCAACAAGAGATATGTTGACATTAATTACCAAAACCACCTAGGGAGCACTTGTGCTTTCAATCTCCCCCTTTTTGGTAATTGATGACAACATACATCAAAGCTTTAGATAAAGATATAAAGAATAGCAAGTAAAGCTTTGGAAAGACATGTAACAGGCATAGGCTCCCCCTACATGTATGCAATCATGTCAATATGGAATAGAGAAGCATGTGATAGCATAACCATGATAGAGTAGGCAATGTGTTACATGTATCTTGGCCATATGCATCAGAGCAAAGAATATTAAAGAAAATACCTTCATGCCCATGAGTCCTTCTTGCAAACAGTATGTACATCAGCAAGAATTCCTCATACACATGATTGTGATGCATATACTTACCTTGTAGTCTTGAGTTGGCTTAGGATGGAACGAACCTGCATAAACAAGGTTAGATAACACAGATGCACCTACTAGCCAGAGCAAACAAAAGAAACCACAAGAATACCAAGACTGGGATGGCATGTAGAGAGTGAGTACTAAGTACTCCATTGGATTAGACATGTCCCCAAGAGTAAAGATGTGCAATGAATTTAGATGATTTCTTTCCCTTAGATGTCTTGCTCCCCCTGAATCTAGCATGGGATATTTGGAGAAGATAGGGAACAGAAAATCAGAGCTGAAAGATATAAATGAACAGAGCTAATGCAAGCTAATGCAAATAAGCACATATGAACATGTCTTTCCCCTCAAGAAGACATGTGGCATCTCTCCTCTTGAACACCAAGCATCTGGGATCCTTGAGAAATACTATTATCTAGTATTATCTCCCCCTGGGGATCTCTCTCTTTCTCCCTCTAAAGGATCTCTTTCTCCTTCTCTGAGATGTGATCTCTCTCGCTAAATGATAAGCTTTGATGTGATCTCTCTCTCCCCCTTTGACATCAATTTCCAAGAAGGGCTTGATAAAGAAGTTTGAGCTTTCTCTCCCCCGCTGGAATTTGTCGTGAATGGGTTTGATCATTGAGTCACAACCTAAAGCAATGATAAAAATGTGATGCTTGTAGAGGACAAGATTCATTTAGTGGAGCTGGATCAAAAGAAACACAGAATAAGTGGCAAACCATTTTTCCTGTTGTGAAATCGGTGGCACCGAGTGGTATGCTTCGGTGGTACCGAAAGTTTTCGGTTGGACCGAAAATAACAAATCGGTGTAACCGAGTTCATCGCAGAGAAAACACTTGTCACCTCAGCTCACTTGACTAATAATATCTCACAAAGATTTGCAAGAAATTTACTGAAGGAGTTACAATGAATTGGAATGCAGAAAATGCAAAGAAAACAGAAAGAAATCTAGATGAAGTTTTTTTTGAAAGGGGAAACACATATGCATGGGACAAATGCAAAAACTCAGAAAAGAACACAAGGGAACTTCATCTAGAGATGGTCGGTGACAAAGTCACCTATGTTAGAGTATATTGACTTAGGGGTCAAGTGAGATCACTTGATCATATGTCATACTCATCGTTCAAGCTCAAAATGGGGTTGCCATTTTTCGTTTAAGCATCTTGATGTATTCACATCTTGTCGAGTTGCTTTAACTCATGACTTGGAGTAAAGCTTCTCTAAGATGGAATAACATACCTTGGTTGGTGGTGTTGTCCATGTAGTTGAACTTGTGTGAGTTTCTCAAGGTTGATGTAGCTCATCAAGAATTTGGAGCACCACTTGGAATTTGAGTCCATCTACCTACATGGGTTAGTTCGTGCAAGGAAGAGCACTTGTGTATCCAAAAATGACAATCATGAAGCTCAACATAGAATTTGTCAAAAGGATATGTTTAAATGGTTTTGTGCTACCTTGGCTTCAACCACCTTGTGTAGAGACTTGGTGATGTAGAGATTGCTCAAGATATGAGTAGGTTACAACCTCATGGAATTTGATTAAACCAAGTACCTACAAGGGTTAGATAACATGCAAGATACAAATATATCCAAGACATAAGATTTCCATCATAGGTGAGATATCAAGGATTAGGCATAAGCTTATGTCTTGCATGTATCCAATGGAGTTTCTACTCCAAGTTTGAAGCATCAATGATGTTCAATTCTCCTCTTAACCTGCAAAACACTTTCTCATCAAGAGGTTTAGTGAATATATCCGCTAATTGCTTTTCGGTGTGAACATGCTTAAGATCAATGTCACCCTTAGCAACATGATCTCGAATGAAATGATGAAGAACTTCAATATGCTTAGTTCGAGAATGTTGTACGGGATTATGACCAATTTTGATAGCACTTTCATTGTCACAAAGTAATGGAACATGTTTCACATATATCCCATAATCTTTAAGAGTTTGGGTCATCCAAAGTAATTGAGCACAACATGAACCAGCGGCAATGTATTCCGCTTCGGTAGTGGATAAGGATACCGAGTTTTGTTTCTTGGAGGACCAAGACACAAGAGATCTACCAAGAAATTGACAAGTACCCGAAGTGGACTTTCTATCAACCTTGTCACCGGCATAGTCCGAGTCAGAGTAGCCAACAAGATCGAAGGAGGCCCTATTAGGATACCAAATGCCAAAATTTGGTGTATGGATTAAGTATCTCACTATCCTTTTCACGGCCTTAAGATGGCATTCTTTAGGAGCGGCTTGATATCGTGCACACATGCACACACTTAGCATAATATCGGGACGTGAAGCACATAGATATAACAATGAACCAATCATAGAGCGATAAACCTTTTGATCAAACAGTTCATCATCTTTGGTTAAGTCAAGATGTCCACTAGTAGGCATGGGTGTAGACATACCTTTGCATTCTTGCATATTGAACTTCTTGAGTAAGTCCTTGGTGTACTTCGTTTGAGAGACAAAAGTACCTTCCTTAGTTTGCTTGATTTGCAACCCAAGAAAGAATTTGAGTTCACTCATCATTGACATCTCAAACTTCTCCGACATTAGCTTCCCAAACTTTTCACTAAAATGAGGGTTAGTTGATCCAAATATGATACATCAACATAAATGTGGCATACAAATAATTCTTCATTAACCCTTTTAGTAAAAAGTGTGGAATCAATTTTCCCAATTTCAAAGCCTTTTTCAAGAAGAAACTTGGTCAAGCATTTATACCATGCTCTAGGAGCTTGTTTAAGACCATAAAGAGCTTTGTGAAGTTTGTAAACATGATTGGGTTTCTTAGGATTGACAAAGCCGGGAGGTTGCTTAACATAGACTTCCTCCTCTATTTCACCATTTATAAAAGCACTTTTAATGTCCATTTGGTACAAGGTGATATCATGATGATTAGCATAGGCAAGTAAGATCTGAATGGACTCAAGTCTAGCAGCGGAGCATAAGTCTCACCATAGTCCATACCTTCGACTTGTGTGTAGCCTTGGGCGACAAGGCGTGCTTTGTTGCGAACTACTTGTCCATCTTCATCTTGCTTGTTGCGAAACACCCATTTGGTACCAATGGCGTTGTGGTTGTTGTCGGGCTTCTCAACTAATGTCCAAACTTGATTCCTCTCAAAGTTGTGTAGCTCTTCATGCATAGCATTTATCAATCTGGATCTTCAATGCTTCTTCAACCTTCATAGGTTCAATTCTAGAGATGAAAGAATAGTTTTCACAAAAGCTAGCTAAGCGAGTTTTAGGCGAGTGATTCTCCGGTTTGAATGTCATTGTAGATTTTCTCGACGGGATGGTCTTTAGCAATTCTTGCTCGAACTCGTGAAAGCTTTTGCTTGGGTCTTCGTTGAACATCTTCTTCATCTTGTTCTTCTTCTTGGCCTTCCTCATTGTTGGCGTTGTCGTTCTCTTGTCGTGGTGGAGAAGGAGGTCGTTGACGTTCATCTTGATGCACTTCCTCGTTTTCTTCATCTTGGTGTGTCCCACTTGTGGATGCTTCCGTATCAACTCTTGGTTCACCTTGTCGTGAAGTAGAAGCTTCCACTTGAATAGACGAGGTACTCTCCTTCACCTGCGTTGGACGGACCTTGCCAATAGACAAGTCTTGGATTGCTTCCTAAGGGTCTTTGTCTCCTACATCAATCGGAAATTGCTCTATTTGTGAGCCGTTAGATTCATCAAACTTCACATCTACCGTCTCTTCAACCTTTGGGTGAAATTGTTGTAGACACGGTAAGTGTGAGAGTTTGAGCCATAACCTAGTAGGAAACCTTCATGAGACTTAGGAGCAAATTTAGAACGACGATGCTTATCAAGAATGTAGCACTTTGAGCCGAATACTCAAAAGTATCCAACTTTGGGTTTGTTACCGGGGAGGAGCTCGTATGCCGTCTTGCCGAGTAGCTTGTGAAGATACAAGCGATTTGTTGCATGACAAGCTGTCTCAACCGCTTCTGCCCAAAAGTGCTTCGGTGTCTTGTACTCATCAAGCATCGTTCTCGCCATTTCGATGAGCGTCCGGTTCTTCCTCTCAACAACTCCATTTTGTTGAGGTGTGTACGTAGCCGAGAACTCGTGTGAAATCCCTTCTTCGTCAAGAAAGGTGTCCACATTTGCGTTCTTGAACTCCGTTCCATTGTCGCTGCGAACCTTCTTGATCTTTACTTCAAATTGATTTTGGGCCTTTCTAGCGAAGTTTTTGAAGATCTTTTGGACCTGCGATTTATCATCGAGAAAGAACACCCACGTAAATCTTGAAAAATCATCAACTATAACTAGACCAAAAGAATTTCCACGAGACTCTTGTAGGAGTTGGGACCAAAGAGATCCATGTGAAGTAGCTCGAGTGGCCTCTTTGTGGTCATGATGTTCTTCACGGATGCCTTCCTCCAACCTGTTTACACCTTGACAAGCCTTGCAAAGTATCAAATATGACATCGTTAACTCCAAGGATATGATTCCCTTTAATAAGCTTGTCAAGGTTTCTCATGCCAATGTGACCTAATCGTCTATGCCATAACCATCCTTTTGAGGATTTAGCAACGAAGAAAGTTTTAGGTTGAGCCTTTTTAGTGAAATCAACAATGTATAGATCACCTCTACGCACACCGGTAAAGACCATTTTATGATTTTCTCGATGAAACACTTGGCAATCAATTTCAGTAAATAGGACATTGAAACCGAAATCAGCAAGTCTAGATACTGAAAGTAAGTTGTAACCAAGAGATTCAACGAGCATGACATTTTGTATGGAGCTATCATGTGAGATGGCCACCTTACCAAGACCAACCACCTTACCCTTTGAGTTGTCATCGAAAGTGACAAACTTTCGAGGACTATCATTTTCAGCAAGCTCACGAAACATGTCTTTATCTCCGGTCATGTGATCGGTACATCCACTATCAAACCCATTCCTTTCCTCCTGACATATATCCCCGAAGATTTTCCATAAGACCAAAATGTCTCATTGCATCATCAAGATCGAAGTCACTATCATCATCCTCATCATAGTATCCATGTTCAACATCGTCATGTGGTGGATCAAATCCTAGAGAGGGTAATTCATTAGAGTGAGTTTGACACAGATCTTGCTTATGAATTCTTATAGCTTCGGAAATAATATCACTAATAATTCCAACATCTCCTTTGGCACGCATAAGGTCGGTAAGTTCAAATAGACGATCACCAAACATAGGATCACTAGTATTAATTTTACTTAAGGCAATACACCTATAGAGAATTTCATCTAGATTTTTCAAGGAATAATTTGGAAAGCGTTCCTCAAGAAATTTCCATATAGTGTAGGCACACTCAAAAGTAGGCAGGATTCTAATCAAGTTTCTAGGCAAGCCTCTAGTGATAAGATTAACAGTTCTAAGATTCCTAGTCATGTCAATAGATTCATCAAGGGTACGATGCATAGGATCAACATGAGGAGCACAAGGGCTAGCAATGTACTTGTTCAAATGATATTGATTGAAAATTACAAGCATCTCATTTTTCCACTCATGAAAATACTCTCCATCAAGAATAGGCACTCTATGACTAAGACTCCCCGAAGTAGACTCATCCATCTTCCTCCAATGGTGATTACCAATGTAATGGAGACCAATGCTCTGATACCACTTGTAGGATCTTGAGAAGAGATGTCTAGAGGGGGGGTGATTAGACACTAAGTACCAAAGTTGCAGTTTTTAACCTTATTAAAGTTTAAGTGGAGTTTAGGCCAAAGTTTAACTTTTGCAATACATAACAAGCAAGCATGCAAAGAGTATATGAGCAGCGGAAAGTAAAGCGTGCAACTTGCTAGAAAGTAAAGGGAAGGGATTGGAGGATTCAAACGCAATTGGAGACACGGATGTTTTTGGCGTGGTTCCGATAGGTGGTGCTATCGTACTTCCACTTTGGTGGAGACTTCAACCCACGTAGGGTAACGGTTGCGTGAGTCCACGAAGGGCTCCACCCACGAAGGGTCCACGAAGTAGCAACCTTGTCTATCCCACCATGGTCGTCGCCCACGAAGGACTTGCCTCACTAGTGGTAGATCTTCACGAAGTAGGCGATCTCCTTGCCCTTACAAACTCCTTGGTTCAACTCCACAATCTTGTCGGAGGCTCCCAAGTGACACCTAGCCAATCTAGGAGACACCACTCTCCAAGAAGTAACAAATGGTGTGTTGATGATGAACTCCTTGCTCTTGTGCTTCAAATGATAGTCTCCCCAACACTCAACTCTCTCTCATAGGATTTGGATCTGGTGGAAAGAAGATTTGAGTGGAAAGCAACTTGGGAAGGCTAGAGATCAAGATTCATATGGTAGGAATGGAATATCTTGGCCTCAACACATGAGTAGGTAGTTCTCTCTCAGAAATAGTAAGTTGGAAGTGTAGGTTCAGTCTGTTGGCTCTCTCCACGAATGAAGAGGAGGTGGAGGGGTATATATAGCCTCCACACAAAATCTAACCGTTACACACAATTTACCAATCTCGGTGGGACCGAATCAACAAACTCGGTCGACCGATTTTAGTAAACCTAGTGACCGTTAGGGTTTTGGTGGGATGACTTGCATCTCGGTGGGACCGATATGGTTAGGGTTAGGGCATAACGTAATCTCGGTGAGACCGATTACACAAACTCGGTGAGACCGATTTTGGTAATTAGCTAACGGAGAGTTGGTCGAGCAAACTCGGTTGGACCGATTACTCAAACTCGGTGGGACCGATTTTGGTAATAAGTTAACTAGAAAGTTTGCATTGTAATCTCGGTAGTACCGATTCTCAAACTTCGGTGAGACCGATTTTGATAGTGGACATACAGAGAGATTACAATCCCATCTCGGTGAGACCGAGATCCCTATCGGTAGAACCGATTTGCCTAGGGTTTGTGGCGATGGCTAAGACATCCAAACTCGGTGGCGCGGATAGGAAGAATCGGTGGGGCGAGTTTGACTTTAGGTTTTAGGACATATGTGTGGAAGTGGGAAAGTAGTTGAGGGTTTTGGAGCATATCACTAAGCACATGAAGCAAGAGGCTCATTAAGCAACACCTCATCCCTCCTTGATAGTATTGGCTTTTCCTATAGACTCAATGTGATCTTGGATCAGTAAAATGTAAAATGAAGAGTCTTGAGCTTGAAGCTTTAGCCAATCCTTTGTCCTTAGCATCTTGAAGGAGTTCCCACATCCTTTAGTCCATGCCACTCCATTGTTGAACTTATCTGAAACATACTAGATAAAAGTGTTAGTCCAACAAGAGATATGTTGACATTAATTACCAAAACCACCTAGGGAGCACTTGTGCTTTCAAAAGCCCTGAAAAGCCCTTAGGGCTTAGGGCCTTGGGCTGGGCCTCTTCCTTAAAATGCCAATATGCCAAGCCCAAGCCCGTCCAGGCCCTGCTCGTGGGCTCAAAACTCAGGCCCAAGCCCTTCCCACGGACAAGCCCATTGGGCCTAGGCCCTGGATTTTAGGGCCGGGCCTGGGTGGGCTGATAGGACCGGGCCGGAGATGGCCAGGACTAGACATGGGAAGTGGCACGTGCATTGGACGAAAAAGCGTGAGAGAGGCGGGTTGGATTGTTTGGTTGGCGAGGTTAGTCAGACGTGGGCGTGGCAGCGGTCATGATGCCCGCAAAGCCCCCCTCCTCGTTTGTGTCCGGTTTGTGGGGGAAAGTGCGTCCAGACTGCCGAACAAACAGACGCAAGACCATGTTGGATGGAAAAACACGTCTGGACTACTCGATCCAGACGGTTGCGGGCGGTTTGAAGTCGACGTTTGACATGCCCTAAGAAAAGACTTCTTTCTTTTCTTTTCTTTTTTGGTGGAAAAACCTCCAGCCTATTCATCAAGTGTCAAGGTGTTAAGGTAGTACAAAGAACACCAAAAGTAAAAAATACATCTAGGTACGTGGACCACTTAGCGACTACTACAAGCATTGAAACGAGCCAAAGGCGCGCCGCCGTCTTCGCCCCTCACTCATCGGAGCTGGGCAAACCTTGTTGTAGTAGACAGTCGAAAAGTCGTCATGCTAAGGCCCCATAGGACAGGCAAACCAAAACAGAACCACCGCTGATGAAGAGAAGCGTAGATCGGTAGGATCCAACATGTAGACACGCAAACACAAACGAGCGAAGACGGGATCAACGTGGATCCACCGAAGACAAGCGCCGACCGAATCCTCTGAGATCCTCTAGAGACAAACCTTCACACGCCCTCCGGCATGCTAGAAACACCACCGGGACGAGGACTAGGCGGGAAGAACTTTATTCCATCTTCTGAGTGTCGTCGCCTCCTCGGCTCTCTGAGCAGGACACAAACCCTAACAAAACTTTAAAAAACATGAAAAAACAGAGCCTTGTTGCTGTTAAGGCCGGGATCCACCGCGCATCCATGACCCTAAGACCACCAGAGACGAGGTAGACCGGCGGGAGGCACGAGAAACCCTAGTCAAAGGGTCATCTTTCTTCCCCGGGAAGAAAGAAAACGATTGCTATTTATTTTGTTTGCGAAGGAATCATTTCTCCCGGATGAAGAAAAAAATTATTTTGCGAGAAAAAAACTTCTTTCTTAATATGAAGGAGTATTTTTTTGCGGATATGAAGGAGTTAATTAGCATGTTGTATGTAACATAAAATGAGCCTCAAAGAGAGCTTTCAGTGGGTTACCTCAAGTTCGGTTTCCAGTATTCAAAATCAATAAACACGAATATATGTAGTCGGAGGATATCTCTACTACTTAAAAAGAATGTAAGGTTTCGTTTCACTTTTCTCGTATTCAAAATTTACTTATCTTATGAACCAATTTCACTTTAATTTACTTACCAAACTTCTGACCAAAATATAAGGTAATTCATAGGCAGAATTTACTGAACATTTATTTACACAATCGCATTATTATGAACAGTTAAATCAAAAAGTAACTACTAGAATATTAATATTCCGTTGCAATGCACGGGCATTGTTTTAGTATACACTCTCTCCGTCCCATAATATAAAAACATTTTTCAAGCTAACATAATTTGAAAAACGTTCTTATATTATGGAACAGAGAAAGTAATAAACTCCTACTCCAGTCCACAATCGGTCCGACAAGGCAACCGTCGTCACGAATAAGCAATGTTATACGCGAAGTAAGCAATATGTCGTACACTCAGTCATATCTGCATTTCAGAGGCACTTGGTATCTGAGGTTTTGAACGGAAGGGGATATCTCTTTACGCGTCGTCCGCACGACCTAATCCAATGTTTGTGCGTGCGTGCGTGCGTGCGTGCATGCGCTCTGGCGTCTCGATCCCACGCAGCGAAAGTACTCGTGGCTTCGTAAAACGTAACACGCTCCATGCCGTTAATTTGAATCTTTACGGTGGTGTAACCATGAAACTTTGGGACGCGCGAGAATATTCACTAATGCAAAGTGTGGTCACACGCCGAGCACGTACTCTACGTACGTACTGTACGTAGTACCACCACAGTGTACAGTACTCGTAATCTCAAAGTTCAAATTAATTCAAACAGAGACGGATAAAGAAGAGACGGTTGACAACAAGAGCGAAGATCGAAGGCAAGCGCATAGCATCGGAATCCGGAAGTCTGCCGTGGTAAAGATACTCCACTAGGCCCAAGCCGGGTTCGAGGGGAGGATTTGAACGGAGGCAGCGGGGATTGCAGGCTCAGCCTTTGCTTGATCACGCCTGCCTGAGTGCGCTCCTACGGACGTACGTGCGCGCGGTGCATCCGCGATCGACCGTGCCGAGGCCCGAGGCCGGTAGGCCACGCCGAGGAGTGGGAGATGTTTGAGGCTCCATGGCCAGTGACCATATGTACTGTAGCACAACCTGGTCCTGAACCGGTGAACTTTGGCTCGTCAAGTCTGCCTGGTGCTCTGGAGTGTTGGCCGTTTCTTGCAGACGGGGCGCTGCTATATCCTCCTGCTGTGCTGTAACACCAACAATGGAGAGCAAAGTGGAGAGCGAACGAGAACGACGAAGGAACGTGTAGTAACTGGTAAATGTTGCAGTAACTGGCCAACTCCACCGCGCGACCCCAAACGGACATCCGTTTTATCCGGATTCTATCCGTTTAGGTAGGGATTTGGGGTCGTGTCCAGACGTGTCTTGGGATACGGTGGCCGCATCCATTTGCCCCATCTTGTCCGTGTCTATTTAAAAAACCAAAAGCAACGTTTCAAATGCCAAGCCCTAGTTCAGGCCAGCGGCCCCGGTTCATCACGCCGCAGCGAGCCGGTGACCTACGTTCATCGCCGGCATCGGCCGGTGACCGGCAACCTGATCGGACTCAAAATGAATAGTTGTCCTCACCGGCAACACAGCCAGTGGCCGGCAACACAGCCGGCCACCAAAATGAATGTTTTCTCGCCGGCACACTGTCAGCGGCCCAGCAGGCGGGCGGCACCCATGCCAGCCTCCAAAAAAGAACGGCCACGCCGATCGGGCGACCTAGTTCAGGCCTTCGGCGTCGAGCATCTCCTTCTACCTGGCCTCGAACCAGGCCCTCGTCTTCTCGCTCATCTTGGACAGTCCACGCTCATGATCGCAAGGGCCACCCCCTTTACTTTGGTGGCGGCATTGGTGGCCTCGATGTCGAGCTGTCTCTGCCTGGCCTTGACGCTGTCGGCCTCAATGTCGAGCTGCCGTTGCCGGGCCGCCTCCTCCATGTCGAGCTGCCTTTGCCGGGCCACCACCTCCATCTCAAGCTTCTTTCTTTGAAGGTCTAGGTATTGCTTCATTTGCTCGTCCTTGCTTTGCCGCTTCTTCTCGTCCCTCACATCCTTTTGGGACATCAAATATGGCGCAATACTTGTTGCACTCTTGTTGAATAAACAACCATCTCTTTTGAATCGAGCCGATGCCACGGTTGCTTGTATATTGGTAGGGCTCAAACATCTTCCTTTCATGGAATGTTTTGTGGACTCTCGTCCAAAAAAACGCCCGTTTGTTGCGCGCCGGTCCTCGGATCTTGGCTAATCTACATCCAAGCTTGGCAAATCAACTTGTCCTCATCTTGTGTATATGAACCCGTGCGAATGCTCTTCCTCTTCTTTTGTGCTTCCGCTCTTTGGGTGAGCTCGTCGATGAACAATGGCTCACCACTAATATCAACGTCATTGCCTTCTTCTTCATCACCATCACCTTCGACATAGATGTCATCGTCTTCACGCCACGAGTCACCATGGTCGTCGGCCTCTTCATCGGGCACTTACTGGGTGCGGCCATCTGTAGGATCGAAAGTATGTCTAGAGGGGGGTGATTATACTACTTGACCAAATAAAAATATAGCCTTTTCCCAATTTTAGTTCTTGGCAGATTTTAACATCTTTGGACAAGTCAAGCAATCTTAACACAATTCAAGCAAGCATGCAAAGAGTATATGAGCAGCGGAAATTAAAGCATGAAACTTGCAAGAATGTAAAGGGAAGGGTTTGGAGGATTCAAACGCAATTGGAGACACGGATGTTTTTGTCGTGGTTCCGATAGGTGGTGCTGTCGTACATCCACGTTAATGGAGACTTCAACCGACGAAGGGTAGCAGTTCTTTGAGTCCACGGAGGGCTCCACCCACGAAGGGTCCACGAAGAAGCAACCTTGTCTATCCCACCATGGCCGTCGCCCACGAAGGACTTGCCTCACTAGCGGTAGATCTTCACGAAGTAGGCGATCTCCTTGCCCTTACAAACTCCTTGGTTCAACTCCACAATCTTGTCGGAGGCTCCCAAGTGACACCTGGCCAATCTAGGAGACACCACTCTCCAAGAAGTAACTAATGGTGTGTTGATGATGAACTCATTGCTCTTGTGCTTCAAATGATAGTCTCCCCAACACTCAACTCTCTCTCACAGGATTTGGATTTGGTGGAAAGAAGATTTGAGTGGAAAGCAACTTGTGGAAGGCTAGAGATCAAGATTCATATGGTAGGAATGGAATATTTTGGCCTCAACACAAGTGTAGGTGGTTCTCTCTTAGAAAATGTAGGTTGGAAGTGTAGGTTCGTTCTGATGGCTCTCTCCACGAATGAAGAGGAGGTGGAGGGGTATTTATAGCCTCCACACAAAATCTAACCGTTACACACAACTTTCCAAACTCGGTTGGACCGAATTGGTAAACTTGGTCGGACCGATTCAGCAAATCTAGTGACCGTTAAGATTTTCGGTGGGACCGACATGCAACTCGGTAGGACCGATATGGCTAGGGTTAGGGCATAACGTAATCTTGGTGAGACCGATTACACAAACTCGGTGAGACCGATTTTGGTAATAAGCTAACCAGAGAGTTGGTCAGGTAAACTCGGTGGGACCGATTCGCTCATTTCGGTGAGACCAAAATGTTACAAAAGGGAAACAGAGAGTTTACATTACAATCTCGGTGGGACTGGTCGCTCATCTCGGTGGGACCGAAACGTTACGAAGGGAAACTGAGAGATTACAATCCCATCTCGGTGAGACCGAGATCCCTATCGGTGAGACCAATTTTCCTAGGGTTTGTGGCAGTGGCTATGACATCTGAACTCGGTGGTGCCGGATAGAAAGAATAGGTGGGGCCGAGTTTGACTTTTGGTTTAGGTCATATGTGGATGTGAGAAAGTACTTGAGGGCTTTGGAGCATATCACTAAGCATTTTGAGCAAGAGCTTCATTAAGCAACACCTCATCCCTCCTTGATAGTATTGGCTTTTCCTATAGACTCAATGTGATCTTGGATCACTAAAATAGAAAATGTAGAGTCTTGAGCTTTGAGCTTGAGCCAATCCTTTTGTCCTTAGCATTTTGAGGGGTCCACTTTTCTCATCCATGCCATGCCATATCATTGAGCTTTCCTAAAATATTAGTCTTGAAATAGTATTAGCTCAGTGAGCTATATGTTGTTAGGAATTACCAAAACCACCTAGGGATAGTTGCACTTTCAATCTCCCCCTTTTTGGTAATTGATGAAAACATATAGATCAAAGCTTTGACAAATGATAATAAGAGTGAAAAACATTGTCTCTTTGAGAAGTATGTGAAAAACAAGAGCTCTCCCTAAATTTGTGCATAGTTTAAGATTTGCTTTGGACTGCAAATGCACAAAGAGTTAGGATCATGGGTTACTCTTCCATGTCACATACATCTTGGTGGAGCGCTCAAAATGATAATAATTAAAATACATGCACTCATCACCAAGCAAAGTGAATGATCATATGGAGATATAAAAAGATAATGTCATCCAACAAGCATTAAGGTAGCATATGATCAAACACATGATCATCCAAGTATCACACAGAAGCATAAAGTATCTCAAACAAGCAAATAACAAAGTTCAACCACCAAGGATAAACGCAAGAGAGAACAAAAGCAACACTCTCTCTCGAAGCCTATGATCCATACATTTTCTCCCCCTTTGGCAACAAGTTACCAAAAAGTTCATAAAAAATGCATAGTGCTAGACCGACACTCAGGCTTGGTCTTGGTGGTGGTGTAGACAGAACTCCAAACGAAGGCGTCGGTCGATGTAGATGGTCTTTGGAGGAGTAGGTGTTGGAGCTGGTGGCTTGAAGCTGTGGCTGGTGCAGATGAAGTTGCTCTGGTGTCTGTGCGGGCATAGCAGCAGACCTCATCCTCGGGGCACTCTAGCAAAAGCATCGGTGGTAGTTTGCCCTTCTTCTCCTGCACTTCTTCTGAAGTTGCTTAACAATGGCTGTATCTCGGTGACCTTCACATCTAAGTCATAGAACTTCGCTCCATGATCCTCTCCAAGCTCTCCTGGTTTTGAGTCGGGGTGGCGGTCCCTTCTCAATTCTCGAGTGGAGGCAATCAAGTAGCCAAGCTGATCTTGCTTGCTCTTCAGAAGATACTGAGATGCATCATCCATGGTTGGCATCTTTGCAGCCTTTTCAGTCTTTGCTTTCTCCCTCTTTGCTTCTGCTTGCACAGAAGATGGTTCATTTTCATCCATGACCACAGTGTTGTCCTCAAAGTCTGGGTAGATGGGTAGGTGCTCCTTGTCCAAAAGATATGTGTCAGTGCCCATCTTGGAGTTGATCAGCTCCTGGATCTGTGGGGCATACCCACAACTTCTCTTCTGATCTGCAACTGTTCTCTTTATGGTTTCCACAATTAGGATCATGACCTTGAAATTCTGTGGGACATCAAATATGTGCAGCAAGTTGATGGAGTGACCTCTGATCATTCTGTGATCTCCTGATTTTGGCAAAAGAGTGTTCCTGAGGATCCAGTTGATTGTAGGCAGGCCTGACAGCAAGTGTTTCACTGAACCAAATTGGTGAGTCTCTAGATCTGCATCAGGAATCTCCTTGTACATGCTAGCCATTGAGTTGTGATCCTTCTTCTTCTTGGCATAGACATCCAAGTCATCCTCACTCTCCTCAGGATCATTGATCAATTTGGCCCATTCTTCAATAGTTGACTGGTACCTAGTACCTTCAGACATCCAGACAATCCTTCCATCTGGGTAGAAGTGAGTTGTGGAGTAGAACTGCATGATAAGCTCATCATTCAACTTTGTGAGCTTCTGAGCCACAAACTCATCATAGAGGGCTTGCCAAGAACTCTGGCAGTAGTCTTCTTGACCCTTTCTTTCCTCTTTTTGCCATCTCCAGCTTCCTTGGGTTCAAGAGTGAACTCCATTGTCTCTCCTGTGGCAACTCTCCTTTCCTTGGACATGGGTTGTCTTCATGCTGGCTTCTTAGGCTTCAGACCTGGCTTAGTAGCAGCAGCTATGCCATATTCCTTTTTCAGAACTTTCTTCTTTGATGTGGCCTCTTCCTCAGCATCCACATAGTCCTCATCCTCAGAATCTGAGGTTCTCTTCTTTCTGGCCCTTGCGGCAGCCTTTGGCAAGTTACTTGGAGTGCTCCTGCTGCCTTCATCATAGCTGCTAGAGGGACTGGTGCCCTCACTCATGTGAACTTGCTCCTCAGACTTGTTACATTGTCACTCTGATCTGACATGATGCAAACACTGACAGCAGACCCTGTGAATAGATTATAGATGAGGTAGAGTGGATGAGCATCACAAAGTGCAGAGGTTTTTGTAAAAGAATGAGTCAAAAACTTAGTTTTAGTTTTCCACAGAAAGCATTTCGGATCTACCGATTTGAAATCTCGGTGATACCGAAGCAGCTTTTGGAACCTAAACTGGTGAACTCGGTCAGACCAAGTCACAGTTCGGTGGCACCGAGACTGCTAGGGTTTCATAAAGACTTGAACTCGGTCACACCGATTTGCAATTTGGTCAGACCGAGAATCACATGTGCAATGGCCTTAGCCAAATCGGTGGAACCGATTTCAACAACTCGGTTGGTTCGAGATGGTTTCGGCGGAAACCTAACCCTAAATTTTCAAACCTCAACTAATCTACAGAGTGATTTCGGTGGATAGAGTGATCTCAATCGTGGCAAGATACATGGCAAAAACAATGTGCTAGGAAGCGGAGTGAGATTAACACAAAGATCAAGTCCATACCCTAATGCGGCGATGGACTTGCTACGGCGGCAACAGCGGAGACCAGCGGCGGGAGGCAGCTGGCGATGAGGAGGACGATCCAGGAGACCAGTGGAGGCGGAGAGCAGGCTGGCCTTGGGCGAAGAGGTTCGGAAAAATTCCAAATTTTGGCCCGGGGATATATATAGCGACCTGTCGGTGTGACCGAGTGGAACAACTCGGTGGCACCGAGATGCATAAGCGCAGCGATTCTTGCAACTCGGTGTGACCGAAAAGTTCAAATCGGTTGCACCGAGATTGAAAACCTAGATCGACTTAGTGATCTCGGTATGACCGAAATGGATGAATCGGTCAGACCGGAACGCACAAAGAAGTTTTGGAAGTTTAAGTCTATGACGAATCGGTGGACTCAGAGTGCTCCTCACACAGAGTGGTTCGAATCTGACTTGATCAAACTTTGTGATGTAGCATGAATAGAGTTTGAGACGAGAAAGGCATAGATAGCTAGAGAAGGTTCTTAGGCATTCTTGTCCATCCACTTGGCAAAAGAAAAAGGAAACCAATCAATCAAAACAACAAGTGGATGTCCTCGAATGAGTAAATTATGCAACCAACATGCTCACACAATAAAATGGTAAATGAAATATGTGGCAAAGCATGCACAAACAAATTCTAGCATCTATCAAACAATTGGCGATGACTAGATCATCTATATATGAGTATATTGACTTAGGAGTCAAATGAGAACATTCGATTATAGGTCATACTCATCATTTTAAGCACAAGTGTGGTTACCACTTTTACATAAAGCATTGATGTGTTCACACCATTAGAGTTGCTTTAGCTCAATTCTTAGAGTAAAGCTCCCCCTAGATGTTAGATCCCCCCTAAGAGGGATGAACTAACCTTGGGTTTTGTTGATGATGACTTCATGTAGGTGTTGAAGATGTGGATGCTCAATGTTGAAGTAGATCTTTTGCAGCAATCCTTTGGAGTGAGTTGCACTTTCAATACCTACACGGGTTAGTCCCACAAGGAACAAACAAGGATATCCATAGACATAGAGTGATGCACACACAAGATGATTTCTATGAAAGCATTAAGTTACCTTGTCCCTTGTCTTACCAACAAGAGGGTTTGTGACTCCTTGAACTAGTGCAAGATGTGGAAGTTGATTGCACTTGTTCTTGCCAAAAAGATAAGAGTGAAGTATGTTGGCGGAGTAACCCTCAAGAACTCTCTAGTTCTTCTTCTTCTAGATCCACACCATCTTGACGGGAATCCTTGGAGTTGTAGTTGTACTTGATGAAGTGGAACTTGATGTAGTCTTGGGAACCCACTTGACCAAGGCCTTAGGTGCTTCTTCAAATGCATCAATTTCCTCTTGAAGCTTATCCTTGCCTTTTTGCTTGTGGTCTTGTGGTGGAAGATCATCTTGAGCTTGTGTCCCTTTGAAAGAAGTAGGATCGTACTTCTCTTGTTGGGGAACAAACTTCGTCTTGGGGTATTGATCTTCTTCCCACTCAACTCCATTGGCATTGAACTTTCGTTCAAAACCAACACCTTGGTTCTTCCGGTGCCTTCCTTGATTGCGTACAATTTCCTCGAATTGCTTACTCCCGGCAAGGCTCTTGTAAACACCTTTCTCTATAATTCCCTTCAATAAGCTATTTTCTTGCTCAAGTGTAACTTGGCTAAAAGAATCATTAGTGGAATCAAGAGAACTACTAGAAGCAACAACATTTGATTTAGCATGATTATTGTTACTACTAGAGGAAGAATCTTTCTTGTTCTTGTTACTAGACTTGACTTGAGGCATGTAAGTGGATAAGAGTAAACGCTTGGCAATGTTAGAAGAACTTTTCTTACGAAGATCATCATTGATTGCCTTTAAGAACTCATGCTCTTGCTCAAGATTGAGCTTCTCAAAACGTAATTTCTCATGAGTCCTTAAAAGTTCTCGATGATCTTCTAAGATAGTTTCATGAGATAACTTAAGAGTGTTTAATTCTTTAGTTAGAGACTCAATCTTCTCCTTATCATTGTCATTCGTTTCATCTTGATTAGCATAATTAATTGACGTTTCATCATAGTATCCATCACTAGAGTTGTCAACAAGTAAATCATCATCACCTAACAAGTCATCTTCATCACTATTGAAATCAACATACTCGGGGTGTGATACCTTTGGACCTTTGGCCATGAAGCATCTTCCAATTCCTTCATTTGGTGAATCAAATATGTCGTCGGAGTTGGTTGACACAAGTGCTAGTCCGGCAACACCTTCATCTTGAGTATATTCGGAGTCGGAGTGATAGCTTTTCTCGGAGTGATTGTCGGAGTCGGAGTCGGATACCCATTCACCAACATGAGCTTGATGTCTTCGTTTTGTGTAGCTCCTTGATGACTTGTCCTTCCTTTCCGAATCCTTGCTTCTTCGGGAGGGTCTTCGTTCATAACGATCATCTCTATTCCTTCTCTCTCTTGATGATGATTCTTCTCTTCTACTCCTTCTTTTGGGAGAATCTTCTCTTCTTTTGTAGGGGGTCGTACACTCATTGGAGTAGTGTCCGGGTCTTCCTCAATTGTAGCAATTACGCTCTCGACTAGAAGATATTTTGTCATTGTAGGACCTTGATTTGGAACTTCTCTCTTTGCTTCTACTCTTGTAGAACTTGTTGAAGTTCTTCACCATTAGGCTCAATTCTTCATTGAAGGTTTGTTTCTCACTTGATGATGTGGGAGCTTCACATGAGGCTTTGTAAGCACCACTTGACTTGTTATGGAGCTCCTCCTTATCCTTGAGTGACATCTCATGAGCAACAATTCTTCCAATGACTTCCGTTGGCTTGAGATCTTTGTAATTAGGCATTGTCGTGGTTCTAAGCCTGACAGTATAATGGGGGGTAGGTATGGAGAGGCAAGATCCTAGCTATGGAGTAGTTGTATACGCAAGATGTTTACGAGTTCAGGCCCTTCTCGGAGGAAGTAACAGCCCTCGTCTCGGAGCAGGAGGCGGTCATTGTATTATGTGCGTATGAGTTACAAAGGTGTGAACCCTTGACCTTGAGGAGGGGGTGGCTTATATAGAGTTCGCGGACCCTCCGCCCTCGATTATATGCAGGTTAAAGGTACATTAAGATAGGGGGTTACAGTGCGCCCACATAAAGTGCTATGATGACCATAAAAGCTACTTAATGATCGACCGTTTATGTGCATCTTGGCTTTAGATCTTGGCGGTCAGTGGTTGGCTTCATGGTGTTGTCTTCCGATTAGTTGAGTGGAACCCTTCGGTCATTGAAAGGTAGTTTCTTCTAGAAATGTCCTTGGGAGGGTGTCTTAGACAGGTCCATGACCCTACCCTAGGTACATGACTTCATCATTAGCCCCGAATGGATCGAGGTTTGAGTGGGGAAGGAGTTGAACATACTCCCGACTCATTCTTGTGCTGCAATAGTGTCTTGTCTTGGATCAAATGGACTTAAGTGGCGGCATCAACTTCTTTTCGATCGCCTTGATCCATTCCTTGTATCCGTCGAGTGCATTTTACGTACTTGGCGATCTCGAATAATGGTCGGAGGAAATCTTTTGTCTGACGATTTGCTTTCTGCGGCTGGATTTAGCGGGATTTGAATCTTGAAGCAGCGGGGACAGAGAGAGCCGCGATGTCGGACGGGATAAGGCAAGGGCGCCTCGATCTCCGCACCACCTTTTTTCGCCACGTATCAGCGGGCGATATTGCGAGATTTGTGAGATCTCTGGGCCTACCGGTCAGTCACTCAGAAGCAACCTCATGTAAGGCCTAGGAGTGGGGTTTTTTGAACAGTGTGTTCCCCTTTCCTCCTTTCTTCCTCAGATTCATCCGCCGCGCCTGCCTCCACCTCTGAACCGCTGCTCCACGCGCGTTCCGCCGGCGACAATGGTGAAAGAAAAACGGCGGCTTTGGAGCAGGCGAAGAAGCGCGGCGAAGGCGAAGGGAGGCGACGGTCAGGCGGATCCTCGTCGCGGGCGGTTTGCGCGAGGCTGGATCGAGGCGGCTGGATTCGCTCGACCATCCGCCAAAAGATCTTGATGACCTGGCCAATGAGGAATGATCCCTCATGGATCAGCGAGCTTCGGGGATGGAGTGGCAGCCGCAGCCTCAGGAGGGTGAGTGCGTCCTCTTAGCCACTCACGTCGACCATGGGTTTTCTTTGCCGCCCCACCCTTTCTTTCGAGGATTTCTGAACTTTTTGGGGCACAACTCCACCACTTCACACCCAACTCTATCGTGTATCTCGCCGCTTCGTGTCTTTGTGTGAGAATTTTGTGGGTTGTCGGCGCATTGGGGCCTCTTCAAACACATTTCACTGTCGCTCCCAGACGGTGAAAAAGGCCAATCCAGTGTGAGAGAACCCAAGTGATTCAGATGTGTGGGGTCTTGGGGTCCAAATGAGGGTAAGAGCTCTTTCCAGCCATGATCCTTCTGAGTCGGTTTGAGGGTGGCGGTCGACTGGTTCTCTTGCCAAGACCAGCCGGCCTTGAGCGATCATTGGACTCCCTCCTTTCTCCATGGATCGAGTGAGCAAGCCGTCCTCTCTGAAGGTGGTCCGG
The DNA here is from genome assembly GCA_021605205.1 of Aegilops longissima. Classification (NCBI taxonomy): domain Eukaryota; kingdom Viridiplantae; phylum Streptophyta; class Magnoliopsida; order Poales; family Poaceae; genus Aegilops; species Aegilops longissima. The sequence continues at coordinate 451,891,860 of CM038681.1, read as the reverse complement.
AGGAAAGGTTCAGTCAAGGTTTTGGTCGGCGTGTAGTCCAGCTCATCCGTGGTGGGTGGTGGTATGGATCTTCTAGAGGTTTTTCTTGACGGCGCATCCAGCCACTTGATGTCGAGACCATCCGATGTGGATGTATTACGCACTGAAGACACCACTCGGGTCCACCGGAGGAGGTCGAGGATGCCACCTTTGGAGAGATGGATGACCGCCATCACTGGGAACAAAGATAACCCCGAGGAGCCGGAGGATCCTCCACTCGACCAATCGTCTGAGCGGACAAGGTTCAATCCGTATCTCGACCACTGAATCTGCTTACTCCATCTTGTTTGCTTAAATTGGTGTTGACTTTCATCTTGTTTGTCTTCTTCAGGTCACCACTGAGATGTACTCGATGCCCAGCAGGCGCAAGAACCAGTTGAGGAGGAGGAAGGAGCGGAGGTGAAAGCCGGGAGGAATGGCGATCGGCGATGGGGAGGCGAAGGCGATGGCAGTTCGACGAAGAGGAGGAGGAGGAAGAGGAGGAAGAAGTCGACCCTCCTCGCATGGAAAGGAGGTCCAAGCTCACCCATGACCCCTTGATCGGCCTTGGCAAAACTATCGCGCTGTCAGGCGGTCGGCAAGCGTCCTCGGACGACCTCTCCGGCGCCGGTGAAAAAGCGCCGAAGCAACCCGGCGGCGCCGTCGAAGCCGACAAAGGTTTTCCCAATATGAAGATGGCTATCCCCACTATTTCCGGGTGCAATGAGAACTTGAGCTTTTTGTTTAAGCGTGAACATACTTTTTGTCGACTTGTTGGTGATCAACTGATTTCTGAAATCTGCGGCGCTGCCACCTCGAGACCTCGATCGAGAGCGAAGACCGGAGATGGAAGATGTTGCTACCTCTAACCTTGGTATGATCGCTGCAATTTTGCTTTTGGTCGATTGGAGTTCGTTTTAACTTTGAATTTTCTGTAGTCCCTCCTCATGTCATTGATCTCACGATGATGATGATGATGAGGCACCGTTGAGGCGGAGGAGAACTAAGAAGGCACCTGCGGCAAGACTTTCGAGGTTGCATCGATGCACGAGGTGCTGGTTCATGAGGTGGCAATACCACTCGGACTTCGTGTCTTCGCTGTGCCAGCAGCAGTATCCGGCCTTCAACGTCGGCAGCTGATCTGCCTTCCCTTTTCGCCACGCACCACGTCCGGAGGACCAAGTGGGTGCTGCTAAGGAGCTATCATAAGCGGGGCTCATGATGGAGCAAATGAAGGTGGTCGGGAAGCCAGCCAAGCGGCCTATGATGCGAGTTCAGCTCTTGAGCAACGTCGAGTTAGTTGATCACCACTTGTTACATTAGGATATGCTACGAAAAACTCTTCTTTACGAAGATCTTCGTGTCTGTACACCCTTTGGGTGTGTCGAGTGAATTTTCGGACTGGTGGGGGCACGCTGAGTGCACCCTTGGAGTGTAATCCCGAGACTATGGTGGACTGTTGGCGTCAACCGTAGTCTTTATACTTGTATCTCTTTGATAACTTCTTCACTCGGTGCAGGTCGGACCATGTCGAGTGGAATCTTGAAACCGGTGGGGGCACGCTGAGTGCACCCAGGTGTAATCCCGAGACTATGGTGGACTGCTGGCAGTCGACCGTAGTCTGAAGAACTTCTTTCTCTCTTTTTTTGTCTCTTTCGGTCGACTGATCGAACCGAGTTGGTAGGACCAGTGGGGGCACGCTAAGTGCACCCACTGGTGTAATCCAGACTCTTGTCGAATATTTTGATTCGGCTTTAGTCTTAGAAACACAATGATTTTTCTTGGTCACTCGGAAGTAACCCATCTGTGACGTCTGTCGACTAATTCTTTGCAGAAATCTTGCGAGCTTGTGGCTCGATACACTGAATTGGAGAACAAACAGATCCAGCTCAATCTTGACTTGAAGCTTGCATAGGAGAACTTGCAGAAGGCGAGAGACGAAGCAAAAGGTATGGCTGGTGAGATCTTGATGACTGTTTTTGTTTTTCTGTCCCTTCCTAATTCGACCTCCTTTGTTATTTTGAGACAAAATGGAGGAGGCTCGAAGAAGAAGGATCATGACCTTGCCGAGGCGCAACAAACGGCTTTGAACAAGACCAAGCTCCCGGAAGAGAAGCTGTCTTCAGTCGGAAAACTTGAAGAAGAGAGCACCAATCTGAAAGTTGCTCTTGATGCGGCCAACAAGGAGGTTAGCCGACTCAAGAATGACAAGATAGCTCTGAGCGACAAGGCTGGCGAACTGGCGGGGAAGAGGAATGATCTAGAGGCTTATCTGGGAGGGCTCGCCAAGAAGCTATTCCTCATGCTTGAAGGTAATTCCTCTTATCCGACTGACTTGTTATCATCGACTCATCATAGAACCATTAGCTTGAACTTGAGTCGTGTTTGCAGAATTCTGTCAGAACTTCGAGGAGGAGACTAGTTGAGTGGAGACAAGTCTGGACCCCATTAACTCCCCCGTGAAGGATGAAGCTGCCATGAACGTGCTTCGACTGGAGTCTCGTGTTGCTGCTGTGATGGATTAATACTGAAGGTTGCGGTGTCGCGGATCGATTCAACACTCTGGCCAGGCGAAACACTTCAAAATGACCTCGAGTCTTTAATGACTCGACTGAATGACGTCCCAAGTCGAGTGCGGGAATGGAAGAAGTCTTCTGCCAGATGTGGTGCTGATGTCGCTCTGTCCCTGGTCCGCATTCATTGCAAGGAGGCGCGAGAGGAAAGGTTGGCGTCCGTCAAAGTTGCCAATACCAAGAATGCGACTTCCGATCTTTCATGGAGACCTTCATTGGTGCTGCCACCGAATCGCTGATGGGATTGACTGGACCAGTTAAATCGCGCCTTCGGTCCTCCGCTTTGGGGAGTAAAAACTTCTCGATTAGTCTTAAATTTGCCTCGGAATGCGAGTGATCCTGTAACGATAAACTTTAACGGGCTTGAGGCACGGGTACTTCTACATCCTTAGGATGTTATCCGAACTTACTTATCGTCGAAATATGCTTTTGTTTGCCTTGAGTGAACTTTGCTCTTCACTCAGATTATGCTTCAATGCTTGAGATGCAGCTCGAGGTGGATCGATCGACCTACGCCGTTGTTCTTGCGGCGCAGGAGAAGAAGCAGTCGACCTGTACCTCGTCATCCTTGTGGATCGGGAGGGAGTGCACGTTGTACTTGTGGCGCAGCTCTGAAGGAGAAGGCAGCAGTCGACCTGCACCTCGTCGTCCTTGCGGATCGGGATGGAGCGCACGTTGTACTTGTGGCGCAGCTCCGAAGGAGAAGGTAACAGTCGACCTGCACCTCGTCGTCTTTGCGGATTGGGATGGAGCGCACGTTGTACTTGTGGAGCAGCTCCGAAGGAGAAGGTAACAGTTGACCTGCACCTCGTCGTCCTTGCGGATCGGGATGGAGCACACGTTGTACTTGTGGCGCAGCTCCGAAGGAGAAGGTAACAGTCGACCTGCACCTCGTCGTCCTTGCGGATTGGAATGGATTTCGTACTTAGGCGAGTACTGGACTGCAGCTAAGCCTCCGAGTGGGAGGGTTGCTCTCCACTCGGTAGGATTTTTTTAAACTTAGGTAGTCTTGGACTGCAGCTAAGCCCCCAGTGGGAGGTTTGCTCTCCACTCGGTGGGATTTTTCATACTTAGGCGAGTCTTGGACTGCAGCTAAGCCCCAGTGGGAGGTTTGCTCTCCACTCGGTGGGATTTTTCAAACTTAGTAGTCTTGGACTGCAGCTAAGCCCCCAAGTGGGAGGTTTGCTCTCCACTCGGTAGGATTTTTCATACTTAGGCGAGTACTGGACTGCAGCTAAGCCCCCGAGTGGGAGGTTTCCTTCCTCTTCCCGCTCGACCGTAAGTACTGTACTGACGACTTGTCCTGTGGCTGCAATGTAAAGCAGCAACGGCTCCTTGCTGATTGGGGCAGCAAGCACCGGCTGGAGTGGAGGCGAGCTTTGAGCTCTGCAAACGCTACATCAGCTTCAGGAGTCCACTCGAACTTGTCTGACTTCTTCATCAGTCGGTAAAGAGGCAATGCCTTTTCACCGAGGCGAGAGATGAATCGACTTAAAGCGACCAAGCATCCATTAAGCTTCTGGACATCGTGCACACGCACAGGGTGTTTCATTCGGAGTATAGTGCCAACTTTTTCTGGGTTAGCGTCGATTCCTCGTTCAGAAACGAGAAAACCGAGTAACTTTCCGCCAGGAACTCCGAATGTGCACTTTGATGGATTAAGCTTGATATCATACCTCCTGAGATTGGCAAATGTTTCAGCAAGGTCAGTCAACAGGTCGGAACCTTTCCGTGACTTGACCACAATGTCATCCATGTATGCTTCCACATTCCGACTGATTTGAGTGAGTAAACACTTCTGAATCATCCTCATGAATGTGGCTCCGACATTCTTGAGGCCGAATGGCATGGTGACATAACAGAAGCACCCGAATGGAGTGATGATAGTTGTTTTGATCTCGTCGGGTCCATACAGATGGATCTGATGGTACCCGGAATATGCGTCTAAGAAAGACAACCGCTCACATCCCGCAGTTGAGTCGACTATTTGGTCGATGCGGGGGAGAGGAAAATGATCTCTCGGGCAGGCCCGATTGATATGTTTGAAGTCAATGCACATGCGCAGTGAATTGTCCTTCTTAGGGACCATGACAACATTGGCGAGCCACTCGGAGTGGTAAATCTCTCGGATAAACTCTGCTGCTAAGAGCCGAGCCACCTCCTCACCAATGGCCTTTCTCTTTTGGACGGCGGACCATCGAAGATGTTCTTTGACAGGTTTAACTTTTGAGTCGACTCGTAGATGATGCTCAGACAGTCCCCTGGGAACACCCGACATGTCAGCAGGCTTCCATGCAAAGATGTCCCAGTACTCACGGAGGAACTGGATGAGTGCTTCTTCCTATTTGGAGTCGACTGTTGTTGAGATGTGAGTCGGAGCAGCATTGGGATCGGTCGGATGAATATGAATTGGTTTCGTCTCCCCGGACGACTGAAATGCTGACTCCGTGGCGGGCTTCTTGGCTCGCAATAAATCACTCGGGTCTGCAGTTTTACGGTACTCTTACAGCTCGACCACGCCATCGAGCATCGGCGATCTTAGAGCCTTTACGAAACACTCTTCGCCTTTTCCGATTGCGGTGGCAGTTATCACACCTTTGGGACTGGCATCTTTGCTTGAGGTACACATAACATGGTCGAGCCATGAAAGCAGCATATGGCGGCCTCCCGGGATAGCGTGATAAGCGCTCTGAAATCCACGACCTCAAAGGTCAACTTTTCATAACGAAATTCTTGTAGTCACCAAAAACCACATCGAGAGCAATTTGCGAGTGACTCAGCCTTCTTTCGGGAATGACTCCGTGGAAGCTCATGTTCTTTGGTCTTTGAGTCGGACATCGGAATGCCCATCCCTTTCAACGTCCCTGCATACAAAATGTTCAGCCACTGCCTCCATCCATCAAAACCTTAGTTATTCGAGTGCCTTGACGGTGGGTCGACCACCAACGCTTGCCTCCCGGGGTGGCTATGTGTGTCGGGTGATCGGTGGTTGAATGTGATGGCGGTCTGCGACCATTTCAGTGGCAGGTGTCGCCGGGCGACCATATTCACTTCTCGTTTGATAACTTTCAATCGACTTTTGCTTTCAACGTCGGCAAAAATCATCAGTGGAATTGACACAGGGGTATCCACCGTCACTATCTTCCTTGTCCTCAACTTTGTCCGACTCCTTCTCCTTGTGCTTGAGCTGCTTCCCTAGAACTGCTGAATCAAGAGCCGACCTTTGTCGAGTGGTATGCTTTGGGTAAATGAGTTTACCCTCTTCATCTTTCTTCGTGTGAATGTGACATGGCAAGTCCAACACATCATTTCCATCTTGGTCTTTCACTTTCTTGGGGTTCCAAGGTCCCTTGGGTTTCCCTTGAACTTTCTGGAGTCACGGCCAAGGCTTCTCCGGGGAGCAGCTGGCTCGACTTTCGCTTCTACTTCATTGGAGTTCCCTCCACGGTTTCATTAGCGGCTGACTTGTACTTGCCACTCGGGCCAATCCTCTTCTTCACCATTGGCGTGCTTGGTGGCAATCTCCATCATTCGACTCAAGGTCATGTCTCTGTCCGACCAATTTCAGACTCAACTCTCTGTTCTTAACTCCTTCCTTGAAGGCACTGGTACTGATGATCGGATACATTCTCTCTTGTGTGGTGCAAAGTGATTCATCTCTGGATGTAATCCCTCGAGTTTCATTCGACTTACGCACACACAGCGCAACTCTGTCAACCCTGCTGGTAAACGCTTGCAAGTTCCTTCAAATGTCTGACAAACACTCGGGCAAGATCTTCCCAAGTGTAAATGCTCTTTGGGTGCTAAGCGGTTCAGCCATGCTCGGCGATCCCTCTAACATAAGTGGCAGATGTTTCATGGCCACTTCATCGTTACCGCCGCCGATCTGAACAGCCACTCGGTAGTCCTCAAGCCAAGTATCTGGCTTAGACTCACGGTGAACTTCTTGACTCCAGTCGCCAACCTGAAGTTGGGAGGAATCACCGCGGCTCTGATGGCTCTGCTAAAACACTCTGGTCCTGAGACATGTACTCTGCCGCTGATGGGTGCATTTCTGTCATGACCTTCATGGTTAGCCCTGTTCCTGTCTACCAGAGCTTAAACGATGACGGATCTCGCATCAAAGCCTGGTTCCCTGGGGTCGACTGGAATCCTTCGCCCAACATTGTGCTAGCGTCTGTCATCTTGCTGTCGAGGTGCATATGACCCACCCCTTGGGGGAGGAGTAGGCACTCGACGTCTATCATCACGATCGAATCGGTCCTCATACTGATCACGCCGGCCTCCATGTCCCTCACGCCTTGGGGGCGATCTTGGGCTATGTGCCAACTGGACTGTATTCGCAACGAAGGATCTGCTGTGAATCCTGTTCCGCGACTGCGATACAGCTGAACTTTGATCTCCTGCTGCCGGAGCAAATCTACGATCTGGAGTAAGCCCTGCCACCTCCATTGGGAAGGCTGAATGGACTACTGCTATACGGGCTGCGGCTGCTAGATTCTGAATGGGAGTTGGTATACCTGAGTTGGTTGTGGAAAGAGTTGGCGTCGGTGGACGGCGGGACCCGTTATTGCGCTCGTTCATCGAGCACTAGCTGGAGATTTTCGGTCGAGTGCGCTCAGCCAAGTTAAACGCGCATCTTCTAAGGCACGGGCCTCGGGGTTTCCAACGATAGGAGTGTGAAGCGCATCCATGTTCGTGGCGGAGCTCCTCCCTCGCAACGAAGTGAGGGGCTCGGGTTGGTACTCTTCGTGAGCCTCGCCGGCTCGCCTCCGCCAAGCGCCTCCGTCGCGGGGGAAACCAGGAGGACTCGTGGTCCGTCGACCAACAGAACCTCCGCCGTTGGATCGCTTCTGTCGCTTTTCGGATGCAGATCTCTGCGGAGCCGGTCGGCGAGTCGAACAGGCGTAGAGAGATTCGTCGGGCTCGATTACGCGACTTGGGAGTGGCTGATTGGCGGGCCACCGCGTGCCTCACCCACCGCTGAAGCCTCGATCGGCCGGGCGCTTGCGCCGTGGCGAGACGAGGAGGAAGAGCGGCACAAGAGCCGACCGATCTTGGGTCGGCGGCTGCCGCAAGAAGGGCGCCGCAGACGCCGCAGCGAAAGTCGTCGCCCGCGGACGGGAAGTGCGTCAACGTCGAGTGGAGCCTCCTGCAACCAAGCGGAGTCGTCGGCGATGAGCGTGAAACACGCCAAGGCGGATCTCATGACCCTCAGCAAAACTCCGCTGAAACCATGATGAATGGGATCGGAAAAATGCAACTTCTCCAACAAGTCGCTAAGACACCTGCCCCACGGTGGGCGCCAAGCGTCGTGGTTCTAAGCTGACGATGAGAATGGGGGTAGGTATGGAGAGGCAAGATCCTAGCTATGGAGTAGTTGTATATGCAAGATGTTTACGAGTTCGAGGCCCTTCTCGGAGGAAGTAACAGCCCTCGTCTCGGAGCAGGAGGCGGTCGATGTATTATGTGCATATGAGTTACAAAGGTGCGAACCCTTGACCGAGGAGGGGTGGCTTATATAGAGTTTGCGGACCCCTCCGCCCTCGATTATCTGAGGTTAAAGGTACATTAAGATATGGGGTTACAGGTAATGCCCACATAAAGTGCTATGATGACCATAAAAGCTACTTAATGATCGACCGTTTGTGTGCAGACTGGCTTTAGATCTTCTAGCGGTCGAGTGGTTGGCTTCATGGTCGAGTGCCTTCCAGTTGGTCGAGTGGAACCCTTCCAGGTCGACTGAAAGGTAGTTTCTTCTAGAAATGTCCTTGGGAAGGGTGTCTTAGACAGGTCCATGACCCTACCCTAGGTACATGACTTCATCAGGCATCATTTGGATCAATGTGCATACGGTATCATATTTTCCATCCAAAGCTCTTAGGATCTTCTTGATGATGAATTTGTCGGTCATCTCTTCACTTCCTAAGTCGGTGATCTCATTTGTGATAAGAGCAAGCCTAGAGTACATTTCAGCGACACCTTCACCATCCTTCATTATGAACTTGTCAATTTGACTTTGAAGCACATCCAATTTGGATTCCTTGACGGTGTCGGTACCTTCGTGCATATCAATCAAAGTATCCCAAATTTTCTTTGCATTCTCAAGATGGCTGATTTTGTTGAATTCTTCGGGACATAATCTGTTGAAGAGGATATCACAAGCTTGAGCATTGTATTGCAGCATCTTCAACTCTTTCACGGTAGCTTCACGGTTCGGTTCTCTCCCATCAAAGAAATCACCTTGCAATCCAATACACATAATTGCCAAACGGCGGGGTTATGTCCAAGAATATGCATTTTCATCTTATGCTTCCAACTAGCAAAATTAGTGCCATCAAAGTAAGGACCTCTACGGTGGTAATTTCCCTCGCTAGACGCCATACTCTCCTAGGTTGTGAAACCAAGGCTATGACTACCAAAAGCTATGGAAATCAAAGAAAATGGAGACCAAAGCTCTGATACCACTTGTAGGATCGAAAGTATGTCTAGAGGGGGGGTTATTAGACTACTAGACCAAATAAAAATCTAGCCTTTTCCCAATTTTAGTTCTTGGCAGATTTTAACATCTTTGGACAAGTTAAGCAATATTAACACAATTCAAGCAAGCATGCAAAGAGTATATGAGCAGCGGAAATTAAAGCATGAAACTTGCAAGAATGTAAAGGGAAGGGTTTGGAGGATTCAAACGCAATTGGAGACACGGATGTTTTTGTCGTGGTTCCGATAGGTGGTGCTATTGTACATCACGTTGATGGAGACTTCAACCGACGAAGGGTAGCAGTTCTTGTGAGTCCACGGAGGGCTCCACCCACGAAGGGTCCACGAAGAAGCAACCTTGTCTATCCCGCCATGGCCGTCGCCCACGAAGGACTTGCCTCACTATAGGTAGATCTTCACGAAGTAGGCGATCTCCTTGCCTTTACAAACTCCTTGGTTCAACTCCACAATCTTGTCGGAGGCTCCCAAGTGACACCTAGCCAATCTAGGAGACACCACTCTCCAAGAAGTAACTAATGGTGTGTTGATGATGAACTCCTTGCTCTTGTGCTTCAAATGATAGTCTCCCCAACACTCAACTCTCTCTCACAGGATTTGGATTTGGTGGAAAGAAGATTTGAGTGGAAAGCAACTAGGGGAAGGCTAGAGATTCAAGATTCATATGGTAGGAATGGAATATCTTGGCCTCAACACAAGTGTAGTGGTTCTCTCTCGAGAAAATGTAGGTTGGAAGTGTAGGTTAGATTCGATGGCTCTCTCCATGAATGAAGAGGAGGTGGAGGGTATTTATAGCCTCCACACAAAATCTAACCGTTACACACAACTTGCCAAACTTCGGTTGGACCGAATTGGTAAACTTCGGTCGGACCGATTCAGCAAATCTAGTGGCCGTTAGGATTTTGATTGGGCCGACATGCAACTCGGTAGGACCGATATGGTTAGGGTTAGGGCATAACATAATCTCGGTGAGACCGATTACACAAACTTCGGTGAGACCGATTTTGGTAATAAGCTAACCAGAGAGTTGGTCGAGTAAACTCGGTGGGACCGATTCGCTCATTTGGTGAGACCGAAATGTTACAAAAGGAAGCAGAGAGTTTACATTGCAATCTCGGTGGGACCGATCGCTCATCTCGGTGGGACGAAGCGTTATGAAGGGAAGCAGAGAGATTACAATCCCATCTCGGTGAGACCAAGATCCCTATCGGTGAGACCGATTTGCCTAGGGTTTGTGGCGGTGGCTATGACATCTGAACTTCGGTGGCGCGGATATAAAGAATCGGTGGGGCGAGTTTGACTTTTGGTTTAGGTCATATGTGGATGTGAAAAAGTAGTTGAGGGCTTTGGAGCATATCACTAAGCATTTTGAGCAAGAGCCTCATTAAGAAACACCTCATCCCTCCTTGATAGTATTGGCTTTTCCTATAGACTCAATGTGATCTTGGATCACTAAAATAGAAAATGTAGAGTCTTGAGCTTTGAGCTTGAGCCAATCCTTTTGTCCTTAGCATTTTGAGGGGTCCACTTTTCTCATCCATGCCATGCCAATCATTGAGCTTTCTTGAAATATTAGTCTTGAAATAGTATTAGCTCAATGAGCTATATGTTGTTAGGAATTACCAAAACCACCTAGGGATAGTTGCACTTTCACCATCCTGACTTTGGGTCTCCTCGGGGTCGTAGGCATGGCCATGCCCACCCTCGAAGATCACGCCCTCCATGTACTGGTTGTACAAGGGGTCGTCGACCGTTGGTGTTGGTGTTGGCATTCCGTCAAACAAGACGCGGGGGGCCGGCATGGTGCCCGTGAACGGTGTCTGTGCTTGCTTTCTTTGCATCTCGACGGACGCCCGTCCGCCGCTGCTGGACCCAGGCGTGACGTTGAGGTCGATGACGGCCGCGGGGCGCGGTGTGGACGGCGCGAACAAGCCCATGTTCGGCGACCCCGAGAAACGGGTCTGGCCGGCGTGCCTTGGCGGAGGAAAGCCGGGCGATATGGGCGTAGTCCGCGACGTCGGCGACTGGCAGTGCGGAGGCCGGGAGACCGACAAGCCTGTGCTCGCGGGGCCGGCGGCCACTGCAGGGAACCCGACCGGACGTCCCATGCCAAGAACGAGGAGGGCGTGCGCTTTGTTGACGAGGTCCTCCTTCTCGTTGACCGCGGCCTTGCACCGCGCGGCCTCCATCGCATCGCGCTGGGCGGCGAACTTGGCCGCGGCGGCATTGACCTTGACGACCACTCTCCCCTCCCTCCTCCTCGTGGATTTCGCGTCCAACTTGGCGATCTCCTCCGGTGTGCACTCCGACCGCGGCTTCCTTGCCACCTTGGCCGCCTTCTTCTTCACCTTTGTGGGCGGGTCGACGGCCAGGCCGCCGGAATTCGGCGGTGCGTCGGCCATGGATGGGGGAGAGAGGGGTGGGAGGGAGGGACGTGGTAGGGTTTGTGGAAATGGCGCCAAATGGGGCATGGGGGGGGGGGGGATTTGGTTTCTCCCACCGAGAGGCGGGCCAGGGAAGGACAAGCGCGCGCGTCCCGCCCGTCCGCGCGCTGTCCGTTTCACCCCAAAACCGGCGCAAACTTGGGCCGCGGATGGGTCAAAAGCGGACACAAAGCGGACAAATGTCCGTTTGCGCCCGCGCGCTTGGCCGTCTGGTTTGTCTGTTTTACCCCAAACGAACGGGGGCGGACAGGATAGGGTCGCGCGGTGGAGTTGGCCTTATTACTGTGGTAGAACTCCGAGGCTGGTAAAAAAACCAATGAGAACGTTGGGGATAGCTAAGAAGCCTAGAAAAACTGAGGACATTTAGGACCATATATGCACTAGATGTGCAGATTCGCTGAATGCAATTAACGAGTACTACTACTAACTCCATTCCATATTATTTATTTTTTGAACGGTCACGGGGAGGATCCCCACCTGAATATATTGCTCAAAAAGCTGCCAAAGCCAAGAGTCACCCCTTAAGCTTTGGTTGATCCAGTTTATAAGGAAAACCGGATCGAAAACCTAAACAAGTTGACCCCGTTTATGAGGGAAACCGGGCCGAAAACCGTACATGCAACAAGGTTATAGAAGAGAAAAAAAAATTGACGCCCAAGAGAAGGCACGACCTAGCTTGCAGGCAGAAAGACCAACACCACGAGACACAAGTAGATGTGGGGTGCTGTCGAGGGATCACAATACCAAGACTCAGCAAACAACCTAACGCACCATACCGGCGTGCGTACCGAGCCCCCCGGCACAACAGAGGATCATCCATAATCAACGAGTGCCAAACTTTAACACGAACCTTGATTCGGAGATCCGCCAGGGGCGGTCGAGACGATTAGCAGGTTGGGAAGGCATCATTGCGTCGTCATTGAGCAAAAGTGAACCGAGACAACACCAAGAGCCCGAAGCTCGCCGCAGCACAACAACAACCATGGGAGGGTCTTTAGCATGACAGCAACAGGATGGAGACCATACGAAGGACAGCCGAAGAAAAACACATGAAGAAAAACACACCAACATGGATGGCACACAAATGATGAGCAGAGGCGGAAGGATGGTGGCAAAGAGCTCGACAACGAAGCAACGCAATGGCAACCATGGGAAGGTCTTGAGCAGGCACAACAACAGGACGACGCACCACCGAAGGGCAGAGGCCGGATGAGAGGCAGCGGGTGATGGGTTGGAGGGGGGATGTCACGGAGTCATTGGCAGACCCAAAGTCGCCAGCAACCTAGCACGAGGCCTGGCAATGACAATGGCAGGGGTTCCCAAGCGACACCTTGAGCAAGGTGTACATCGTCGTCGGAGCTCTCGCCGGAACCCCGAGAGGAGATGCATCTCCCAAACCACGCCTCCAGGGAGGATTACAATGGAAAGGGCGCCGCCATGGTCACTCATACAGAGCAGGATTTCTCCGGGAGTAAGCACCTGACCTCAAAGGCACTGCCAGCCGGCGTAGATACTCCAGCCTCGCGCCAAGCATCAGAATCAACGCTAGCACAGGGGATGAAGTGAAGCAAAGGAGGTCGGGCTGCCACCCCGCACCACCCAGGCTGGACGAGCAGGCAGAACAAGACCTGAACAAGGCGGGGCGATGGATCCCGCAGCCGCGGCACGCTGGCCTGTAGCTGAGGAGGGTCGACACGGAGGATGGTGGTGCAGGTCGAGAGCGGCGAGCCCCGGCCGGATCTGAACTATGGAGGACGCCGATGGGCACGATGGAAGTGGACGCTGCGCGGCGGTGCGAGATGGAGCGAGGCAGGGGCTGGTCGGGGCATGGAGGAGCAAGACCCGGCACGGAGCCAAGCAGCTGGTGTGAGCCATCTTGAGAAGGAAGGTTGAATCCCAGAGCAGCGGATGCGGATCCAGAGCCGAGGCGCACAGCTCGGCGCTCGGGGTCATGGAGCAGAGGCTTGGAGTCGAGGCGCGGGGGAGCTGCGGTGAAGGCGGAGTGCGGCAGGCGAGGTGGGGGGAGGTCGAGGGAGCCCGTTGGATGCTAGCACGGCGAGCGGCGGCGAGGACCGGCCGCGGCAGAGCAGATCAAAGCTTCGCACCCGGCCCAGTCATATGGAGGTCAAGGAAGGACGGGGGAGACCGGCGGAGCCCATCGCGCCGAGCAGCGACTAGCGCCGGCAGGAGCCGAGCAGATTGAGGCGGTGCACTGTGATGAAGCTTTTGGATCTTGGGAAGGGGGAGGAAGCCTGCGGGCGTGAGAGCAGCCCAAGCAAGGCCCCGCCGCCGCCGTCCGTCGCACAGGGCTTAGCCCGGCGACGTCCTCCGGCGACGGCCAGGGAAGGGAGCGGTGGTGGGGGGTTGGTTTGGTGGTGGCGGCGAGGCCCATTTCATATTAGTGAACAATTAATTAAGGTGATGTGTGAGTCTCAAAGCGTGTGCATCCACCGTTGCGTGAACTACATATGCCGGTCATCACAAACAACTCGTACATATAACGGTTGTACCGCTACCACACACTAGATTAGATGTGACTTAGTTAATTCTCATCAACTAGATGAGAGCTAGCCACCCTATTTTTTTATTGTTACACTCAATTAAGTTAATGTTACTTTCCTCAACATATAGGACGCCTTCCTCCATTCATAAATATAAGATTCTTTTGGATATTTTAATATGAACTATGTACAGACAGGAATAAGTGAACATCTTATATTTTTAAATGGAGGGGTAATTAAGCTTAACAACGTTCCTAAATACTATTTTTTCTGTACCGAAATACTTGTAATTGGAGTAACTTGTACTAGTTTCCCTCAATTAGAAGTATTTTGGTACAGAGAGTAGACTATAATTTACTTCATGCCCTATCTTGATTTGTTTATTTTATTGAATTTTCAGTTAGTGTTGATAGCAAATAAGCATAGTACTGTAACGCAAAGCTTTGTGGTTTGTGATGGACGGCAAATATGAGTGCCAACAAGTTACGAGTGTGTGATGGTGTCAAAATCAGGTTATTTCGTATTTTTTTTTAGAAAAGGAGGATGACCCCCGGCCTCTGCATTTGGGCGATGCATACGGCCACTTTATTAATTATTTTCATAAGACCTTACAAAGTAATACAACAGTAAGACTAAAGTCGCCGTCTAAGCAACAAAGCTGTCGCTACACCTATCCGATTGATGAAGAGCGCAGATAGCTTGGGCCTAATACCAAGCAGACATCGCAGCCAAACCTAACATCTAAGACACGAGGACCCATCCAGACGCCTGCGGGCATGGGTCTCGCCGGTCGGCGTGCTCTCGAGGCCGCCGCCGCCAACCGCCACCGCTCCATCTTGAGAATCTGATTGATGCATCAACCTTGCTCGGTCTAGCTATCGTCGGCGCCACCACGGCGCCACGGTACCTCCTCCCTGCGCGCAAACAGTTGAGCACGTCGCGATCGCCGCTAATACACCTCGGCACCATGCTGCCAAGTACCACCAGCCGACACGGCTTGAAGTCTTTGGAAGATCGCCGTGCGTAGCACCTGCCGACCGTGCATGACTCGGCAGAGCTTTTGTCGGTCGAGCATGACTTGACAGCTCCACGAAGCTCCGTGCAAGACGAAGCCGCTCCACCTCCGCCTTTGTCTTCGGCGCTGCTCCACAAATGATGCTCCCAAGAGAGGCGGCACCGTAGTACCGCCATCGTCCGATCTGGAAGGCCAGATCCTAGGGTTTCCCCTGAAGCAGCACGAGTGGGTTGACAACAGTTACACGACGATGCCTTCATCAAGGTAACGATGCAGAACGCCGCCATCGCCCGCCAACGGCTCGGTTTTCACCGGCAACTATGTCTCCCCGACTCGTAGCCGGGACTAGCTGACGGATCTCGAGATCCGATCATGTAACGCCCCGGATCCGATGCGCCAGGTGTCTGCCAGTTATTCGCCGTCGTTGCCATGTCATGTGCTTGCGTGTGGCACTTTGCCATGTCATCATCTGCATTTCATATCATGTCATCATGTGCATTTCATTTTGCATACGTGTTCGTCTCATGCATCCGAGCATTTTCCCCGTTGTCCGTTTTGCAATCCGGCACTCCTATGTCCCCCGGTGCCCCTTTTACCTCTTTTAGGTGTGCGGGTGTTAAGCGGTCTCGGAATGGACCGAGGTTTTCAAGCGGCCTTGGTATAGCACGGTGAACCGCTGTCAAGTTTCGTGCCATTTGGAGGTCGTTTGGTACTCCAACAGTTAAGCGGGTAACCGCAAAAGCCTCTTTGTGTGCAGCCCAACACCCTTTCAAAGTGGCCCAAAACCCACCAAACTCCCTCCATGCTCTCGGTCGTTCGATCACGATCGCGTGGCCGAAAACCGCACCTCATTTGGACTCTCCTAGCTCCCTCTATCTATAAATATGTCCTCCCCCGAAATTTTCGCAGCAAACCCTAGCTCTCTCTCTCCCGCGCACGGACGTTTCCCCTTGGCCGGACATGTCCATGGTCCCTCGCCGCCGCCCGTGTCAGCCCGCCGTTGGCCGCGCCGCCCGCGCCCGCCATGCCCGGCCCGCCCGGGCCGGAGCGGCCCCATGCCCGCAACCGCCTCCCGCGCCCCCCTGCCGCCCGCTCCGGCGGTGCCGCGCCGCCGCCATCCGACCAGCCTCGGCGACCTCGCCGCCGGTCACCGGAGGCTGGGCCGCCCTGCGCCTCCTCGCCGCGTCCGACCGGCGCCGCCCGGCCGCGCCCGCCGCCGCCGCCATGAGCCCGCCCGGCCGCCCGGTCGCCGGCGCCTCCTCCGGCCGCCTCTCCGGCCTCCTCCCCGGCTGGATCCGCCTAGCTCCGGCGACGAGCTCCGGCGAACCTCGGGAACCGCGCCCCGATCCAGATCTATCCGGAAGGTTGACCGTTCCTTTGCTTCTCTTCTCGCTCTCATTTGCGTATGTTTGCCACCATATATGCTTAGTCGCTGCTGCAGCCTCACCACTTTACTCCTTCCTTTCCCTTAAGCTTTGCTAGTCTTGATACCCATGGTAATGGGATTGCTGAGTCCTCGTGGCTCACAGATTACTACACCACCGATTGCAGGTGCAGGTTTGCGATGATCATGACGCGAGAGCGATGTTTGCTTGTATTGGAGTTCTTCTTTCGCTTCTTCTTGATCGGGGATAGGTTCGGTCGGGCACTGGCTAAGGAGGTGGATGTCGTTTGAGCTTACATTTATGTTTCATCCGTGGCGGACGTTGATCTTGTATATGATGTTGATGTATTCTTGTGGCATTTGTGCCTTATGTATGTATCCTATGTATTATGTAATGTTGATGTAATGATATCCACCTTGCAAAAGCGTTTCAATATCGGGTCTATCCTTGGTGG
Organism: Aegilops longissima; assembly: GCA_021605205.1. Taxonomy (NCBI): domain Eukaryota; kingdom Viridiplantae; phylum Streptophyta; class Magnoliopsida; order Poales; family Poaceae; genus Aegilops; species Aegilops longissima. The sequence goes on along the minus strand of CM038681.1, from coordinate 451,874,972 downwards.
GACCTTGAGTTCCTTTTGGATAGGGTGCATATTGGGCGTGTTCAAGTTGGTATCGAGCCTCGACCAAACCCTAGGAGCCCCTTGATTGATCGTGTAGTTTGGCCGATGTTGAGTCTAGAAGAAAACTATTTTCGGAGTCTAGTTATATCGGAGAGTAGGAATTCTTTTTACTCCTCAGCCCCTTCGTCGCTCTGGTCAGGAATCTTGACGTAGGTGTTTTGAATTGCTCCTCTTCCCATTCAAATTTTTCTTTAGGATCACGTGGTTAGTTTCGTGAGTTGTCCATCCTCTTTTGTCCGGTGCATCTTTCGTCAAGTCGACTCGACCCTCTTCATCTTTGCAAGTCCAATCCTCAGTTTGCTCTCAACGAAGTTATTCCTCTATCCTCAGTTGTTTTCTTTCCCACCCGCCTGTGATAGCCTGGCTTATTAGGGATGATAGACTACTCATATCAATAAGGAATTCCTTCTTTTCCGGGAGCCCATTCGGACAGAACTCCAAAGTTAAGCGTGCTCAGCTTGGAGTAGTGTCGGGATGGGTGACCGACCGAAGTTGCTCCCGGTGCGCACAGTGAGGACAAAGTGCGCGAAAAGACTAGTATTGATCTGTGGGGCCAGTCTAGATCCCGCCAGAATAACGACCACCGGCGAGTGTGTCCGGCGTTACAAGTTGGTATCGAGCCGACCCTCGCGGTTACACGGATGGTTGCGGACGGTGCGTGGTCATGTTGTTCATGGCGTTTGTGACCCGTCGTGGCACCCGACATGGCACATGTGCGGATGGAAGCACGACGTTTGTGCCAAGAGGAGCGTTTCGTGGCCCGACGAGGGCGTCGGTTCCTACGAGTGGGGGTGTATGTGATAGCACGGCTTATTAGGGATGATAGACTACTCATATCAATAAGGAATTCCTTCTTTTCCGGAGCCCATTGGACGAGAACTCCAAAGTTAAGCGTGCTCAGCTTGGAGTAGTGTCGAGGATGGGTGACCGACCGAAGTTGCTCCCGAGTGCGCCGCAGTGAGGACAAAGTGCGCAGAAAAGACTAGTATTGATCTGTGGGGCCAGTCTAGATCCCGCCAGGAGTAACGACCACCGGCGAGTGTGTCCGGGGCGTTACACCGCCCACCCTTCTTCTTCTCGGAACCGGAGTCCGTAATCGAGTATCCATCCTACTCGTGCGAAGTTTTTGCTTTCTTTCCTCAATGATTTCAACCGGTGTTTTCTCTTCAAGATATTCGTCGTTTCCCCTTCCAAGTTGCCTTTGTTTTTCCCGCCCTCCCACCCTTTTCTTCCCGGAGTCTGACTCTCTCTCGACCAGCTATTTCATTCGTGTGGAGTCTTCCCTCAATTATTTCAACCGGTGAATTCTCGTCTCGTTTGACATTCTTCATCCCTTTCTTCTCCGGTGGACTCAAATCAAGTTTTTCGGGTTGATCATATTCTTTCTCTCGGCTCAAGTGTTTTCCTTGCTCGTTCGTCTCTCGCCAGTTTATCCTCCCGGAGTGCTCAAGAAATCTCAGGAAATTCGTATGTGTTCCAATTAATTCGAGGTTGTCACCTCATTCAAATATTTCAATTGTTCCGGTGCATCATCTATCTGTTCAATAATCCTTTCCAACGGTGTTATCTCTTCAGTGGGCCCTAACCCACAGGTCTTTTCCCAGGATCTTACCTGACTCTTCTTTTTCCCCGGAGCTATTCCCAATTCTTTTCAAGTGTGACGTAAGAATGGATTCCATCAGTCAGATGCCTTTTCAAGATCGATTTCAAACCATTTCATTGTTGACTCAACCTCTTTGCTTTTCATTCTCCCGGAGTACCTCAGTTATTTTGGTGGTGTTCCTCATCGTCCTTGAAGACCGAAGAAGAGTTCCTTCTAAATCTTGTCCGTTCCCTCGGAGATTCATGGTGCTAGCTCGATGTTATCCTATCTAATTTGTTTCCAGTTGTGCAATTCTTTTATCCATCCGGAGTATTTCAGAAGTTGATTTCTATTTCTTTTCATCCGGAGGCCATCTTTTCGGAAGATTTCGTCATTCTAAGTTTTCAGATTCGTTCTCCAATTATTCTATATCCGTGCCCCTTTTCGTTCGTCCTAATATTCTTTCGGTGTTCGTTCAAGCATTCGTTAATCAGTTTGCGATCTCTTCGATCTCTTTTCTCTAAATTCCCTCAAGCATATTTGTTCTTCTAATTCTTCCCGGTGATTCATTCTCTTTCATCAGTCATTTCCAAATTCTTACGGTGGTTCGTTCAAGATTCTTTTTTCCTTGATTATCATTTTAATTCATTCTTTCTTTTCATCCTACCGGTGGTTCCTGAAGTCCTTCTCAAGTTTGCGATATGTCACTTCTCAATTCTTTTTCAAGAAGAATAAGTATTATGCCAAATCCATTTCTTGTCATCAATTTAATTTGATGAAGGATAAGCATACAATAAATCTTATTCTTATTTCATCCAAGTGAGTAATCCTTTCCTTCGGAGTTTGTTCTTGAGGAATAAATTCTAGTTCCAAGTCTTTTCATCTTTTCTTTTCCGGAGTTCAATTTCTCCTCGGCCATGTCATCGGAACCTCCTTCTAAATCACCGCAACGTTTTAATCTTATTCTTTCATCCTTCATTCTATCTCGCCAACCTTTTGTTACCGGAGTTCTTCACGGTGGTTCTTCATGATTTAATTCATTCTTCAAGTGTTCATCAAGATTCTTGTCGGTGGAGTCAAGTATCTTTTCTTCTCGCGTCTTGAAGAGCAAATAATTCTTCATTTTCTTCTGAAGTGAAGTTTTGCATTTTTCGAAATTCTCACCTATTTAATCTTTTCCACTTGTGGTCAGCGATCAGCTCATAATTTCTGAGATGTTGTCCATAAGACCACAACAAGCTTATTCTTTTCGTTGTTGATTTTCTCAACAACTCCATTCAATCCTTGCTTCTAAGTTCTTTTCAATTCTTTCCGGAGGTTTTTGTGTCATGTCTTCATCAAGTATCATTCCATCCTCTTAAGTTTGTGTTCTAATCTTTCCATTTTAACCGGTGTGCTGCCTAAATCCTTTCAGTCTTATTCGTTTCTTTTCTCATTCTAACCACTCCGGTTAGAACGAGTTGTTTCATAGCCTATCTGATTCCGTCAGCTTTCGATTCTCGGCATTCTCATCGTTCCTCTCTTCTTCTCGAGTACTCTCGATTCTTTGTTTCTTCTCTTGAGTTTTTGTTTCACCTCATCCTTTTTTCCTTCCGTCTCGGTCCTAAGATCTCGGGACGAGATCTCTTGTTAGTGGAGGAGTGTTGTAACGCCCCGGATCCGATGCGCCAGGTGTCTGCCAGTTATTCGCCGTCGTTGCCATGTCATGTGCTTGCGTGTGGCACTTTGCCATGTCATCATCTGCATTTCATATCATGTCATCATGTGCATTTCATTTTGCATACGTGTTCGTCTCATGCATCCGAGCATTTTCCCCGTTGTCCGTTTTGCAATCCGGCACTCCTATGTCCCCCGGTGCCCCATTTTACCTCTTTTCGTGTGCGGGTGTTAAACGGTCTCGGAATGGACCGAGGTTTGTCAAGCGGCCTTGGTATAGCACCGGTAGACCGCCTGTCAAGTTTCGTGCCATTTGGAGGTCGTTTGGTACTCCAACGGTTAACCGGGTAACCGTAAAAGCCTCTTTTGTGTGCAGCCCAAAACCCACCAAACTCCCCTCCATGCTCTCGGTCGTTCGATCACGATCGCGTGGCCGAAAACCGCACCTCATTTGGACTCTCCTAGCTCCCTCTATCTATAAATATGTCCTACCCCGAAATTTTCGCAACAAACCCTAGCTCTCTCTCCAGCGCTGGACGTTTCCCCAAGGCCGGACATGTCCGCGGTCCCTCCGCCGCCACGTGTCATCCCGCCGTTAGCGCTGGCCCGCCGGCCCGAAGCCGCCCCATGACCCATGAACCGCCTCGCGCCCCCTGCCGCCGCTTCCGGCGGTGTGCGCGCCGCCGCCATTACACCAGCCTCCGGCGACCTCGCCGCCGGTCACCGGAGGGCTGGGCGCCCTGCGCCTCCTCCGTAGCGTCAAGCCAGCGCCGCCCGGCCGACGCCGCCGCCGCCGCCATGAGCCCGCCCGGCCGCCCGGTCGCTGGCGCCTCCTCCGGCCGCCTCTCCGGCCTCCTCCCCGGCCGGATCCGCCTAGCTCCGGCGACGAGCTCCGGTGAACCTCGGGAACCGCGCCCCGATCCAGATCTATCCGGAAGGTTGACTTTCCTCTCCCTCGAAAATGCCTAAGTCCCAGGATTTTTCTTATTTTCATGCATTTTCATCCTGCCATAACTCTGTGCATATTGCTCCGTTTCGTGCGTGTAATATGTCAAATTGTTCGACTCGACGAGTACATCATTTCATCTCATTGCATCATTTACGTTTGAGCTCATCTTGATGCCCGAAATGCTGTTGGAAGAGGGCTATGTGATGTTAGTTTCAGATTCTTATCAGAACATGCACTTTTGTCATTTTTGCCTTGATTGATGTGTGCACCCTATGATCTTGAGCCCTACATGTGTTTTGTAATATGCCATGCCATATTTACAAGGGTGTATGCCATGTATTTTTGTGATCTCTGTGGTGACTAGCACAAGCATGCAAACTAGGCTTCATGATATTGCTGATTTCAGCCCCTGTTCTGCTGATATTTTTATGTCATGTTAACTTGATGCTACCGAGAGATCCATGCTTATTTTGAGATACTTCAGTAAGTATGTTTTGAACATATGGTTATGCTCTATCCATTCATGCCCTTGTTTGCAATTATGGAGTGCCATAGCTTGAGTCAATCGAGCTCTACTTTTGCTATAAATGTTTCCTGGCAGATTGTTTACATGTTATTCAATTTTGCCAAGGTTGTTGTAGTTGATCCGTGTATGCTATGATGTTGTTCTTGCCATGTATATCTTCTATGCCATGTCTTCTTGATGGATGTATGCTTAGTTTATCATGTAATGCTCTGTAGTGAGTGCATTGAGCTCTTAAACATGCCTACTTGTTATCTGTTTTTGTCATGCCCATTGCTGAATCATAATCTAAACTTGCTATATTGACATGGGTGTTAGTGTATTTTATGATCCTTTTTGGCTTATGGTCAGTAAGGGACTTTTGTTATATGCTTTGAGTAGATTCATGCCATGCCTTTTTTTGCCATGATAAGTTCCTGTAACATGTTGTTTGATAGCTCTAAACATTGCAACCAGATGTTATTTCTGCCAATGCCTGAAACTGTTATTATTTGCAATCTTGCCATGTCATTTTGAGCATGTTCTAGTGATTTCTGGAGATAGCTCAGTGTTCATGTTTTGTAATGCTTTACCTGTACATCATGCCCATGCCTTTTGTTTTCTTTTTGAGGTCCTGTAGCATGTTGTTTTGATGCTTGCAATATGCCTAGTTGCTGTTTTGGGCAGATTGTTGTCATGACTTGTATAGAGTGTATGTGTTGAACCGTTGCTCCGTTTTGAGTGTGCTCTATATGAAACTTGCTTGATTTTGCATGTAGTTTCATATTATCATGTTGCATCCTTGTTTTGAGGTGTTTGCTTGATGTTTGGGTGCATTTTGCATCAATGCCATGTTTATCTTGTTTTGCTCATATCTTCTAGGCCGTAGCTCCGAATCTAATGAACTTTATATGTAACTTGACTAGAATTTCGTGTAGATCATATTGGTGCATATTAACTTGCTGTTTAACAACTTGAACATAAGGTTTATTCAGATCTGGACCAATTTCGAAATTTGCATATGAGGACTTACCTGAATCGTTCTATGTTGTTCCCGGCCTCATTTAAACTTGCTTTGATGTGTTGCTCTTGTATGCATCATCTCTTGCCATGAGTAGCTTCATCTAGATTTGTCATGCATCATGTTTGTTGTGCATCATGTCTTTTTCATGTGTGGTGTGTTTACCATGTTGTGTGCTTCTTCTTGTTAGTTCCCGTTTCATTGCGATCGTGAGGATTCGTTCGTCTACGCTTGGTTCGGCTTCTTCCGTTCGTCTTCTTCATGGACTCGTTCTTCTTCCTTGCGGGATTTCAGGCAAGATGACCGCTACCCTGGATCTCATTACTATCATTGCTATGCTAGTTGCTTCGTTCTATCGCTATGCTGCGCTACCTATTACATGTTTATCAAGCCATCCCAAATTGCCATGTCAGCCTCTAACCTTTGACACCCTTCCTAGCAAACCGTTGTTTGGCTATGTTACCGCTTTGCTCAGCCCCTCTTATAGCGTTGTTAGTTGCAGGTGAAGACGAAGTTTGTTCCTTGTTGGAACCTGGAGATATTGTTCCTTGTTGGAACATGTTTACTTGTTGGGATATCACAATATATCTTATTTAATTAATGCATCTATATACTTGGTAAAGGGTGGAAGGCTCGGCCTTATGCCTGGTGTTTTGTTCCACTCTTGCCGCCCTAGTTTCCGTCATATCGGTGTTATGTTCCCGGATTTTGCGTCCCTAACGCGGTCGGGTGATTTATGGGACCCCTTGACAGTTCGCTTTGAATAAGACTTTTCAGCAAGGCCCAACATTGGTTTTACCATTTGCCTCACCTAGCCCTTTTTCCCTTGGGTTTAGGAGCCGAGGGTCATCTTTATTTTAACCCCCGGACCAGTGCTCCTTCGAGTGTTGGCGAACTAGAACCTGTGCGGCGCCCCTCAAGAAACTTGAGGTCTGGTTTTAGTTGTGCGGACTGCTCATCCGGATGTGCCACGAGAACGAGATATGTTCAGCTCCTATCGGGATTTGTCGGCACATTGGGCGGCTTTGCCGGTCTTGTTTTATTCTTTGTCGAAATGTCTTGTAGCCGGATTCGAGACTGATCGGGTCTTCCGGGAGAAGGATTATCCTTCGTTGATCGCGAGAGCTTATCATGGGCTAAGTTGGGACACCTGCAGGTATAAACTTTCGAGAGCCGTGCCCGCGGTTATGTGGCGATGGGAATTTGTTAATATCCGGTTGTAGTAAACTTGAAGCAAACTCTTCTAAAATACACCAATCGTAATGCGTAACCGTGAGTGTCTCTTTTCGGGGTTGATCGAGAGGAGAACACGGTTTCTGGGTTATGTCTGATGTAAGTAGGAGTTCAGGATCACTTCTTGATCATTACTAGTTGACGACCGTTCCTTTGCTTCTCTTCTCACTCTCATTTGCGTATGTTAGCCACCATATATGCTTAGTCGCTGCTGCAGCCTCACCACTTTACCCCTTCCTTTCCCTTAAGCTTTGCTAGTATTGATACCCATGGTAATGGGATTCTTTGAGTCCTCGTGGCTCACTGATTACTACACCACCGATTGCAGTGCAGGTTTGCGATGATCATGACGCGAGAGCGATGTTTGCTTGTATTGGAGTTCTTCTTCCGCTTCTTCTTGATCGGGGATAGGTTCGGTCGGCAACTGGGCTAGCGAGGTGGATGTCGTTTGAGCTTCGTTTATGTTTCATCCGTAGCGGATGTTGATCTTGTATATGATGTTGATGTATTCTTGTGGCATTTGTGCCTTATGTATGTATCCCTATGTATTATGTAATGTTGATGTAATGATATCCACCTTGCAAAAGCGTTTCAATATCGGGTCTATCCTTGGTGGGACCTTCGAGTTCCTTTTGGATAGGGTCGCATATTGAGCGTGACGATCACCCACCCGCAGCCGATCACCTCGACGGAAGAGATGACCACCACCGTCGATCGCACCGGTCGAACAGATCGACGGAGGTGCCGCCTCTGCGACCACCAGCCCTCCACGCCCGCCGCCGCCGATCAAAAGGCAGATGGCGCGCTGCGCCGTCGCCGACCGCAGAGCCGCCGCCGCCCGAACAGGGCTGGTCGCCGCGCCGCAGCCCGACCGCCTCCGACGCCACCGCGCCACAGCCATCGCCGTTGCCGACCGGATCTGAGGCGCCTCCACACGATTCGGGGATCCGCACAACCCCAGATCCATGGGAGAGAGGTGATGTCCTCCGCCACCGCCGTCGGCCCCCGGGCTTAGACCGGCGGCGGCGAAGGGTGGGGAGGAAGGAGTATACGTCCCCGGCGGCTGGGTAGGGAGCCGCCCAAGCCGCCCTAGCGGGGACGACGCGGGGGCTGTTGTCTCCTCACCTTTGCATAATGTTGTGGACTGTAGATCGAGTTGCTCTTTGCAATGTTTGTATCAGGCCATTTCGTATACTTGTGATAATTTGAACCCTTGAGGAATTTTTTTTCCTACACATATTATGTATCGTAAGAAAGAGCCGCAGGGTTTCTCCAAAGTGCTTGAAGGTGCGACTCTTTATATTTTCTAAAATATACTCCACACTTTCTGGACGAAACGAGGTGATGTGTGAGTCTCGGAGCGTGTGCATCCACCGTGGATACACACGCTTTGAGACGCTAACAAGTGACACACTGCATGCGCCTCGTAATTTGTGTTGAGATCTTCGAAACTAGATCATATGTCAGTAGATTTCTATGAACTTTTTTTCACACAAAAATCATGAAAAATCAGAGACCTAAAAAAAGGAAACTAAAAAATAAATACAAAAGGTAGAAAGAGGAAAACCCGGCAACCAAAAAAAGAATGCAAAAAAGGAAGAAAAAGAAAACACAGCCTAGAAGCACGATTGCGGTGTTTTACTTGTTTCCCTTTTTCAAGAAGTACAGTTGTGCTTTTCCCCGAAGCAAATATATACTTCTACCAGAAGCAAATCTCCACTTCTTGTGAAAGAACATCCTTTTTTGCGGAAGCAAATGTGTGCTTTTCATGAAAGCACATTTTTTTTTCTATTTTTGAGAACCACAGTTCGCGAATTTTTCTTTGTTTCCACATGCTTCTCGCGGACGCTTAGATTTTCTTTTCCGAGAAGCACAATTATGCTTCTGACGGAAGGACATTTTTGTTACTCGTGGAAGCATAGATTTATTTTTTTCTTTTCAGAATCAAATATGTGCTTCTCGTGCAAGCAAAATTATGCTTCCACTAAAATCAAATTTGTACTTCTCATGGAAGCATATATTTTCACCTATTTTTCAAGAAGCAGGGTTGTGCTTGGCAAACAAAATCTCCAAAACCTAGGGAACACCAAGTGAAAACCCAAAAGATGAAAAGAATCCTAAAAAAACAAATATGCAGAAAATGAGTATAGAAAAATAGAAAAACCGAAAACTACAGGGAGCGTCCAACACACAACACCGGCGGCAACTGGATGAACCACTTAACATGCTCCCGGACCACAAAGAGCCACCTGCAAGGAGTAACTCGTAGTTTGTTGCTCTCATTAAATCCTATTCCCATATTTCTAGCTAGCTAGGGTTTCTCGTGCCGCCATCGCCGCCGCCCGCTGCCATCTTGGATCTTAGACCCAAATCAGTGTACCTGTAATTGTTATGAGTGTCAATAAAGTTACAGGTGTTTCTAAAATTAAACCCTATTCCCCGCACAACGTCGGAGCTATGTCTCCCTATTGCGATACGTAGCTCCGGGTCACCTCTTGCATGATACTAGTGGGTCGGCCCAGTATTGTAGCTGCCTTTGTGCAAGTTCTTTCTTTGTGTTTTTTCTTTTTTGGTTTTCACTGTTTGCGTCGGTTTTCTTTGTTTTTTATCATGTTTATTCCTTTCTTGCTTTGGGTTTGTTTGGTTTTCTTTGTTACTTTCGCAAGGGTTTTTTTTATTCCTTTCCCTGAAATCAAGGATGCTATCATAATATTCGATGTAATCGTTACATCAGATTTTCTATTTTTAATAGATGTCTTCTATTTTTAATAAAATTCGAAATTTTCTTTTACTTTAGAAATATTTTTATACACGTTTATCATCTTTAAAATAAAAGGATTAACATTTTTTAAAATATATGTTTTAATTTCTACTTTTTTCATACAGATTGTACATTTTCATACACCTAAAATATATTCATACATGCTACATTTTTTTAATTACTTGATTAATATTTTTAAAATACATGTGTTTGAAGAGTCTTTATAACATGCGTTAACCATTTTATATGCATGTTGTAATATTTTTCTAAATGATACAAAACATTCTATCAAACTATGCGAGCATTTTTGACAATGTTTTTTTTTGAAATGTTAGAAACATAATTTTAGACGTGTAAATTTTTTTAATGTAACATCCATTTTTTGAATGGTATGAAACATTTTGAGTTACATGATTTTTTACATTGGATGACATTAAAAAAATGTCAAGTACGTTTGGTTTAAAATGAGTGATTTTTTTCGAAATTTCATGAACATTTTTAATGCTATTATAATATTTAATTACACTAACCAAAACTTTTCATGGTGGTAACATTTTTCAAAGTCACGGCGAACATTTTCGAAAAGAAATAAGGTCATTAAGTTTTTTTGGAACAATTGTATTTATAATATTTAATAAAAAATACAGTATACACAAAAATAGTGGTAATAAACAAGCAAAAACTTATGTACGCGTACCTATGTGATTATGCGCTGGCGCACTAGGGCGTTCTGGAGGCGAGCCGTAGTTGTGTCTCGCCTCAAGATGGCAATGAGGCCCCGAAACCAGCTTCCCTGGGGTTTTTACCCTATTAGTGGATGGGATGGGTGTGTTTCTAACCCACGAGGCTGCTTGTGGGTAAATTATAAAACGTGGCTCGTTTTGTGGGTTCAATCCGTTCAAGTATTACCTGAACCCGAAACCCACCATACCCGTGGACCTACTGATGTATGGGCCCTAGAATAGACGCGAGTAAGACAAAACCTACCATCTCGCTTTAACCCCTCACCCCTTTTCAGTCCATCCCGCCTCCAGCCGCCACTTCTACACAACCACTTGCATATTTCTTATACCAATCTACATTTGCTGATATATATGATCCTATTTTCTTGAGAAATACTGTTGTTTTTTGCATACCGCTTGCGGGGACGGGTTCCCCACAGGTACAGAAAACCCGACAGATTTAGGGGTTGGGCAAAGAATACGGCCCATGAATGCGGACGTGGACGGGCTTACGGTTTTCTTGTGGGGACGGGGATGGACGTGCAAAACCCGGCAGGTTTCGTCCCCGTTGCCATCTCGAGTCTTACCCGCTCCCAAGCATAGAGCAGGAAATAAACGACCCCAAAGGACATATCTCATTTATAGCGAGTGTACCTTTGGTCTCGCCTCAAGCATTTTCGTGCTGCTACATTATTGGGCTGGCCCGTTTTCGTGTGTTTTTTCCCTTTCACTTTTTCCGATCAAGAAGATCGCTCATGGTGTTTGATGTACTAGTTTCCTCTGTTTTTCCCTTCTATTTGTTCTCTTGGCTTTCTGTATTTCTTCATCGGTTTTATTCAGTCTTATGTTTTCTTGGTTTTTTCACCGGTTTTCTTTGGTTCTTTCATGGTTAGCACATATTTTGCTTTTCTTTCTTTTGTTCTTCGTCTTTCTTATTTTGTTTCTTGGTTTTCATACTTTTTTCTTTCTTTCTTCATTTTTCTTTTGGACTTTCTTGGTTTTCATATGTTTTCTTATTTTTCTTTGTCTCTATCTTAGTTTTAAATACATGGTCACCATTTTCTCTATACACATTTTAACATTTTAAGCACATTTTTGAATACCTGGTCAGTTTTAAACATACTTTTTAACTATAAGATTAATATTTTTAATGCATGGTCTACATTTTTATACACATTCAAATGAATGGTAAATATTTTTTCCAATGCAAAATTAAATATATTTTTTAAAAGGTCAATTTTTCTATATACTTTAACCTTTTCAAATGTTTGATCAACATTTTTAAATACAAGTTAATTGTTTTCAATACAATACAAGACTAACTATTTTAATACATGCAAACATTTTCTCTATACAGATTTAACATTTTAACATGCTTGACTAATATTTTTCAAATACATGTTAAATATTTTTTGAAAACATGGTCAATATGTTTTTCTATACACATTAAATATTTTTCAAATGCTTGATTAGCATTTTTGAATGCTTGTTTAACCTTTTACAAATGCATTGTTACTATTTTTAAATATATGATCATTTTTTCACACTCATTGTATATTTTATTTATACATTTTATATACACGAGAAACTTTTTCTATACACATTTAACATATTTCAAATCCTTGGTTAACATCTTTTCCAAATATTTTTATCAAAATGTGTTTTGTAACATTTTTTTTAAACTCAAAAATATATTTAGTTAAAATATTTGGAAGGATAAAATAATTAAAGAAAAAATAAATAGTAAAAACATAAAACAGGAAAAAATTAGGCCGTGGCCTCCCGCGCGCCTTGGCCGACCCATGTAGGAAGGCACATCACCCAAGAGCATGTAGGTGTCGCTGGAAATTCCTATTTGCCGCTACCTGCGGTAAGTAATCGAGGCGACCCACATGGGCACATCGAGGGGTCTTTGGATGGACCGGCCCGTTAAAACGATTGAGCGATTCCGGTTTTGGGAATCTTGTAGGTGGTTTCCAGCAGGTTTTTTCTGGTTTTGGGAACATGCTAGAAGGTTCCTGGACCAGTTTTTCCATTTCCCTTTTTCCCATTTTGTTTCTTTTTCTTTCATTTTAAAACTTTCTTTTTCCTTTTGTTTTATGTTTTCTTTTCTTTCCCCTTTTATTTTTCTGTTTTCTGTTTTCAATTATTTATTCAGAATTTTATAACATGTTCTCGTTTTCAGAATTTCCCCCAATTTCATAAGAATTCAGAAATTGCAAAACAAATCATATTTTCAAATTTTGTTCATTATTTTAAAAATGTTCTTGTTTCCAAATTTTGTTTTGAATTTCAAAAATCTTCATGTTTCAAAAAGTCTTTTAGAAATTCAATAAAATGTTCTTGTTTTCTAATTTTGTTCAAAATTTCAAAAAATGTTTGTGTTCTGAAAAAGTGCTCAGTAATTTCATATAAATGTTCTCAATTTCAAATTTTTTATGTTCATGTTTTCAGAAAATGTTTAGGAATTTCAATAAATGTTCTCTTTCTGAAAATCTGTTTAGAATTTCATTCATAAGATGTTCATGTTTCAGAAAATGTACAGGAATGTCAAAATATGTTCACACTTCCCAAGTATGCTCACAATTTCAGAAAAATGCCCGTGTTTCATAAAATGTTTAGGAATTTTAGAAAATATTTGTTTTCAAAAAAAGATCACACTGTCAAAAAATGTTCAATTTGTTTAAAAATTGTTTATGTTTAAGAAAACTGTTAGGTTTTGCAAAAAATGTTTGTGTTTTTAAAAGTTTTTTATCAAATTTTGAAAATGTTCGTTTTTCTAAATATATTTCCTTTTATGAAAAATAAAACCACGTTCGAATTTTCAAAAAAATTTACTCTTTTCCCTGCCTATAGTTTATATAAACTGAGTTGGCATTTGAAGCAAAACATATCTATGAACACACGACGCGTTTGGTTCAATTCAGGTAATGTATTCAACTTTGTAATCGGACTGCACTGTATTAGGTGGAGGATTGATTGACTCCCTGATCTGTTTGGTTCAGCATTGGGATGCTTTCTGAATTCAAAGAGGAACACCAGAAGAACACGAACGATCCTGCCACCACGAAGAACCTGATGGGGGAGGGAGGGAAGAGGCGGCGAGCTCGCGGTGGATCTGGCGATGGGGGGGGGTTGCTGCCGCCGCGTCGTCAAGGGAGGTCACGGCGGCGAGGGGAGGGGCGTATGGTCGGGAGTCGGGACGAAGAGATGGAGATGAGCGTTTTCGCTTCCCACTCGATGCTTCCCGTTTTGGCCTTTGTGAAGCGGTGCATCCGATTACAGCGGGATCGAATCCGGCCCAGCCGAAACAAACACCTGTAACGTATTCGGGAGGCAGTGTAATCGATAGACAGAGTAAAAGTCACGAACCAAACGCGTCGACAGTGTCTAGCCACGTGGTTCACTCACTCGAGGTCTTGTGTTCGAAGCCCCACACACACGTTTCTAGGAATTTTTTCTTTCAACTTTTATGTTGCCATCTTCTTTGAAATATTAAGTTGCAAATATTCCACTACAGTTAGCTTGTCGCACTGGTTAGCTCCGCGGTCGTCTTTGGCGTTGGCCGTGGGTTTGATTCCCACCACACAATCTTTTTTGTTGATTTTCACGACTCGTTCAAAGGAAACGCCCCCGCGCAGCCCACAAAGCCCGCCAAGGACTGCGTCTATGCGATAGCGCAACAGTTTGACGCAGAACGCGGGGAGGTCCTAACCGGCGCTCTCAGCGCCAGTTTTGATTACTGACGCTCGAAGGTGCTTCTACTGGGCTGGCCCAGTATTACTTCGTTCGCTGGCAGGCAACGCAGAAAAATTTAAGCCAAAAAAGAAGCAAGCTGCAGGATCGAACTCGCGCCATGATTGTAACATACGAGTATGGTTAACCACCACACCAACTTGGAACTAGCGACTAAATGAACAAAAAAGTTGACCAAACTTTTAAAAACATCAACATTTATTGGAAAAATGAACAAAAAAGTTAAAATTTCAAATGATGAACGATTTCTAAATATACATTGCACATTTTCTGATATACGCTGAACAGTTTTTAAATACACACTGAACATTTTTTTTATGTATGCTGAACATATATTTAAATACACATTGAACATTTTTGTGACATACGCTGAACAATGTATAAATATGCATTGAACATTGTTGTGAATATATGGTGAACAATTTTAATATACCCAATGAACATTTTCTTAAATATGTTGAACATTTTATTAAATATATGATGAACATTTTGTATATAAATATGCAATGAACTGTGTATAAATACACAAAAAAGAAACAAAAAATTCATTGAATTTGAAAGAAGTTCACCGAGTTTCAAAAAAACACCGAGTTTGAAAAAAAGGTTGATTGAAATTGAAAAAAAGTTCATAAGTTTGAAAAAAGCTCATTGTGTTTTAAAAAAAGTTCATCGAGTTTGAGAAGAGTTCATCAAATTCAAAAAAAGTTCATCGAATTTGAAAAAAGTTCATCAAATTTGAAAATAGTTCATCAACTTTCAAGAAGAGTTCATCGATTTTGAAAAATAGTTCACACATTTAGCAAAAGAGAGAAGGAAAAAAAAAGAACTAAATCTTCAAAAGAAAGGAACAAGAAAAAAAGGAGGAAAGGACAAAAGAACGTAGAAGATGCAACTAGCCACATCAGATATCTATGGCGTATTGGTTAGTGGTGCTCGGAATCAGTGAATACGTCGTGGGTTCGAATCCCTGTCTGGCGTTACCTTTTTTGCGGAATAAAGCAGTAAAAAAAATGAGAAGATGGGCCGAGCCCTATGCGCCCGATTGCGAAATGGCTGTAAACGGGCGCTGAGGGCGCCGTTTAGGAATTACCCAGAACGCGTCACAAAGGACCTCTCGGTGTCGCTACATCGCGAGAGCTATTTATCGCTTTGAGCGGGATGACAACTTGGTCTCGCTGAAGGAATTTTACTCTCCCCTATGACCCGGTCCGGCCCATCGCGTTTACACTAAAGTAAAAGGAAACTGAAAAGGGAGGACTACGAGGGATCGATCCCTGGTCAACATGGAGACCGCCAGAGCTGCCAACAACTCCACCAACTTCCAGTTGCTGATTAGAAGTAGGATCGCAGCCAACTAGAGGCGACCAAGTCGGTCTTCTTCAGTTTTTCTATCTTTTTTTCGTTTTCTTTTGTTTCATTTCATTTTTCTTATTTGATTCTTTCATTCTTTCTTTTTCTTCTCAAATTTTTTATTCTTTTTATTTTCTTTTGTTTCATTTATTGTTTCTTCTCCTTTTTTTTCTCTTTTTCCTTCTCCTTTTTTCTCTTTTTTAGGTTTTTATTTTTGTATTTTCTTTGCTTATTTTTATTTTTTATTATACATTCATACATACTTGTTTAACATTTTTAAATACTTTTTAAAATTTTAATACCTATTCAATATTTTTGAAATACTTGTCCAACATTTTTAGTATTTATTTGACATTTTCAAATATGTGTTCAACATTTTCTAAATACTCGTTCAACATTTTTAATACTTATTTGACATTTTTAAATACTTGTTCACTTTTTTTCAAATGTGTTTATGAAGAGTGTTGTTAATATACATACATATATAGAATATTTTAAAGTATAAATATGTAAAAAAATAAAGTAAAAAACGAGAATAGAAACAACAAACAAGAAAGCAGGTCGTAGCCTCCCGCACGGCTGGGCTGGCCGATCTGGGCTCCCCCTGACGCGAGGCTTCGTCCTCTTCTCGCGTAACGCAAGAAATAGCGAAATCACTAGTTGAGGAGTACTTGTTGCAAAGATCACTCCAATTCCCCAGGTTGCGACAAGTGGCGCACATGCAGCGCGCCACTTGTCGCAACCTGGGAGTTTTCCCTTTTTCGTAGATCCGTTTATTCAAAACATTTTATCTCTCAAACCGTGTGTCCAAATCTCGAACCGCTTTCACCGTTAGATTCCTCGCGTCGATATCTTCAAAAATAGATCCCATGTTGATAGGTTTTCAAGAAATTATTTTTCACGAAAAGACCGACCGAAAAAACCGAACCGGGAGCACGAGTTTTTTCCCTTTCTGAAGAGGCACGCCCGTGCCTCTCGCGGAAGCAAAACCGTGGCTCTCGCGGAAGGAAAAATAGAAGAGAAAACGCGTTTTTTTCGTTTCCGATGAGGCACGGCCGTGACTCCCGCGAAAGCACAGCCGTGCCTTTCGCGGAAGCAAAACCGTGACTCTAGCGAAAGGAAAAAATACAGAAAACATGTTTTTTCGTTTCCGAGAGGCACGGCCGTGACTCTCGCGAAAGCACAACCGTACCTCTCACGGAAGCAAAACCGTGACTCTCGCGAAAGGAAAAAAACAGAAAACGCGTTTTTTCGTTTCCGAGAGGCACTACTGTGACTCTCGCGAAAGCACAATCGTGCCTCTCGCGGAAGCAAACACGTGACTCTCGCAAAAGGAAAAAAAAGAAAACGCGTTTTTTTCGTTTCCGAGAGGCATGGCCGTGACTCTCGCGAAAGCAAAACCGTGCCTCTCGCGTAAGGAAAACCGTGACTCTCGCAAAAAAAACACATTTTTTCGTGCAAAAAAATTCAAACTTTTTGGGTCGAAAAGCTAAGGAAGAATGGTGAAAAACCAAAACGTAAAAAAACTTAAAAAAAACCGTTTAAATAGCCGAAAACACGTGCGAGAAAATAAAAAATAAATCTAAAAAAACCGCCCAAAACATGACACGTGACGAATGGCTGAGAACACGCCAAGTGGCGCTGATCGTTACGAGGCTACCGAAGGAGCGCTCGTTAACTGGTGGCTCATGGGCGCCCTTACTACAATCGAGACATAGTGCTGCCGATAAAACGACCACGCGTGATTGGCCCGTCGCCTTTGGACCAGCCCACGTGTAGGTTGTTTGGCAGTTTTCCTTCTGTTCTTTTTCTTTTCATTCAGAATTTATGGGTTTTGTTATATACTAGTACAAATGCTCGTGCGTTGCACTGGGCGAAAAAAAAGTTGCACAACATGCTTCATGTGCCATCATGCATCATTTTTATATCCTACTTTAATAAACATCAACAATAAGGTTACACTGATTATTGCTTTTTGTATCATAAAGTTTGGACGTAAAGAAGTCAACTTAGCTCGTTTTGCATGGAATAGTTTGTCAATCGGTTTTACTTTTTGCTTTTCAGGGAAATGCGAAAGTTTCCTTATTTTTGATAAAAAGTCAAGGTTTTCAGAAAAAATATAACACTTTTAACAAAAACCGAAACATTTTTTTAAACAAATTTCCTTTTTGATGGGAATATTTTTTATTTTTAATTTTTGTACATTTTTAAATGAAAATATTTTTCGAAACAAAACTTTTTGGGGAATTTTTGAACCTTTTTTAAAAAGTGTGAACATATTTTTTTGAAACAAAAAAGTGTAAACATATGTAAAACTGTGTACTCCCTCCGTCCGGGAAAAGTTGTCCACGCCTAGTTCAATTTTTTTTTACAAAAATCCCCTTGGGCTTTTAAATCTGACGCAAACCGACCCTTCTCCTTCCCCTCGACACGCCACCGCGAGCTGCCGTCGCCCGCCGTCGTGAGGCACTGTCAGGTCCAGCGCCGCCCACCACGTGCGCCTCCCAACTACGCCGCCGCCGCCGCAGCCACCCACGTGCGAAGGAGGCAACCACCGCCGCCCACCTACGCAGCCCAACCGCCGCCGCCCCACCTCGCCCACCGCCGCCCACAACTAGACCGCCTCCTCCCCGAGCAGACCAGGAACTCCGCCTCACCAAGAGGTACTCCATCATCGATCCAGGCTTGCTGGGAAGCCATGGATCGACGGAATCGGCCCCGTCTCCTCCCACTCCGGCCGCCGCTTCCCCACACGAGGTCGACGCCGTCGCGCCTCCCCTGGCCTCCTCGAGCCGTTTTAAGGAATCAGTGTCAACTTCCGGTCCTCCAGACCACTTTCCCCCTCTCGATCGCTTGGTATTTGGCACGGTCGTCCGCCGCCGCTTCGCCGCCATTGGAGCTCAAATCACGTGGTTCCTCCGGTGAACAAAAGCCAGCGGCGCCGGCACCCAAGTGTCTACCACGGTTGTGCGCGTGCACGATCGCCCACGCTCCATGCTCTTCGGTGGAGCTCGTGTTGCTGCCTGCCTTCGTGTTGCTGCTGATCCTCTCTGAAGAAGGTACTGTTGCTGCTGAATTTAGTCACTGGAGTATCCATTTCTGCTGCTGCTGAACTGCAATTTCAATCAGTCTGTTGATATCCATTGCTGCACTTGATGATTTGTGCTGATACTTTCTGCTGATGCAAGAGAACAAAAGAGAGGAAAAAATCTGAAGAAAAAAAAGACTAGATTGCAATTCAGTTTAATTCTGTCAATGTACTCCAGTGACTAAATTCAGTCAATGTACTCCAGTGACATTCTTGTGTAACAAGTGCTATTTGTATGGCATGTGATCAATTTAATTCAGAGAAACAAGGGTGTAACATTAACATTTAGTTTAATTCAGTGACACTCGGTTTAGTTCAAAGAAATAGGGGTGTAACATTGACATTCAGTTTAATTCAGAGAAACAAGGGTACTGTTGTTGCTGTATCCGTTTTTGTTGATGTTGTTCCTCTCTGAAATGGAAATGGAAATGATGTTAATAGATGTGCTATTGTTTGGAAACATTCAATCAGATCATTAACTGCAAGTGCAAATCCTAGCCCAATCTATATAAAAAAGTGACAACTATTTGTGCAAATCCTAGCCCAATCTATATAAAAGAATTGATACCTTCAGAACTTTTTGTTCTTGATGACTGTCTTGTTGTTGTGTTTCTGTGTGAATAATACTACATATTAGAATTAAGTTCTTGGACTAGGAGATGCTACTCTAGTAAGCAAACAACTACTGTACTTAAAAAAGGAAAAACATATTTTGTCCTGGAGTAATAAAAAAAGACATGACAATAGGAATTAAATTGGAATTATTTGAATTAATTTAGATTCTTCTTGCTTTACTTGAATAGGAGGGCCTTCATGTTCCTCTAGTTACCAAATGAACAAGGAGTACTTTTAATATCTACTTTTTCCTTTCTTGGTTTCTTTGCTTTTTGTCTAGGATTCTTCATGGTTTTCTTGTTATGATTATATGATAACCATTCATCTTCTGTATACTCTTGTTATGAGATCAGACAGGAGCACACAACTATGGATCTGAATTTGATGCCGGAAGAGGAGGACGAAGCTCAAGAAGGAGAACAAGCTCAGCAGGGTGACGCTATTGATCTGAATTTGATGCCGGAAGAGGAGGACGAAGCTCAAGAAGAAGAACAAGCTCAGCAGGATGATGCTATTGACAAAGCTCAAGAGACCGAGGCACAACGAACAAGCCAGAACAGAGATAGGGGGACAGTAGAGTTGAAGCCGGTCAAAGTTACTAGACCTGTGTGCAGAGATTACCTGATCAATAAAGTAATCCCTGCCATTCAAGACAAATGGCCTGACGGTGATGAGGACACAACGATCTACATTCAACAAGATAATGCAACACCGCATGTCCTCCCTAATGATGCCGGTTTTCTAGAAGCCGTGGCACAGACAGATTTGAATATTCGATTATTGCAACAACCACCAAACAGCCCTGAGCTCAATGTTCTAGATCATTGTTTCCACTGCTCCCTCCAATCCCTAACCGACTGTAGAGCGCCTATGAATATATAGGAACTGGTACAGGGTGTAGAGGAGGAGTTTGAGAACTACGATCCATAAGCTGTTCAAAAGCTTTATGACGTTGCAAGCAGTCATGGTGGAAGTGATGAAAGATCAAGGAGGAAACAACTACAAGATGCCGCATCTGCATAAGGAACGTCTACAGAATGCTGGAGAGGAAATAACCGGTGTATACTGCAGTCCTGAGCTAATTACTGACACCAAAGCCATTATAGAACAAGGAAATGAGTAGATAGAGAAAGCTCAAAAAGAAAGGGAAAGGGAAAAGGAAAAGAAAGGATAGGAGTATTTGATGTGTCATGTGTATGGCTTGTGTCATGTGTATGGCTTGTGTCATGTGTATGTATTGTGTCATGTGTTCAATGAGAAAGGATAGGAAAAGAAAGGATAGAAGTATTTGGATTTATTTGGATTTATTTGAATTATTTGAATTTATTTGATTTATTTGGATTTATACACCATTTGTCCAATTGCAAACATACCTAAAGTTTCCAAGAGGACTTATACACCATTTGATTTATTTAATTTACAAGAGTACCTTGAACTTTAAAAGTGTAGATCGAAAAAAAACCAAGCTTCCTCTTGTGAAAAGTGTTCAGAACAGTTTTACTGTAAGATCAAGAGCTTCATCTTGTGAAAAGTGTTCAGAACTGTAAAAGTGTTTGTATAGTCCTAATTTACTGTGATCTTGCTAAAGAAGCTCACAAGCTCAAGCTCCAGATAGACTAAGTTTTACAGCTACTGTACTCAAAAGAAGCATTTTGGATTACCACAGCAAAAGAAGCATATTCATTTTAAACTTGTGTTTAACAATGACAAACTACTCCTAAGTGGGTCTTTGATCAAGAATCCTGACATGATGGGTTTATTTGGATTTATTTGAATTTATTCTCATTAAATTTAATCTCCACAGTAGTTGTTCTCATTGAACATGTCTGAACCTCAGCAACCACATCACTCACTCAATCACCTGATCTTGGACTCATCCTTATTCTTCTTACAAGTTGATGTCAGACTTGACACATAAATAAAATTTGACATCAATGAAATATATGCAGTCAATATACAGTCATTGGAGTAACTTTTGGTGTTGTACATTAAGTGAATATACAGTCAATTGGAGTACATTCAGAGTAATTTTCAGTGTTGTACAATCCGTTCTCTAGGGAGTAATAATGCCAAATTAGTTAATTGATCGTGTACTAACAGCAATTCATTTTGAAGATTTACACTGAATCTTGTGTAATGTAGAATTATACTGTCAAATTCAATTGACAGTAACTGAATTTTCAATAGTGTCAAATCACTCAAGCAGTAACTGAATTTTCACTAGTGTCAAATCACTAGTTTCAGAAATATTGGTGCTCACCTTCCATCTTGGCAGTACAAGAAAAACTGAGCAGCCAACCGTTGCCGCTTTGCATGCATTGCTGGCAACTCGAGTAGCTTTACCAAAAAATTGAGCATGACATCTACAGGTTACAAACAAATGAGCAAGATTCAATTAGATAACCACTGATAGAAGCATGTGAGTGCAAAAAAATTGACAACTGAAATTCAGTTAGATAACAACAATCTGAATGGGGTACAACATTGATGTTATTTCATGATTAATAAAGATGGAGCAGCAGCAATGTGAATGGAGTACTTGATGGACAACTGAAATTGACACAAAGCAAGATTCTCATATTTCATCTCACACAATCTATCCATCCATCCATCTCAGCCTTGTTTTGTTCAGTACAGGTTCAACCTCGAACGCCACCATGCAACTCTGTTATGTTTTCAGTAAAGATTGCTTTGTTTACCTCTGTTCTGTTTCCAGTAGACCAATCGAAGAAGATGAAGAAGAAAATTGCAAGAGATCAAAGGGAGCAGAAGGGGAAAAAGGAGACCTTTGAACTCCGGCGGGTTCCATGGGCCAGCGAGGCCGCTGCCTTAATCCGCCGACCGCCGGAAGCAACACGGCAGAGGTGTGGGGCGGGGGAGCTCCGGCGGTGAGGGCGAGGCGGCGTCTGGCGGTGTGGGCGAGGCGGCGTCCGGCGTGGAGGAGTCGAGCTCGAGCAACAAGGGAAATGGGGGATTTTTAGGGGTTGTGCAGTGAGCACGAACGATGGTCTGTGTGTGGTGCTGGTGAAGCTGTGGGGAGCTGCTGCTGGTGGTGTGCAACAAGCGCTGCTGTGATTCTGTGGGAGCTCTGAAGACGGTGGTGTGGAGGAGCTGGCGGCGTTGAGTCGGCCGGTGTCGGAGGAAGATGGAGAGGAGTGTGGGTTTGGTCGGGCAAACATGAAGGTTTTTTTTGTAAAAATCCCGCGGGGACAACTATTCCCGGACGGAGGGAGTACATTTTTAAGCTTTTTTTGTGCTGAATTTTTTACCATCCAAAATAATAAGGTGTGCATCATGGCCGCTTCCTCGCGCACTCCACGTCAGCCATGCTACGAGACAAAAAGAAATAGACAGGCCCACCATATCATTCGTTTTGTCTATCTATATAGAAAAAAAGACAGAAAAGATTGCGTTGAGCCCTCCTTCTCTGCCAACGCACGCGACCTCCTTTGCCTCTCCCCAAAATCTCTCCCTTTTCCATCCCATCCGCCGCCGCCGCCGCCTCGCCCCTATCTACCCCGTCCAAGCAAGGCGCCGGCCACTTGAGAGCGGAGAAGGAGGAGATGCAGGGTGGCCTCATCGGAAGGGAGCGACGATGGCACACAGGACGAGATCGCCGACCTCCTCTACGTTGCCAGGGGCGTGTGTCTCGTGCTGATCCACATATACGGTGGCTGCGAACAAGCCACCGGCGTTGGGTCGATGGTGTCGTGCCTCGGCGACCGGGATCAGACAAGGTGGATGGGAAGCAGCGCCCCCTCTCCCCGAGCCCCATGTCCATGGCAACAACAGTGAGGTGAGCAGCGGCAAAGGCGCCTCCGCCGAGGTGGTGGTCGGCGTTCGGCGTCTAGCAGAGGTGCGTGGACTAGCAGCGGCCGCGGCAATGCAGAGAAGTTGGAGGCCAGGAGGCGGGGCAAGAAGATGGGGATGGCGAGGCAGAGGAAGCGGTGGGCGGAGGCAGAGGAAGGAGAGTGGGCAAACTGCATAGGGATATGCAGAGGAGACGGGTCGGCAGCAGGCAGAACGAGCAGCTGGGCGGCAAGGGCATGGGGCCAGAGGAACCAAGATCGACACATCCCCATCTAATCTTCCGCGAGGGAACGAGGTATGTACCGCTCGCCCATGGATTCCAGAAGGATGTTCCCATCTCTTGTGCCTAAAATGTCTCCGTGGTCAGTGCACTTGTACCATCTCAGCCAGGCGAGAAAATTGCAACATATCTTGTTCATCCAGTAGATATGTCAACAGGAACAGATTTGAAGGAACAACAAGCATTCAACCAACTCAGCCGGCAACAGAAGCTCCGTCTCTGCCTAAATCTTAATTTTCCATTCTCTGACCTGATTAGTGGAAAGCTTTTTTTTAATCATAGATTAGTGGAAAACTTGTGCAGTGAATGTGCTTCGTCTCATGGAGATTTAGATTTCTTCCTTAACTTGTAGCAAAATCATCTCCCATGGTGCAGGGCATATTTAATTAGCCAGTCAAGTTAGACGTATGCATCAGTTTAATCTGCTGTAAGTAAGTACATACTGATGTACTAGTGTCTGATCATCTTTGATTAATGTATATATATTCTACCTAAGATGTGATACATTTTCCACACATAGTGTACCCTGTGCTGACAAGCTACTACATGTTGATATTATGAGTTCTGAGGATTATAAGTTTATAATTCACATTAAGAATCAACTGCTTATGCTGATGAATAATGTGGAGATGGATTCCATCTAATTTTCTTTGAATAATGCATACCCTTTTGCACTCATTGAAGTGTTTTTATATGAGAGTGAAAGAGTTACGTTCTCGACATAATTTGATATGCATGCAAAATGTAGTGATATGATGACAGACGACTCATGAGTTCACGGCTGCTCGTACAATACTTATGTTTCCTTGATTATTTTGGTAGATCTGCTGAATCACGAGCACTGGAGCGGTCTTTTCAGTTGATTCCCATGCCGCTCCTTTCGTGCTTGCCTTGAAAGGAAAGAAGGACCCTGAGAAGCAAGTAGATGAGACTGAAAAGAATGAGACCGCTGACAAGTCTGTTGGGTATCAACTCCCAGAGTCCCTTTCTTTTGATGATTATGCTGAAAGCGTAGGTAAGATCAACATCTCTACTGAATCATCATCAAACGGAGAAGCAGCTGAGTCAAGTCACGCTGATAGTCATCTTGCCATGGTGGAATCTCTCTCGTTGATGTTCCCAGATGTGTCTGGTGACTTCATTCTTGAAGCACTGAAGGCCAATGAATTCGATGCAGTATTCACTGTTGATATGCTTTCCAAACTGGTGCGTGAAATCCTCGTATCCGTTACACTGATTATATTTATGATGCCCTGATGCATTAGATTTTGTTTCTTGTTTAATTCCCTCGGAAGATTTATTTCAGTCCCACTTTGAGTGAACCAAAATATTCTTAAGAACTATCGTGCTATGATCTATAATAACAGGATGCATTCATGTTTCAGCCATCAGGGAACAGACCTCCGGAGGCCAGCCTGTACCAAGACCACTCCCAAGGCGAATGCAACAGCCTATGGGTGGTATGCAAAGAGTGCCTCCTGGTGCAAACATGGGTGCCTTTGGTGCAGGGCCCCAAGCAGGCATGGTTGGGATGAATCCCAGTAACATGCCAATGCAGAGAGGCGCAGGTGACCAGTTTCATCCACATCCACACCAGGTCTGTTCTATATTTTTATTTCACTTACGTTCCTGGCTACTGTTATTTGAATAACGCTTTGACCATCAACAAGTCATTTGATTTTCTTGACGTTGACAGTTGACAAGGAAGGCAGATCAAGGGATGGGGATGCAGAACCCCGGGTACCCTCAGCAGAAGAGGCGCTTCTGACATCCCCCCTCCTGGGCACCAACAGATATAAATGTACTCACAACATCGTCATGTATGTGCGTCAGCCAGATAGATATACATTGTCTGGTGGCCGTCTAAGCCTGTTGTTGTTATTGTTGTTGTAGATTTATAGTCCTTATCTACTAGCTTGGTAAGTTAAAGTAGCTGTAAGGGTCATTGTAGAGGAAATTTGGATAATTTCCTTTCACAGTGGCTGAGTTAAGCTGGTGATTAGGGCGGCGCCGCCGCGCTGAGGAAGGGGCCATGGACGAGGCCCGGTGTAGTGAAGCCAGCGGAACATGTACAGCTTTGATTAGTACTGATACATGCATTTTCGCCTCACCGTCACCGACGCCTCCTCCCTCTGGTCCAAGGCAGCCATCGTGGTGAGTTCGAGCAGGCAGTGGGTGGCAGGCAGTGAGAGCGGCCTCCTCAAGCTCGGTGTCATCGTGGAGATCGAGTTTCGTAGCCTCCTCGCGCTAAGGTTACATTTCAATTCTCTTTCTTTCATGAGTAGGGTTTGCTGATGCATCTTTGAAAGTTGTTTTTGCCATGTCAGGCTTGTCTATTTGTGTTGTTTCAGTGTATTACCTACTAGAACAATTACTAGCATATAGTCCTCCACAATCATTTTTATCTTCTGACATAATAAGCAGACGCTGCTGCTCCAAACTTGGTATTCAGTGTATTGTGTACTAGAACTTTTTATCTTCTAATAAGCATATAATCCTCCACAATCCTTTTTATCTTCTAGCACTCAGTGTATTACCTACTAGAACAATTACTTGCCATCTTTAAGTTTCAAGAGAGGTGATCGGTTATTGCAGAATGAATGAGAGTGTTTGCAAATGTAGTTAATTTGGTCAATCTTGCCTGAAGATTCGTGGTGACCTTGTTCATGTCGAAGGTATCTCCCTTCTGAATATCACATTTTTTTGCAGTTCTCTAAAATTTTAAATGTGATCCTTTTCTTTTGAATGTCGTAATGGCCTTTGATACCACATGACTCTTGCCCCATCTTAAGTTTGACAACCTTTTGAGTTGCTGATATTGGTACTTGAGCAACAATTATTGTTTTTAGGCCTGAGAAAATCAAAGTCACTCATTATGAGATATTGTAAATATGTTACGGATTCATATATCAAGTATTTATTAGGTAGCAAAACAATCTATTTGTTTCCTTTGGTATTCTCTGCTTTGGTAATATCATATGGCATTGAACTTGGTCTTTATTCTAAGCGCATGTCCTTATTGGTAAAACTTAGGTGTATGCCCATGGCTCCATCCACCAGCTTGATTTTTCTCGTTTCATTCAGGCTTTACCTCCAGAGATTTTGGCATGTCCAGTTATTCTTCTTCAGCATTGATTTTTGTGAATTAACTCAGTGTGTACCTCGCTCCAAAGATTTTGGCATGTTTTGTAATTATTCCAGAGCATATTGATTTTTTTATTCAATCTGACTATACCTCCAGATATTTTGGCATGTTTAGTACTTCAGTTATGCTTCTCGAGCAACATTGGAATGGTTCTCAAACTACCTATCTTGTGATCACTTGAGCTTTGGTGAAAACTAGAGTGCAGCTTAATTTGTCAATATATTAATTCATGCAGTGGAGAAGGTATGCCAAACATATTTGATCATTTCAGCATTTATGAACAATATATCTGGCACTTAAACAATGTAGATTTGCTGATATTGTTCAGTGTACATCTGTGTATGCATATTAATGAGCTCCATAAAATTGTGGTACATGAAATAAATGCGAGAGATATGAAATAACCAGGTTGTGGTACATCTCTTCTCAGTTTTTTGCCCATTTAGACTATCTTGAATGCAATCTACCATCAGGATATTGGCATCTCATCATCTACTACTATTCAACGATTTGTCGATTTTATGTCTCTGTAGGTATTGTAAGGTTTTTCAGTCGTGCGACATGTCTTCATTACTGACCATTTTCTATCATTTTCTATTGCTATATACTCCCTTTGTCTCACATTTTCTTTTGCTATATAGCTCGTCAAAATCTTGTATTTTTGTTGTTTCTTTGTTGATTAGGTAGTATGCGGCATCTTCTTTTAAGCATTTTATTGGGCCTTATTGGATGTTCTTTCCTAGATGTTTGTTCGTTTACTAGACAGTATGCTACCATGTTCTATCATGCGTACAATTTGTGTGTGTGCCGTCTACCGTGTAACACTGTGTGTTACTCGTCCCATTTTGTTTGTGCCAGTGCCTTTAAATGTATATGTACTAAAGTTAGTCGAGTACAGTTACTATCGAATGGCACAACATTTTGATGCCTTACGATTAAAAAGCTTATATCCTTTTGGTGTTTGCAAGGGGTCTGCTTGTGTTGCATTTTCTACACCTGAGAAAGCATCTCAGGCTGTAAGTTTGCATAGCCTGATTGTACTATATGTACTATGTTGCATTTATGATGCCTTTAATACGATCCTATCAAGGGTCCAGTTGTATTTTGTTTGTATAAGCTGCGCTGTAGAGCTTTATGAAGGATTCAGGAGCCAAACTTGCAGACATTTATGCTCAGGTGCTTCCAGCTTTGCATTCCTATTAGAGTTTTGTGGGGTATGTTGGTTTGGTTTGGATATGCAGACTACAACATAAAGAGAAGGATACTATTTTGTGTGGGTCATCTAGCTTGGGCATAGTATGGGGTACTTGTGTTCTTTTTTTTATTTACAAATGAACATTGCCACTAACACGATTGACTATTTAACCAACGTGATTTATTTCATTCCAGTTGATGCAATGCATTAGGTTGTGGTCTTTGTTAAGCATGTGCACAGAAGTGTGAAGAGACCACTTTTTTGTTTTTTTGTCGATCCAGAGTGATCACCTATTGGTTTTGCACTGCATCAACACTTTGTGACTTTTTCTAGTTATCCCTTTGTTAAGGGGCCCTCCTGAAGGAGTCTATATGTCAAACCTTCTGAAGGCCCTCTGGAATATTAACTTCACCAATATATAACATGAATCTTAAGGAATCATTTTGGAGTTTGTGCAGCAAGCTTGAAGGTGATTTCGTTTACCAATAATTGAGCATGTGGTCTGAGAATGAGCGAGGACAAAAATATTCTTAGTGGGTGACAGCGAAGGTGTTTAACAAATTGACAGGGGGTCTAGCTAATATATACAATGGCTTAGCTAGATAATTTATAATGTGTCATGCGAATTCTGTAGGTGCTGATGTTTTTGTTTTTAGTTTTGATCTAAATGGCATGAAAAATGTTGATTCATTTCAAGCTTTCAGCCTTTCTACAGAAAAGAAAACAAATAACTTTGACAACCAACTACTATTAATTTGCTATCAGCAGAGGACCAACATATACTCTGTAGGAAGGGCGTTGAGGTGCTCCCACAATACAAGGGCGCACAGCTCCACCTCAAGAGGCGCGCCAAGGGTGCGCCCCAACACCTAGTGTCGGTCTATGCGGTGCTGGCATGGACGAGCGCAAGTCCTACCGTATTTGATGCAAACTCCGGCTCGGCATGACCTGAGCAGCTGCGTTGCGTGTTGGCCGACCCTATCAACGTGTTTGCCATGCGAGCTCTACCCCACCTTTTTTTCTAGCCTCCTGTGTCGCTCCTCCGTGTCACGTTGGTGTCAGCACAGATGCCTCCTTGGTAACGTCCCCTTGTCATCTTCGGTTGTTGCTTCGTCTGGATTGTTGTCTCATCAAACTTACCAACCGATCCTTTTATAAACCAGCAGAAGGATGAATTTTGACATAATTTTTGTGGGCCAATTTTGAGTTTTTTTGCCTCCAGGAGCCCGACAGATTTATCAGTAGATGGTCAATCAATCGTTTGTCGATAAATGCACCAAAAGATTAACACACTCATGGAATCCTTCTTGAATGGAATTTTAATGACAACATATGCCCTTACATTGCATTGCTTACTGCAGTGAATTGTCTGGCTCTGGTCAACGTGATTGCTTGCGTGCTATTTATAATTATGCAAAAGTCCCAAGAATAAACACCAAACAAAAAAAACTCGCACATCAGAACAATTGATCTAACTTGAACCCAGTTAAGCAATCGTTGTCTGGCATCAATCTGCACTGTCGGTATTTTTCTTACAACCCAGATAGCTCGATTGGCACCGATATTCTATTTTGATCCTTGCCGGTAATACTTCCTGATACAACATCTAGAGATGAATAATATTTTTCCTACTTAAGCATGTAACCCCGTTATGAAAGAAACATGGTATGTGCTGCTGCCATTGCTATTTGCATGAACCACATTAGCTAGCCGGCTGGAATAACTAAATCTGGTGACAGTTGAAGCAAAAAACAATCACCATTGTTTAGTCACTTGTACTTTGAAAACACATTAGTTCACCAGACAAAGGGCACAGATTATCCATGATGAAAGTGTCATTAACTTATTATGACATGAAAATGCACAAAGAAAATAAAAGTATATTTTCAAAAGATTCCCACTAATTTTAGTTATTTTATGAAATTATCTCAGTTAATTTGAGAGTATCCAATGAAACTCGAGGAAGAAAAATGAAAATATGTGACCCAGTGATAGTCTGCTCGCCTGACCTCTTGGTGGAATTTACTATTGTGGTTATAAATAGTTGCAAATTTGATAACAATATAATCTAGCAGTTGCTATGAAAACTCTATGAGGGCAAACTACCAACCAACACATTAAACTCTAGAAGAAAGCTGGGAAAATTTGAGGGACAAAACGAAAAATGGTGTTGGCGGCAATACACCTAAAACAGCATATATTGTCGACTCTGTTTTGTACTGAAGATTCAGACACTGAGACCTCAAAAGTAGTACAATCCATAAAAAGAATAATGATGATGAAATTACAATCTAGCTAAAGCATACTGGTTGCATGATCAACAATAAGAACAAGCCTGCCACCTTGAGGATTCCCATGTCTCAACAGTAATACATATAAATGGAGAACTTTCATGTAGAAACTAAAGAAGATAAATTTGGTCTCACATTCCTTGTGTCCGAACATCAGGAAAGGAAGCTAAACAATGGTGAGGTCGAATATACAAACTCAATATAGAAAGCATCATTTATTTTTATCAGAAAATATCCTACCGATGAAAGGAAATTTCTGCAAGTCCATGTGCAAGATCAATCAGCTAAAACTCACAGTCAGGGGCCTCCTTGACCAGCTTTCCAGCAAGCGCCGCATTTTCGCATCCTACACATGCGGCTGGGTGGGGCAGTGCTCAGTCACAGGCACACATAGGGCAGTGGCGCTCGCGCTGCACTGCCTAATTTCCAGCACGAACAATGTCCAAAAAGATTAACTCTCCTCTCCTATGATGGCAGAAAAATACCAGCAAGTTCATCTTCATATAGGCGAGAGAATCTGTCGTAAAATACAATTGAATGTGCAATGTAGCTTACGACATGACTGTTGGAAATATGCACTAGAGGCAATAATAAAAGGATTATTATTATATTTCTTTGTTCATGATAATTGTCTTTTATTCATGCTATGATTGTATTATTCGAAAATCGTAATACACGTGTGAATACATAGACTACAACATGTTCCTAGTGAGCCTCTAGTTGACTAGCTCGTTGATCAATAGATAGTCATGGTTTCCTGACTATGGACATTGGATGTCATTGATAACGGGATCACATCATTAGGAGAATGATGTGATGGACAAGACCCAATCCTAAGCATAGCACAAGATCGTGTAGTTCGTTTGCTAGAGCTTTTCCAATGTCAAGTATCCTTTCCTTAGACCATGAGATCGTGTAACTCCCGGATACCGTAGGAGTGCTTTGGGTGTACCAAACGTCACAACATAACTCGGTGACTATAAAGGTGCACTACAGGTATCTCCGAAAGTGTCTGTTGGGTTGTCACGGATCGAGACTGGGATTTGTCACTCCGTATTACGGAGAGGTATCACTGGGCCCACTCGGTAATGCATCATCATAATGAGCTCAAAGTGACCAAGTGTTTGGTCACGGGATCATGCATTACTGATGCAGTAAAGTGACTTGCGATAGCGAGATTGAGCGAGGTATTGGGATACCGACGATCGAATCTCGGGCAAGTAACATACCGATTGACAAAGGGAATTGTATACGGGTTTGCTTGAATCCTCGACATCGTGGTTCATCCGATGAGATCATCGTGGAACACGTGGGAGCCAACATGGGTATCCAGATCCCGCTGTTGGTTATTGACCGGAGAGCCGTCTCGGTCATGTCTGCATGTCTCCCGAACCCGTAGGGTCTACACACTTAAGGTTCGGTGACGCTAGGGTTGTAGAGATATGAGTATGCAGCAAACCAAAAGTTGTTCGGAGTCCCGGATGAGATCCCGGACATCACGAGGATTTCCGGAATGGTCCGGAGGTAAAGAATTATATATGGGAAGTCGAGTTTCGGCCATCGGGAAAGTTTTGGGGTCCACCGATATTGTACCGGGACCACCGTAAGGGTCTCGGGGGTCCACCGGGTGGGGCCACCTATCCCGGAGGGCCCCATGGGCTGAAGTGGGAGGGGAACCAGCCCCTGGTGGGCTGGTGCGCCCTGGCCCCCTCTGCGCCTAGGGTTGGGAACCCTAGGGAGGCGCCGCCCACTTGCCTTGGGGGCACTCCACCCTTGGCCGCCGCCCCTAGGAGATCCCATCTCCTAGGGCGGCGCCTGGGTCCCTATATAAAGAGGGGGGTGGGAGGCAGCCGCACCCAACACCTGGCGCCTCCTCCTCCTGCTACACCTCTCCTCTCAGAGCTCGTGAAGCTCTGCCGGAACCTCTTGCATCCACCACCACGCCGTCGTGCTGCTGGATCATCTTCAACCTCTCCCTCCTCCTTGCTGGATCAAGGTGCAGGAGACGTCATCCGCTTCGTACGTGTGTTGAACGTGGAGGTGTTGTCCGTTCGGAACTTGGTCATCGGTGATTTGGATCACTACGAGTACCACTCCCTCAACCCCGTTCACTTGAACGCTTCCGCTCGCGATCTACAAAGGTATGTAGATGCACTCCTATCACTCGTTGCTAGATGAACTCATAGATGGATCTTGGTGAAACCGTAGGAAAATTTTTATTTTCTGCAACGTTCCCCAACAGTGGCATCATGAGCTAGGTCTATGCGTAGTTCTCTATTGCATGAGTAGAACACAAATCTGTTGTGGGCGTAGATGTTGTCAACTTTCTTGCTGCTACTAGTCTTATTTTGCTTCAGCGGTATTGTGGGATTAAGCGGCCCGGACTGACCTTACGCGTACGCTTACGTGAGACAGGTTCCACCCACTGACATGCACTAGTTGCATAAGGTGGCTAGCGGGTGTCTGTCTCTCCCACTTTAGTTGGAGCGGATTCGACGAAAAGGGTCCTTATGAAGGGTAAATAGAAGTAGACAAATCATGTTGTGGCTTTTTCGTAGGTAAGAAAACGTTCTTGCTAGAACCCTATTGCAGCCACGTAAAAGATGCAACAACAATTAGAGGACGTCTAACTTGTTTTTGCAGCAACTGCCTTGTGATGTGATATGGCCAAAAGTTGTGATGAATGATGAATGATGAATGATATATTGTGATGTATGAAATCATGTTCTTGTAATAGGAATCACGACTTGCATGTCGATGAGTATGACAACCGGCAGGAGCCATAGGAGTTGTCTTAATTATTGTATGGCCTGCGTGTCATTGATTCAACGCCATGTAATTACTTTGCTTTATTGCTAAACCGTTAGCTATAGTAGTAGAAGTAATAGTTGGCGAGCAACTTCATGGAGACATGATGATGGAGATCATGGTGTCATTGCCGGTGACAAGATGATCATGGAGCCCCGAAGATGGAGATCAAAGGAGCTATATGATATTGGCCATATCATGTCACTACTATATAATTGCATGTGATGTTTATTATGTTTATGCATCTTGTTTACTTAGAACGACTGTAGTAAATAAGATGATCCCTTATAATAATTTCAAGAAAGTGTTCTCCCTAACGTGCGCCGTTGCTAAAGTTAAATGCGTTCAAGCACCACGTGATGATCGGGTGTGATAGATTCCTACGTTCACATACAACGGTGTAAGACAGTTTTACACATGCAAAACACTTAGGTTAACTTGACGAGCCTAGCATGTACGGACATGGCCTCGGAACACAAGAGACCAAAAGGTCGAACATGAGTCGTATGGAAGATACGATCAACATGGAGATGTTCACCGATGATGACTAGTCCGTCTCACGTGATGATCGGACACGGCCTAGTCGACTCGGATCATGTAACACTTAGATGACTAGAGGATGTCAAATCTGAGTGGGAGTTCATTAAATAATTTAATTAGATGAACTTAATTATCATGAACTTAGTCTAAAATCTTTGCAAAATGTCTTGTAGATCAAATGGCCAACGCTCATGTCAACATGAACTTCAACGCGTTCCTAGAGAAAACCAAGCTGAAAGATGATGGCAGCAACTATTCGGACTAGGTCCGGAACCTGAGAATCATCCTCATAGCAGCCAAGAAACAATATGTCCTAGAAGCACCGCTAGGTGAAGCACCCATCGAGAGAACCAAGGCGTTATGAACGCTTGGCGGTCTCGTCTTGATGATTACTCCCTCGTTCAAGGCGGCATGCTTTACAGCTTAGAACCGGGCTCCAAAAGCGTTTTGAGCAACACGGAGCATATGAGATGTTCGAGGAGCTAAAATGGTTTTCCAAGCTCATGCCCGGTCGAGAGATATGAAGTCTCCGACAAGTTATATAGTTGTAAGATGGAAGAAAATAGTTACGTCGGTGAGCACATACTCAAAATGTCAGGTTGCACAACCTTTGTCCCACTGGACATTAACCTCCGGACGAGGCGGTCATTGACAGATCCTTGATCGCTCCCACCGAGCTACAAGAGCTTTGTGATGAACTACAATATGCAGGGGATGGTGAAAACTATTCTGAAGTATTTCAATCTGAAGTCGCAGAGGTAGAAATCAAGAAAGAACATCAAGTGTTGATGGTCAATAAAACCACTAAGTTCAAGAAGGGCAAGGGTAAGAAGAACTTCAAGAAGGACGGCAAGGATGTTGCCACGCCCGGTAAGCCAGTTGCCGGGAAGAAGTCAAAGAATGGACCCAAGCCTGAGACTGAGTGCTTTTATTGCAAAGGGAAGGGTCATCGAAGCGGAACTGCCCCAAATACTTAGCGAGACAAGAAGGCCAGCAACACTAAAGGTATATATGATATACATGTAATTGATGTGTACCTTACCGAAGATCGTAGTAACTCCAGGTATTTGATACGGTGCCATTGCTCATATTTGTAACTCACAGCAGAGCTGCGGAATAAACGGAGGCTGGCGAAGGGCGAGGTGACGATACGCGTCGGGAATGGTTCCAAGGTCGATGTGATCGCCGTCGGCACGCTACCTCTACATTTACCTACGGGATTAGTTTTAAACCTCAATAATTGTTATTTAGTGCCAAGTTTGAGCATGAACATTGTATCAGGATCTCGTTTAATGCGAGATGGCTACTCATTTAAATCCGAGAATAAGGGTTGTTCTATTTATACGAGAGATATGTTTATGGTCATGCTCCGATGGTTAATGGTTTATTCTTAATGAATCTCGAACGTGATGTTACACATATTCATAGTGTGAATACCAAAAGATGTAAAGTTGATAACGATAGTCCCACATACTTGTGGCACTGCTGCCTTGGTCACATTGGTGTCAAGCGCATGAAGAAGCTCCATGCTGGTGGACTTTTAGAGTCTCTCGATTATGAATCATTTGACACATGCGAACCATGCCTTATGGGCAAAATGACCAAGACTCCGTTCTCCGGAACAATGGAGCGAGCAACCAACTTATTGGAAATCATACATACCGATGTATGCGGTCCAATGAGCGTTGAGGCTCATGAAGGGTATCGTTATGTTCTCACTCTCCGATGACTTGAGTAGATATGGGTATGTCTACTTGATGAAACACAAGTCCGAGACCTTTGAAAAGTTCAAGAAATTTCAGAAAGGTAGAGAATCAACGTGACCGAAAAATAAAGTTCTTCGATCGATCGTGGAAGAGAATATTTAAGTCACGAATTTGGTACACACTTAAGGAAATGTGGAATCGTTTCACAACTCACGCGCTACCGAACACCTCGCAGTAATGGTGTGTCCGAACGTCGAATCGCACTCTATTGGATATGATGCGATCTATGATGTCTCTTCTTGATTCGCTATCATTTTGTGGATACGCTCTAGAGACATCTACATTCACTTTAAATAGGGCACCGTATAAATCCGTTGAGACGACACCGTATGAATTATGGTTTGAGAAGAAACCTAAGTCGTCGTTTCTAAAAGTTTGGGGATGCGATGCTTATGTCAAGAAACTTCAAACTGAAAAGCTCGAACACAAGTCGGAAAATGCGTCTTCATAGGATACCCTAAGGAAACCATTGGGTATACCTTCTACCTTAGATCCGAAGGCAAGATCTTTGTTGCCAAGAACGTATCCTTTCGGAAAAGAGTTTCTCTCAAAAGGAGTAAGTGGGAGGAAAGTAGAACTCGATGAAGTACTACCTCTTGAACGGAAAGTAGTGCAGCTCGGAAAATGTTCATGTGGTGCCTACACCGATCGGAGAGGAAATTAATGATGATGATCAAGGTACTTGGATCAAGTTGCTACCGAACTCAGAGGTCCACAAGGACACGTTCCACACCGAATGGTATGGCAACCCTGTCACGGAAATCATGTTGTTAGACAACGGTGAACCTTGAACTATGAAGAAGCGATGGCGGGCCCAGATTCCAACAAATGGCTTGAGGCCATGCAATCCGAGATAGGATCCATGTATGAAAACAAAGTATGGACTTTGACAGACTTGCCCGATGATCGGCGAGCGATAGAAAACAAATGGATCTTTAAGAAGAACACGGACGCGGATGGTAATGTTACCATCTATAAAGCTCGACTTGTCGCTAAGGGTTATCGGCAAGTTCAAGGGGTTGACTACGATGAGACTTTCTCTCCCGTAGCGAAGCTAAAGTTCGTCCGAATCATGTTAGCAATTGCCGCATACTATAATTACGAGATATGGCAAATGGACGTCAAAACGGCATTCCTTAACGGCTATCTTAAGGAAGAACTGTATATGATGCAGCCGGAAGGTTTTGTCGACCCTAAGAATGCTAACAAGGTATGCAAGCTCCAGCGATCCATTTATGGGCTGGTGCAAGCATCTCGGAGTTGGAACATTCGCTTTGATGAGATGATCAAGCGTTTGGGTTTATGCAGACTTATGGAGAAGCCTGCGTTTACAAGAAAGTGAGTGGGAGCTCTGTAGCATTTCTCATATTATATGTAGATGACATACTTTTGATGGGAAATGATATAGAACTTTTGGACAACATTAAGGCCTACTTGAATAAGAGTTTTTCAATGAAGGACCTTGGAGAAGCTGCTTATATATTAGGCATCAAGATCTATAGAGATAGATCGAGACGCCTCATAGGTCTTTCACAAAGCACATACCTTGATAAGATATTGAAGAAGTTCAAAATGGATCAGTCCAAGAAAGGGTTCTTGCTGTATTACAAGGTGTGAAATTGAGCTCGGCTCAATGTCCGACCATGGCGAGAAGATATAGAAGAGATGAGTGTCATCCCTATGCATCAGCCATAGGGTCTATTATGTATGCCATCTGTGTACTGAACTGATGTAAGCCTTGCCGTAAGTTTGGTAGGAAGGTACCAAAGTAATCCCGCAAGGAACACTGGACAACGGTCAAGAATATCCTGAAGTACCTGAAAAGGACTAAGGACATGTTTCTCGTTTATGGAGGTGACGAAGAGCTCGTCGTAAAGGGTTACATCGATGCTAGCTTTGACACAGATCTGGATGACTCTAAGTCACAAACCGGATACGTGTATATGTTGAATGGTGGAGCGATGGTAGTGCGGCTGCAAGCGAAGCGTCGTGGCGGGATCTACATGTGAAGCGGAGTACATGGCAGCCTCGGAGGCAGCGCATGAAGCAATTTGGGTGAAGGAGTTCATCACCGACCTAGGAGTCATACCCAATGCGTCGGCGCCGATCAAACTCTTCGTGGATTTACTTTGGAGCTATTGCACTTGCCAAGGAGCCAGGTTTCACAAGAAGACCAGGCACATCAAGCGTCGCTTCAACTCCATTCGTGAAAATGTTCAAGATGGAAACATAGAAATTTGCAAAGTGCATACGGATCAGAATGTCGCAGATCCGTTGACTAAACCTCTTCCGCGAGCAAAACATGATCAACACCAGAACTCTATGGGTGTTCGATTCATCACAATGTAACTAGATTATTGACTCTATTGCAAGTGGGGACTGTTGGAAATATGCCCTAGAGGCAATAATAAAAGGATTATTATTATATTTTCTTGTTCATGATAATTGTCTTTTATTCATGCTATAATTGTATTATCCGGAAATCGTAATACACGTGTGAATACATAGACTACAACATGTCCCTAGTGAGCCTCTAGTTGACTAGCTCGTTGATCAATAGATAGTCATGGTTTCCTGACTATGGACATCGGATGTCATTGATAACGGGATCACATCATTAGGAGAATGATGTGATGGAGAAGACCCAATCCTAAGCATAGCACAAGATCGTGTAGTTAGTTTGCTAGAGCTTTTCCAATGTCAAGTATCCTTTCCTTAGACCATGAGATCGTGTAACTCCCGGATACCGTAGGAGTGCTTTGGGTGTACCAAACGTCACAATGTAACTCGATGACTATAAAGGTGCACTACAGGTATCTCCGAAAGTGTCTGTTGGGTTGTCACGGATCGAGACTGGTATTTGTCACTCCGTATTACGAAGAGGAATCACTGGGCCCACTCGGTAATGCATCATCATAATGAGCTCAAAGTGACCAAGTGTTTGGTCACGGGATCATGCATTACTGATGAGTAAAGTGACTTCTTTGTAACGAGATTGAGCGAGGTATTGGGATACCGACGATCGAATCTCGGGCAAGTAACATACCGATTGACAAAGGGAATTGTATATGGGGTTGCTTGAATCCTCAACATCGTGGTTCATCCGATGAGATCATCGTGGAACATGTGGGAGCCAACATGGGTATCCAGATCCCGCTGTTGGTTATTGACCGGAGAGCCGTCTCGGTCATGTTCGCATGTCTCCCGAACCCGTAGGGTCTACACATAAGGTTCGGTGGCGCTTAGGGTTGTAGAGATATGAGTATGCAGCAAACCGAGAGTTGTTCGAGTCCGGATGAGATCCCGGACGTCACGAGGAGTTCGGAATGGTCCGGAGGTAAAGAATTATATATGGGAAGTCGAGTTTCGGCCATCGGAAAAGTTTGGGGTCCACCGATATTGTCTGGGACCACCGGAAGGGTCCCGGGGTCCACCGGTGGGGCCACCTATCCCGAGGGCCCCATGGGCTGAAGTGGGAGGAACCAGCCTGGTGGGCTGGTGCGCCTGGCCCCCTCTGCGCCTAGGGTTGGGAACCCTAGGGGGGCGCCCACTGCCTTGGGGGCACTCCACCCCTGGCCGCCACAGGGTCCCTATATAAAGAGCGGGGTGGGAGGGCAGCCGCACCCAACACCTAGCGCCTCCCTCCCCTCCCTGCTACACCTCTCCCTCTCGCAGAAGCTCGACGAAGCTCTGTCGGAACCCTGCTGCATCCACCACCACGCCGTCGTGCTGCTGGATCATCTTCAACCTCTCCCTCCTCCTTGCTGGATCAAGGTGCGGGAGACGTCATCCGCTCCGTATGTGTGTTGAACGCGGAGGTGCTGTTCGTTCGGCACTTGGTCATCGGTGATTTGGATCACGACGAGTACCACTCCCTCAACCCCGTTCACTTGAATGCTTCCGCTCGCGATCTACAAAGGTATGTAGATGCACTCCTATCACTCGTTGCTAGATGAACTCATAGATGGATCTTGGTGAAACCGTAGGAAATTTTTTATTTTCTGCAACGTTCCCCAACAATGACTTGCATTGTTCTTATGTTCAGTTTCAGCATATCCAGACCATATATCCTATAGCGTTTGACCATGATTATGAGAAATAAAAAAAACGTGAATAAAGAGAGTATCTGGTCAAGCATAACAAACTCCTTAAAAGTTGGAACTACAATAAAGCTCTTATTTAATAGGCCTTCCAAATTGCCGTAAACAGTTGTATAGATTCCAATATCATAGAAAGAGAAGTAAATATAAGAAAACTTGTGAGAAAAAAAAACATGAAACTATATTCAAATTCATGCTTGAATCTCCGGTGGCAAACAGACTTGTGTCCGTGCTAGGTACTGTTGTGAATAGAAGGAACTTGCAAGCTTGCTATGAACGTATGGAAAAAATGACGCTGTAGACCTGTAGTGAAGTCCTGACTTTATTGAGCTGGAAACAGAAAACTAAATATGGGAGGCAGATGACCAATTGTAGAGCTGAATGTTGTCTGTACTTGTATTAGTTAAACTGATTCATTCGCTGTATGATTTTATCTTCGAAAGATGGTTGGAAGAGAAATCTTATTTACATTTGTCTGTACTTGTATTAGTTAAACTGATTCATTCGTGTAAGATTTTATCTTCGAAAGATGGTTGGAAGAGAAATCTTATTTACATTTAGATTCACTCTGCAAATGACAGGTTTTGTTTGCAACCTGCAACATGTGATTTCTTCACTTTGCACATGGCATATATATGTAGACTGATGGAATTTGACAGCATATAACAACGTCTATATATTAAAAAATCTGATAGGCCCATGCAATTTGACAGCATATTAGGAATTTGTCCAATAGTTTCTGCGACTCAAGAACATGGAGAATGAGCGATTCCTGCAGCTGAAGAACATGGCGAGGAGGACCAGATGGAGGGGAAGTATGAAAAGAGGGAAGATGAATGGATTACCTGGTGGTCAACTCATTTGTACTTGCGCCACCTGTGCTGCTCCAGCCGTGGCCTGGTTGGTGTCACCCAACCGGCTGGCGGCGTGCTGCCTTCCTCTGAAGAAGGACACCTGCAGGACGAAGAACGGAATATGATGAGTCTGAATATTAAGGACTCTGCGTCGCCGCGCCGGATCCCTCCGTCTCCGGATCGGCCTCCCCAGCCCCTGCCGCGCACAGATCCGACCTCTTCAAGCTGGGCTCAGCAGCCATCCATCCAATCTTTATCCTCTCTCTATTAATTCTTTATGAACTGTGATATTTGGCACATGTGTGTCATATAAACAAAACTGTCACACCTCTACTTCATTCACTTTAAATACATGTATACATTAGCACTCTTTCTCCTTTCACGTGCATTTCTCCTTCTAATTATATGCATACACTAGGGAACAAAAAAACTGATGTCATTTTAGATTCTCTTTATTTCAAAATTTTAAAATGTTTTGTAGCTTAAACCGTCGGTCCGATGTAAAAGCCGTTTTTACATAAAAGATTCGTCGTGACGAGATCTTCAAAACTAGATCCCATGTTGGCATGTTCCGATGACCTTTTTTAGGCCAAAATTTACCACGCCTAGGCTACATAAGTTACCATGCCCATTATATGCAAGTTACCGTGCTATTTCCACATAAGTTATCGAAGGCATAAAAATGATTCACCGACCCTGTAGTTCATATATTACCATGTTGTATTCATATAAATTATCGGGCATGCGGTTATTATATTACCATCTTGTTTTTAGGTCTGCGATTCATATATTACCATGCTCTTCGGTCAATGTTATATCGGTGCTTGCACTGTACATGAGTTATCAGTCGCGGTTCGTATTAACATGATGTTTTCATATAAGTTGCCTGGGGTATGTTTTAAACATTTTTTTTTGCTTGATCAAAGTTACCGTGGTGTTTGTACGTAGGTATGTGCTGTGTATGTAACCATGCTATTTACACAAAATTTACAGGAGTATGTTTTCAACAATTTCCCCACCGAGTCAAATATTACCATGATATTTGTACGTAAATTATCAGGTATGTGATGGGTATATTACTATCTTTTCAACAAAAAATTTCTTCAGATCAAATTTACCGTGGTGTTTGTACCTAAATTATCAAGGTTGTGGTGCATAATTTACTATGCTATTTACATACAAAAGTTACCAGTGTATTTTTCGACTACTTTTTACCACTCTTTCCCAAATCAAGACTATTACCGTGCTATTTATACATAAGTTTCTGGGGTATATTTTTAACAACTTCATCCACCCGAATCAAACTTATCATGGTCTTTGTGTGCAACTTATCAGATCTACGGTGCGTATATTACCATACTATTTATACAAAATTTACCAACGATATGTTCCCGACAACTTTTTTCGTGGGTCAAAACTACCATACTGTTTTTGCGTAAGTTATTGTGTCTATAGTAAGTACATTACCGTGCTATTTGCCTAGAACTTATTGGGGTTAATGTTCTTCAATGGAAAAAACTCAGTGTCAAAAAGTTACCATGCTGTTTGAACGAGAGTTATCAGGTCTTCGGTGGGTAAATCATCATGTTATTTACACATAAATTACCGAGGGTACGCTTTTCAACAACTTCATCCGGGTCAAAGTTATCATGATGTTTGTGCTTAAGTTGTCAAGTTTGTGGTGCGTATATTACCATGATGTTTACACAAAATTTACCAAGGGTTCGTTTCCAACATCTTTTTTCCCTAGATGTTAGCGCAGTGTTTTTGCGTAAGTTATCATGTCTGCAGTATGTATACTACCATGCTATTTGAATAGAAGTTACCGATGTATGCTTTTCATTTTTTCTCCTTATATAGAAGCTACCGCTGATATATTTTTCAACACATTTTTCCTCCTTGGTCAATATTACTGTGGTGTTTGTAAGTAGTATTTTTTCACGGCCTCGTCTCCGCCTGCATAGCCTCCTCCCATGGCCGCCTGGTCATCGATGTCGCTGCCGCCACTCCCACCCTTCCTCTCCTCGCCTCTGTTTGTCTTCATGGCTAAAATCAAATGATCCCCAATTTTCATGTCATGTTGATATGTTTCGATGATCTTTTTTTATCAAAAGTTATCTCGCATGGGCTGTATGAGTTACCCACATATATGGCATGTAAGTTATCATGTTATTTACACAGAAAAGTTACCGGTGTATGTTTTCAACAACTTTTTCCCTCTGGTCAATGTTATCGTGGTGTTTCTACCCAAGTTATCAGATCTACAGATTGTATATTACCCTCCTATTTACAAAAGTTATGGAGTGCATGTTTTTAACAACCCCCCCTCCCTCCCCCCTTTCAAAGTTACCGCGGAGTTATCAACTCTATGGTTCATATATTATCATGTTATTTACACTGAAGCTACCGGAGTTGTTTTCAACAAGTTTTTTCCTCAAGGTCACAGTTACCACGGTATTTGTATCTAAGTTATCAGTTCTTTGGTGCATGTATCACCCTATTATTTAAACATAAGTTTTTGAGTGCACATTTTTTAACAAAATTTTCTCTGGTCGAACTTACTGTGGTTATCAGGTCTACGGTTTGTGTACATAAGTTACCGGGTATAAGGTGTGTATACTACAGGGGCGGAGCTTCCTTAGGTCCAAACTGGGTTGTGGCCCGCCCAGGATTTGTGCTCTTTTATTTTAACTATGCATCAGTAGCCAACCCAGCCCACCACCTGCAGTACTAATCAGCAGGTTTAGATGATCAGGCCAAGCCTGAATGCTCTGTCCTCATGGTAACTGACGACATGTATGTAGCGGCACCAGATTCAACAAGCACTGCTAGCTGCTGAGCCACATATGTACTTTTCTTTTCTCCTAAAATACGCATTTATCAATCAATGCCAATTTCCTTCGAGATGTCGGCTATTTATAACACTTTGAATACTCCGAAATTCAATCAATTGATGAAAAAACCCAAATAATATGGTTGAGAATTTTAAAACTTTTGGTACTCTCCTTTGAGCTGGCCCGCCCAGTATTTTCTTCGAAGCTCCGCCACTGGTATACTACCATGTTGTTTACGCATAAATTACCGCATTATGTTTTCAATAGCTTTTCTCCGGATCAAAACTACCACTGCAAAACACCACAGTAACTTTTTCCATTTCCATCTTCACACGTGAAAAAAAATAGTAGCGATGAGAAAAAAACAGTAGCATTACCGGCCGGCGAGGCGGAGCAGCAGGGTGGTAGAGGCAACGCCGCCGAGGGGAGTTGAGCCTGCTAGAGTGATTCAGTGTAGAGCTTGACTTGACCGACCAGAGGCCACTAGAGTAGTTAAAAAAAGTGCAAGAGAGAGTACTAATTTTGCTTGACTTGAGACTTGACGGAACAAAGTCCTCTTTAACCTAGGACTAGCATCCAATGGCTTGACTTGATCATATTATGTTACTTGAAGCAAGCCAGTGCTGAAGTTGAACACAAACAAACAAGCAAGCCAAACTAAAGGGAGAAATGCGTTGGATGCTCTGCTCTGCACTAGTTTGTGGTGTGGCTGGAATGTTCAGAGGCATTCATTCATCGACTGTGATCGTTCAATGTGGGTTAGTTGGTGAGCATTAAATGATGAGGAGGTTGACGGATTATGTAAACACAAGCAGCTCGCAGGCATGTAGGCAGACATGAGCTGACCTAGTGGTGGGTGCTGGAACTGCACTTGCCTCCAATTCCATCGCGCGAGAGGAGAGCAGGCCAGCCAGCCGAGGGCGAACTGGACTGGAGCACGCCATCACGCGAGAGAAGAGGACGCCGGACGACTAGGCGCATACTGGACTGGAGCACGCCATGGCGCGAGAGGAGAGGGCGCCGGCCGGCCGGCGACACACTGGGCTGGAGCACGCCATCGCGCGAGAGGACTGGAGCACGCACTGTTCCTCTCCCAGCCGAATAGGGGAAGGCTGTCGACAGTGGCATGGTGCGACGCAGTCAGCCTGCGGCAGCAGCACCCGAGGAGGTTGCCGCTAGAGCGCGGCAGGGATGGGAAGCAGCGGTACTATTATCAGAGGTCGTGGATGGAGGAGGTCGCAAGGTTCCTGTGCATACATATTTCGATTCTTTATAAGGAGACTTACTGATTTGAGATCCTAGATGTATATAAATTGGTGCAAAAAGGTGCAAGGCAGCGATGTGGGACTAAAGGGAAGCG
The DNA here is from genome assembly GCA_021605205.1 of Aegilops longissima. Lineage (NCBI taxonomy): Eukaryota > Viridiplantae > Streptophyta > Magnoliopsida > Poales > Poaceae > Aegilops > Aegilops longissima. The sequence continues at coordinate 451,830,694 of CM038681.1, read as the reverse complement.
AATCATATATTCTGCACACAAACATGTGCTAGCTAAGTTGAACTTGGACTTCCAAACTGGGGAGCTCCTAACCGGCGCCTTAAGCGCCGGTTCAGGCAGCTGGCGCTCGCATGCCGCACCCCATGGGCCGGCCCACCACGCGCAGTAGAAGGTAAAAACGTCTCGCGAAAAAAAGTGCAGATACGGGCACTCGACCTCACGACTTGCGGCTACAACAAAGAAACTATTTCGCTAACCACTACGGCTTGTGAGGACTAGTGACTACAAAGAACGCGAAATAATTATGAACCAATGCATCAGCGCTATTTATTAGATTTGCGAATTATTTGCAAACAATTTGGAAAATTTGATTTTTTTATGAAAAAGACTTCATCAAATTTTGAAGAAACTTAACGAAATTTAAAAAACAGTTCATTGATGTTTAATAAAAGTTGAGTGAATTAGAAAAAGTTTATCGATTTTCAAAACTGCTCATCGAATTTGAAAGAAAAGTTCATCAATTTGAAAAAAGTTCATCAAATTAGGAAAAAAGTTCATCGAATTTTGAAAAAAGTTTATCGGTTCTACGAAAAGTTCATCAATTTTGAAAAAAAAAGTTCATCAATTTTGAAAAAAGTTCATCGATTCTGAAAAAAGTTCACAGATTTTGAAAAAAAGTTCATTGGTATTGAAAAAAAGTATACAAACTTCAAAAAAAGTTCACGAATTTAACAAAAACGTTCAGTGTACATCAAAATATGTTCTATGGGTATTTAAATGGTTTTCAACGCATATCACAAAATTGTTCAATGTGTAATTAAAAAATTGTTCAGATTATATTACAAAAATGTTCAATGGGTATTTAAATGGTTTTTCAGCGCATATCACAAAATTGTTCAATGTGTAGTTAAAAATTGTTCAGATTATATTACGAAAATGTTCAATGTATAAAATTTGTTCATCTTATATCAAAAAATGTATAATATGTTTTAAATTATTTCAATGTATATCACAAAATGTTCGTTGTGTAGTTAAAAATTGTTCATTGTACACCAAAAAAATGTTCAGTGTATATTTGAAAATCGCTCGTCGTATATAGATTTTTGTTCAAGTTCTCAATAATTGTTCACGTTTTAAAAAGTTCATGTAATTTTAAAATTTTGGTCGAATTTTTAAAAAAGTTCATCGATTTGATAAAATATCATTCAATTTTAAAAATTTCACGAATTTTAAAAAGTTCGCATTTGCTTGTTGGTAGAAAGGAAAAAGAATAATAGGAAAAAGAAAAGGAAGAATAAAATGAAGTAATGATAAAGTTGTGGAAAGGTTGTCTGTAAACACGTGCATGCTATTGGTTGAGTTGGCTAACGCAGCTGATTTGCATGGCGAGGTTGTAGGTTCGAAACCCGCTTCTCGCACTCTTTTTGCATCACTTATAGCCGGAAAGTGGTACGCGATAAAGTCAATCCGTGCTTTATTATTATTAGGGAAAGATTTTTTATTTCTTGCCTTTTTTATTCTTCTATGTTTCTGCTGTTTTTTCACTTTCTGTTTTTCTTGTTTTTGTCTTTTCTTTTCTTGTTTTCCTTGTTTATACATGAACCTTTTCCAAATACGTGATGAAATATTAGTATAAATCATGTGTTGAACATATTTAAATTTTAAATATACTATGAACATTTTATAATATTAAATAAACATTTTTATAATATGAGATGACCCTTTATCTAGATACAGTGTAATTTTTACTATAAATATGTAGCATTTTTGAGTATGCAATGAAGTTTTTAGTATGATGAACATTTATTAAATTTGTGGTAAATTTTATTAAAATACTAAATGCACATTTTTTAATATGATGAATTTTTTATCATATATGCGATGAATATGTTTTTTATGTACATGATGAACATTATTTTCATAAATGAACTATTTCCATTTTCCCAATATAACTTTCTCCATTTCCGATACTACCCTTTTCTACTATTTAAACTGGTTTTTGACATTTCTATCAAATAAAAAGGCTTACCTAAAAAATAAACAAAATGCAAACCCATTAATGGGCCGGCTAGACATAGCGTGTTGCGCATATCCTAGCATTGAATAGGAGGTCTCGGAATAACAAGGTAAACCGAGTTGTGCATTTCCTAAGAGGGAATAGGAGGTCTTGGAATAACAAGGTAAACCGAGTATGCACATAGTTGTATTATCTTATCATAGAATTTACAACTTCAAAGTTTTCAAACTAAAATTTCAAGTTGTGATATTTTTAAATTACAATATTTTTTACAAATAAATATTCTTTACATGGTATTGATACTTCACTTATGTAGGAGTTTGTAGCGAGCTGTAAGTTTTTCCTCGGGTTTGAAACCAAGAATCAACTTTGCAAACAATTGAGATCTTAACTTTGCAAACAACTTGATAATGTGGATAGGTTGTATGTCAAGATAAATAAAATAGTTAGGTATATATTTGTGCCTGAAACTGTTTTTTATTTTCAGAATAATTAATTGGATAAAACAAAAGTGCAAGCAAAATATACTAATAGTTGTTTGCATGAGGAAAAATTGACTGGGGTTTATAAGTTTACTGGTGGTATTTTTTCAAAAATCAAAAGTGTGTAAATATAAGCCTACATCTGCAAAAAAAAAGGGTTGCAATAGTTTTTCTTATGACTTAACCATACATGCCATGATAATAAAAAAACTAACGTCCAAACAACCATAGATTGCTACACAACATGCATCCGTTGACCGCTACACAACATGCATCTACAACTAATACTCCACCCAAATAGTTGTCCAGTATGCATCTCGAGTATATTGAGTAAAACACAAAGCATTGCATTATGTACTTTTTTTTTGCGGGGGATTGCATTATGTACTTTGGCATAACGTTAACGGCCCATTCTCCCTACACCTACAATTATTGAAGAGCGTCAAATCGGTTATCCTTTTATCCTTAGTGGCGAGGATTCATTATGAGCTTTGTATGCTTACTGTCATCGCAAAGTAACCATTCACAGATATCAACGCCAACTAATGTACACAACTCCCTCTAGCATATCTTTCATCTAGACTTGGCCAAAGAATAAACTAGTAAATCGGAGAGCATGTACTTGAGTACATCGATATATCATGCAAAAACATCAAGGGAAAATCCGTATCTTATATACCTAAGAGATTTATCCGCACTATCTTATTTATCTTGACATACAACCTATCCACATCATTAAGTAGGTCCATCATGTAAAAACTCTCTCTCACTAACTCTTCATGCACATGCTCCCACTAAATCTTCATGTGCATGTAACTTATCACAAATAATCAATAACTATTTTTTTGTGCACTCTCAAGCAGTCACGCCATTCTAACTATTTTTGTGTGCACTCTCAAGCAGCCACGTCATTCTAACTAATTTTTTATGCACTCTCAAGCATCCACGTCATTCTAGGTTTGTCTTGCTATCTATATATGTCTTGATGTCCTACGATTAACTCCAAATGTCCAACATGAGTCCCCATTCAAACATTTCGTTAACTTCACGTGTTCTTAATGTGATCATTTCGACCTGAGTATATTATGGTGAATGAGTGCGGCACACTTCACATGGTTGATCCGGTGAGAACCATGATTAACTCAACAATACGCCTCATGATTTATAAGCGACTTTTTTATGTAGAAAATCAAATTATGAGTTAGCTCACGTTTTATTTTTCTATGCGACCAACTTTTTCATGAATGCACATGTGTATTTGCTATCATTGTTTTAGGTTTAGCCAAGGGTGGTAATGTCTCCATGTCTGTCAAGGTAACAAATTAACAAAACAAAAGTCATACTCGTTTCTGGATTTTTTTTCATCTAATTTTCTTAGATGTTTACACTAAACAATATTTTTTAAATATCATCAAATTAATACTATGCTTCATAAATTTTTCTCATGTTTTTAAAAATCAAATTATTTATAAACAATTCCCGGAGCAACGCGCGGGATATCATCTAGTATAATATGATTATGAGTCAACAATCTATCGCCTCACATAAAAGATACGGAGATTACAACATAATGATCAAACTGATCAAAATGATGTTAGGTAGCTCATGTGATCTTTGTATTGAAGAACAAAAGACAGGATGCTACATAGCTGCTGTTATGAATGAAAAAGGTAATAAATAAGTAGTAACAACGAGGAACAAGGCGGCGGTGATGGTTTCTCCCTCGGGCATAGTACACAAAACGGACTCTAGATTGAATCGCCTCGAAATGGGTTGAGGTAACAGCGAAAAATTGTGACATATTTTGACATGGTTTTGGGGTATGTATAAGTCCTTGAGAGGAGAAATGTTGGAGTGGTTCCCGAGGCCCCCACATGCCCTCTGCAAGCACCCCCATGCCCGGACGCGTTGGCAGGTGATGTGGTCCTCGAGGTGGCCCCTTCCATGTGGGTCGCTAGCCCAAGCTTACTTCTGGTCAAAAGCCTTCATCATACATTTTTTCTGATTTTTCTGATCTCCATAAAATACATTTTCTGTTAAAATTAAAAAACTAAAAATAACAATTGGTATTGTGGCACTTAATTAACAACTTACTCCATATTTGATATAAGCATTGACACAATAGCCACTTTCTAGGTGCAACTTGATCTACGGCAATGCACATCAATAGCCACCAGATTGTCTCAAAACAATTGTCAACTATCTAGTTCTAATGTTGAAATTCCAGAATATGCATATGCCAAATTTGTATCTTACCAACGATATATGTATAAAAGTTTCAGTACCAACCATAATAAAAGTCCAGCAAAGATAGGCAATAAATTCACGTGCCAATTAATTTCCAACCATTCAATAAATATAAGTGAAACGCGAAGAGTTTAAAGTGTTTCCTTCTCGTTAATACTCTAATTGATATAAGTGAAGCACATAGAGTAATATCAAATAGACATCCATCTCTCTCTCTCTCTCTCTCTCTCTCTCTCTCTCTCTGTGTGTGTGTGTGTGTGTGTGTGTGTGTGTGTATCTCCCTCGTGTGACACTACACATATTATGCGAACACATGAAAATATAGGTTGACCGAGACATACTGATACTTATCAAGGAAGAGGGGTATGCCTTTGGCATCCAAACTTAGAGTTGAAACCTTCTTCAAGTTCAATTAGAAAGCTTGAGTCTTTTCTATTATCTTATTTTCTCTCACCATCAATGTCTCCTCTGGGTAGGGCTGGAATTAAAAATCGAAAATCACAAGCTAAGTGAATAACTCATGACTCATATTGACTGGACTCAAACTCGTTGATTCATGAGTCGATTCGAGTCGAGATTTAATCTAAGCTCATTAACAGAATGAGTTTAGTAAGCCAAACTAATGAGTTACTCATTTAACTCATTAGGGCCATTAATGATAAAGGACATGAGATAAGTACTAATATTGTTGTTGAATGTTGTCATTTGTGGAGTACACCAAGCATCACTTTATCTTAAACTTTTATTGTTGTGATTTGAGAAAAAATATGTGTTACAAATATATTTTTAGATTTATTATATATGTATATGTACACTTTTTTATTCATATTTATAACGAGTTTAAGGAGTTAACCATCATTATTTGCCATGAGAATCCAGATTGAGATCGAGGAAGTTAAATTAATTGAAACTTTGAATCACTTATTGAGGCCCATCTTCCAATCCTACTCAATTGGAGCAGAAATTATGGTAAACGGCGCTGGTGTTTTGGAGTGTTGGTTGTTTCATGTAGATGGGTTACTTATATATCCTCATGTTATCTTGTACATCCACTTCGGCCCCTCCCACCCCGCCCCTTTCGTGGTGTTAGAGCATCTCTAACAGACCCCATATATCAGCGGCCCTTATATCGCGGATAAGGACCGAGAAATCATATGTTTGAGGGGCGAAATCGGCTGCGGCCGAACAGAGACCTCAATTGAAACTGTAAATTTTGAAAGAAAGCATTTCCGGGCGAAATGAAGAACACATACTACATTCATAGTTTGATCATCGCTACATTTCGAAAGTTATTTTACATCACGATGCCACCCTACCCTAAACTAGCCAAAATTGGAGCTCACCCGAGCTATCCAGGTGAGGCCGCGGCGGCGCTCACTCGTCGTCGTCGTAGGAGACAAGATCGATGTACTTCTTGTATTGCTCCTCGGCTTCGCGGCACCATGCAGCATGCTTGGCGTCGAACTCGCGCGCGGCGGCGAGCGCCTGCTCGAAGAGGAGGTCACTGAGCTCCTCATCCCGCTGGTGACGCGCGTCATCCTCCTCCTGCTCGCGCACAGTGCGCTCGGCGACCGTCGCTTCGAAGGCGTCCGCGTCGGGCCCGACGAGCTAGTCCTCCGGGCCGATGATGCCGCGACCGCGTGGGCGCTCCTCCCCCGGCTCCCTCTTAACGTTGCGGAGCGAAGGAAGCTCGTCGTGCTCCATCTTCAATGAAAGCAGCGGCGCGCCCGAAGAGCTCCTTGCGTCGAAGTGTCGCCCATGGCGGCGGTCGTACTCCTCCGTCTCGCGGCGGAGGAGAGACGGTGACACCGGGAGCCCGTAGCTGGTGTAGCGTTTGGCCGAATGCTTGCGCGCCGCATCGACGATGATGCAACGCTTGTGCTATGGGTCTTCGTCGCCGCCACACCAGCCAGAGCTCCACATCATCACAGATCGGTGGGCGAGGGCGGCAGATTTAGCTCACTGGCGGTGAGAAATCGAAGAGGGGATTGGGGAATCGCAATGGCGGGGGTAGGGTTTCCCCCATATACTTGTAACAAACCCGTAGATATAACGCGTGTGGGCGGTTTGCGGGCCACCGTAAAATCATTTATGGTTTGGGCGACCATACGGCTCTGGTTTGACCCCAAAAAAGGGCCAAACCCGTATAGTTGCTCAATTTTTACAGTTCGCGCGACTATAAGGGCTCTGCTAGAGATGCTCTTACCTAGCTAGTGTAAAGATAACAAATGAACACGTAGTAGCTGATAAATGTTCTCGTCTGCTTATTATTACATTAGTAGAACTTCGAGACTGGTAAAAAAACTAAGGAGAACCTTTGTATATCTATTCTAAGGGAATCTCCAACGGCAATCCACAAGAATCCTCCCGCAACGGGGGACTAATCTACCGACACGGATGTCGGGATCCAACGCTAGCCGTATACATCTGACTAACAATTCAAACCAACCTCACGAAATTCGATCAAACCGGATGGTTTCGTTCAAGTTCGCATAAAATTTGCATAAAAATGTCAATATTTTGAACGTTTAACTAAAAAACAAAAACAAAAACCTAAACCCTATATCAGACGACCACCTCGTACGTGTGGTCGCCCTGCCCTACCGCACCGCCATCTCTGTTGGTACCGTCGTGGTCCCTTCAGTGACGGAACGACGCCGGAGGGCCGCGGCAGCCTTATGATACGTCCCCAACGCATTTATAATTTCTGATTGTTCCATGCTATTATATTTTCTGTTTTGGATGTTTTATATGCATTAATATGCTATTTTATATTATTTTTGGGACTAACCTATTAACCTAGAGCCCAATACCAGTTCCTGTTTTTTTCCTTGTTTTAGAGTTTCGCAGAAAAGGAATACCAAACGGAGTCCAAACGGAATGAAACTTTCGCGATGATTTTTCTTGGACCAGAAGACATCCAGAGGGCTTGGAGTGCACGTCAGGAAAGGCGCGCCCGGGGGGTATGGCGCGCCCCCACCCTTGTGGCCCCCTCCTGACTCCACCGACCTATTTCTTCCGCCTATATATTTTCAAATATCCCAAAACCTTCCAGGGGAGCCACGAAACCACTTTTCCACTGCCACAACCTTCTGTACCCGTGAGAACCCATCTAGGGGCCTTTCCGGCGTCCTGCCGAAGGGGGGTTCGATCACGGAGGGCTTCTACATGTTGGGGAACGTAGTAATTTCAAAAAAAAATCCTACGCACATGCAAGATCATGGTGATGCATAGCAACGAGAGGGGAGAGTGTGTCCACGTACCTTCGTAGACCGAAAGCGGAAGCATTAGCACAATGCGGTTGATGTACTCGTACGTCTTCACGGCCCGACTGATCAAGCACCGAAACTACGACACCTCCGAGTTCTTGCACACGTTCAGCTCGATGATGTTCCCTGGACTCCGATCCAGCAAAGTGTTGGGGAAGAGTTCTGTCAGCAGGACGGCGTTGTGGCGATCTTGATGTTCTACCGTCGCAGGGCTTCGCCTAAGCACCGCTACAATATTATCGAGGAGAACTATGGTGGAGGGGGCACCGCACACGGCTAAGAGATATCAAGGATCAATTGTTGTGTCTTTGGGGTGCCCCCCTGCCCCCGTATATAAAGGAGCAAGGGGGAGGCCGGCCGGCCCTCTATGGCGCGCCCCCAAGAGGGGAATCCAACTAGGACTCCAAGTCCTAGTTGGTTTCCACCTAAAGGGAGAGAGGGGGAAGGAAAGAGAGGGAGAGGGAGAAGGAAAGGGGGCGCCGCCCCTCCTCTCCTAGTCCAATTCGGACCAGAGGGGGAGGGGGCACGCGGCCTGCCCTGGCCGCCCCTCTCTCTCTCCACTAAGGCCCATCGAGGCCCGTTAGTTCCCCCGGGGTTTCCGATAACCCTCCGGCACTCCGGTTTTATCCGAAACTTCTCCGGAACACTTCCGGTGTCCGAATATAGTTGTCCAATATATCAATCTTCATGTCTCGACCATTTCGAGACTCCTCGTCATGTCCGTAATCACATCCGGACTTGAACAAACTTCGTACATCAAAACTCATAAACTCATAATATAACCATCATCGAAACCTTAAGCGTGCGGACCCTACGGGTTCGAGAACTATGTAGACATGACCGAGAACCATTCCGGATCAATAACCAATAGCGGAACCTGGATGCTCATATTGGCTCCTGCATATTCTACGAAGATCTTTATCGGTCAAACCGCATAACAACATCGTTGTTCCTTTGTCATCGGTATGTTACTTGCCCGAGATTCGATCGTCGGTATCTCAATACCTAGTTCAATCTCGTTACGGCAAGTCTCTTTACTCATACGTAATGCGTCATTCCGTAACCAACTCATTAGCTACATTGCTTGCAAGGCTTATAGTGATGTGCATTACCGAGAGGGCCCAGAGATGCCTCTCCGACAATAGGAGTGACAAAACCTAATCTCGAAATACGCCAACTCAACATGTACCTTTGGAGACACCTGTAGAGCTCCTTTATAATCACCCGATTCGTTGTGGACGCTTGGTAGCACACAAAGTGTTCCTCCGAAAGAAGGAGTTGCATAATCTCATAGTTATAGGAACTTGTATAAGTCATGAAGAAAGCAATAGCAACATACTAAAACGATCAAGTGCTAAGCTAACGGAATGGGTCAAGTCAATCACATCATTCTCCTAATGAAGTGATCTCGTTAATCAAATGACAACACATGTCTATGGTTAGGAAACATAACCATCTTTGATTAATGAGCTAGTGAAGTAGAGGCATACTAGTGATTTTAAGTTTGTCTATGTATTCACACATGTATCATGTTTCCGGTTAACACAATTCTATCATGAATAATAAACATTTATCATGATATGAGGAAATAAATAATAACTTTATTATTGCCTCTAGGGCATATTTTCTTCAGTCTCCCACTTGCACTAGAGTCAATAATCTAGATTACACAGTAATGATTCTAACGCCCATGGAGTCTTGGTGCTGATCATGTTTTGCTCGTGGAAGAGGCTTAGTCAACGGGTCTGCAACATTCAGATCCGTATGTATCTTGCAAATCTCTATGTCTCCCACCTGGACTTGGTCCCGGATGGAATTGAAGCGTCTCTTGATGTGCTTGGTCCTCTTGTGAAATCTGGATTCCTTTGCCAAGGTAATTACACCAGTATTGTCACTTAAGATCTTCATTGGTCCCGATGCACTAGGTATGACACCTAGATCGGAAATGAACTCTTCCATCCAGACTCCTTCATTTGCTGCTTCCGAAGCAGCTATGTACTCCGCTTCGCATGTAGATCCTGCCACGACGCTTTGTTTAGAACTGCACCAACTGACAGCTCCACCGTTTAATATAAACACGTATCCGGTTTGTGAATTAGAATCGTCCGGATCAGTGCCAAAGCTTGCATCAACGTAACCATTTACGACTAGCTCTTTGTCATCTCCATAAACGAGAAACATATCCTTAGTCCTTTTCAGGTATTTCAGGATATTCTTGACCGCTGTCCAGTGATCCACTCCTGGATTACTTTGGTACCTCCCTGCCAAACTTATTGCTAAGCATACGTTAGGTCTGGTACACATCATTGCATACATGATAGAGCCTATGGCTGAAGCATAGGAAACATCTTTCATTTTCTCTCTATCTTCTGCTGTGGTCGGGCATTGAGTCTGACTCAACTTCACACCTTGAAATACAGGCAAGAACCCTTTCATTGCCTGATCCATTTTGAACTTTTTCAAAACTTTATCAAGGTATGTGCTTTGTGAAAGTCCAATTAAGCGTCTTGATCTATCTCTATAGATCTTAATGCCTAATATGTAAGTAGCTTCACCGAGGTCTTTCATTGAAAAACTTTTATTCAAGTATCCCTTTATGCTATCCAGAAATTCTATATCATTCCAATTAATAATATGTCATCTACATATAATATCGAAATGCTCTGAGCTCCCACTCACTTTCTTGTAAATCTGAGCTTCTCCAAAAGTCTCAGATAAAACCATATGCTTTGATCACACTATCAAAGCGTTTATTCCAACTCCGAGAGGCTTGCACCAGTCCATAAATGGATCATTGGAGCTTGCACACTTTGTTAGCACCTTTTGGATCGACAAAACCTTCGGTTGCATCATATACAACTCTTCTTCTAGAAATCCATTCAGAATGCAGTTTTGACATCCATTTGCCATATTTCATAATCATAAAATGCGGAAATTGCTAACATGATTCGGACAGACTTAAGCATCTCTACGGGTGAGAAAGTCTCATCGTAGTCAACCTTTTGCAACAAGTCGAGCTTTGTAGACAGTTACATTACCATCAGCGTCAGTCTTCTTCTTGAAGATCCATTTATTCTCGATGGCTTGCCGATCATCGGGCAAGTCAACGAAAGTGCATACTTTGTTCTCATATATGGATCCCATCTCAGATTTCATGGCCTCAAGCCATTTTATGAATCTGGGCTCATCATCGCTTCCTCATAGTTCGTAGGTTCGCCATGGTCAAGTAACATGACTTCGAATAGGATTACCATACCACTCAGTGCGGATCTCACTCTGGTTGACCCTCGGTTCGGTAGTAACTTGATCTGAAGTTTCATGATCATTATCATTAGCTTCCTCACCGATTGGTGTAGTCGTTACAGAACCGGTTCTTGTGATGAACTACTTTCCAATAAGGGAGTAGGTATAGTTACCTCATCAAGTTCTACTTTCCTCCCACTCACTTCTTTCGAGAGAAACTCCTTCTCTAGAAAGGATCCGAATTTAGCAACAAAAATCTTGCCCTCAGATCTGTGATAGAAGGTGTACCCAATATCTCTTTTGGGTATCCTATGAAGACACATTTCTCCGATTTGGGTTCGAGCTTATCTGGTTGAAGTTTCTTCACATAAGCATCGCAGCCCCAATCTTTAAGAAACGACAACTTTGGTTTCTTGCCAAACCACAGTTCATAAGGCGTCATCTCTACGGATTTTGATGGTGACCTATTTAATGTGAATGCGGCCGTCTCTAAAGCATAACCCCAAAACGATAGCGGTAAATCAGTAAGAGACATCATAGATCGCACCATATCTAGTAAAGTACGATTACGACGTTCGGACACACCATTACGATGTGGTGTTCCGGGTGGCGTGAGTTGCGAAACTATTCCGCATTGTTTCAAATGTAGACCAAACTCGTAACTCAATTATTCTCCTCCACGATCATATCGTAGAAACTTTATTTTCTTGTTACGATGATTTTCAACTTCACTCTGAAATTCTTTGAACTTTTCACAAGTTTCAGACTTATGTTTCATCAAGTAGATATACCCATATCTGCTTAAATCATCTATGAAGGTGAGAAAATAACGATATCTGCCACGAGCTTCAACATTCATCGGACCACATACATATGTATGTATGATTTCCAACAAATCTATTGCTCTCTCCATAGTTCCGGAGAACGGTGTTTTAGTCATCTTGCCCATGAGGCACGGTTCACAAGTACCAAGTGATTCATAATCAAGTGATACCAGAAGTCCATCAGTATGGAGTTTCTTCATGCGATTTACACCAATATGACCCAAACGGCAGTGCCACAAATAAGTGGCACTATCATTATCAACTCTGCATCTTTTGGCTTCAACATTATGAATATGTGTATCACTACTATCGAGATTTAATAAAAATAGACCACTCTTCAAGGGTGCATGTCCATAAAAGATATTACTCATATAAATAGAACAACCATTATTCTCTGATTTAAATGAATAACTGTCTCGCATCAAACAAGATCCCGATATAATGTTCATGCTCAACGCTGGCACCGAATAACAATTATTCAGGTCTAAAACTAATCCCGATGGTAGATGTAGAGGTAGCGTGCCGACCGCGATCACATCGACTTTGGAACCATTTCCCACGCGCATCGTCACCTCGTCCTTAGCCAATCTTCGCTTAATCCGTAGTCCCTGTTTCGAGTTGAAAATATTAGCAACATAACCAGTATCAAATACCCAGGTGCTACTGCGAGCATTAGTAAGGTACACATCAATAACATGTATATCACATATACCTTTGTTCACCTTGCCATCCTTCTTATCCGCCAAATACTTGGGGCAGTTCCGCTTCAAAGGTCCGATCGCTTGCAAGAGAAGCACTCGATCTCGTGCTTAGGTCCAGATTTGGGTTTCTTCTCTTGAGCAACAACTTGCTTGTTGTTCTTCTTGAAGTTCCTTCTTCTTCCCTTTACCCTTTTCTTGAAACTGGTGGTCTTATTGACCATCAACACTTGATGCTCCTTCGGATCTCTACCTCCGCAGCCTTTAGCATTGCGAAGAGCTCGGAATAGTCTTGTCCATCCTTGCATATTATATTTCATCACGAAGCTCTTGTAGCTTGGTGGCGAGTGATTGAATAATTACATCAATGACACTATCATCGTGAAGATTAACTCCCAGTTGAATCAAGTGATTATTATACCTGACATTTTGAGTATATGTTCACCGATGTAACTATTCTCCTCCACTTACTGTTGGAAATATGCCCTAGAGGCAATAATAAAAGGATTATTATTATATTTCCTTGTTCATGATAATTGTCTTTTATTCATGCTATAATTGTATTATCTAGAAATCGTAATACAAGTGTGAATACATAGACTACAACATGTCCCTAGTGAGCCTCTAGTTGACTAGCTCGTTGATCAATAGATAGTCATGGTTTCCTGACTATGGACATTGGATGTCATTGATAACAGGATCACATCATTAGGAGAATGATGTGATGGACAAGACCCAATCCTAAGCATAGCACAAGATCGTGTAGTTCGTTTTGCTAGAGCTTTTCCAATGTCAAGTATCTTTTCATTAGACCATGAGATCGCGTAACTCCCGGATACCGTAGGAGTGCTTTGGGTGTACCAAACATCACAACGTAACTGGGTGACTATAAAGGTGCACTACAGGTATCTCCGAAAGTGTCTGTTGGGTTGTCACGGATCGAGACTGGGATTTGTCACTCCGTATTACGGAGAGGTATCTCTGGGCCCACTCGGTAATGCATCATCATAATGAGCTCAAATTGACCAAGTGTTTGGTCAAGGGATGATGCATTACGGTACGAGTAAAGTGACTTGCCGGTAACGAGATTGAACGAGGTATTGGGATGGCGACGATCGAATCTCGGGCAAGTAATGTACCGATTGACAAAGGGAATTGTATACGGGGTTGCTTGAATCCTCGACATCGTGGTTCATCCGATGAGATCATCGTGGAACATGTGGGAGCCAACATGGGTATCCAGATCTAGCTGTTGGTTATTAGCCGGAGAGCTGTCTCGGTCATGTCTGCATGATTCCCGAACCCGTAGGGTCAACACACTTAAGGTTCGGTGACGCTAGGGTTATTAGGAAGACTTGTATGTGATTTCCGAATGTTGTTCGGATTCCCGGATAAGATCCCGGACGTCACGAGGAGTTCCGGAATGGTCCGGAGGTAAAGATTTATATATGGGAAGTTGTCATACGGTCACCGGAATGTTTCGGGGGCATATCGGTATTGTACCGGGGCCACCGGAGGGGTTCCGGGGGTCCACCGGGAGGGGCCACCTCTTCCGGAGGACCTTATGGGCTGTATGGAGAAGGGGACCAACCCAAGTGGGCTGGGGCGCCACAACCCCCTAGGGCCCATGCGCCTAGGGTTTGGGAAACCCAGAGGGCGCCTTGCTTGGGGGCAAGCCCTCCCTTGGCCGCGGCCCCCCCTCTAGATCTCATCCGGCCCCCTTTCCCCTTCCCCTATAAATAGAGGGGCGAGGGGAGGGCTGCAGAGACAATCAAAGGCGCAGCCCCTCCCCTCCCCAACACCTCTCCTCCTCTGCGTGTGCTTGGCGAAGCCCTGCCGGAGAACTGTCACTCCATCACCACCACGCCGTCGTGCTGCTGTTGGAGCCTTCTTCCTCAACCTCTCCCTCCTCCTTGCTGGATCAAGGTGCGGGAGACGTCGTCCGCTCCGTACGTGTGTTGAACGTGGAGGTGCTGTCCGTTCGGCACTTGGTCATCGGTGATTTGGATCACGACGAGTACGACTCCCTCAACCCCGTTCACTTGAACGCTTCCGCTCGCGATCTACAAAGGTATGTAGATGCACTCCTATCACTCGTTGCTAGATGAACTCATAGATGGATCTTGGTGAAACCGTAGGAATTTTTTTTATTTTCTGCAACGTTCCCCAACAGTGGCATCATGAGCTAGGTCTATGCGTAGTTCTGTATTGCACGAGTAGAACACAAATCTGTTGTGGGCGTAGATGTTGTCAACTTTCTTGCTGCTACTAGTCTTATTTTGCTTCAGCGGTATTGTGGGATGAAGAGGCCCGGACCGACCTTACACGTACGCTTACGTGAGACAGGTTCCATCGACTGACATGCACTAGTTGCATAAGGTGGCTAGCGGGTGTCTGTCTCTCCCACTTTAGTTGGAGCGGATTGACGAAAAGGGTCCTTATGAAGGGTAAATAGAAGTTGACAAATCACGTTGTGGCTTTTTAAGAGGTAAGAAAATGTTCTTGCTAGAACCCTATTGCAGCCACGTAAAAGATGCAACAAAAATTAGAGGACGTCTAACTTGTTTTTGTAGCAATTGCCTTGTGATGTGATATGGCCAAAAGTTGTGATGAATGATGAATGATATATTGTGATGTATGAGATCATGTTCTTGTAATAGGAATCATGACTTGCATGTCGATGAGTATGACAACCGGCAGGAGCCATAGGAGTTGTCTTAATTATTGTATGACCTGCGTGTCATTGATTCAGCGCCATGTATTTACTTTGCTTTATTGCTAAACCGTTAGCTATAGTAGTAGAAGTAATAGTTGGCGAGCAACTTCATGGAGACACGATGATGGAGATCATGATGATGGAGATCATGCTGCCATGCCGGTGACAAGATGATCATGGAGCCCCGAAGATGGAGATCAAAGGAGCTATATGATATTGGCCATATCATGTCACTACTATATAATTGCATGTGATGTTTATTATGTTTATGCATCTTGTTTACTTAGAATGACGGTAGTAAATAAGATGATCCGTTATAATAATTTCAAGAAAGTGTTCTCCCTAACTGTGCGCCGTTGCTAAAGTTCATCGTTTCGAAGCACCACGTGATGATCGGGTGTGATAGATTCCTACGTTCACATACAACGGGTGTAAGACAATTTTACACATGCAAAACACTTAGGTTAACTTGACGATCCTAGCATATACAGGCATGGCCTCGGAACACAAGAGACCGAAAGGTCGAACATGAGTCGTATGGAAGATACGATCAACATGGAGATGTTCACCGACGATGACTAGTCCGTCTCACGTGATGATCGGACACGGCCTAGTCGACTCGTATCATGTAACACTTAGATGACTAGAGGGATGTCGAATCTGAGTGTGAGTTCATTAAATAATTTGATTAGATGAACTTAATTATCATGAACATTAGTCTAAAATCTTTATAAAAAATGTCTTGTAGATCAAATGGCCAACGCTCATGTCAACATGAACTTCAACGCGTTCCTAGAGAAAACCAAGCTAAAAGATTATGGCAGCAACTATTCGGACTGGGTCCGGAACCTGAGGATCATCCTCATAGCAGCCAAGAAACAATATGTCCTAGAAGCACCGCTGGGTGAAGCACCCATCCCAGAGAACCAAGACGTTATGAACGCTTGGCAGTCTCGTGATGATGATTACTCCCTCGTTCAGTGCGGCATGCTTTACAGCTTAGAACCAGGGCTCCAAAAGCGTTTTGAGCAACATGGAGCATATGAGATGTTCGAGGAGCTGAAAATGGTTTTCCAAGCTCATGCCCTAGTCGAGAGATATGAAGTCTCCGACAAGTTCTATAGTTGTAAGATGGAGGAAAATAGTTCTGTCAGTGAGCACATACTCAAAATGTCTGGGTTGCACAACCGCTTTGTCCCAGCTGGACATTAACCTCCGGACGAGGCGGTCATTGACAGAATCCTTCATCGCTCCCACCGAGCTACAAGAGCTTTGTGATGAACTACAATATGCAGGGGATGGTGAAAACTATTCCTGAAGTATTTTCAATGCTGAAGTCAGCAGAGGTAGAAATCAAGAAGGAACATCAAGTGTTGATGGTCAATAAAACCACTAAGTTCAAGAAGGGCAAGGGTAAGAAGAAATTCAAGAAGGACGGCGAGGATGTTGCCGCGCCCGGTAAGCCAGTTGCCGGGAAGAAGTCAAAGAATGGACCCAAGCCTGAGACTGAGTGCTTTTATTGCAAAGGGAAGGGTCACTGGAAGCGGAACTGCCCCAAATACTTAGCAGACAAGAAGGCCGACAACACTAAAGGTATATCTGATATACATGTGATTGATGTGTACCTTACCAGTACTTGTAGTAACTCCTGGGTATTTGATACCGGTGCTGTTGCTCATATTTGTAACTCACAGCAGGAGCTGCGGAATAAGCGGAGACTGGTGAAGGACGAGGTGACGATGCGCACCGGGAATGGTTCCAAGGTCGATGTGATCGCCGTCGGCACGCTACCTCTACATTTACCTACGGGATTAGTTTTAAACCTCAATAATTGTTATTTAGTGCCAAGTTTGAGCATGAACATTGTATCAGGATCTCGTTTAATACGAGATGGCTACTCATTTTAATCCGAGAATAATGGTTGTTCTATTTATATGAGAGATATGTTTTATGGTCCTGCTCCGATGGTCAATGGTTTATTCTTAATGAATCTCGAACGTGATGTTACACACATTCATAGTGTGAATACCAAAAGATGTAAAGTTGATAACAATAGTCCCACATACTTGTGGCACTGCCGCCTTGGTCACATTGGTGTCAAGCGCATGAAGAAGTTCCATGCTGATGGACTTTTAGAGTCTCTCAATTATGAATCATTTGACACATGCGAACCATGCCTCATGGGCAAAATGACCAAGACTCCGTTCTCCGGAACAATGGAGCGAGCAACCAACTTATTGGAAATCATACGTACTGATGTGTGCGGTCCAATGAGCGTTGAGGCTCGCGGAGGATATCGTTATGTTCTCACTCTCACAGACGACTTAAGTAGATATGGGTATGTCTACTTGATGAAACACAAGTCCGAGACCTTTGAAAAGTTCAAGGAATTTCAGAATGAGGTAGAGAATCAACGTGACCGAAAAATAAAGTTCTTATGATCAGATCGTGGAGGAGAATATTTAAGTCACGAATTTGGTACACACTTAAGGAAATGTGGAATCGTTTCACAACTCACGCCACCGAACACCTCAGCAGTAATGGTGTGTCCGAACGTCAGAATCACACTCTATTGGATATGGTGCGATCTATGGTGTCTCTTACTGATTTATCGCTATCATTTTGTGGATACGCCTAGAGACAGCTACATTCACTTTAAATAGGGCACCGTATAAATCCGCTGAGACGACACCGTATGAATTATGGTTTGGGAAGAAACCTAAGCTGTCGTTTCTAAAAGTTTGGGGATGCGATGCTTATGTCAAGAAACTTCAACTGAAAAGCTCGAACACAAGTCGGAAAAATGCGTCTTCATAGGATACCCTAAGGAAACCATTGGGTATACCTTCTACCTTAGATCCGAAGGCAAGATCTTTGTTGTTAAGAACGGATCCTTTCTCGAAAAGAGTTTCTCTCGAAAGGAGTAAGTGGGAGGAAAGTAGAACTCGATGAAGTAGTACTCTTGAACAGGAAAGTAGTGCAGCTCAGAAAATGTTCTGTGGTGCCTACACCGATCGGAGAGGAAATTAATGATGATGATCAAGGTACTTCGGATCAAGTTGCTCTTGAACTTCAGAGGTCCACAAGGACACGCCCCACACCAGTGGTATGGCAACCCTGTCATGGAAATCATGTTGTTGGACAACGGTGAACCTTCGAACTATGAAGAAGCGATGGCGAGCCCAGATTCCAACAAATGGCTTGAAGCCATGCAATCCGAGATAGGTTCCATGTATGAAAACAAAGTATGGACTTTGACAGACTTGCCCGATGATCGCCGAGCGGTAGAAAATAAATGGATCTTTAAGAAGAAGACGGACGCGGATGGTAATGTTACCATCTATAAAGCTCGACTTGTCGCTAAAGGTTATCGACAAGTTCAAGGGGTTGAGTACGATGATACTTTCTCTCCCGTAGCGAAGCTGAAGTCCGTCCGAATCATGTTAGCAATTGCCGCGTACTATGATTATGAGATATGGCAAATGGACGTCAAAACGGCATTCCTTAACGGCTATCTTAAGGAAGAACTGTATATGATGCAGCCGGAAGGTTTTGTCGACCCTAAGAATGCTAACAAGGTATGCAAGCTCCAGCGATCCATTTATGGGCTGGTGCAAGCATCTCGGAGTTGGAACATTCGCTTTGATGAGATGATCAAAGCGTTTAGTTTATGAGACTTATGGAGAAGCCTGCGTTTACAAGAAAGTGAGTGGGAGCTCAGTAGCATTTCTCATATTATATGTAGATGACATACTTTTGATGGGAAATGATATAGAGCTTTTGGACAACATTAAGGCCTACTTGAATAAGAGTTTTTCAATGAAGGACCTTGGAGAAGCTGCTTATATATTAGGCATCAAGATCTATAGAGATAGATCGAGACGCCTCATAGGTCTTTCACAAAGCACATACCTTGATAAGATATTGAAGAAGTTCAAATGGATCAGTCCAAGAAAGGGTTCTTGCTCAGACACAAGGTGTGAAATTGAGCTCGGCTCAATGCCGACCACGGCAGAAGATAAAGAAGAGATGAGTGTCATCCCTATGCTTCAGCCATAGGATCTATTATGTATGCCATGCTGTGTACTGACTGATGTAAACCTTGCCGTAAATTTGGTAGGGAGGTACCAAAGTAATCCCGCAAGGAACACCGACAGCGGTCAAGAATATCCTAAAGTACCTGAAAAGGACTAAGGACATGTTTCTCGTTTATGGAGGTGATGAAGAACTCGTCGTAAAGGGTTACGTCGACGCTAGCTTCGACACAGATCTGGATGACTCTAAGTCACAAACCGGATACGTGTATATGTTGAATGGTGGAGCAGTAAGCTGGTGCAGCTGCAAGCAGAGCGTTGTGGCGGGATCTACATGTGAAGCGGAGTACATGGCTGCCTCGGAGGCAGCGCATGAAGCAATTTGGGTGAAGGAGTTCATCACCGACCTAGGAGTCATACCCAATGCGTCGGGGCCGATCAAACTCTTCTGTGACAACACTGGAGATATTGCACTAGCCAAGGAGCCCAGGTTTCACAAGACCAGGCACATCAAGCGTCGCTTCAACTCCATTCGTGAAAATGTTCAAGATGGAGACATAGAAATTTGCAAAGTGCATACAGATCTGAATGTCGCAGATCCGCTGACTAAACCTCTTCCATGAGCAAAACATGATCAACACCGAACTCTATGGGTGTTCGATTCATCACAATGTAACTAGATTATTGACTCTAGTGCAAGTGGGAGGCTGTTGGAAATATGCCCTAGAGGCAATAATAAAAGGATTATTATTATATTTCCTTGTTCATGATAATTGTATTTTATTCATGCTATAATTGTATTATCCGAAATCGTAATACACGTGTGAATACATAGACTACAACATGTCCCTAGTGAGCCTCTAGTTGACTAGCTCGTTGATCAATAGATAGTCATGGTTTTCGACTATGGACATTGGATGTCATTGATAACGGGATCACATCATTAGGAGAATGATGTGATGGACAAGACCCAATCCTAAGCATAGCACAAGATCGTAGTTCGTTTGCTAGAGCTTTTCCAATGTCAAGTATCCTTTCCTTAGACCATGAGATCGTAACTCCCGGATACCGTAGGAGTGCTTTGGTGTACCAAACGTCACAACATAACTCGGTGACTATAAAGGTGCACTACGGTATCTCCGAAAGTGTCTGTTGGGTTGTCACGGATCGAGATGGATTTGTCTCCGTAGACACGGAGAGGTATCACTGGGCCCACTCGGTAATGCATCATCATAATGAGCTCAAAGTGACCAAGTGTTTGGTCACGGGATCATGCATTACTGAGACGAGTAAAGTGACTTGCCGGTAACGAGATTGAACGAGGTATTGGGATACCGACGATCGAATCTCGGGCAAGTAACATACCGATTGACAAAGGGAATTGTATACGGGTTTGCTTGAATCCTCGACATCGTGGTTCATCCGATGAGATCATCGTGGAACATGTGGGAGCCAACATGGGTATCCAGATCCCGCTGTTGGTTATTGGCCGAAGAGCTGTCTCGGTCATGTTTGCATGATTCCCGAACCCGTAGGGTCTACACACTTAAGGTTCGGTGACGCTAGGTTTATTAGGAAGACTTGTATGTGATTACTGAATTTTGTTTGGAGTCCCGGATAAGATCCCGGACGTCACGAGGAGTTCCGGAATGGTCCGGAGGTAAAGATTTATATATGGGAAGTTGTCATACGGTCACCGGAATGTTTTGGGGGCATATCGGTATTGTACCGGGGCCACCGGAGGGGTTCCGGTGGTCCACCGGGAGGGGCCACCTCTTCCGGAGGACCTTATGGGCTGTATGGAGAAGGGAACCAGCCCAAGTGGGCTGGGGCGCCACAACCCCCTAGGGCCCATGCGCCTAGGGTTTGGGGGGAACCCTAGAGGGGGCGCCCCCTTGCTTGGGGGGCAAGCCCCTCTCTGTCGCGCCCCCTCTAGATCTCATCTAGAGGGGCCGCCCCTTCCCTTCCCTATAAATAGAGGGGCGAGGGGATGGCTGCAGACAATCAAAGGCGCAGCCCTCCCTCCCAACACCTCTCCTCCTCCGCATGTGCTTGGCGAAGCCCTGCCGGAGAACTGTCACTCCATCACCACCACGCCGTCGTGCTACTGTTGGAGCCTTCTTCCTCAACCTCTTCCTCCTCCTTGCTAGATCAAGGTGCGGGAGACGCCATCCGCTCTGCACGTGTGTTGAACGCGAGGTGCTGTCCGTTCGCACTTGGTCATCGGTGATTTGGATCACGACGAGTACGACTCCCTCAACCCCGTTCACTTGAACGCTTCCGCTCGCGATCTACAAAGGTATGTAGATGCACTCCTATCACTCGTTGCTAGATGAACTCATAGATGGATCTTGGTGAAACCGTAGGAATTTTTTTTATTTTCTGCAACGTTCCCCAACACTTACAGCTATAGAACTTATTGGAGACTTCATATCTCTCAATCCGGGCATTTGCTTGAAATATTAACTTCAACTCCTGGAACATCTCATATGCTCCATGACGTTCAAAACGTCGTTGAAGACCCGGTTCTAAGCCGTAAAGCATGGCACACTCAACTATCGAGTAGTCATCAGCTTTGCTCTGCCAGACGTTCTTAAAGTCGGCAGTTGCATCTGCAGCAGGCCTGGAACATAGCGGTGCTTCCAGGACGTAATTCTTCTGTGCAGCAATGAGGATAATCCTCAAGTTACGGACCCAGACCGTGTAATTGCTACCATCATCTTTCAACTTAGCTTTCTCAAGGAACGCATTAAAATTCAACGAAACAACAACACGAGCCATCTATCTACAACAAACATAGACAAGCAAAATACTATCATGTACTTAGTTCATGATAAATTTAAGTTCAATTAATCATATTACTTAAGAACTCCCACTTAGATAGACATCTCTCTAGTCATCTAAGTGATCACGTGATCCAAATCAACTAAACCATGTCCGATCATCATGTCAGGACCCCGATCCTAAGTCACACCGATCTAGCATGTAACACATCATATCACTTTGCGGCCTCACGCACGGTATTCCCACGGGTGTCGCCTTACCATGGCCCGGGACCGTTTGCGTCTTTTGGCTCACGTATATGATAGTGTCGCTAGCATCCATATGACAAAGAACCCGGGCCGACATGGCTAGTCGTGAACCCAAAGCGGCGCTAACCTATGGGGACAGGCATACATGAACCACATCGAGCATGTCGGTCATCAACGATATATTCGGCTGTAGCACTGGCTAACAGGACTCCGTATCCCGGCTGTAGCAGGCTAGGCAGGACTCGAATAACACCGCGTGACATTTCCCGGGATGACATAGGAACGGCGAAACACATGCCGCCATCAAGTGTCCAAGCAGTAGTCTGGGCTAGCAGGACTCGTGAACCGGCAGAAGCGGACTACTATCGCCGTAATCACGAGACTACATTTCCCCATATGAGAGGCTGCCAAGGATAAACAACTAGTTTGTCGGATCCCACACATACCAAGCATTTCAAACATACACACATTATGCTCAATATGCGTAGATACAACATGGCATCACAACATAACTTCTACGACTCAATATATTATTCATTAGGCTCCGAGGAGCGAGATATTACAAACATGGGTCTCATGACCCAACACTCAGAGCATACAAGTCAAAGCACAAACGGAAGCAAACATGTCTCGAGTACGCATAACTATAAATGAAAAAGGTGAGAAGCTCGACTATCTACCAGATCTGCCGAGGCACAAGATCGTAGCTGAGGTAACAAGCTAAACGTCAAGTCCACGTGGAACTACTAGCGAGACCGACGTCTCTCGCAAAACATAAATAAGCAAACGTGAGTACAATTGTACTCAGAAGACTTACATCGTAACTAACTACATATGCATCATTATCAAAGGGGTGGTGGAGTTTGACTGCAGCAAGCCAGCTTTGACTCGGTGGCTATCCTGAACTACGATCGCAAGTAACTCTTTTGAGGTGGCGCTACGAGTCCACATATTCACCATGTCAATACACCACTATGGACCCGCCCCGCCTCCCTCACGAGAACGCCATCCATAGCACTCACGCTTATCTGGCGATTTTAGAGTATCCACTTTCACTTGTCTATGAACTGATATAGGCAACCCAGAAGTCCTTCTCCGTGGACACGGCTATTCAATAGATCATATTAAACCCGCAGGGTGTACTTCTTCACACACGCTCACCACTTACCGCCGTTTACACGACATGTACTGCAACCTTCAAGCGGAAGCCCAACGTGGGTGTCGGCCACGCCTACCTAAACACTCAAGTCCCTAGTCCAGTTTATCGCCTATTCGGGTTCCATCCGCAGGAGTCCGCCGAGGTTTCCCATACAGCCCGAACGATGTGTGCGGGGTTCCCGAGATACCAAACGGGCACTCGGTACACCGGGCCACGGTGCCTACCGCAACACAACCCACCCCTAAGGTCAGCGTATGCGTGCCCCAAAGATGCTACAAACACCGTAAACTACTTGCAACTCCCTGACCGAGGACAAGGGTGGTTAAGAAGCCGAGAGGGTCAATTAAGGATCCCAATGCGTGGTAGTAACTGTTTCATGGATCACAAACACGTAACTCAGTTCCTCGAGGACGGTTTCAATGAGACAACCCACCATGTACTCCTACATGGCCTCTCACCGCTACCTTTACCAAATCGTGTTCACACACTTAGCTCACACACAATAGGACATGTTCATAACAATTCCAATTCATTCCCGATGAATCAGACCCGACTCAACTCTAAGCAAAGCAGGCATGACAAACAAGCATAAATGAGTAGGCACAACATGGCTCAAACAATTCCTACTCATGCTAGTGGGTTTCATCTAATTATTGTGGAATGACAGTCATGCAAAGGATCAAGGGGTTCAGCTACCGCAGCAAGTAACACATGAGTCGTTGTTGTCCTAATGCAGTAAAATAGAGCAGGAGCGAGAGAGTGGGATTATATCGGAATGAACAAGGGGTTTTGCTTGCCGGCACTTCAAGATAATATAGTTCTTCATCGGTGTCATCGAACTCATCGCTTGTGACATCGCTCACCGGAGGGACAATTACCGCAAACAAGAGAGAACACAATCAATGCAATGCACATTCACATGAATGACATGTCATACTAAGGTACTGAATTCACCTAATGCAATAATAATCCAAGTTAGTTGAAGTGGAATTCAAACAAGGTTGAACTCCAACTCCAAATGCTATTTCATAAATTACCCTAATCATGATTCATCCTATTCAGTGATGTTAACTTGTTCAAACATGCATGATCATGGCATAAACAGATTCTTCATATTTTTCTGATCATTTTTCATATATAAATTATTTCCATCCGAGTTACGGTTGAATTTCTATGATTTATTGAAGTTTAGGGCATTTTCTGGAATTTCCTGAATATAAACAAATCCAGAAAAAAGGTTAATTGCGTCAGGATGACATCGGGGTGACGTCAGCAGGTCAAAGGCGCCAGGTCCAGGTCAAACCTGACGCGTGGGACCCGCACGTCAGTGTAACGGGGCAGGGACAGAGGCTGACTAGTGGGTCCGGGTCAACGATGACGTGGCAAAGTCAATGCTGAGAGGCGGGCCCCCTGAGATTAGTACTAATCTAACAGAGAATTTAAATTAATTAATCCAGGCACTGGGGCCCACATGTCAAAAGAGGGGGGTTAATTAGTGCTAACAAGGTGGCCACGTCGGCACTTGCCGGAATCTCGCCGGCGGTGACTCAACCGGGCGGAGTTCACTCGGAACTCCGAGTCGACGGATCGATGCGCCCGGGCACCAGCGAATAGCCCGTGCCCATGCGCACCTGTGGAGGCTAACGGAGGTGCGGGGTGGCGGAGACAACGACGGCGAAAGCAGCAGCGGCGGCCGGAGCTTGGGCAACTACGGGTTTGGCGTTTTGGGGCACGGAGGAGGAGTGGGTAGGTGCTCTGGTTCCTGAACGCGCCGAGGACGACAGCGTGTTTCGGACGCGACGCAGGGCCTCTAGCCATGGCGGCCTCGTGGTGGCGGCGATGAGCTCTCGGGCTCGGCGGAGCCCGTGGTTAGAGGAAGGCATCGGCAGAGGGGAGAGAGGGGTTGGGTAGAGGAGCTCACAGCGATGACGATGGGACGCTCGGCGAGGTCGGGGACGACCCGGAGCCGACGAATTTGTCGATGAAGTCCGGCGGGTCCGAGAAGGGGGAAAGTGGCGGGGCGGCGCCTCGGGGCGCTCCGGTGTCGGGAGGCTCGGTGAGGAGGGGAGAGAGGGCTCGGCGGAGCTCGGGGGCATGCCGGGGAGGAGAGGGGGTGGCGGTGGCCGCGGCGAACGGCGACGGTGGCGACGAGGCCGCTCGGTCCGGGCGAGAGAGAGGGAGCAGAGGAGAGGGAAGGCGCCTCGAGAGAGGAGAGGGAACGAGGGGTCGGGGGTGCGTGGCACCCACGGGTGTCGAGGAGGAGGGCCGGAAGCAGGAGGTGGCGTCGGTGGCGTGCCGAGCAAAGCGCCACGCCGCCCGCCTCTCGGGCAGAGGAAGACGACGAGCGGCGAGGCGGTGGTGGGCTGGGCCACCAGCTGGGCCAGCGAGGGGGGGGGGGAACTGGGCCGGGTGGGCTGCGCAGGAAATGGCCAGGTACAGCTCTCTCCTTCTCTTTTATTTCTGTTTTTTCTATTTTCTGTTTTGTTTTAGTTTAGTAAAATACTAAACCATTTAAATAAATCCTGAAAATAATTGTGGGCATTAACTGAATTATTTCAGAGGCCCTTAACTATTTTCAAAATTGTTGGAGCATTTAAAATATTAATAGTATTTAAATGCCCCAATTCAAATACAATATGGTTTATTCAAAATCCAAAATGCCTTGGAAAATATCCATCATCTCGGATATGGTTTCCAATTTTTCCATTAATCATGAACATTTTGCAAACCACTTTGGGTTCTTGAAGATATTTTGAAGTTGAACCTATTTGAATTGTTTTAGTGCTAGGGCTTAATCACCCCATTTCAAATTTCATGGAAGTTAAACATGATGCATGGATGCAATGCTACTAGTTACAAGCAAGCTCTAGGGCTGATCTGGGGTGTGATACTCACCTCACTAAACAAGAATCTCACCGAGATTCAAGACGTGAGGCAAGAGGAAAAGGGAGGTCACAAACTATCACAATCTTCATGATCCATTGCCCTTCTCAAGATGTTGATTCATTCCATCATCTTAGTCTTGACGCCTTGAGATCTTCACCCGACACGACAATGTAAAGAAGGGGAAACCCTACATGATTCGATCTTCATGAAGATCAGTAAACATGATCAACTCACGGACCGAGACGGTGACACATCTCGAGTTGAGACACAAAATACATCGAGGGGATGGAAGAACAACAACGGGTTTGATTGGTGGCAACAATTCCACGCATAGGGAGATGGTGGATGGTGTCAAGGTGGCGAGGGAATATTTATCATGATCCCGTAACAGGACACCTCGAGAAAGGTGACGCAAAGAACTATTCCCTTAAGTGGCAAAAAGAATTACTTTTGATCCATAGATCATTGGAACTCTTTATACCAGCCTAAGGCAATCGCAAGCGATCATGTGGTGGAAGGCAAAGGAATGGTACACCCGGACTAGAATGGATGATGTGGACTACCTTGTTGAAGACAACGCAATGGATGACCTTGCTTATCATCGGAGGTGGGGGGGACCCATGGTAAGTCCACTTTTGAAGATAAACCTGGACAAGGATTACTAAGAAGGCAGCCCATAGTGGAAAAGCACAAGGACGGTGCAAGCTGGGAACGAAATGCAACTGTTGGAATGTTCCAA
This sequence comes from Aegilops longissima, assembly GCA_021605205.1. Lineage (NCBI taxonomy): Eukaryota > Viridiplantae > Streptophyta > Magnoliopsida > Poales > Poaceae > Aegilops > Aegilops longissima. The sequence goes on along the minus strand of CM038681.1, from coordinate 451,803,369 downwards.
CCATCATATCTGCCTGAGATTCAGATCTGGTTGGTGTTAGGATATTTCAGACTCATCATGTCTGAAAGGAAGGGTTGTAACACAATTCGACGAGATGGCGTTGCGAGATTCTCGGGATATGAACTACGGTAGCAAGCTCCAAAACATGAGCTGGTTCTGCTACAAACCCATGAACCCGCTGTCCAAGGCAAGCATGACCACGTAGTAGTCTTATGATAAAAATACTACCGAGTTCAGGTTGGGAACCATCATCGAGGATAACGAAGTCCTATCATAAGTCAGGACTAGTTGTTATGAAGGAACTCCTTCTCCTTGAACAATTCAATCGGTGGCTTGGTGTGCTATGGAATCCATATGGAATGAAGATGATCATCTATCGCACCATAGAATACTTCGCACGTGCATGACTGACTTGGGATGATTCCAAAAGAACAAAACAAACCTTTCTCAAATTCATGGCGGCAACTTACACCAGATGCACATGACTTAGAGGAAGTCACTACTTTCATCCAAACATATGCTTCATGAACGAAACACTAAGAATTGCTTACACAAGTTTCCAATACTAGGTTGATGCTCAACATGACTCATGGGGAGACAAAATGCTACCGATGGGCTCAACAAGAACTCATCGGAATTTCCATATCATCGACTTCCACCATCATGTGAACACGTGATAGTATTGGTCGACCAAAAGATGTAATGGTGTATGCTCGAGGGATCAACCACGAGTAAGACAACATCACGAATATCGTTGGTTCCGATTTGACTCGACAATGGCCCATACTCGAATCAAAGAGTTGATAAGACAATAGGTCCAAGAAATCGATCACAGGACCAATTGATGAAGATATCATCCTTCTTCAACACACACTACACAAGAATATCCCTTTGGATCGAACTAGGTTAGGCAAGCTTTTATCTTCCAACTCTCCAAGTTATTGTCTAGCTTAACCAACTAGCTCAGGGATATCCAACACAGAATCTTGGAGAAGGGGTGGTTTAGAAGAAAACCAATATGACCACGAACTCAACATAGCGGTCAGGTGACAACCGGATAACACTTCCAAGAAGATATTTGGAAAGTCACGACCCACCGTATGTTACTAAGCTCGAGAACAATCTTGCTTTTCAGGGCAAGACGATATTATCGAATGAGTGAGGACTTGACAAGATCCTAACTCATCAATCGAGGTGTGCACCAGAAATAAGGACTAGGTAGCACGATCAATCTTAGGATGATGGTTTAATAACCAACACGCTAAGAATGAGAATATTGTCCATTCACTACCAAGCAATGAGTTGCTCGGAGTATTGATGTCACACATCACAAGTCACTTGTCGGCTTTCCGGTTGCATCAACACGGAACCGAGGAATGAATAATGATGGCGAGAAGTATTACTGCGTCAAGAATTCCTAAGAGGTTGTGCAATTCCCATGACATTCTTGACATAAGATGGCAATACTTGAGGTAGAACATAATCAAAAGCTGAATTGGCATTTTGATCTCATGGATACAACTACTTTGACCCAATCCTAGAAATGGATGAGGTATCGAGTTTGTTTCTCCTAACCATTCCGAATAGAATGGCTTGACGGACCACAAGGATAAAATGCATCGATGAACACAAATGCACACATACCCTTGGCTATCAATTGATAGATGAAGGTCAGAAGGCATCTAAGAGAACAACTCAAAGGAACATATAATTTTCTGAGTTGTGGATGCACCGATTAGTATGTCGAGCAAGCTCAACATTTCTTCCGGATAACCCATGCAGAAAGGTAGAATTGGCAGATTCACAATTATGAATGGAGAACTCCTCAAGAGCACTCTTATTGTGATCTTTTGGCTCAAAAGAACTTCTGCCATAAGCGGTTCATGGTATTTGGAAGAAGGGAATACCACGGACCTCGGGGACTAATACAAGGTTACTAATATCCTAAGGGCACTAGCAAATACTAACAACATGAATGTAAGTAGGGTGAATCTCGGGTTCAGGAACCCAGAAATAGAATACCTACTACTAAATGGCATCACGGGATGCTTTCAAGAATAATGGCCAGAATCATAACACTAGGGATACAAAAGCATTGCTAAATTGCTAGGTGACTTCCTAGACATCTAGGGTCATAATAATAGTTCCAACATATATGTCGAGGCAATGGAGTACCTCGACTGACTGGTTAGTGTGCTTAATCTGGCCCAAAAGGACATCAGGAATGGAAGAAGGGATTTGCAAATGCATCAGATTACTTAGAGACCTGGGATGACTCGGACAGCATAACGGCTGTAAATGCTCAAAATGATTTGAGACATCCTGCAAAATGGTGGCATGACCACTCAACAACATCATAACAAGATTTTGAGATCAACAGTTATCATTCAGAAATAGTAGGAACCGAACTGGGGATTAAAACCAACAATCTTATAGGTCTATGGATTAGTAACACGTCATCCTAATAGATAGATGAGAAGCCTAGTTCTTAAACCCCGTAGAAGAGAAGAGGATGACTCAGATCAGAAGGCCATGAGGTATAAGGAGTAAAAAGAGCCTTACGTTCCCTTCCACAATCAATTCCCTTACATAACTAAAGCATTTCTAGACACCACTTGACCAGTTTGGCTTGGTAATCGACAGCAATCAAAGCTCGATACCAACGCTGTCAGACCCCGATCCTAAGTCACACCGATCTAGCATGTAACACATCATATCACTTTGCGGCCTCACGACGGTATTCCCACGGTGTCGCCTTACCATGGCCCGGACCGTTTGCGTCTTTTGGCTCACGATATGATAGTGTCGCTAGCATCCATATGACAAAGAACCCGGGCCGACATGGCTAGTCGTGAACCCAAAGCGGCGCTAACCTATGGGGACAGCATACATGAATCACATCGAGCATGTCGGTCATCAACGATATATTCGGCTGTAGCACTGGCTAACAGGACTCGTATCCCGGCTGTAGCGAGCTAGGCAGACTCGAATAACACCGCGTGACATTTCCAAGGGATGGATATAGGAACGAAGTGAAACACATGCCGCCGATCAAGTGTCCAAGCGGTAGAGCTGGGCTAGCAGGACTCGTGAACCGGGCAGAAGCGGACTACTATCGCCGTAATCACGAGACTACATTTCCCCATATGAGAGGCTGCCAAGGATAAACAACTAGTTTGTCGGATCCCACACATACCAAGCATTTCAAACATACACACATTATGCTCAATATGCGTAGATACAACATGGCATCACAACATAACTTCTACGACTCAATATATTATTCATTAGGCCCGAGGAGCGAGATATTACAAACATGGGTCTCATGACCCAACACTCGAGCATACAAGTCAAAGCACAAGCGGAAGCAAACATGTCCGAGTACGCATAACTATAAATGAAAAAGGGTGAGAAGCCCGACTATCTACCGAGATCCGCCGAGGCACAAGATCGTAGCTGAGGTAACAAGCTAAACGTCAAGTCCACGTGGAACTACTAGCGAGACCGACGCCTCTCGCAAAACATAAATAAGCAAACGTGAGTACAATTGTACTCAGCAAGACTTACATCGTAACTAACTACATATGCATCATTATCAAAAGGGGTGGTGGAGTTTGACCGCAGCAAGCCAGCTTTGACTCGGTGGCTATCCCTGAACTACGATCGCAAGTAACTCTTTTGAGGTGGCGCACGAGTCCACATATTCACCATGTCAATACACCACTATGGACCCGCCCCGCCTCCCTCACGAGAACGCCATCCATAGCACTCACGCTTATCTTGGCGATTTTAGAGTATCCACTTTCACTTGTCTATGAACTGATATAGGCAACCAGAAGTCCTTCTCCGTGGACACGGCTATTCAATAGATCATATTAAACCCCTGCAGGGTGTACTTCTTCACACACGCTCACCACTTACCGCCGTTTACGACATGTACTCGGCAACCTTCAAGCGGAAGCCCAACGTGGGTGTCGGCCACGGCCTACCTAAACACTCAAGTCCCTAGTCCGGGTTTATCGCCTATTCGGTTCCATCCGCAGGAGTCCGCCGAGGTTTCCCATACAGCCCGAACGATGTGTGCAGGGTTCCCGAGATACCAAACGGCACTGGTACACGGGCCACGGTGCCTACCGCAACACAACCCACCCCTAAGGTCAGCTATGCGTATGCCCCAAAGATGCTACAAACACCGTAAACTACTTGCAACTCCTGACCGAGGACAAGGGTGGTTAAGAAGCCGAGAGGGTCAATTAAGGATCCCAATGCGTGGTAGTAACTGTTTCATGGATCACAAACACGAACTCAGTTCTCGAGGACGGTTTCAATGAGACAACCCACCATGTACTCCTACATGGCCTCTCACCGCTACCTTTACCAAATCGTGTTCACACACTTAGCTCACACACAATAGGACATGTTCATAACAATTCCAATTCATTCCCGATGAATCAGACCCGACTCAACTCTAAGCAGTAGCAGTGCATGACAAACAAGCATAAATGAGTAGGCACAACATGGCTCAAACAATTCCTACTCATGCTAGTGGGTTTCATCTAATTCTTGTGGAATGACAGTCATGCAAAGGATCAAGGGGTTCAGCTACCGCAGCAAGTAACACATGAGTCGTTGTTGTCCTAATGCAGTAAAATAGAGCAGGAGCGAGAGAGTGGGATTATATCGGAATGAACAAGGGGTTTTGCTTGCTCGGCACTTCAAGATAATATAGTTCTTCATCGGTGTCATCGAACTCATCGTCGGTACATCGCTCACCGGAGGGACAATTACCGCAAACAAGAGAGAACACAATCAATGCAATGCACATTCACATGAATGACATGTCATACTAAGGTACTGAATTCACCTAATGCAATAATAATCCAAGTTAGTTGAAGTGGAATTCAAACAAGGTTGAACTCCAACTCCAAATGCTATTTCATAAATTACCCTAATCATGATTCATCCTATTCAGTGATGTTAACTTGTTCAAACATGCATGATCATGGCATAAACAGATTCTTCATATTTTTCTGATCATTTTCATATATAAATTATTTCCATCCGAAGTTACGGTTGAATTTCTATGATTTATTGAAGTTTAGGGCATTTTCTCGAATTTCCTGAATATAAACAAATCCGTAAAAAGGTTAATTGTGTCGATGACATCGGGTGACGTCAGCAGGTCAAAGCGCCAGGTCCAGGTCAAACCTGACGCGTGGGACCCGCACGCCGCTGTAACGGGCAGGGATGAGGCGACTAGTGGGTCCGGTCAACGATGACGTGGCAAGTCAATGCCGAGAGGCGGGCCCCGAGATTAGTACTAATCTAACAGAGAATTTAAATTAATTAATCCTGCACCGGGGCCCACATGTCAAAGAGAGGGGGGGTTAATTAGTGCTAACAAGGTGGCTACGTCGGCACTTGCCGGAATCTCGCCGGTGGTGACCTCAACCCGCGGCGGAGTTCACTCGGAACTCGCCGAGTCGACGGATCGATGCGCGCCAGGGCACCAGCGAATAGCCCGTGCCCATGCGCACCTGTGGAGGCTAACGGAGGTGCGGGGTGGCGGAGACAACGACGGTAGCAAAGGCAGCGGCGGCCGGAGCTTGGGCAACCACGGTTTGGCGTTTTGGGGCACGGAGGAGGAGTGGGTAGGTGCTCTGGGTTCCTGAACGCGCCGAGGACGACAGCGTGCTTTCGGACGCGACGCAGGGGCCTCTAGCCGCGGGCGGCCTCGTGGCGGGCGGCGATGAGCTCTCGGGCTCGGCGGAGCCCGTGGTTAGAGGAAGGCATCGGCAGAGGGAGAGAGGGGTTGGGTAGAGGAGCTCACAGCGATGACGATGGGACGCTCGGCGAGGTCGGGGACGGCCCGGAGCCGATTTAATTTGTCGATGAAGTCCGCGGGTCCGAGAAGGGGAAAGTGGCGGGCGGCGCGCCGGGCGCCCGTGTCGGGAGGCTCGGTGAGGAGGGGAGAGGGCGGCGGAGCTCTGGGGCATGCCGGGAGGAGAGGGGTGGCGGTGGCGGGCGAACGGGCGGCAGTGGCGACGAGGCCGCTCGGTCCCAGGCGAGAGAGAGGAGCAGAGAGAGGGAAGGCGTTCGAGAGAGGAGAGGAACGAGGGGTCGGGGTGCGTGGCACCCACGGGTGTCGAGGAGGAGGGCCGAAGCAGGAGGTGGCGTCGGTGGCCGTCGGGCAAAGCGCCACGCCTCGCCTCGCCTCTTGGCAGAGGAAGACGACGAGGCGAGGCGGTGGTGGGCTGGGCCACCACTGGGCCAGCGAGGGGGAACTGGGGGTGGGCTGCGAGAAATGGCAGGTACAGCTCTCTCCTCTCTTTTATTTCTGTTTTTCTATTTTCTGTTTTGTTTTAGTTTAGTAAAATACTAAACCATTTAAATAAATCCTGAAAATAATTGTGGGCATTAACTGAATTATTTCAGAGGCCCTTAACTATTTTCAAAATTGTTGGAGCATTTAAAATATTAATAGTATTTAAATGCCCCAATTCAAATACAATATGGTTTATTCAAAAATCCAAAAATGCCTTGGAAAAATATTCATCATCTCTGGATTTGGTTTCCACCTTTTTCCATTAATCATGAACATTTTTGCAAACCACTTTGGGTTCTTGAAGATATTTTTGAAGTTGAACCTATTTGAATTGTTTTAGTGCTAGGGCTTAATCACCCCCATTTCAAATTTCATGGAAGTTAAACATGATGCATGGATGCAATGCTACTAGTTACAAGCAAGCTCTAGGGCTGATCTGGGGCTGTGACACATCACGTGAGATAGAGTAGTTTCAATGGTGAACATCACTATGTTGATCATATCTACTATATGATTCACGCTCGACCTTTCGGTCTCCGTGTTCCGAGGCCATATCTGTATATGCTAGGATCGTCAAGTTTAACCTGAGTATTCTGCGTGTGCAACTGTTTTGCACCCGCTGTATTTGAACGAGAGCCTATCACACCCGATCATCACGTGGTGTCTCAAAGACGAAGAAATTTCGCAGCGGTGCATACTGTGGAGAACACTTCTTGATAATTAGTGAGATATCATCTTAAAATGCTACCGTCAATCAAAGCAAGATAAGATGCATAAAGGATAAACATCACATGCAATCATTATAAGTGATATGATATGGCCATCATCATCTTGTGCTTGTGATCTCCATCTCCGAAGCACCGTCGTGATCACCATCGTCACCGGCGCGACACCTTGATCTCCATCGTAGCATCATTGTCGTTTACGCCATCTATTGCTTCTACGACTATCGCTACCGCTTAGTGATAAAGTAAAGCAATTACAGGCCGTTTGCATTTCATACAATAAAGCGACAACCATATGGCTCCTGCCAGTTGCCGTTAACTTCGGTTACAAAACATGATCATCTCATACAATAAATATAGCATCACGTCTTGACCATATCACATCACAACATGCCATGCAAAAACAAGTTAGATGTCCTCTACTTTGGTGTTGCAAATTTTACGTGGCTGCTATGGGCTGAGCAAGAACTGTTCTTACCTATGCATAAAAAACACAACGATAGTTCATCAAGTTAGTGCTATTTTAACCTTTGCAAGGACCGGGCGTAGCCACACTCGGTTCAACTAAAGTTGGAGAAACTGACACCCGCTAGCCACCTCTGTGCAAAGCACGTCGGGAGAACCGGTCTCGCGAAGCGCACGCGTAATGTCGGTCCGGCCGCTTCATCCAACAATACCGCGAACCAAAGTATGACATCTTTGGTAAGCAGATGACTTGTGTCGCCCACAACTCACTTGTGTTCTACTTGTGCATATAACATCTAAGCATAAAACCAGGCTCGGATGCCACTGTTGGGGAACGTAGTAATTTCAAAAAAATTCCTACGCAAATGCAAGATCATGGTGATGCATAGCAAAGAGAGGGGAGAGTGTGTCCACGTACCCTTGTAGACCGAAAGCGGAAGCGTTAGCACAACGCGGTTGATGTAGTCGTACGTCTTCACGGCCCGACGATCAAGCACCGAAACAACGGCACCTCCGAGTTCTTGCACACGTTCAGCTTGATAACGTTCCCCGGACTCCGATCTAGCAAAGTGACGTGGAAGAGTTCCGTCAGCACGACGGCGTGGTGACGATCTTGATGTTCTACCATCGCAGGCTTCGCCTAAGCACCACTACAATATTATCGAGGAGAACTATGGTGGAGGGGGCACCGCTGACACGCTAAGAGATCTCAAGGATCAATTGTTGTGTCTTTGGGGTGCCCCCTACCCCAGATATAAAGGAGCAAGGGGAGGCCGGCCGCTCTCTATGGCGGCGCTTCAAGAGGGGAATCCTACTAGGATTCCAAGTCCTAGTAGGTTTCCACCTAAAGGAGAGAGGGGGAAGGAGGGAGAGGGAGAGGGAGAAGGAAGGGGCCGCCTCCTAGTCCAATTCAGACCAGAGGGGGAGGCGCGGCCTGCCTGGCCGCCTCTCTCTCGCCACTAAGGCCCATCGAGGCCCATTAGTTCCCGGGGTTTCCGATAACCTCCCGGCACTCCGGTTTTATCCAAACTTCTCCTAACACTTCCGTGTCCGAATATAGTCGCCCAATATATCAATCTTCATGTCTCGACCATTTCGAGACTCCTCTCATGTCCGTAATCACATCCGGACTCAACAAACTTCGTACATCAAAACTCATAAACTCATAATATAACTTTCATCGAAACCTTGTTGCATGGACCCTACGGGTTCGAGAACTATGTAGACATGACCGAGAACCATTCCGGATTAATAACCAATAGCGGAACTGGATGCTCATATTGGCTCCTACATATTCTACGAAAGATCTTTATCCGTCAAACCGCATAACAACATACGTTGTTCCCTTTGTCATCGGTATGTTACTTGCCCGAGATTCGATCGTCGGTATCTCAATACCTAGTTCAATCTCGTTACTGGCAAGTCTCTTTACTCGTCACGTAATGCATCATTCTGTTACCAACTCATTAGCTGCATTGCTTGCAAGGCTTATAGTGATGTGCATTACGGAGAGGGCCCAGAGATACCTCTCCGACAATCGGAGTGACAAAACCTAATCTCGAAATACGCCAACTCAACATGTACCTTTGGAGACACCTGTAGAGCTCCTTTATAATCACCCATTTACGTTGTGACGTTTGGTAGCACACAAAGTGTTTCTCCGATAAACGGGAGTTGCATAATCTCATAGTTATAGGAACTTGTATAAATCATGAAGAAAGCAATAGCAACATACTAAAACGATCAAGTTCTAAGCTAACGGAATGGGTCAAGTCGATCACATCATTCTCCTAATGAAGTGATCTCGTTAATCAAATGACAACACATGTCTATGGTTAGGAAACATAACCATCTTTGATTAATGAGCTAGTCAAGTAGAGGCATACAAGTGACTTTAAGTTTGTCTATGTATTCACACATGTATCATGTTTCCGGTTAATACAATTCTAGCATGAATAATAAACATTTATCATGATATGAGGAAATAAATAATAACTTTATTATTGCCTCTAGGGCATATTTCCTTCACTACATCAACACCATTGCCTCTCCGATGAAGTGTGAGTAGTTTACCACAGACCTACGGGTCCATAGCTAGTAGCTAGATGGCTTCTTCTCTCTCTTTGATTCTCAATACAAAGTTATCCTCGATGTTGTCGGGGGAAATCGACACCTATGGAATCACTGGGATCCCTTCTACGGTTGGTGGGCGCGGGGTTGTGCAAAGAGCGGGTCTGACAGGAAGCACACGGATCGTTTACCCAGGTTCGGGCCGCCAAGATGTGCAATACCTTAGTCCTAGTTTGGTGGGTGTATTCGAGTGTTCTTGTGTTCTTGAGCTAGCTACGGGGTGCAACTTGCCCAAAAGATCCGAATCCTTCTCCTGGTCGCCTCAGGCCTCCTTTTATAGGCAAAAGGGACTGCCACAGTGGCACACAGGAGGTGGAAAGGTCTACAGTCGATGAGTCTATCCTCTGGCACCGTCGGACAAACGCATTTAATGCACTGTCGCGGGGACGGCAAGGAAGCATGTCCCAGCTATCGCCGCCTCGCATGGCTTCGACATGCGTCCGAGCTGACGAGGCGTCGTGGCACCACGTCGGCTGACTGCTGGGCTGGCGTGGTGGTGGAGCCTTCACGAAGGCCTGCATGCCACCACACAGGTGCTTGCTGGGGTGGTCGTGGAGGCCGCTCGTCGTTGCAGGTGCTTGCTCAGCTGGTTGAGCTAGCAGCTGCATGGGGACGGTGGTGGAGCCTTGGCAGACGTGGGCCTGGCCGTGGCCCCGTAGGTGTCTTTGGTAAGGGCCTTGCCGGGGCCCCGACAAGGGTCTTGCCGCGGCACCGTGGTCGTCCCCGGCAAGGGTCTTGCTGGGGGTCTCGTGGATTTCCTCGGCTAGGATCCTGCCGAGGATCGTCGTCTTCTGATCCTCATCTGATCTTGTGTATTTATGATCTTGACGAAGATCTACATGCCACCACAGAGGCGCCTCCCGAGCCTTGGTTCCAATGTAGTTGGTTGGTGGTGTTGGAAACCCGTAGGCTCAAGGGTGGCCTGCTCTGCTGGCATTGGGCAAGTTGCCCCGGCAAGGCTCTTGCCGGGGCCGCGGAGGCTGCCCCGGCAAGGGTCGTGCCGGGGGAGCCCAACTCGCCCTCTTGCTCTTTTGTGTTCTCTGGTCTTGGTGTTGCCTCTGATCGCCTTGTGTCTTCGGCTTCCCTCCTCTGCCCTGCTTAGTTCGGCCATGGGCGCGGCTCCGACTGTCCGTGCACAAGTAAAGGGGTAAAAAAGGAGTACCCCTACTTTTGTACACCGACAGATGTTCTTGGAGATCTGTTCGATGTAATACTCTTTTGCGGTGTGTTTGCCGAGATCCGATGAATTGTGGATTTATGATCAGCTTATCTATGAATTTTATTTGAATCTCCTCTGAATTCTTCTATGCATGATTTGATATCTTTGCAAGTCTCTTCGAACTATCGATTTGGTTTGGCCAACTAGATTGATTTTTCTTGCAATAGGAGAAGTGCTTAGCTTTGGTTTCAATCTTGCGGTGCTCGATCCTAGTGACAGAAGGGGAACGGACACGCATTGTATTGTTGCCATTGAGGATAAAAAGATGGGGTTTTCATCATATTGCTTGAGTTAATTTCTCTACATCATGTCATCTTTCTTAATGCGTTACTCCGTTATTTATGAACTTAATACTCTAGATGCATGCTGGATAGCGGTCGATGTGTGGAGATAGTAATAGATGCATAATTGTTTCGGTCTACTTGACACGGACGTGATGCCTATATTCATGATCATTGCCTTAGATATTTTCATTACTTTGCGCTTTTCTATCAATTGCTCGACAGTAATTTGTTCACCCACCGTAATATTTTCTATCTTGAGAGAAGCCTCTAGTGAAACATATGACCCCCGGGTCTACTTTCCATCATATAAGTTTCCGATCTACAATTTTAGTTTCCTATTTACTTTCTTTGCAATCTTTTACTTTCCGTTTCATAAATTAAAAATACCAAAATATTACTTTACCGTTTATCCATCTATATCAGATCTCACTTTGCAAATAACCGTGAAGGGATTGTGTCGGTGCGAGGACGACACCTATGAGATCACAAGAATCCCTACTACGGTTGCGGGGCGCGGGGTCGTGAGAAGAGCGGATCAAACAGATAGCACACGGGTTCTTTTATCCAGGTTCGGGCCGCGAGGATCGTAAAACCCTACTCCTGCTTTGGTGGTTTGTTTATCTGTGTTCTTCAGCTAGCTATGGGGCGTGAGGAGCTCCAAAAAGCCGAATCCTCCTCCTGGTCGCCTCGGGCCTCCTTTTATAGGAAAAGGGGTTGCCACAGTGGCACACAGGAGGTGGAAAGGGTACAGTGATACGAGTTTATCCCTCGCATTACAAGACAAGGCGCATTAAATGCGTCTTGCTTAGGTGTCCTTGCTTTATCGGGGACGGGGGAGAGCCCAGTCTCGTCCGTCGCCGCTCCCTCTCGTGTCGACACACGCCCTGGCCAGCGGTGCCCGTGGTGCCATGTAGGCGAGCAGGCCGAGGTGGCGCAGCGGTGGGTCTCCATGAAGATCTGCTTGCCGCCACGCAGGTGCCTGCCCAACTGGTTGGGTCGGCAGTTGCATGCGAATGGCGGTGGAGAGTTGATTGGCGTGGGCCTGATGGTGGCCCTACTGTGTGTCCTTGGCGAGGGCTCGTCGTAGCCCGGCAAGGGTCTTGCCTGGCGCCGCTGTCATCCCCGGCAAGGCTCTTGCCGGGGCCTTGTGGTCCTCCTTGGCTGGGATCCCGCCAAGGGTCGTCGCCTTCAGAGTGTGTATCTGATCCTCGAATGTCTTCACAAAGATCTGCATGCCACCACGGGATGTCTCTCAATCCTTGCCCCATGGGGCAGTGGACTCAAGGATGATTCGCTCCGTATGTGTGGGGCGGCGGCCACGGCAAGGGTCTTGCGGGTTTGTTAAACGCCCCGGCAAGGATCTTGCCGGGGAGTCCGCCTCGCCCCCTTTGCTCTTTGTGGCTTTGGTCTTGGCGTCGTTCGCTCCTTTCGAAGCTTGGCCTTACCTTGGCTCACCTCCCTTGCCTTGCTTAGTGTGGCAGTGCCCGTGGCTCGATCGCTCACAAGACAATTATAGGGGTACAAAAGAGTACCCTCTTTTTGTACACCGACAGAGCCCCTGCCTGGGCCACACGTAAGCGCAATCGCTCGCTGGGCTAGGCCCAAAACGTGTGCGGGCAGGCAGGGTGGTTTTACCATGATAAATCTCTTCGCAAGACTGCGCTTCCCATGCCTCCAGCGTGGCTCGGCGTGGGAGGCGTGCGTGATGTGGGCGGCATGCGTGGGGCTGAGCTCGCATGCATGCGCCACGTCGTAGTAAAGGGGCGGTTCGCGCTTCCCCATAAACGGAGAGAGGCGGAGGCGCGGCCCATTTATCGGACGGGCCGGGCGTGGTCTTCAAGGCGCCCACTCCCCACGACCACGGGTAGGGAGAGGTCGCCCACCCGTTGCCTCGGTCCCGCATGCTCGCCACGTGGCTCTCATGCGCTGGGTGGCGAATGGTGGAGGCGGAAACCGGGCCGTCAAGGGCCGGGCAGCGGGTTGGTCCCAGTTCCTGCGCCTTCCGCATCTTGATTGGTTGAGCGGGCAGCCGTGCCCCATCCTGTTCCTTTATAAAGAGCGGGGGACGGCGTCCGCATTCTTCCATCTTCTCCTTCCTTGCTGCTCCCCTCCTCCATCCGCCATGGAGAGAGGGAATCTGGCTCTTCAACGGTGGCGGCAAGGGTCGCCGCTCGACAACGCATCCCTCCTTCTCCTTCACCTGCGGTGGCAGAGCCAGCCGCGAGGGGGCGAGGCCGTGGGCGAGGCCGAGGCGCTCAAGGAAGAGGAGAACGGGGCGGCGCGCCGGTCCCGCCTCCGCCAGTGGTTCCTCCCCCCACGGAGGGCCATGTTGGGGATGACCCTTGCGAGTTCTTCGAAAGGCTGCGTCGGCCGCCTCGCCGTCGCCTTCGTCTCCCGACTCCATTTGCGAGCGAGATGGAGCGGGATCCGCCGGAGTCACTGCGGCTGCACATGAGGGGCTGTTGGATCAGCGGTACGCGAGTTCGCGTCGACTTTCCAGCCCCTCAAGTGATGTATCTTGGTCGAGGGTGGAAGACGTCACCATATCCACCGCTTGACGGCGGGGCTCACTCTCCATTTCAAGTCGATGGAGGGCGGCCTCCTCTCCGTCAAGGTCTTGGTGCCGGGACCCGGCAAGGTGTTGCGTGGAGAGCTCTTTCGATAGCGAAGCTCCTCCTCGAGCGGAGTGGCGGAGGACAGCGCAGCGGTGACGAGGGTAGCGGCAGGATGACGGGTCCGACTAGGTGTCCGGCGTCGCTCCATGCGGCACCGGCGATCCCATCATCCGTGTCGCCGGCTTCCTGAACTTCTCGGGGTCGTCTCCTTGGGCGGCTGGCGTTGGGAGGCTGCGGAAGAGGAAGAGGGTGGGTGGCAAGGCCGTCAAATCAGAGTACGCGGGCACCGACGCCTTCGACGCGTGCTGACGTCCTGCCGCCTCGTCTTCGACTGCTTCTGGCGCTGCCATCACCATCCAGCCTTCGGACGACCACCGAGATGTTCTCTTGGTGCCTCCTGCCACCCGTAGCTCGCCTAGGCGTCCCTTTTGCCCTTTTCGCCTCCTTGACCTGCCTCCTGAGGAAAGGGACAAGAGAGGGATCACGGGCACCTTATCTCTTTTTAGTTTGTAAGCCTTCGGGCCTAGGCTGAATTTAAAACTTGTAATCCCATCATTCATGTTTTTCATTCTCTATGGACTGTACCTGAACGGAATGTTTTTAATGAAAAAGGGATGCTTGTCGGGTCATTTGTTTGCGGGTAGAACCCACGACAAGGGATGAATCCTTGATATCTCTAAGATAAACATTTCCTTGCCCGGCAACAGTCCCTGCCGTCTTCCCACTTCACTCAACCTTTCTCACGCTTCTGGCGGAGGCAGGGATGAGGTGGAGTTCAGCTCCTCGTTTCATCCTTTTGCTGCCGCGATTACGATTCAAACCTGGCCCGTGGACAAGCCCTAGAGCCTAGAGTTTTAGGGGAGCACGGTAGCTTTGGGAGAAAACGAGGTTCCACATACCTCAGTCCATAAGGGAATGCATGATAAGGGATGAAGAACTTATCTGAAGCTGTAGCCCCCGGCGACTTTGGTTTGCCGTGGGTGAATCTTTAGTACTTGCAGCCCAAAGAATCTTGGCTTGTCGGGTCTAGGTGCCACTGTCCCTCTTTTCTTTTTCGTCCTCAAGTGATCCGGCAAGGATATCTGACGTCCTGCGAACCAAAGAAGACAAAAGAATGGCAAAGAGACGCACACTCGACCTCTAGGCTAGGGGTTAGTCGCCGCTAAGCACTATCAACCCTAACCAAGGACGAGACTTGACCTAGCATGCATGCTATAACTTAGGGTGCCAGCGCTTCTTTTATTTATGCTCAGGGTCTGCGCCTGGCTTTGTACAAAGGGTTACATGCATCATCGGCAATGCTTGTACAAAAGGTGGCTTGCCGGGGTCCCGCAAGCCGCTACCACGGTAAAACTTCATAAGATGCTCAATATTCCAGGAGTTACTCACCGTAACAGCATCTTCGGTCTCCAGCGGACTGCGCCAGCACGGTGACTCGTATTACTCGATAAGGGCCTTCCCACTTTGGCGCCAACTTGTTGGAATTCTTGGCTGATTGAACGCTACCAAGGACAAGGTCGCCTTCCTCAAGGCTTGGGCATGAACCTTGCGGCTATGGTAGCGGCGCAAGGCTTGCCGGTAGCATGCTGCTCTCACAGCCGCTCAAGACGATCTTCCTCAAGGAGCCTGCGTCATCTTGCCGCAGCTTGCTCTTGCTCAAGCTCGTCATAAGCGAGCACTCGAGGTGACCCGTATATGAGTTCGGGGGGAACTGCTTCGCCCCAGATACCGTATGGAAGGTGTCTGGCTGGTAGCTCGATTTGGCGTCGTCCTGATCGACCAAAGAACCGCCGGAAACTCATCAATCCAGTGCCTTCCGCTCTTGTGCAGGCTGTCAAAGGTCTTGGTCCTTAAGCCCCGCAGCACTTCCAAGATTTGCCCTCTCGGCTTGACCATTGCTTGGCGGGTGAGCAACGGAAGCGAAAGCAGACTTTTTTGCCGAGGTCTTGGGTATATTGCATGAAGGTGCGGTTAGAACTGTGTGCCGTTGTCGGTGATAACCTGTTGGGTACACCAAAACGGCACACTAGTTCCTTGAAGAACTTGACGGCTGATCGAGCTGTGACCTTCCTCACCGCCTCCACCTCTCCGCCACTTTGTGAACTTGTCGATTGCAACGCACAAGTATTTCAAAGCCCCGACAACAGGGGAAGGGGCCCAATATGTCGAGCCCCTGCACCGAGAAGGGCCGGAGAGAGGAATGGTTTGAAGGGCTTGAGCTAGCTGATGAAGCTTCTTTGAATGGAACCGACACGCTTCACACTGGTGACCAGGTGCCGTCGATCTCGGAGGGCGGTGGGCCGAAGAAGTTTTGCCGGAATGCCTTGCGGCAAGGGCCCTTGACCCAATGTGGGATCCACATATGCCTCCGTATCTCTCGCCAACAGCTCCAGTCCTTCCTCTCGAGGGATACACTTCAATTTCACACCGCTCGCCTCTTTCATGCATGGGACGCCATCAACGAACTGGTACATGGCAGAGCGACGGGCTACTTTCTCCGCTTCTTCCTGCTCCTCAGGAAGTTCCCCTGTTTGGAGGAATCGGACGGTATGTCAGGTCCACGCTGGAGCCTGGGGCTCGACGGCGAGGACTAAAGGCATTTCCTCCTCTACAGAGCGATCGTCTCGACAGAAGAGCCCGACGCCCGCCGGAGCCATTCGTCCTGTGGCGGGCTCAGTATCCCCGGCAACATCCTTGCCGGGCGGCTCGGGAGCTCGGCGGGAAAGTACTTGCCGGTCCTGATTTCCTCCTCTTATTTTGCTCGCTGATGGATCAACGGATGGCTAAGTTAGCTGAAGCACAAAGGTACCTGGTTCCATGTAGCTTGAGGGCAGCGCTTTTGACAGTAATTGGCGATATCGTTCTCCGCCGGGAACGTGTTCAGCTCAGATACCGTCAAACGCTTCTTCCAGCTTTCTCACTTCATCGACGAGGCCTTCATCAACGGGCTCGTAATCCTTGTTGACTTGCTTGACAACAAGCTGCGAGTCTCCCCGACGATGAGTTTCCGATTCCGAGGTCCGCCACGATCCTAAGACCGCAAGCAGCCCTTCGACTCTGCCAGATTGTTTGTTGATACCTCCACGGGAGTGCATCCGGATCACGTGCTTGAGGTGCTCTCCGGTAGGCGCGACAAGCAAGACGCCAGCCCGCGCCTGTAAGGAGAAAGCTCCATCAAAGTACATGATCCAATCACAACTTGCCTCCTTGCCGGGAGAGCAGTCTCTTGACTTCTTCGTCAGCGCTGCGGTCCATTCCGCAATGAACTCCGCTTAGGACTCGGCTCAATCGTTAACGACTTTCAAACTTGAGGCCAAAGCTAGACAGCTCCAAAGGCCCTATTCCACAATTCTTCCCGCTGCATCCGGATTGTGTAATATCCGCTGAGGGAAGCGAGTGACGACAGTGATCTCGTGTGCCTGGAAGTAGTGATGCAGCTTCCTCGAGGCCATAAGGAGGCCGAAGAGCAGTTTCTGCACACCGGAGTACCTTGATCTAGCCCCTGCAGGAGGGAACTAACAAAGTAGACCGGGTGCTGCATCATTTTCTTCTTCGGCGGCACTTCAACTGGCTGTGTCGTCTCTGCATCAGTGGTGTCGGGTTCTGCCGCTGCCATCACCCCGTCGTCAATCTCTCTCTGTGCCACTAGTGCAGCGCTGACCACCTGGTCCATTGCTGCTAGGTATATCAACAACGGTTCCTGTGGCCTAGGCGCAACTAGTATTGGCGCGGAGGAGAGGTACTTCTTCAAACCTTGCAATGCTGCTTCGGCTTCTGGTGTCCACTCCATCGGGCCCGCCTTTTTCAAGATCTTGAAAAAGGGAAGGGCGCGCTCGGCAGACTTGGAAATGAACCTGCCCATGGCGGCGACGCAACCAGCAAGCCGACGCACATCCTTGATTCGCTTGGGTGCTTCAATCTGCTCTATAGCTTTGATTTTGTCCGGATTGGCCTCTATCCCACGCCGCGACACCAAGAACCCGAGAAGCTTGCGGACGGGTCGCCAAAGACGCACTTCTCGTGGTTCAGCTTGAGATTGATCTTGCGCAGTTTGCAAATGCTTCTTGCAAACCGTATGAGGTTGCCCTGTCCTTGGTTTTGACCACGTTGTCATCCATATAAGCCTCCATATTTCTATGGAGTGGGGTTCAAAACCAACTGACCGCCCTTGCAAACGTTGAACCAGCACTCTTCAACCCGAAAGGCATCCGCATGAAACAATACGTACCACATGGGGTGATGAATGCTGTCTTCTCTTCGTCTTCTCTTGTCATGAAGATCTGGTGGTAGCCGGAGTAGGCGCCGAGGAATGACAGCAGATCACACCCACCGTGGAGTCAACAATCGATCGATGCGCCGCAACGGAAGGGTCTTTAGGGCAAGCCTTATTGATATTTGTGTAATCAATACACAGCCTCCACTTCCCATTTGCCTTGCGCACCACGACCGGATTGGCCAACCACGTTGGATGGAGCACTCCTCTTACCAAACCCGCTGCTTCCAGTTTCCGGATCTCTTCTGTGATGAACTCTTGTCGTTCCAAAGCTTGCTTTCCGACCTTTTGCTTGACGGGCCGCGCATGAGGGCAGACAACAAGGTGGTGCTCAATCACCTCCCTGGGAACACCGGGGATGTCGGAAGCTTGCCATGCAAACACATCGACATTCGCCCGCAGGAAGGTGACGAGCGCGTCTTCCTATTTGTCGTCGAGGGTGGAGCTTATGGTAAAAGCTCCTCCCGTGCCGTCCTCATTGACAGAAACCTTCTTGGTTCCCGGCGGTATGGCCCTAGGCTTCTTGTTTCCGCCGATGGAGCTCTCTGGCACGTCCTCGACGGCAGCGCTACACTCCGAAGAGGTGCACTTGCCGGAGTGGGTGTCCGAGGTCTCACCGGTCTTCTTCTTCTTCCCTCCCGGGGTCCCAGCGGCAGGAGAAAGTGCCCTAGCGGCGGCAGCTGCTGCAACTGCTTGCTGGTATAGTTGGTCAGCGCAAATCAGTGCATCTTTCTTATCGGAGGGGATGGTGATGATCGTCACAGGCCCTGGCATCTTCAGGGTATTGTAGGCGTAGTGTGACGCTGCCATGAACTTGGCTGCTTTCGCGCCAAGGATCCCGTTGTAGGGAAAGGGATCCCGCAACATCGAACACGATCCTCTCCGCCCCGAAGTTCAGGTCGCTTCCAAAAGTCACGGGCAGCGTGACCTTTCCCTTGGGTTGGCTTCTTCCGGTTGACCCTCGAACGCGCCCGTCTCTTCGAGGTCTCCATCAGAATCTGCGGTTTCTCGATCACGGTAGGTGAGATCAAGTTTAGACCGGCCCGCCATCGACTAGCATCTTCTTCACCTTGAGGTTGCGTATTGTTGGTGAAACCAACAACGGCAAGCACCGACCGCATGGTGCGATCGGGGTGATCCTCGATGTCAAAGATGATAGGTGTGTCGACCACTTCAGTGCCTTTGGGCATCAAACGACGGCTCGCCGCTGTAATCTCTCGCGCCTTCGTTTAAGCCGGGCGGTGAGAAGTATGCAGCGAGGCGCAGCCGCCGACGACATGGCCTCTGTAGCTTCTGAAACTCTTGGTCGCCGGATTCGCGTCCTCTTCGTGATCGTTGTCTTCGGCTTTACATCACGGCCCGGCGGCCTCTCTGTTGCTTATCTTGCCGTGACGGCCCGTTTGGCCGTCACGCTTCTTGCCGGATCCCTCAGCACCGTCTGGGCCCTTCTCCTTGTCCCGCCTCTCATATTCAGCCCTCTGCTTCTCAGCGAGGAGCTCAACCTGTCGGCAGTCCTGGAGAGCATGGCCTTTGGTGCGATGGATCTTGCAATATCGCTTGTTGGAGTTTCCTGGCTTCTCGACAGCCGCCAAGGCCCGGCAGGCGACACATCCCGCAACCTCCTTGCCGGGGTCGTCTACCTTGGTTTTCTTGGTGGAGCCGGCGTCATCAGATCCCTCAACGGCAAGCACGGTTTTTCTTTGCGCTTCCTGTTGCGGCGCCGGCCTTTCTTCGCCGGGGCGGCAATATTCTCATCTGAGGAGTCGGTTTCCACGCCGGCATCTTCGCCGGGGTACTTCCTTCCCTCTTTAGCTCGGGCACATTTTTCAGCAAGAACATAGAGTTCTGCTACATCTCTCACCTTGTTCATTGCCATCTCTTCACGCATCTTGCGGTTACGCACGTTCGGCTGGAACGCGCTGATGATGGCGGCAGGGTGAACATCAGGGATATTGTACTGTACCCGGCTGAACCTCTGAATATACTTGCGGAGACTCTCGCCTCCCTTCTGGGGGATGACGTGCAGGTCGCTTGCTTGGCCATGGGCTTGGTGGCCTCCAGTAAAGGCACCCACGAACTCATGGCACAAATCCGACCAGGAGGAAATAGAGTCTACCGACAAGTGCATCAACCATGACATGGCGTTGGGTTTTAAGAGCCAATGGAAAGTAGTTCGCAAGCACCTTATCGTCACGGGCTCCGGCAGCCTGCATCGCGATGGTGTAGATGCTGAGGAACTCGGACGGGTGGGTCTTGCCACTGTACTTTTCGCCCACGTCGGGTTTGAAGGTGCGGTGAGTGGGCCATCGAACTGCCACACTCACGGGTAAAGCGGACAGCCTACCTCGTAAGGTAGGCCTCTGTGGCTCCCGGTGCGGGTGGCTCACAGCAGGCCCTGCCGCTTGTCGGATTGGTGAAAGGCCCGCCGCCGCACTCGATAGTGGTTCGAGCGTCTTCATGTTCTCGTTCCCGAAGAACTTGGCGCTGGTCAAAGTGGGCCCGTGGGTCGGACGATGCTACGGAGATCTCATCGCCCGTAACGTCGCGACGGGCTGGCATCCGTGATACCGGGCGAGGAGGAGGTGAGTGCACCGTGGTTGCGGCGCCGTCGGCTCTCCTGCCACTGGTGTGTGGGACTCCATCAGAGCGTCGACCCGGGGGCTCCACTGGACTCGGTTCGTCTTTGTTGGCCACGGCAACAAGGCTTCGGATGGTGGCTCTCCATTCGTCGAGTTTCCCCGTAGTGGGAGGAAAATCAAGGAGCAACTGCGCGCGCGCCAGGGCTTCTGCTGGCATTGGTGGCAGCGAAACCTGCACGGATTGTGACGCGCTTCGACTTCTGACCATGTCAGAAGGAGCTCTATCACGACCCCGCAGTCGCATGCCATCTTCACCAGCGCCTCGGCGAGCGGGCAGGTCTTCTAAATCCCGGGAGTGGCGCTCGGGGCTCTTTCCGCGGCGAAGCCCGGGGTCCTCGGCGTGATTACGCCGTTCGTCGCGCGTCGCTTGAGAAGAGCGCGCCGTCAGCGCCGGCGTGGGAGTCCTGGAAGCCCTCGCGTCGCCTGCGAGCGGGTGGCAGTGATCTTGGAAGGCCCCGCACCACCCGCGGAGGGCCTGGCCCCGTCTTTGGACTTGGCGGTGTGCGGCCCGTTACCAGGCGCACGAACATCGCCGCCTCCCAAACTTCGGCTGCTGGGACGGTGTTGGTGTTCGCGAACAGCGCCCCGGGTCCTTTCTGCGACCGGTCTGCTGCTCGCCCTCGTCGGGACGGGATGTCCGGCTTCCGACGGGCCAACCGCCACCGTTGTCTTCTTCTTGGGCGCCATGACGATGAAGAAGCGTCGAACTAACTGCTAGAGCTGATTCTCACAATCGCGCTTCTACCGGCACGCCAAAGATGTCGGTGCGAGGACGACACCTATGGGATCACAAGAATCCCTACTACGGTTGCGGGGCGCGGGGTCGTGAGAAGAGCGGATCAAACAAATAGCACACGGGTTCTTTTATCCAGGTTCGGGCCGCGAGGATGCGTAAAACCCTACTCCTGCTTTGGTGGTTTGTTTATCTATGTTCTTCAGCTAGCTATGGGGCGTGAGGAGCTCCAAAAAGCCGAATCCTCCTCCTGATCGCCTCGGGCCTCCTTTTATAGGAAAAGGGGTTGCTACAGTGGCACACAGGAGGTGGAAAGGGTACAGTGATAAGAGTTTATCCCTCGCATTACAGGACAAGGCGCATTAAATGCGTCTTGCTTAGGTGTCCTTGCTTTATCGGGGACGGGGAGAGCCCAGTCTCATCCGTCGCCGCTCCCTCTCGTGTCGACACGCGCCCTGGCCAGCGGTGCCCGTGGTGCCATGTAGGCAGGCAGGCAGCTGAGGTGGCGCAGCGGTGGGTCTCCACGAAGATCTGCTTGCCGCCACGCAGGTGCCTGCCCAACTGGTTGGGTCGGTAGTTGCATGCGAACGACGGTGGAGAGTTGATTGGCGTGGGCCTGATGGTGGCCCTACAGGTGTCCTTGGCGAGGGCCTCGTCGTAGCCCCGACAAGGGTCTTGCCGGGGCCCCGACAAGGGTCTTGCCGCGGCGCCTGCTGTCATCCCCGGCAAGGCTCTTGCCGGGGGCCTTGTGGTCCTCCTTGGCTGGGATCCCGCCAAGGGTCGTCGTCTTCTGTAGTATGTATCTGATCATGAATGTCTTCACAAAGATCTGCATGCCACCACGGGGATGTCTCCCGAATCCTTGCCCCATGGGGGCAGTGGACTCAAGGGTGATTCGCTCCGTAGGTGTGGGGCGAGCGGCCACGGCAAGGGTCTTGCCGGGTTTGCTAAAACCGCCCCCCGGCAAGAATATTGCCGGGGGATTCCGCTCCGTCCCCCTTTGCTCTTTGTGGCCTTGGTCTTGGCGTCATTCTGCTCCTTTCGAGCTTCGGCCTTACCTTGGCTCACCTCCCTTGCCTTGCTTAGTGTGGCAGCGCCCGTGGCTCAGACTGCCCGCGCACAGTTATAGGGGTACAAAAGAGCGTACCCCTCTTTTTGTACACCGACAGATTGACAACCCCTTTATCGCGTTGGGTGCAAGTTGGTGTTTGTTTGTGCAGGTATTCGGTGGCTTGTGAGTTGTCTCCTACTGGATGGATACCTTGGTTCTCAAAAGCGATGGAAATACTTACTCTACTTTGCCGCATCACCCTTTCCTCTTCAAGGGAAAAACCAACGCAATCTCAAGAGGTACCAGGAAGAATTTCTGGCGCCATTGCTGGGGAGATCTACGCCAAGCCGAGACATACCAAGTACCCATCATAAACTCTCATCCCTCGCATTACATTATTTTTCATTCGCCTCTCGTTTTCCTCTCCCCCACTTCTAAAACAATTTTCGAAAAGATTTGCCTTTTCTTCGCCCCTCTACCCTCTTTCGTTCGCTCTCTTCGCTTGCTTTCTTGTGTTGTCGTGTGTTGGATTGCTTGCTTTGTCACAATGGCTCAAGATAATACCAAATTGTGTGACTTCTCCAACACCAACAATAATGATTTTATTAGTACTCCAATTGATCCCGCTACTAATGCGGAATCTTATGAAATTAATGCGGCTTTGCTGAATCTTGTTACGAAAGATCAATTTTCCGGCCTTCCAAGTGAAGATGCCGCATCCCATCTAAACAATTTCGTTGATTTGTGTGATATGCAAAAGAAAAAAAGATGTGGATAATGAGATTGTCAAATTAAAGCTATTTCCGTTCTCGCTTAGGGATTGCGCTAAAACTTAGTTTTCATATTTGCCCAAAAACAGTATTGATTCATGGAATAAGTGTAAAGATGATTTTATTTCCAAGTATTTTTCTCCTGCTAAGATAATCTCCCTTAGGAACGATATTATGAATTTTAAGCAACTTGATCATGAACATGGGGCACAATCTTGGGAGAGGATGAAATTAATGATTGGAAATTGCCCTACTCATGGTTTGAATTTATGGATGATCATACAAAAAATTTATGTTGGCTTGAATTTTGCTTCTAGAAATCTTTTAGATTCGGCCGCTGGTGGCACTTTTATGGAAATTACTTTAGGAGAGGCTACTAAACTCCTAGATAATATTATGGTTAATTATTCTCAATGGCATACTGAAAGATTTTCCACTAGTAAAAAAAGTGCATGCGATTGAAGAGATTAATGTTTTGAGTGGAAAGATGGATGAGGTTATGAAATTATTTTCTAGGAAGAGTGCTCCTATTGATCCTAATGATATGCCTTTGTCTACTTTGATACAAAACAATAATGAACCTATGGATGTGAATTTTGTTGGTAGGAACAATTTTGGTAATAACGCGTATAGAGGTAATTTTAATCCTAGGTCGTTTCCTAGTAATTCCTATAATAATTATGGTAATTCCTACAACAATTCTTATGGAAATCATAATAAGATGCCCTCTGATTTTGAGAATAGTGTTAACGAATTTATGAGTTCGCAAAAGAATTTCAATGCTTTGATTGAAGAAAAATTGCTCAAGATTGATGATTTGGCCAGGAACATGGATAGAATTTCTCTTGATATTGATTCTTTGAAACTTAGATCTATTCCACCTAGGCATTATATCAATGAGTCTCTCAAAGCCATGAGAATTTCCATTGATGAGTGCAAAGAAAGAACCACCAAGATGCGTGCTAAAAAGGATTAGTTTATAAAAAGCGTGTTCTTCTAGTTTCCATGAAAATAAGGATGAAGATCTTAAAGTGATTGATGTGACTCCTATTGAATCTTTGTTTTCCAATGTAAATCTTGATAAAGATGGGACTGGAGATGAGTCAACTTTAGTTAGAAGGCGTCCCAATGATTCGGAGTTTTTAGATCTTGATGCAAAAACTGATAAAAGTGGGATTGGAGAGGTCAAAACTTTAAATAGTAATGAACCCATTATTTTGGATTTCAAGGAATTTAATTATGATAATTGTTCTTTAATAGATTGTATTTCCATGTTGCAATCCATGTTAAATTCTCCTCATGCTTAGAATCAAAACAAAGCTTTTACTAAACATATTGTTGATGCTATGATGCAATCTTTTGAAGAAAAGCTTGAATTGGAAGTTTCTATCCCTAGAAAAATTTATGATGAGTGGGAACCTACTATTAAGATTAAGATTAAAGATTATGAATGCCATGCTTTGTGTGATTTGGGTGCTAGTGTTTCCACGATTCCAAAAACTTTATGTGTTGCGTTAGGTTTCCGTGAATTAGATGATTGTTCTTTAAATTTGCATCTTACGGACTCCACTATTAAGAAACCTATGGGAAGAATTAATTATGTTCTTATTGTTGAATAGGAATTATGTGCGCGTAGATTTCATTGTTCTTGATATAGATTGCAATCCTACATGTCCTATTATTCTTGGTAGACCTTTCCTTAGAACGATTGGTGCAATTATTGATATGAAAGAAGGAAACATTAGAATTCAATTTCCATTAAGGAAGGGCATGGAACACTTCCCAAGAAATAAAATTAAATTGCCTTATGAATCTATTATGAGAGCCACTTATGGATTGCATTCTGATACGTCTCCAACGTATCTATAATTTTTTGTTCCATGCTATTATATTATCAGTCTTGGATGTTTTATATGCATTTATATGATTTTTGGAACTAACCTATTAACCTAGAGCCCAGTGCCAGTTTTTGTTTTTCCTTGTTTTTGAGCTTTATAGAAAAGGAATATCAAACATAGTCCAAATGACCTGAAACTTTACCACGATTGTTTTTGGACCAAAAGAAGCCCACGGAATACCGGAGATGCACCAGAAGAGTCCCGAGGCCACCACAAATGTGGAGGGCACCCCACCCCCCAAGGGCGCACCCTCCGACCTTGTGGGCCCCTCATGGACTCCCCTGACTTGTTCTCGATGCTAACACCGCTTATATATCCCCAAACCTCTAGAACAAAACCTAGATCGGGAGTTTCGTAGCCGCAAGCCTCTGTAGCCACGAAAAACCAATCAGGACCCTGTTCCGGCACCATGCCGTAGGGGGAAATCATCACCGGTGGCCATCTTCATCATCCCGACGCTCTCCATGACGAGGAGGGAGTAGTTCACCCTCGGGGCTGAGGGTATGTACCATTAGCTATGTGTTTGATCTCTCTCTCTCTCTCTCTCTCTCTCTCTCTCTCTCTCTCTCGTGTTCTTGATTCGGCATGATCTTGATGTACCGCGAGCTTTGTTACTATAGTTGAATCATATGGTGTTTCTTCCCCTCTACCTTATTGTGATGAATTGAGTTTTACCTTTGAGGTTTCACTATTATTGGATTCAATACTATTATGGATTTGAGAACACTTGATGTATGTCTTGCGTGGGATGCCCGTGGTGACAATGGGGTATTCTGTTGATTCACTTGATGTATGTTTTGGCACTCAACTCGCGGATTCCCGAGGTGACATTGGGGTAATCTATGCATAGGGGATGATTCATGTTTTCATCCTTGAGGTTCTTTGTGTTGGATTGATGCTACCTCTTGAGCATGCGTTGGTTTTCCCTTGAAGAGGAAAGGGTGATGCAGCAAAGTAGCGTAAGTATTTCCCTCAGTTTTTGAGAATCAAGGTATCAATCCAGTAGGAGGCCACACGCAAGTCCCTCGTACCTACACAAACAAATAAGAACCTTGCAACCAACGTGATAAAGGGGTTGTCAATCCCTTCATGGCCACTTGCAAAAGTGAGATCTGATAGAGATGATAAGATAATATTTTTGGTATTTTTATGATAAAGATTAAAAGTAAAGATTGCAAAGTAAAAATAGATTGGAAACTTATATGATGGAAAATAGACCCGGGGGCCATAGGTTTCGCTAGTGGCTTCTCTCAAGATAGCATAAGTATTATGGTGGGTGAACAAATTACTGTCAAGCAATTGATAGAAAAGTGCATAATTATGAGAATATCTAGGCATGATCAAGTATATAGGCATCACATCCGTGACAAGTAGACCGAAACGATTCTGCATCTACTACTATTACTCCACACATCGACCGCTATCCAGCATGCATCTAGAGTATTAAGTTCATAAGAACAGAGTAACGCATTAGGCAAGATGACATGATGTAGAGGGATAAACTCAAGTAATATGATATAAACCCCATCTTTTTATCCTCGATGGCAACAATACAATATGTGTCGTTTCCCCTTCTATCACTGGGATCGAGCAACGCAAGATTGAACCCAAAGCTAAGCACTTCTCCCATTGCAAGAAAGATCAATCTAGTAGCACAAACCAAACTGATAATTCAAAGAGACTGGCAAAGATAACACATCATACATAAAAGAATTCAAAGGAGATTCAAATATTGTTCATAGATAATCTTGATCATAAACCCACAATTCATCGGATCTCGACAAAGACACTGCAAAAAGAGTTACATCGAATAGATCTCCAAGAAGATCGAGGAGAACTTTGTATTGAGATCCAAAGAGAGAGAAGAAGCCATCTAGCTAATAACTATGGACCCGAAGGTCTGTGGTAAACTACTCAGACATCATCAGAGAGGCTATGGTGTTGATGTAGAGCCCTCCGTGACCGATTCCCCCTCCGGCGGAGCGCCGGAAAAGGCCCCAAGATGGGATCTCACGGGTACAGAAGGTTGCGGCAGTGGAAATAGGGTTTCATGGTGCTCCTGGTTGGTTTCGGGGTATATGGGTATATATAGGAGGAAGAAGTAGGTCGGTGGAGCTGCGAGGGGCCCATGAGGGTGGGGGGAGCGCCCAGGGGGGGCAGGCGTGCCTCCCTGCCTCGTGGCCTCCTCGTTGATTTCTTGACGTCCACTCCAAGTCCTCTGGATC
The DNA here is from genome assembly GCA_021605205.1 of Aegilops longissima. Classification (NCBI taxonomy): domain Eukaryota; kingdom Viridiplantae; phylum Streptophyta; class Magnoliopsida; order Poales; family Poaceae; genus Aegilops; species Aegilops longissima. The sequence continues at coordinate 451,776,017 of CM038681.1, read as the reverse complement.
ATGTTTGTTCCAAAAATCACTCTCCCGAAGGTTTCATTCCGTTGGGACTCCGTTTGATATTCCTTTTGTGCGAAACACTGAAATAGGCAAAAAACAGCAATTTGCACTGGGCCTTGGGTTAGTAGGTTAGTCCCAAAAATAATATAAAACTGTATAATAAAGCCCCTTAAACATCCAAAACAGATAATATAATAGCATGGAACAATAAAAAATTATAGATACGTTGGAGACGTGTCAAGCATCCCCAAGCTTAATTCCTGCTCGTCCTCAAGTAGGTAAATGATAAAAACAGAATTTTTGATGTGGAATGCTACCTAGCATATTTCTCAATGTAATTTTCTTTATTGTGGCATGAATGTTCAGATCCGAAAGATTCAAGATAAAAGTTTAATATTGACATAAAAATAATAATACTTCAAGCATACTAACTAAGCAATCATGTCTTCTCAAAATAACATGGCCAAAGGAAGTTCATCCCTACAAAATCATATAGTTTGGTCATGCTCCATTTTCATCACACAAGAATGCTCTCATCATGCACAACCCCATTTACAAGCCAAGCAATTGTTTCATACTTTAGTAATCTCAAACTTTTTTCAACTTTCACGCAGTACATGAGCGTGAGCCATGGATATAGCACTATGGGTGGAATAGAATATAATGGTGGGGGTTATGTGGAGAAGACAAAAAAGGAGAAAGTCTCACATTGACGTGGCTAATCAATGGGCTAGGGAGATGCCCATCAATTGATGTCAATGCAAGGAGTAGGGATTGCCATGCAACGGATGCACTAGAGCTATAAATGTATGAAAGCTCAACAAAAGAAACTAAGTGGGTGTGCATCCAACTTGCTTGCTCACGAAGACCTAGGGCATTTGAGGAAGCCCATTGTTGGAATATACAAGCCAAGTTCTATAATGAAAAATTCCCACTAGTATATGAAAGTGACAAAACAAGAGACTCACTATCATAAAGATCATGGTGCTACTTTGAAGCACAAGTGCGGAAAAAGGATAGTAGCATTGTCCCTTTTTATTTCTCTTTTTTTTCTTTTTTTTCCTTTTTTTGGGCCTTCCCCTTTTTTATTTGGACTTTCTCTATTTTTTTATTTGATACAATTCTCTATTAATGATGATCATCATACTTCTATTTATTTACAACTCGATACTAGAACAAAATATGACTCTATATGAATGCCTCCGGCGGTGTACCGGGATGGGCAATGAATCAAGAGTGACATGTATGAAATAATATGCATGGTGGCTTTGCCACAAATACGATGTCAACTACATGATCATGCAAGGCAATATGACAATGATGAAGCGCGTCATAATAAACAGAACGGTGGAAAGTTGCATGGCAATATATCTCGGAATGGCTATGGAAATGCCATAATAGGTAGGTATGGTGGCTGTTTTGAGGAAGATATAAGGAGGTTTATGTGTGATACAGGTATCGTATCATGGGGTTTGTATGCACCGGTGAAGTTTGCACCAACTCTCAAGGTGAGAAAGGGCAATGCGCGGTACCAAAGAGGCTAGCAATGATGGAAGGTTGAGAGTGCGTATAATCCATGGACTCAACATTAGTCATAAAAACTCACATACTTATTGCAAAAATCTACAAGTCATCAAAAACCAAGCACTACGCGCATGCTCCTAGGGGGATAGATTGGTAGGAAAAGACCATTGCTCGTCCCCGACCGCCACTCATAAGGATGACAATCAAAGAACACCTCATGTTTCAAATTTGTTACACAACATTTACCATACGTGCATGCTACGGGACTTGCAAACTTCAACACAAGTATTTCTCAAATTCACAACTGCTCAACTAGCACAACTTTAATATCACTATCTCCATATCTCAAAACAATCATCAAGTATCAAACTTCTCTTAGTATTCAACGCACTTATATGAAAGTTTTTATTATATCCATCTTGGATGCCTATCATATTAGGACTAATTTTATAGCCAAAGAAAATTACCATGCTGTTCTAAAGGACTCTCAAAATAATATAAGTGAAGCATGAGAGATCAATAATTTCTATAAAATAAAACCACCACCATGCTCTAAAAGATATAAGTGAAGCACTAGAGCAAAATTGTTTAGCTCAAAAGATATAAGTGAAGCACATAGAGTATTCTAATAAATTCCGATTAATGTGTGTCTCTCCCGAAAGGTGTGTACAGCAAGGATTATTGTGGTGAACTAAAAAGCAAAGACTCAAATCATACCAGACGCTCCAAGAAAAAGACATATCATGTGGTGAATAAAAATATAGCTCCAAGTAAAGTTACCGATGGACGAAGACAAAAGAGGGGATGGGATGCCTTCCAGGGCATCCCCAACTTAGGATTTTTGGTTGTCCTTGGATTTTACCTTGGGGTGACTTGGGCATCCCCAAGCTTAGGCTCTTGCCACTCATTGTTCCATAATCCATCAAATCTTTACCCAAAACTTGAAAACTTCACAACACAAAACTTAACAGAAATTCTCATGAGCTCCGTTAGCGAAAGAAAACAAAACACCACTTCAAGGTACTGTAATTAACTCATTCTTTATTTATATTGGTGTTAAACCTACTGTATGCCAACTTCTCTATGGTTCATAACCTCCGATACTAGCCATAGATTCATCAAAATAAGCAAACAACACACGAAAAAAAGAATCTGTCAAAAATAGAACAGTCTATAGTAATCTGTATCAAACGCATACTTCTGGAACTCCAAAAATTCTGAAATAAATTGCTGGACGTGATTAATTTATCTATTAATCATCTGCAAAAAGAATCAACTAAATATAACTCTCCAGTAAAAAGTTGTAGCTAATCTCGTGAGCGCTAAAGTTTCTGTTTTATACAGCAAGATCAAAAAGACTTCACCCAAGTCTTCCCAAAGGTTCTACTTGACACAAACACTAATTAAAACATGAAAACACATCTAACCAAAGGCTATATGAAATATTTATTACTAAGCAGAACCAAAAAGCAAGAAACAAAAATTAAATTGGGTTGCCTCCCAACAAGCGCTGTCGTTTAACGCCCCTAGCTAGCCATAAAGGCAAGGATAGATCTAGGTATTGTCATCTTTGGTAGGCAATTCTTCAATTGAACACTTATAACCCTTAGGAGTTTCCTTATTTTCATTAATGATCAAACTCCTAGGGAAGAAATCAAGAAAATCATTTGTAGCAAAAGGTTCCTTAATGATAGCGAGAAAGTTGGGGTGAACACTTATGGATTTGAGGTCCGCATTTTCCTTACTGGAAGTTTCACCCTTATTTTTAGGAACATACATCAGTTTGGCAATTTTAGCATTAGGAGGTTTTGGAGTATTTTTCACGGAAGAAAAGGCAGACCCTAAGTTGGTAATAATATCTTCAATTTTATCAATTCTTGTTGAATCATGATCTATCTTTTTGTTAACTATGGGTTCCTTTTCTTTAAAAAAAATTAGAGTAACTCCTACCTTAGATCCATATTGGTTAATTTGCTTGTGGATCTTTTTATCCAAATTTTCAATCAACTCTACGATGGCAACTTTATTTTCAATAATTTCAAGCCTTTGCATCACATGCTCCAAAGTTAAAATAGTTCCATTAACCAAAAGAGGTGGTGGGCCAAACAAATCTATCATAGCATTATAAGAATCAAAAGTATGGCTACCCAAGAAATTCCCTCCGGTAATGGTATCAAGAAAATATCTATTCCAAGGGGTGATGCCTACATAAAAATTGCGAAGAAGAACGGAAGTAGATTGCTTCCTGGTAGATCTATTTTGAGCATTGCAAATTCTGTACCAAGCATCTTTTATATTTTCTCCCTCCCTTTGTTTAAAATTAAAAACTTCATTCTCGGGAGACAAAGGAGTAGATAAAGGACTGGCCATGATGGCACACGGGACACAAGAAGCAAGCGAAAAAGAGGCAAACGGAAAGAGAGGGCGAATAAAATGGCAAGGGTGAAATGGGGGAGAGGAAAACGAGAAGCAAATGGCAAATAATGTAATGCGAGGGATAAGAGTTTGTGATGGGTACTTGTTATGTCTTGACTTGTGCGTCGACTCCCCGGCAACGGCGCCAGAAATCCTTCTTGCTACCTCTTGAGCATGCGTTGGTTTTCCCTTGAAGAGGAAAGGGTTATGCAGCAAAGTAGCGTAAGTATTTCCCTCATTTTTTGAGAACCAAGGTATCAATCCAGTAGGAGGCCACACGCAAGTCCCTCGTACCTACACAAACAAATAATAACCTTGCAACCAACGCGATAAAGGGGTTGTCAATCCCTTCACGACCACTTGCAAAAGTGAGATCTGATAGAGATGATAAGATAATATTTTTGGTATTTTTATGACAAAGATTAAAAGTAAAGATTGCAAAGTAAAAATAGATTGGAAACTTATATGATGGAAAATAGACCCGGGGGCCATAGGTTTCACTAGTGGCTTCTCTCAAGATAGCATAAGTATTACGGTGGGTGAACAAATTATTGTCGAGCAATTGATAGAAAAGTGCATAATTATGAGAATATCTAGGCATGATCATGTATATAGGCATCACATCCGTGACAAGTAGACTGAAATGATTCTGCATCTACTACTATTACTCCACACATCGACCGCTATCCAGCATGCATCTAGAGTATTAAGTTCATAAGAACAGAGTAACACATTAGGTAAGTTGACATGATGTAGAGGGATAAACTCAAGCAATATGATATAAACCCCATCTTTTTGTCCTCGATGGAAACAATACAATACGTGTCGTTTCCCCTTCTGTCACTGGGATCGAGCAACGCATGATTGAACCCAAAGCTAAGCACTTCTCCCATTGCAAGAAAGATCAATCTTGTAGGCCAAACCAAACTGATAATTCAAAGAGACTGGCAAAGATAACACATCATACATAAAAGAATTCAAAGGAGATTCAAATATTGTTAATAGATAATCTTGATCATAAACCCACAATTCATCGGATCTCGACAAACACACCGCAAAATGAGTTACATCAAATAGATCTCCAAGAAGATCGAGGAGAACTTTGTATTGAGATCCAAAGAGAGAGAAGAAGCCATCTAGCTAATAACTATGGACCCGAAGGTCTATGGTAAACTACTCACACATCATCGGAGAGGCTATGGTGTTGATGTAGAAGCCCTCCGTGATCGATTCCCCCTCTGGTGGAGCACCGGAAAAGGCCCCAAGATGGGATCTCACAGGTACAGAAGGTTGCGGCGGTGGAAATAGGGTTTCGTGGTGCTCCTGGTTCATTTTGGGGTATACGGATATATACAGGAGGAAGAAGTAGGTCGGTGGAGCTGCGAGGGGCCCACGAGGGTGGGTGGCGCGCCCAGGGGGGCAGGCGCGCCTCCCTGCCTCGTGGCCGCCTCGTTGATTTCTTAACGTCCACTCCAAGTCCTTTGGATCACGTTTGTTCCAAAAATCACTGTCCCGGAGGTTTCATTCTGTTTGGACTCCGTTTGATATTCCTTTTGTGCGAAACACTAAAATTGGCAAAAAACAGCAATTTGCACTGGGCCTTGGGTTAGTTGGTTAGTCCCAGAAATAATGTAAAAGTGTATAATAAAGCCCATTAAACATCCAAAATAGATAATATAATAGCATGGAACAATAAAAAATTATAGATACGTTGGAGACGTATCAATTGAATATTATGAATCTGAAGTTGTTTGATGCATATCGTATAATTGACCCACAGATACTTGTGGTGACATTGGAGTATCTAGGTGACATTAGGGTTGATTTATGTGTGTTATATGGTGTTATTTTACTATGAACTCTAGGGCTGTTTGTAACACTTATAGGAATAGCTCAATGGATTGATCGGAAGGAATAACTTTGAGGTGGTTTCGTACCCTACAAGTAATTTCATCTTATGTTCTACGCGATAGGAACTTTGGAGTGACTTTTGTCACACGTAGAGGGATTGCCATATGATCTAATTATGTTATCATTGGTGAGAGAACTTGCACTAGTGAAAGTATGAACCCTAGGCCTTATTTCCTAGCGTTGCAATACCATTTTCGCTCACTTTTACCGTTAGTTACCTTGCTGTTTTTATATTTTTCAGATTACAAATACTTATATCTACTATCCATATTGCACTTGTATCACCATCTCTTCTCCGAACTTGTGCACCTATACAATTTACCATTGTATTTGGTGTGTTGGGGACACAAGAGACTCTTTGTTATTTGGTTGCAGGGTTGCTTGAGAGAGACCATCTTCATCCTACGCCTCCCACAGATTGATAAACCTTAGGTCATCCACTTGAGGGATGCTACTGTCCTACAAACCTCTGCACTTGGAGGTCTAACAACGTCTACAAGAAGAAGGTTGCGTAGTAGACATCAAGCTCTTTTCTGGCGCCGTTGCCGGGGAGGTTAACGCTTGAAGATATATCTTTAGATCTTGCAATTAAATCTTTTAGTTTCTTGTTTTATCACTAGTTTAGTCTAGAAAGGAAAACTAAAAAAATGGAATTGATCTTGCAATGAACTTAGATTGCTTCTAGGATATGAGGAAATGAAATGTATAACTAAATATATTCGAGAATATAGCCTTGAGAGATTTCTTGATTTTGATCTAGAGGAAATTTATATGTATTGTGCGGTAAATTGCATTGAGAATCCTTATATTGCCAATTACCTAAAGACAAGAAAACAAATAGAAGATAAGAGGATACTAATGAAGGGGAAGAGGTTTCCCAATATCCTCCTATTTTCTCTTATGATGAATCAAGTAACAAGGAGGAGCCTTTTATTCAACCAATCTCATCAATAAGGAGCTCCAAAAGGGTGATAAAACCCACACATGATGTGAAGAAGAAAAAGAAAAGACGGAGAAGCAAAGGTAAAAAGGTTCACTCCCAAATGATGTTGCTCCTATTATTGTTATGCCTATTACTCATTGTGATGATTATGATTGGGAAATTAATGATACTTGTTATAATCTTGAGAATCTTTTTGGCACCAACTTAGAAAATTGTGATGATAATAATTGCTATACTATTTGTGCTATTCATACTTTTAATGATGAGAGTGATTATGCGTATGATATGCAAAGGCACAAGATTGGGGATGCTATGTTTGATGAGAATGTCATGTTTGAGAATTTATTTTCTGCAATTAATGTTTGTCCCAAGCTTGGGGATGCTATGTATAGTGAGGATAACATTTTTAGTCCCCCAAGTTTTGATGTGCAAATTTATTGTGATGATAGCATGCCTCCTACTTATGATGATTGCGATATTTATGAAAGTGGGTTTGGAAGAGTGTCAACTTTAGATAATAATTATCCCACTATTTTGGAGGGTTTTGAGTCTTATAATAATGATAAAGTGGATTTGGAGAGATCATGACTTTATTTAGTAATGATTCCACTATCTTGGAAGAGGTTCCAATCGATTATGATGAGAACTTGCTACTTATGATTATTATTGTGATGTCACTTATGTTATAAAAAGTAGTGATGATTATATTTATAAAGCTTGTCATAATTATGATTACCCTTTTCTGAACATTATTCTTTTAATATGAACAATTTATAGTCTTGAGTTTCTTATGATACTCCCACCATTCGAATGAGAATAAATTCGCTTATGTGGAGAGTAATAAAATTTCTATGCTTGTAGATCATGAAAATAATGATTTATATGATATTTATATTGTTTAATTCATTCATGATGGTACTAAAAATTATTATGAGAGAGGAACATATGCTTTTACATACCGCAATAATATCAAGTTTCCTCTCTATGTGTTGAAAGTTTTGAAGTTATGCTTGTTTTACCTTCCTATGCTAGTTGATTCTTGTTCCCATAAGTTGTTTGCTCACAAAATCCCTATGCATAGGAAGAGGGTTAGACTTAAATGTTCTAGTCATATTCTTCATGATGCTCCCATTATGTTTCAATTTCTATCTTTTATGTGAGCATCATTGAATTCATCATGCCTAGCTAGAAAGGCATTAAAGAAAAGCGCTTGTTGGGAGACAACCCAATACTTACCCTTACTTTTTTTGTGTGTTCACATGATTAAGCTACTGTAGTAATCATGTTTATAGCTCTTTTTTCAATAAAGTGCCAAGTAAAGCCTTTGGGATAGTGTGGATGATAGTTGATTCAATTCTGTCCAAAAACAGAAACTTTTGCGCCCAGTCCCAGAATTTTTAAAAATCACAGGAGCGTAAAAAATTCTGATTTTTTTACAGTAGATTGATATACAAATTTCCCAGGTCGTCCTAATTTTTCAGGATTTTTGGAGTTACAGAAGTATGGTTGATATTCAGATCTTTACAGACTGTTCTGTTTTTCACATATTCTGTTTTGGATGCATAGTTTGCTTGTTTTCTAGTTTCTGTGGCTTATATTGCTTAATATAAATTGTAGAAATGATAGGGTACATTAGGCATCATGTGAGAATAATTATTAATCTTGTCTTGACGGTACCAAAGTGAATGATTTGTTTTATTATACTAACGGAGCTCACGAGTTTTCTGTTAAGTTTTGTGTTGTGAAGTTTTCAAGTTTTGGGTAAAGTTTTGATGGACTACGGAATAAAGAGTGGAAAGAGCCTAAGCTTGGAGATGCCCAAGGCACCCCAAGGTAATATTGAAGGACAAACAAGAGCCTAAGCTTGGGGATGCCCCAGATGGCATCCCCTCTTTCGTCTGCATTCATCGGTAACCTTACTTGGAGCTATATTTTTATTCACCACATGATATGTGTTTTGCTTGGAGCGTCATTTTATTTTATTAGGATTCGCTTGCTGTTTGAATAAGGTACTTTAGATCTGAATTTGTTTATGAGAAGGAGTCTTCACATAGTTGCATAATTATTAGACTACTCATTGATCTTCACTTATAAGTTTTTGAGTAGTTTCTCGTTTGCTCTAGTGCTTCACTTATATCTTTTTAGAGCACAACGGTAGTTTTATTTTGAAGAAATTGTTGAACTCTCATGCTTCACTTATATAATTTTGAGAGTCTCTAAATAGCATGGTCATTTGCTCTGGTTATGAATTTATTTCTAATATGATGGGCATCCAAGAGGGATATAATAAAAACTTTCATATAAAGTGCATTGAATACTATGAGAAGTTTGATTCCTTATGATTGTTTTGAGATATGAGGATGATGATATTGGAGTCATGCTAGTGAGTAATTGTGGATTGTATAAATACTTTTGTTTAAGTTTATTATTCATGTAGCATGCACGTGTGGTGAACCGTTATGTGATGAAGTCGGAGCATGATTTATTTACTGATTGTCTTCCTTATGAATGGCGGTCAGGGACGAGCGATGGTCTTTTCCTACCAATCTATCCCCCTAGGAGCATGCGCGTAGTACTTCGTTTTGATAACTAATAGACTTTTGCAATAAGTATGTGAGTTATTTATGACTAACGTTGAGTCAATGGAATATACGCACTCTCACCCTTCCACCATTGCTAGCCTCTCTAGTACCGTGCAACTTTCGTCGGTACCATACACCCAGCATATCCCTTCCTCAAAACAGCCACCATACCTACCTGTTATGGCATTTCCATAGCCATTCTGAGATATATTGCCATGCAACTTTCCACCATTCCATTTATTATGACATGATTCATCATTGTCATATTGCTTTGCATGATCATGTAGTTGACATCGTATTTGTGGCAAAGCCACCATTCATAATTCTTTCATACATGTCACTCTTGATTCATTGCACATCCCGGTACACCGCGAGAGGCATTCATATAGAGTCATATATTTGTTCTAGTATCGAGTTGTAATTCTTGAGTTGTAAGTAAATAAAAGTGTGATGATCATCATTATTAAAGCATTGTCCCATGTGAGGAAAGGATGATGGAGACTATGATTCCCCCACAAGGAGGGATGAGACTCCGCACGAAAAATAAAATAAATATAAAAAATAGGCCAAAAAAAGAGAAGGCCCGAACAAACAAAAAATAAAAAAGAGAGAAAAAGAGAGAAGGGGCAATGTTACTATCCTCTTACCACACTTGTGCTTCAAAGTAGCACCATGATCTTCATGATAGAGAGTATCCTATGTTGTCACTTTCATATACTAGTGGGAAATTTTCATTATAGAACTTGGCTTGTATATTCCAATGATGGGCTTCCTCAAATTGCCCCAGGTCTTCGTGAGCAAGCGATTTGAATGCACACCCGCTTAGTTTCTTTTTGAGCTTCATAAACTTATAGCTCTGTGCTACGTCTTGAGCTTGCGTTGGTTTTCCCCGAAGAGGAGAGGATGATGCAACAGAGTAGCGTAAGTATGTCCCTCAGTTTTTTAGAACCAAGGTATCAATCCAGTAGGAGGCCACTCGCAACTCCCTCGTACCTACACAAAGCAAATAACTCCTCGCAACCAACGCGAATAGGGGTTGTCAATCCCTTCACGGTCACTTACGAGAGTGAGATCTGATAGAGATGATAGATAATATTTTTAGTATTTTTGGTAGAAAGATGCAAAGTAAAATAAAAGGCAATATAAAAAGCAAAGCAACAATAAAGCGTAGGAAGATTAATATGATGAAAATAGACCCGGGGGCCATAGATTTCACTGGTGGCTTCTCTCAAGAGCATAAGTATATTACGGTGGGTGAACGAATTACTATTGAGCAATTGACAGAATTGAGCATAGTTATGAGAGTATCTAGGTATGATCATGTATATAGGCATCACGTCCGAGACAAGTAGACCGACTCCTGCCTGCATCTACTACTATTACTCCACTCATCGACCGCTATCCAGCATGCATCTAGAGTATTAAGTTAATAGAAACAGAGTAACGCCTTAAGCAAGATGACATGATGTAGAGGAATAAATTCATGCAATATGATAAATACCCCATCTTCTTATCCTCGATGGAAACAATACAATACGTGCCTTGCAACCCTTTTTGTCACTGGGTAAGGACACCGCAAGATTGAACCCAAAGCTAAGCACTTCTCCCATTGCAAGAACTACCAATCTATTTGGCCAAACCAAACGGATAATTCGAAGAGACTTGCAAAGATAACCAATCATACATAAAAGAATTCAGAGAAGATTCAAATATTGCTCATAGATAATCTTGATCATAAACCCACAATTCATCGGTCTCAACAAACACACCGCAAAAAGAAGATTACATCGAATAGATCTCCATGAGAGAGGGGGAGAACATTGTATTGAGATCCAAAAAGAGAGAAGAAGCCATCTAGCTACTAACTATGGACCCGAAGGTCTGAGGTAAACTACACACACTTCATCGGAGAGGCTATGATGATGATGTAGAAGCCCTCCATGGTGGAATCCCTTCCCGTGAGCTCTAACAGGCCCCAAGATGGGATCTCGTGGATCTGAAAGTTGCGGCGGTGGAATTAGGTTTTTGGCTCCGTCTCTTATCTGTTGGGGGTACGTAGGTATATATAGGAGGAAGGAGTACGTTGGTGGAGCTTCGGGGGCCCCATGAGGCAGGGGGGAGCGCCCTCCACCCTCGTGGCTGCCTCCCTCCTTTCTTGACCGAGGGTCCAAGTCTCCTGGATCTTATCCGATGAGAAAATCACGTTCCCGAAGATTTCATTCCGTTTGGACTCTGTTTGATATCCCATTTCTTCGAAACACTGAAATAGGCAAAAAAACAACAATTCTAGGCCAGGCCTCCGGTTAATAGGTTAGTCCCATGGACATAGCGTTATGGGTGTAATATAATAATGATGGGGGTTATGTGGAGAAGACAAAAAAAAGATAAAATCTTACATCAACGAGGCTAATCAACGGGCTATGGAGATGCCAATCAATTGATGTTAATGCAAGGAGTAGGGATTGCCATGCAACGGATGCACTAGAGCTATAAATGTATGAAAGCTCAACAAAAGAAACTAAAAGGATGTGCATCCAACTTGCTTGCTCACGAAGACCTAGGGCATTTGAGGAAGCCCATCGTTGGAATATACAAGCCAAGTTCTATAATGAAAAATTCCCACTAGTATATGGAAATGACAAAATATGAAACTCTCTATATGAAAAACATGGTGCTACTTTGAAGCACAATATATGAGACTCGCTATATGAAGAACATGGTGCTACTTTGAAGCACAAGTGTGGAAAAAGAGATAGTAACATTGCCCCTTTTTATTTATCCTTTTTTTGGGCCTTCTTTTTTTTCTTTTGGCCTTTCTTTTTTTTGGGACAATGCTCTAGAAAATGATGATCATCACACTTCTATTTATTTACAACTTAATGATTACAACTCGATACTAAAACAAAGTATGACTCTATATGAATGCCTGCGGCGGTGTACCGGGATATGCAATGAATCAAGAGTGATATGAAAGAATTATGAACGGTGGCTCCACAAATACTATGTCAACTACATGATCATGCTAAGCAATATGACAATGATGAATGTGTCATGAAGAACAGTATGGTGGAAAGTTGCATGACAACATATCTCGGAATGGGTATGGAAATGCCATAATAGGTAGGTATGGTGGCAGTTTTGAGGAAGATATAAGGAGGTTTATGTGTGAAAGAGCGTATCATATCACGGGGTTTGGATGCACCGGCGAAGTTTGCACCAACTCTCAACGTGAGAAAGGGAAATGCACGGTACCGAAGAGGCTAGCAATGATGGAAGGGTGAGAGTGTGTATAATCCATGGAATCAACATTAGTCTTAAAGAACTCACATACTTATTGCAAAAATCTACAAGCCATCAAAAACCAAAGCACTACGCGCATGCTCCTAGGGGGACAGATTGGTAGGAAAAGACCATCGCTCGTCCCCGACCGCCACTCATAAGGAGGACAATCAAATAACACCTCATGTTTTCAAATTTGTTACATAACGTTTACTATACGTGCATGCTACGGGACTTGCAAACTTCAACACAAGCATTTCTCAAATTCACAACTACTCAACTAGCACGACTCTAATATTATCACCTCCATATCTCAAAACAATTATCAAGCATCAAGCTTTTCTTAGTATTCAACACACTCAAAAGAAAGTTTCACAAATCTTGAATACCAAGCATATTATTATTTTAAGCAAATTACCATGCTATTTAAGACTCTCAAAATAATATAAGTGAAGCATGAGAGATCAATAGTTTCTTTAAAACAAATCCACCACCGTGCTCTAAAAGATATAAGTGAAGTACTAGAGCAAAACTATAAAGCTCAAAAGATATAAGTGAAGCACATAGAGCAAAACTATAAAGCTCAAAAGATATAAGTGAAGCACACAGAGTATTCTAACAAATTCCAATTCATGTATGGCTCTCTCAAAAGGTGTGTACAGCAAGGATGATTGTGGTAAACTAACAAGCAAATACGCAAATAATACAAGACGCTCCAAGCAAAACACATATCATGTGGTGAATAAAAATATAGCTCCAAGTAATGTTACCGATGGAAGTGGACGAAAGAGGGGATGCCTTCCGGGGCATCCCCAAGCTTTGACTTTTTGGTGTCCTCGGATTATATTGGGGGTGCCATGGGCATCCCCAAGCTTAGGCTCTTGCCACTCCTTGTTCCATAATCCATAAAAAAAAATTCACCCAAAACTTGAAAACTTCAGAACACAAAACTCAACAAAAATCTCGTGAGCTCCGTTAGCGAAAGAAAACAAAAGACCACTTCAAGGTACTGTAATTAACTCATTCTTTATTTGTTTAGGTGTTAAACCTACTGTATTCCAACTTCTCTATGGATTATAAACTATTTTACTAGCCATAGATTCATCAAAATATGCAAACAACACACGAAAAACAGAATCTGTCAAAAACAGAACAGTCTGTAGTAATCTGTAACTAATGCAAACTTCTGGAACTTCAAAAATTCAGCAAAAATAGGAAGACCTCGGAAATTTGTTTATTGATCATTAGCAATTGGAATCACTATTTTATCACGTTCTGGTGTTTTTTAACAATTGTTTTAGTGAACCGAAAGTTTCTGGAAATTACAGCAAGATCAAATAACTATTATCCAAGAAGATCCTATAGGTTTAACTTGGCACAAACACTAATTAAAACATAAAACCACATCTAAACAGAAGGTAGATGGATTATTTATTCCTAAACATAAACAAAAACAAAAAAAAACTAAAAATAAAATTGGGTTGCCTCCCAACAAGCGCTATCGTTTAACGCCCCTAGCTAGGCATAAAAGCAAGGATAGGTCTAGGTATTGTCATCTTGATTCTTAATTCTTTTAGCGACATTATGCTCGAATCCGGGAGGTTCTTTACGCTTCCCTTCATATTCATAAATCTTAAGATCTAAAGAGTCCAACCGCTTATTGCAAATAGTAATCAACATATTCATACGGTGGAGATTCCCGCTAACACTCTTAAGAGGTTCAAGAGATTTTTGTAAAATTTTAGTTACTTCGCAAATTTTCTCAAAAACTTGCGTTTCCTCTTGGGTATGATGAGGACCCTTTTGTTGAGGTATAGTTCCTACTATACCTTCTATAATTTCATGCGCGATACTGGGATCAATTTCAATAAAATTACCTTTGGCAACGCAATCCAAAAGTTGTCGATGAGACATATTAAGTCCAACATAAAAGTTGCGAAGCAAAATTATGAAATTCACTTCTAGGGTGCAATTACGATAAGATTCCATCATTCTAAACCAAGCATCCTTTAAGTTCTCTCCTTGTTTTTGTTTGAAGTGAAGAACCTCAAACTCGGGGGACAAAGGAGCAGAAAGAGGACTAGCCATAACGACAAGCAAACGAGAAAAAGGCAAACGGAAAAGAGAGGGCGAATAAAACGGCAAGGGTGAAATGGGGGAGAGTAAAATGAGAGGCAAATGGCAAATAATATAATGCGAGAGATAAGGGATTGTGATGGGTACTTGGTATGTTGACTTTTGCGTAGACTCCCCGGCAACGGCGCCAGAAATCCTTCTTGCTACGTCTTGAGCTTGCGTTGGTTTTCCCCGAAGAGGGAGGATGATGCAGCAGAGTAGCGTAAGTATTTCCCTCAGATTTTGAGAAACAAGGTATCAATCCAGTAGGAGGCCACGCGCAAGTCCCTTGTACCTACACAAAGCAAATAACTCCTCGCAACCAACACGAATAGGGGTTGTCAATCCCTTCACGGTCACTTACGAGAGTGAGATCTGATAGAGATGATAGATAATATTTTTAGAATTTTTGGTATAAATATGCAAAGTAAAATAAAAAGGCAAAGTAAAAAGCAAAGCAATAATAAAGCATTGGAAGATTAATATGATGAAAATAGACCCGGGGGCCATAGATTTCACTAGTGGCTTCTCTCAAGAGCATAAGTATTTTACGGTGGGTGAATGAATTACTGTTGAGCAATTGACAGAATTGAGCATAGTTATGACAGTATCTAGGTATGATCATGTATATAGGCATCACGTCCGAGACAAGTAGACCGACTCCTACTTGCATCTACTACTATTACTCCACTCATCGACCGCTATCCATCATGCATCTAGAGTATTAAGTTAATAAAAACAGAGTAACGCCTTAAGCAAGATGACATGATGTAGAGGAATAAATTCATGCAATATGATAAATACCCCATCTTCTTATCCTCGATGGCAACAATACAATATGTGCCTTGCAACCCTTTCTGTCACTGGGTAAGGACACCGCAAGATTGAACCCAAAGCTAAGCACTTCTCCCATTGCAAGAACTACCAATCTAGTTGGCCAAACCAAACGGATAATTCGAAGAGACTTGCAAAGATAACCAATCATACATAAAAGAATTCAGAGAAGATTCAAATATTGCTCATAGATAATCTTGATCATAAACCCACAATTCATCGGTCTCAACAAACACAGCGCAAAAAGAAGATTACATCAAATAGATCTCCACGAGAGAGGGGGAGAACATTGTATTGAGATCCAAAAAGAGAGAAGAAGCCATCTAGCTACTAACTATGGACCCGAAGGTCTGAGTAAACTACTCACACTTCATCGGAGAGGCTATGATGATGATGTAGAAGCCCTCCGTGGTGGAATCCCCTTCCGGTGGAGCTCCGGAACAGGCCCCAAGATGGGATCTCGTGGATACAGAAAGCTGCAGCGGTGGAATTAGGTTTTTGGCTCCGTTTCTGATCTGTTGGGGGTACGTAGGTATATATAGGAGGAAAGAGTACGTCGGTGGAGCTTCGGGGGGCCCACGAGGCAGGGGGCGCACCCTAGGGGGGCCCCTCCACCCTCGTGACCGCCTCCCTCCTTTCTTGACCGAGGGTCCAAGTCTCCTGGATCTTATCCGATGAGAAAATCATGTTCCCAAAGATTTCATTCCGTTAGGACTCTGTTTGATATTCCGTTTCTTCGAAACGCTGAAATAGGCAAAAAACAACAATTCTAGGCTGGGCCTCCGGTTAATAGGTTAGTCCCAAAAATAATATAAAAGTGGAAAATAAAGCCCAGTATGGTCCAAAACAGTAGATAATATAGCATGGAGCAATAAAAAATTATAGATACGTTGGACACGTATCACTCTAGTGCATCCGTTGCATGGCAATCCCTACTCACTCACATTGATATCTATTGATGGGCATCTCCATAGCCCGTTGATATGCCTAGTTGTTGTGAGACTATCCCCTTCTTTTTGTCTTCTCCACAACCACCATATTCTATTCCACCTATAGTGCTATATCCATGGCTCACGCTCATGTATTGCGTGAAAGTTGAAAAGGTTTGAGAACATCAAAAGTATGAAACAATTGCTTGGCTTGTCATCGGGGTTGTGCATGATTTGAATATTTTGTGTGATGAAGATGGAGCATAGCCGGACTATATGATTTTTTAGGGATAAGCTTTCTTTGGCCATGTTATTTTGAGAAGACATGATTGCCTTGTTAGTATGCTTGAAGTATTATTGTTTTTATGTCAATATTAAACTTTTATTTCGAATCTTATGGATCTGAATATTCTTGCCATAGTAAAGAGAAGTTACATGGATAAATATGTTAGGTAGCATTCCACATCAAAAGTTCTATTTTTATCATTTACCTACTCGAGGACGAGCAGGAATTAAGCTTGGGGATGCTTGATACGTCTCCAATGTATCTATAATGTTTTATTGTTCCATGCTATTATTTTATCAATCTTGGATGTTTTATTTGCATTTATATGCTATTTTATATGATTTTTGGCACTAACCTATTAACCTAGAGCCCAGTGCCAGTTTCTGTTTTTTCCTTGTTTTTGAGCTTTATAGAAAAGGAATATCAAACAGAGTCCAAATGACCTGAAACTTTACGATGATTGTTTTTGGACCAAAAGAAGCCCACGCAGTACCAGAGATGTGTAGCGATCTGACCTCAAGCGGTCAAATCTCTGTGCATAAGTGTCATCCCTGGATCGGTAATGCTGACATACACAATACTTGAAGGATTTATAGCAGAGTGCAATCACACACTTATTACATCGAATGTCTCAAAAGAAAACTTATTACAATAATATATGGCTTAAGGCCATCTAAATAAGATAACTGCGGAAGCATCGAAGGTAAATGAGTCCATCAACTCCAAGGGCATAACTGAGTGCACGACAACGACCTAGCGCACCTTACTCTTCGTCTAAAAAGTTTACAACATAATACGTTGCAGCCCGAAATGGTTCAGCACATGGAATATGCTGGCAAAATAACACTGTAGATCAATGAACAAGGTAAATGCTAACACAACATGCATATATGGCTGGTGGAGGCTCTATGGTTATCATGTTTTTGCGAAAAGCCAGTTTTTCCCTACTGCAAAGGAATATAATTTATTTAACTACAAAGTTGTTGATAAACATTGAGAATGGAAACCCCATCTCAATCCCAATTAAATAGTAATTGACAACCTAACAAAATTATCACATCAATAATTCAAGAACCAGATACTCAAAATGTCCGTAACTGGGGACACAGCTAACCATGATTAGTTTGTACACTCTGCAGAGGTTTGCGTACTTTTCCCCACAAGACTCGATCTCCTCCGTTGGATTTCTCGCACTACATGATGTTTAAGAAACGGATGACCGAGACACAGTCTTTCCGAAGAGGTCCCCTTAACCGATAGATAGGCCGGTACACCTACAATCCCCTACATCTGCTAGCCCATCATGGAAAGGATTCCCATAACTTACTCAACTATGCCAGAGCCCATAATGGCTTGTGACTGCACACGGAAGTTTCTAGCATGAATAATCTTATGATCCCTTTGAGCCTAGGTGGCGAACCATAGGATGATCACACGGATTCCCCGGGGATCTCCTTGGACAACACTGGATTCCCCAGGTGCCCACAAACAATCCACCCAGATGTGTGTTAAATAGCCACCTTAAATAAACCCTTAGTTCATAATAATACTCAAAACTTTCATGAATCACTCAAACCAAACCACGTCTACGAGCATAGCATAGCGGTATAAGCATAACGTAGTAACTCCCAGGGTTTAAATAAAGGACAATAGGTTCTACCTTATCAACTACTTCCCAATACCCACATGTTATCAAATCCTAACCATGCAGTGTTTGAGGTTTGAAACTAATGCATAAAAACTGGGTAATAAGGGATATGATCAAAGTGTTACTTGCCTTGCTGACGATCTGCAAACCCTAGAGACTCGTAGTAGCACGCTTCGCACTCCGGAAATTCTATCGCAAACAAACAATAGCATACATAAGCACTCAAGCATAGATGCAATGGTAAAACTTAGATGAGAAAGTACAAACTGAAAGTTCAACTGAAGTGCTTCGATTTGCAAAAAGAATCAATCAAATCAGAGCTACGAAACTCAAACTATGATCAAAAGAAATTTGAAATCAAATCTGCTTGAAACCAAATATTAGTTTGTCAAAACCATGTTCAAGTTGATTAACTGGAAAGAGGGGCTCGAGACGAAGATTTTAGCATTGGTTTCACTGGATTTGGACGAACGGTTAAAAAGTTGCGAGCGTTAGAAGATCAGGGGCTAATCTGTGATAAAAATAATCGCGAATAGGTCCCTGGCAGAAAATAAAATAAAAGAAAAAGACTAACGAACGAACGTTCGCTAACAGAACTAACCGAACGAATTCATTCGTTGTAGAAGCTAATCTGATGAACGTTCGCTAATTAACGAACAAAACCAAAAAAACTGATCTAACCGATCCAAAACGAAAAACCAAAAAAAATCGGGCGATGGCGGCGGTTTTTTACCGACTCTTTGAGAAAAACCGGCGGCGGCGAGGCGAGATCTGGCGAGGCAGGGCTCGTGAGGCTGCGGTCATTCTTGAGGCGGCGGCGGGCGGTGAGGAGGAGGAGGGTCGGGCTCGGCTTTAAAGCCTCGGGGGGAGCGGTTTTTGCAAAGGTGGTGGCGTGAGTCCGCTCGGACTCTGTTGAGTCCGCGGCGGCATGGCGGGAAGAAGGCAGGCCTGGGGGCCCTCGGTGGGCCTTTGGACCAGTCGGGGAAAAAGTTTTTTTTAAATAAAATTCCGCCAAAGAAAATCGTAATAAAAAAATAAAAAATCCTAAAAATGCCGAAAACAATTTTCAATGTCTAAATAAAATATTTAGAATAAAGTGAACATTTTTCTGGCCTAAAAATGCAATTTTGAAAAATGCATATTTTTCTAATTCAAATAAAATAGCAATAAAATTCCAAGTAAAATATTTATTTGATTTTAACATTTTCCCTCCAATATTCCCTTCTTATGTTGGAGAAGTCATTTTATCTCCACTCTTTTATTTTAATATTGGAAATATTAGAGAAAAATTATCAAAATCAAAATGATCCTCTTTTCAAATTTGAGAAAATTCAAATATGAAAATAAATGAAATCCCCAACTCTCTCCGTGGGTCCTTGAGTTGCTTAAGATTTCTAGGATCACAAACAAAATGCAAATAAAATATGATATTTATATGATGACCTATGTATAACATCCAAATTGAAAATTTGGGATGTTACAAACCTACCCCCCTTAAGATGAATCTCGCCCTCAAGATTTGGGTTGGCTAGAAAATAGGTGCGGGTGGTCTTTCCGTAGGTCTTCCGATCATTCCCATGTGGCTTCATCCTCGGTATGGTGGCTCCACTGAACTTTGCAAAACTTGATAACCTTGCTGCGTAACTCGGCTGGCAATCTCGAGAATGTTGACGGGTTTCTCCTCGTAGGTGAGGTTACTGTCCAACTGAATTGCTTCTAGGGGCACGGTATCTCTCAGAGGAATATCAACCATCTCTGCATGGCACTTCTTCAACTGGGAAACGTGAAACACATCATGAACTTCTGACAATCCTTCGGGTAACTCCAACTTATAGGCCACTTCACCCATACGTTCCAAAACTCGGTATGGTCCTACAAATCTTGGGGCTAACTTTCCCTTAACTCCAAATCATTTAACTCCTCGCAGAGGTGACACACAAAGATATGCTCTATCTCCGATCTCATAGACTACCTCCTTGCGTTTGGAGTCTGCATAACTCTTCTGCCTGAACTGAGCTACCTTTAGTCTGTCGTGAATCAACATAACCTTCTCTTCGGACTCCTTGATCAGATCTGGTCCAAACAACTGGCGGTCTCCAACCTCATCCCACATCAACGGTGTCCGGCACCTTCTCCCATACAAAGCTTCGAAAGGTGCCATCTTCAAACTAGCTTGGTAACTGTTGCTGTATGAGAACTCCGCGTAAGGCAAATTATCATCCCAACTGGATCCATAATCTAATGCACAGGCTCTCAACATGTCCTCTAGAATCTGATTGACTCTCTCGGTCTGTCCATCTGTCTGCGGATGAAAAGCCGTACTAAACTCTAGCCTGGTACCCAAAGTCTCGCGCAACTGATTCCAAAACTTTGAGGTGAACTGTGTTCCTCTATCTGATACGATAGTCCTCGGAACTCCATGCGGACATACGATCCTGATCAAATATAGCTTGGCCAACTTCGCACTCGTATAGGTGGTTTTCACTGGGATAAAGTGAGCCACTTTGGTCAAACGACCCACTACTACCCAGATAGAATCATATCCCGACCGGGTCCTGGGAAATCCGGTGATAAAATCCATGTCGAGCTTGTCCCACTTCCATTCGGGTATCGGCATGGGCTGCAGTAATCCTACTGGCTTATGATGTTCTGCCTTCACTTTCTGACATACATCACACTGTTGGGGAACGTAGTAATTTCAAAAATAATCCTACGCACACACAGGATCATGGTGATGCATAGCAACGAGAGGGGAGAGTGTTGTCCACGTACCCTCGTAGACCGAAAGCGGAAGCGTTAACACAACGCGGTTTATGTAGTCGTACGTCTTCACGATCCGACCAATCCAAGTACCGAACGTCCGGCACCTCCGAGTTCAGCACAGTCTCAGCTCGATGACGTCCCGCGAACTCCGATCCAGCAGAGCTTCACGGGAGAGTTCCGTCAGCACGACAGCGTGGTGACGGTGATGATGTTGCTACCGATGCAGGGCTTCGCCTAAGCACCACTACGATATGACCGAGGTGGAATATGGTGGAGGGGGGCACCGCACACGGCT
Organism: Aegilops longissima; assembly: GCA_021605205.1. Taxonomy (NCBI): domain Eukaryota; kingdom Viridiplantae; phylum Streptophyta; class Magnoliopsida; order Poales; family Poaceae; genus Aegilops; species Aegilops longissima. Next base: position 451,754,496 of record CM038681.1, on the reverse strand, counting down.
GGGAGAGATCAACAGATCAACTTGTGTGTCTAGAGGTGCCCCCTGCCCCCGTATATAAAGGAGCAAGGGGAGGAGGCGGCCGGCCAGGAGGAGGGCATGCCAGGGAGGAGTCCTACTCCCACTCGGAGTAGGACTCCCTGTTTTCCTAGTTGGAGTACGAGCGAGAAAGGAAGGGAAGGAGAGAGGGGGAAGGAAAGGGGGCGCCGCCCCCCTCCTTGTCCAATTCGGACTAGAGGGGGAGGGGGAGCGTGGCCAGCCCTAGCCACCCCTCCTCTTCTCCACTAAGGCCCAATAGGCCCATTACTTCCCCGGGGGTTCTGTAACCCCGGTACTCCGGTAAAATCCCTATTTCACCCGAAACATTCTGATATCCAAATATAGGCTTCCAATATATCAATCTTTATGTCTCGACCATTTGGAGACTCCTCGCAATGTCCGTGATCATATCCGGGACTCCGAACTACCTTCGGTACATCAAAACACAAAACTCATAATACCGATAGTCATCTAAGTTTAAGCGTGCGGACCCTACGGGTTTGAGAACTATGTAGACATGACCGAGACACGTCTCCGATCAATAACCAATAGCGGAACTTGGATGCTCATATTGGCTCCTACATATTCTACGAAGATCTTTATCAGTCAAACCGCATAACAACATACATTGTTCCCTTTGTCATCGGTATGTTATTTGCCCGAGATTCGATCGTCGGTATCTCAATAACTAGTTCAATCTCGTTACCGTCAAGTCTCTTTAATCGTTCCATAATACATCATCCCGCAACTAACTCATTAGTTGCAATGCTTGCAAGTCTTATAGTGATGTGCATTACCGAGTGGGCCCAGAGATACCTCTCCGACAATCGGAGTGACAAATCCTAATCTCGAAATACGCCAACCCAACAAGTACCTTTGGAGACACCTGTAGAGCCCCTTTATAATCACCCAGTTACGTTGTGATGTTTGGTAGCACACAAAGTGTTCCTCCGGTAAACGGGAGTTGCATAATCTCATAGTCACAGGAACATGTATAAGTCATGAAGAAAGCAATAGCAGAATACTAAACGATCAAGTGCTAAGCTAAAGGGATGGGTTAAGTCAATAACATCATTCTCCTAATGATGTGATCCCGTTAATCAAATGACAACTCATGTCTATGGCTAGGAAACATAACCATCTTTGATCAACGAGCTAGTCAAGTAGAGGCATACTAGTGACACTCTGTTTGTCTATGTATTCACACAAGTATTATGTTTCAGGTTAATACAATTCTAGCATGAATAATAAAAATTTATCATGATATAAGGAAATAAATAATAACTTTATTATTGCCTCTATGGCATATTTCCTTCAGTCTCCCACTTGCACTAGAGTCAATAATCTAGATTACACAGTAATGATTCTAATACCCATGGAGCCTTGGTGCTGATCATGTTTTGCTCGTGGAAGAGGCTTAGTCAACGGGTCTGCAACATTCAGATCCGTATTCTATGTCTCCCACCTGGACTTGATCCCGGATGGAGTTGAAGCGTCTCTTGACGTGCTTAGTTCTCTTGTGAAATCTGGATTCCTTTGCCAAGGCAATTGCACGAGTATTGTCACAAAAGATTTTCATTGGACCCGATGAACTAGGTATGACACCTAGATCGGATATGAACTCCTTCATCTAGACTCCTTCATTTGCTGCTTTCGAAGCATATATGTATTCCGCTTCACACGTAGGTCCCGCCACAACGCTTTGTTTAGAACTACACCAACTGACAGCTCCACCTTTCAATGTAAACATGTATCCGGTTTGCGATTTAGAATCGTCCGGATCAGTGTCAATGCTTGCATCAACGTAACCCTTTACGACTAGCTCTTTGTCACCTCCATAAACGAGAAACATATCCTTAGTACTTTTCAGGTATTTCAGGATGTTCTTGACCGCTGTCCAGTGATCCACTCCTGGATTACTATGGTAACTCCATGCTAAACTTATAGCAAGGCACACATCAGGTCTGTTACACAACATTGCATACATGATAGAGCCTATGGCTGAAGCATAGGGAACATCTTTCATTTTCTCTCTATCTTCTGCAGTGGTCGGGCAATGAGTCTGACTCTACTTCACACCTTGTAACACAGGCAAGAACCCTTTCTTTGCTTGATCCATTTTGAACTTCTTCAAAACTTTGTCAAGGTATGTGCTTTGTGAAAGTCCTATCAAGCATCTTGATCTATACCTATAGATCTTGATGCCTAATATGTAAGCAGCTTCACCGAGGTCTTTCATTGAAAAACTCTTATTCAAGTATCCTTTTATGCTATCCAGTAATTCTATATCATTTCCAATCAGCAATATGTCATCCACATATAATATCAAAAATTCTACAGAGCTCCCACTCACTTTCTTGTAAATACAGGCTTCTCCAAAAGTCTGTATAAAACCATATGCTTTGATCACACTATCAAAACATTTATTCCAACTCCGAGAGGCTTGCACCAGTCCATAAATGCATCGCTGGAGCTTGCACACTTTGTTAGCTCCCTTTGGATCGACAAAACCTTCTGGTTGCATCATATACAACTCTTCTTCCAAAAATCCATTCAGGAATGCAGTTTTTACATCCATTTGCCAAACTTCATAATCATAAAATGCGGCAATTGCTAACATGATTCAGACAGACTTAAGCATCGCTACGGGTGAGAAAGTCTCATCGTAGTCAATCCCTTCAACTTGTCAAAAACCTTTCGCAACAAGTCGAGCTTCATAGACAGTAACATTACCATCAGCGTCGGTCTTCTTCTTGAAGATCCATTTATTCTCAATGGCTTGCCTATCATCAGGCAAGTCAACCAAAGTACACACTTTGTTTTCATACATGGATCCCATCTCAGATTTCATGGCCTCAAGCCATTTTGCGGGAATCTGGGCTCACCATTGCTTCTTCATAGTTCATAGGTTCGTCATGGTCTAGTAACATAACCTCAAGAACAGGATTGCCGTACCACTCAGGTGCAGATCTTACTCTGGTTGACCTACAAGCTCCAGTAGCAACTTGATCTGAAGTTTCATGATCATCATCATTAGTTTCCTCACTAATTGGTATAGACGTCACAGGAACCGGTTTCTATGATGAACTGTTTTCCAATAAGGGAGCAGGTACAATTACCTCATCAAGTTCTACTTTCCTCACACTCACTTCTTTCGCGAGAAACTCCTTCTCTAGAAAGGATCCAAATTTAGCAACAAAAGTCTTGCCTTCAGATCTGTGATAGAAGGTGTACCCAAGTTTCCTTTGGGTATCCTATGAAGACACATTTCTCCGATTTGGGTTCGAGCTTATCATGTTGAAGCTTTTTCACATAAGCATCGCAGCCCCAAACTTTAAGAAACGACAACTTTGGTTTCTTGCCAAACCACAGTTCATAAGGTGTCGTCTCAACGGATTTTGATGGTGCCCTATTTAACGTGAATGCAGCCGTCTCTAAAGCATAACCCCAAAATGATAGCGGTAAATCAGTAAGAGACATCATATATCGCACCATATCTAGTAAAGTACGATTACGACATTTGGACACACCATTACGTTGTGGTGTTCCGGGTGATGTGAGTTGCGAAACTATTCCGCATTGTTTGAAATGTAGACCAAACTCGTAACTCAAATATTCTCCTTCACGAACAGATCATAGAAACTTTATTTTCTTGTTACGATGATTTTCCACTTCACTCTTAAATTCTTTGAACTTTTCAAATGTTTCAGACTTATGTTTAATTAAGTAGATATACCCATATCTGCTTAAATCATCTGTGAAGGTGAGAAAATAACGATACCCACCACGAGCCTCAACATTCATTGGACCACATACATCAGTATGTATGATTTCTAACAAATCAGTTGCTCGCTCCATAGTTCCGGAGAACAGCGTTTTAGTCATCTTGCCCATGAGGCATGGTTCGCAAGTACCAAGTGATTCATAATCAAGTGGTTCCAAAAGTCAATCAGTATGGAGTTTCTTCATGTGCGTTACACCAATATGACCTAAACGGCAGTGCCACAAATAAGTTGCACTATCATTATCAACTCTGCATCTTTTGGCTTCAATATTATGAATATGTGTATCACTACTATCGAGATTCAACAAAAATAGACCACTCTTCAATGGTGCATGAACATAAAAGATATTACTCATATAAATAGAACAACCATTATTCTCTGATTTAAATGAATAACCATCTCTCATCAAACAAGATCCAGATATAATGTTCATGCTCAACGCTGGCACCAAATAACAATTATTCAGGTCTAAAACTAATCCCGAAGGTAGATGTAGAGGTAGCGTGCCGACCGCGATCACATCGACTTTGGAACCATTTCCCACGCGCATCGTCACCTCGTCCTTAGCCAATCTTCGCTTAATCCGTAGTCCTGTTTCGAGTTGCAAATATTAGCAAGTAACCAGTATCAAATACCAGTGCTATGCGAGCATTAGTAAGGTACACATCAATAACATGTATATCACATATACCTTTGTTCACCTTGCCATCCTTCTTATCCGCCAAATACTTGGGGCAGTTCTGCTTCCAGTTACTAGTCTGCTTGCAGTAGAAGCACTCAGTCTCAGGCTTAGGTCAACACTTTGGTTTCTTCTCTTGAGCAGCAACTTGTTTGTTGTTCTTCTTGAAGTTCCCCTTCTTCTTCCCTTGTCCCTTTTTCTTGAAACTGGTGGTTTTGTTGACCATCAACACTTGATGCTCCTTCTTGATTTCTACCTCCGCAGCCTTTAGCATTGCGAAGAGCTCGGGAATTGTCTTATCCATCCTTGCATATTATAGTTCATCATGAAGCTTTTGTAGCTTGGTGGCAGTGATTGAAGAATTTTGTCAATGACACTATCATCCGGAAGATTAACTCCCAGTTGAATCAAGTGATTGTTATACCCAGACATTCTGAGTATATGTTCACTGAAAAAACTATTCTCCTCCGTCTTGCAGCTGTAGAACTTATTGGAGACTTCATATCTCTCAATCCGGGCATTTGCTTGAAATATTAACTTCAACTCCTGGAACATCCCATATGCTCCATGAAGTTCAAAACATCGTTGAAGTCCCGGTTCTAAGCCGTAAAGCATGGCACATCGAACTATCGAGTAGTCATCGACTTTGCTCGCCAGACGCTCATAACATCCGTGTTGCTCTGCAGAGGTCCGGCACCTAGCGGTGCTTCCAGGATGTAATTCTTCTGTGCAGCAATGAGGATAATCCTCAAGTTACGGACCCAGTCCGTGTAATTGCTACCATCATCTTTCAACTTTGCTTTCTCAAGGAACGCATTAAAATTCAATGGAACAACAGCGCGGACCATCTATCTACAATCAACATAGTCAAGCAAAATACTATCAGGTACTAAGTTCATGATAGATTTAAGTTCAATTAATCATATTACTTAAGAACTCCCACTTAGATAGACATCCCTCTAATCATCTAAGTGATCACGTGATCCAAATCAACTAAACCATGTCCGATCATCACGTGAGATGGAGTAGTTTCAATGGTGAACATCACTATGTTGATCATATCTACTATATGATTCATGCTCGACCTTTCGGTCTCAGTGTTCCGAGGCCATATCTGCATATGCTAGGCTCGTCAAGTTTAACCTGATTATTCTGTGTGTGCAACTGTTTTGCACCCGTTGTATTTGAACGTAGAGCCTATCACACCCGATCATTACGTGGTGTCTCAGCAATGAGAACTTTCGCAATGGTGCATACTCAGGGAGAACACTTTTATCTTGAAATTTAGTGAGAGATCATCTTATAATGCTACCATCAATCAAACCAAGATAAGATGCATAAAAGATAAACATCACATGCAATCAATATAAGTGATATGATATGGCCATCATCATCTTGTGCTTGTGATCTCCATATCCGAAGCACCGTCATGATCACCATCGTCACCGGCGCGACACCTTGATCTCCATCGTAGCATCGTTGTCGTCTCGCCAACTTATGCTTCTATGACTATCGCTACCGCTTAGTGATAAAGTAAAGCATTACAGGGCGATTGCATTGCATACAATAAAGCGTCAACCATATGGCTCATGCCAGTTGCCGATAACTCGGTTACAAAACATGATCATCTCATACAATAAAATTTAGCATCATGCCTTGACCATATCACATCACAACATGCCCTGCAAAAACAAGTTAGATGTCCTCTACTTTGTTGTTGCAAGTTTTACGTGGCTGCTACGGGCTGAGCAAGAGCTGTTCTTACCTACGCATCAAAACCACAACGATAGTTTCTCAAGTTAGTGCTGTTTTAACCTTCTCAAGGACCGGGCGTAGCCACACTCGGTTCAACTAAAGTTGGAGAAACTGACACCCGCCAGCCACCTATGTGCAAAGCACGTCGGTAGAACTAGTCTCGCATAAGCGTACGCGTAATGTCGGTCCGGGCCGCTTCATCCAACAATACCGCCCAACCAACGCATGACATGCTGGTAAGTAGTATGAGTTGTATCGCTCACAACTCACTTGTGTTCTACTCGTGCATATAACATCTACTCCCTCCGTCCGCGAATAAGTGTACATCTAGCTCTTGTCTTAATTCAAAGTTTTAAAACTTTGACCACCTTTCTAGGAAAAAGTAAATGCATTTATGGCACCAAATTCGTACCACTAGATTCGTTTTGAAATGTACTTTGATAATATATCAATTTGATGTCACATATGTTACTATTATTTTCTATAAAATTTGTCAAAATTTTAAAACTTTGACTCAGAACATAACCTAGATGTACACTTATTCACGGACAGAGGGAGTACGCATAAAACCTGGCTCTGATACCACTGTTGGGGAACGTAGTAATTTCAAAAAAAATTCCTATGCACACACAGGATCATGGTGATGCATAGCAATGAGAGGGGAGAGTGTTGTCCATGTACCCTCATAGACCGAAAGCGGAAGCGTTAACACAACGCGGTTGATGTAGTCGTACGTCTTCACGATCCGACCGATCCAAGTACCGAACGTACGACACCTCCGATTTTAGCACACGTTCAGCTTGATGACGTCCGGCGAACTCCGATCCAGCAGAGCTTCACGGGAGAGTTTCATCAGCACGACGGCATGGTGATGGTGATGATGTTGCTACCGGCGCAGGGCTTCACCTAAGCACCGCTACGATATGACTGAGGTGGAATATGGTGGAGGGGGCACCGCACACGGCTGGGAGAGATCAATAGATCAACTTGTGTGTCTAGAGGTGCCCCTACCCCCGTATATAAAGGAGCAAGGGGAGGAGGCGGCCAGCCAGGAGGAGGGCGCGCCAGGGGGGAGTCCTACTCCCACCGGGAGTAGGACTCCCTCTTTTCCTAGTTGGAGTAGGAGGGAGAAAGGAAGGGAAGGAGAGAGGGGGAAGGAAAGGGGGCGCTGTCGGTGTCAAAACCGGCGGATCTCGGGTAGGGGGTCCCGATCTGTGCGTCTTAGGCTGATGGTAACAGGAAGCAAGGGACACAATGTTTACCCAGGTTCGAGCCCTCTCGATGGAGGTAAAACCCTACTTCCTGCTTGATTAATATTGAAGATATGAGTAGTACAAGAGTAGATCTACCACGAGATCATAGAGGCTAAACCCTAAGAGCTAGCCTATGATGGTATGATTGTAATTGTGATCGGCCTTCTAAGGACCAACCTCTCCGGTTTATATAGACACCGGAGAGGGCTAGGGTTTACATGGAGTCGGTTACAAGGAAGGGAATATAATATCCGGATCGCCAAGCTTGCCTTCCACGCCAAGGAGAGTCCCATCCGGAGACGGGACGGAGTCTTGAGTCTTGTATCTTCACGCTTCAATAGTCCAGACGATGTATACAGTCCGGCTGTCCGGATACCCCCTAATCCAGGACTCCCTCAGTAGCCCCTGAACCAGGCTTCAATGACGATGAGTCCGGCACGCAGTCTTGTCTTCGGCATTGCAGGGCGGGTTCCAACTCCGAATACTCCAAAGTAATTATCGAGCACTTAGACCGTGTCCGGATCAGCGAGGTGATTCTCACATACCATCGCAGGGAACATAGCATAAATTCGATCTGCTGGCAATCTCCGTGCATCGTGCCTTTGCATTGTGGCCCGGTCCAACACGAACCGGCGTTTCTCGCCCCACCTCGAGTCGCGTTGCGAGGCAGTTTTATTGGCACGTCCTGCCAAAGTAGAGATCGTGTTCCTCTTATTACGGGATCTTCCATCAATATGGGCGTGCGTAACCCTACGACGACCGTTGGTATGACTCCGTGTGTTTTTAGATAAGCTTCAAGCGGTCACGCTGAGGACTCTTGATATTCACCCTCTTTATAAAGGGGCGAGGCCTACGCCTCTTTTCCACCTCACTCGCGCCTTCTTGCACCTCGAGTTCTAACACCCGAGACCTACGCCCTAGATCCTCCAATATGTATGGATCCAACCCTCAAGGCCGGTGGGTGGCCTCCTCGATCCAAGAGGAGGACATTGCGAGGCTTAGGGAGGTCGGATATCGACCGCCGACATCCAAAGACAGCTTCCCGCTTTTGAGGCAGGTCATCCCTACACCGGAGCCCAACGAGAGCGTCGTGTTTGTTCCTCACTTCCTCCGCGGTTTGGGCCTCACCCTCGATCCCTTTGTGAGGGGGCTCATGTTCTATTATGGGTTGGATTTTCATGATCTAGCTCCGGACGCTATCCTCCATATCTCGTCGTTTATCATTGTGTGCGAGGCTTTTCTCCATGTCACTCCACACTTTGGCTTATGGCTCATGACCTTTAATGTGAAGCCGAAGATGATCGAGGGCGACATGCGGAGTGCGGAGGTGCCATAATAAGCAGGAACACTGATGCCCCATGGCCAGAGGGTTCTTTCCCAGAAGTATCCGATGTATGGCAACGGAGGTGGTTTTATGTTACGGCTCCCAGAGGCACAAAGTGGGTAGCCGCCCCCGAGTTCCGCTCGGGCCCTCCGTCACAACTAGCGTCTTGGACCGATGTAGGACGGAATTGGGGGCCCGCTGGTGATGTACCAGTACTGCAGAACCGCATCCGGGAGCTGCTTGAAAGGGACATTAACCTTGTCAGCATAATTCAGGTGATGTTAATCCGACGGATGTTGCCATGCCAACGCCGGCCTCTCCGGATGTGGGAGTTCAATCCAGAGGGTCCGCGAACTGTTAAGCACTTCTTCGGCCTGAAGCTCGAAGGGATGTGTAAATTATTCTTCAAACCACAAAGAGAGTGTCCGGACACCACCGAGGATGCGGGCCTAAGCTGCAATCGCCTAGATACCCAAGTAAGAAACCTTGATACCGGACACTTTGTTCTATATTGGTCATAGTTGTTTATTCCAAAAATCATCCGTGGCCAGGAATGGTTCCGTAAGGCGGAGAGAATCAGGTGTTCGGCGCCACTTCCTGAAGGCTCGCCTAATCCCACCATTGCCAAGATGCTTGACCGGGTGCTCGGCAAAATGCCCTCAGGTAAAGACAAGGGGAAGAACGAAGAAACCAAACTTCACACGCTGCGCATCCGAACCAGGGGAATTGTTACCTCCCCTGAGGAGGATAGTCGGGAAGGGGAGGCTAAAGCCTCCTCCCCGCGCGGGAAGAAAAGGGCTGCCTCCAAAGACTTGGAGATGGAGATGCCCAAACCAGGGAAAAAGGTATCCCAAGGGGGCTCTGCCATGACGGGCACCCTCACCGCGTCATGCCCGCCAACGGGCCAGCCCTCCACCGAGCTGTAAGTTAATCATTAACTCGAAGGTACTGCGTTTCTCTGAGATCAATAACCATGATTCGTCTTTTGCAGTCCGGCTAGCAGCTCTTCTCAACAGAGTTCGTCTTCGGGGGATCTTCCTCCGGAGATGATGGAGAGCGAGACCCCACCCACCTCTCTCGCCTCATGAAGCGAGCGACACCGAGGTGTCGCCACGGAGGAGTCCGGATCTGCCGGGCGTGGTTAATACGTCGGCCCGCCCGAGCCCGAGCGATTGGCTCCCACGGGGGGCGATAAGAAGGGTCCAGCATAGTTCGATGTCCGGCCGGACATACTGACAGGCCTTCTGGAGCAAGCTGCACTCTCGGAGGAGCACCGCTCATTAATGAGCGCGGTGCTCAAGAAGATTATATCCGCCACAGGCGGTTTGAATGAAGCATTTACGAGCCTGCTCAGAGGCTTTGAGGTATGTAGTGAAAAATACACTATTGTTTGGCTGTGAGGCAGGCGCTAGGTGTGCCCCATATGGATAGTAGCCCCTGAGACTCTGGTTGCCTGCCCTAGGCGGCAAACGGGGGATCATATAGTAATGATTGTGCTGTGCATATGCGCAGGTATCTAAGGGTCCGGCCGCCGACCAGTCCGTTGAAGTTGCCGAGCCAAGGAGGCAGATCGGATCCATTCATGCCGATATCACGCTGGTGAACAAGCGACTGGACGATTCACAAGGTATGTGCTCTGCTTTCCTTATTATGTTGTATAGGAAAATAATAGATGGGTGTAATATTAATGCAATATGCTTGGACTGCAGATGGTGCTGCTGCCGTGGAAGCCCTAAGAGCGGAACTTGCCCAGGCCAAGGAGCAAGCTCGGGTTAGCAGTGCGGCTGCCCTAAAGGCGGCCGAAGAATTGAGAGCCGAACAGGCTGCTCATCGCCGAAGCGAGGAAAAGATAGCCGAAATGGCCGTGGAGTTGAAAAGCGTCGTCGACCGGTATGAACTCCTTGAAAAGGAGAATAAGGCTAATTCGGCCGACCTGAACAAGGCACTTAATGCCACCAAGGAGATGCGGACAGAGGTCAGGGGTGTGCGGGAGGAGCTTCAACAGGCCGGTAAAATCGTGGCTGGGGCTCCTACCATCGCGGACGAAGTTTTGGATCCGGCATGCTCCTCGATGGACGCTGAGTCCTCTGATGCGTATGCGGACTTGGCGAAGAGTGCCGCTGATGCAGCCAAGTTTTTCGAGGATCGAGGTGATAAAGAAGTGGAGAAGCTTTTCTGGTCGCAATTCAATGCTCCCGCACATCCGCTGCCGTTAAGTGAGAAGATGGCTGCTGTGGCGGAGCTTCACAGGTTGTTCGGGCTTGCAATGCGGTCTGTAATAGACCATCTTTGGCCAAGGCGGCCTAAGCCGGACAGTTACTTTGGTTTGGTGCAGCAGTTCCTTGGGGCCGTGCCTCAGATCGATGCGATGAGGAGGTCGGCGTGCATAGAGGGTGCACGAATGGCTCTTTCCCGCGTTAAACCATATTGGACAGATATGGACTCCACCGTTGTAGCGACCCAGAATCCGGCGGGAGGACAGTATCCGGCCGAGCACTATTTGGCGCAGGTAACAGAAGGTGCCCGCTTAATAGAGGCGCAGTGCGCGAAGAATGTCTTATTCGAGTGACAGATCGAACCATTGTAAAAACAATGTTATTTTGGTTGTAAGGCTATATTTATACTTTTTGCCGAAAGTATTATTGTGTCTCCTGTGCGGCCGTTATATATATATGTGTGTGTGTGTGTGTGTGTGTGTGTGTGTGATACGAAAGTTAGCAGTCATTGGCTTCAGCCCCCACGCATACAATGCGGGGGTGTTTGCAAAAAATATGCATAATCACACTTGATCCAACGTCTTGGTCCATTAAGGAGGTGATCACATGTCGAACTAGGCAACCCGACTATATAGTTGTAACACCTTCGCTTAGCCATGGGAGTCTAACGGTGGGGCTACTATGTAGCCCCTGGTACTTTCGTGTGCATCCGAATACGGGCGCGGGTGTACATGACCGGGAAACATTCCTTCGTTAATGCGGAGGGATCCTAAAGATTCCGATAAGTCTTCGAGTGGTTGAACAGTCTCTCGCTGTATCATGACGATCGGTTTTGGCTTTCATCGAGGTGTTCATTCGGAATAACCAGGGCACAATCGCAGTAGTTCTCCTTTGGCCGCCTTAGCCGATAAGAACGGAACGTAAGGGGGCAAACCCAGGAGCCGGGCAAACTCAACATTTGACCAAAGACATGATTCGGAGCTGATGCATATAAGGCCAAACTCGTGACGCCAAACAGTCCCGAAGGTGTTCAGGCTTTATAATAGAAAATGGGCTGAAGAATGCCCTTTCATTATAAACCCTATATTTCCATGTACGTGCGTTAATCTATCGTGGCGAAATGCCAATAACGGCAGTATCCTCTGTGGGTGTAGTACCCATGGGATGTGTGAACAACAAGAGGCAATATAAAAGGTTTACACAGGGGCTTAATCTAAAAAGAAACCTTTGAGAGGGGCCCTGCTGCACGTCTGCGCCTTTGTCTCCGTTGTGCCGTTTCCTGGAAGGGTATCGCACATGTTGTGTCTGTAAAAAAGAAAAACTCATGTAAGAGAGTACAACGTAAGTATGCGAATGCTAGTAAAAGTGTAAGATGTTGGCCTGCCAATAAGGTTGAGCCAAGTGTGGGGCTATATTAAATATTTATAGCCCCTAGTGTCCTCTATGGGATTACATATACGGCGCCCTGGTTCATTTTTATCCAGGCTGCCGGACCCGTCTAACCGTGTCCGTGGTCTTGACGACCAGTCATGCTTTTTGGTATCGGAGGCCGCTTAGAGTTCGGCCGCTAGAGCCGTCGCATGTTCCTCTGCGCATGAAGAGCGCTCCGTGTTTCCGTTAACGGTGATGACGCCACGTGGACCGGGCATCTTGAGTGTAAGGTAGGCATAGTGCGGTATTGCGTTGAAGCGGACGAAGGTCGCTCTTCCAAGCAACGCGTGATAGTTGCTTTGGAAGGGTGCGATGGTGAAGATTAGTTCTTCGCTTCTGGAGTTGCCAGGAGAGCCTAATGTTACCTCCAGTATGACGGAGTCCCTGCCGTAGGCTTCAACGCCTGGTATTACCCCTTCAAAGGTGGTGTTGCTTTGGCTAATTCTGGATGGGTCTATCCCCATTCCGCGGACAGTGTCCTGATATATTAAATTGAGACTACTGCCGCCGTCCATAAGGACGTGGGTGAGATGGTATTCGTCGATTATTGGGTCAAGCACCAAGGCCTCTGATCCTCCGCCGCGAATACTAGTTAGGCGGTCCGTGTGATCGAAGGTGATCGGACAAGCCACCCAATAGTTAGGTGTGGGTATGATGGGCTCTATAGCGTACGCGTCTTTGAGTGTGCGTTCGTGCCTTCTCGTGGATGTGTGAGTCGCATGGATCATGTTTACTGTTTTAACCTCTGGTGGGAATTTTTTCTGTCCCCCAGTGTTCGGCTGACGAGGTTCATCCTCGTCCTCACTTGGTGTTTCCCTTCCCTTGTGTTCGGCATTTAATTTGCCCGCCTGCTTGAAGACCCAACACTCTCTGTGCGTGTGGTTCGCAGGTTTGTTGGGGGTGCCGTGAATTTGGCACAGTCTGTCCAGAACTCTGTTTAGACCGGACGGTCCCCCTTTACTGCCTTTAAGTGGCTTCTTTTGCTGATCGGGTCGAGAGCCCCTGAATCCGGCGTTTACCGTTGTGTTTTCCGGGCTCTCTTCCTTGTTTTGGCGTTTGTTTTTATTACGCCGTGGCTTCCCGTTGCCATCTCTTATTTCGGATGTGCTGGGATCGCTGGTGCCTTTACGGGCCAGCCAGCTGTCTTCAGCCGCACAAAAGTGGGTCATAAGGCTTGTTAAGGCTGCCATTGTCCTTGGCTTTTCTTGGCCGAGATGTCTGGTGAGCCACTCGTCGCGGATGCTATGTTTGATTGCTTCTAAGGCTTCGGCATCCGGACAATTGACAATTTGATTCTTCTTAGTGAGGAATTTGTTCCAAAGCTTGCGGGCGGACTCTCCGGGCTGTTGGATTATGTGACTTAAATCGTCCGCATCCGAAGGCCGGACATAAGTCCCTTGAAAATTGGCCCTGAAAGCGTCCTCGAGTTCCTCCCAACTCCCAATTGAATTTTCAGGGAGGCTTTTCAACCAGTGTCGAGTTGGTCCCTTCAACTTGAGGGGAAGGTATTTGATGGCGTGGAGGTCGTCCCCACGAGCCATGTGAATATGCAGGATAAAATCTCGATCCGCACTTCGGTCCGCTGTTCCGTCGTATTCCTCTATGTTCACAGGTTTGAAGCCTTGTGGAAATTCATGGTCCAGTACTTCTTCGGTGAAGCACAGGGGGTGGGCAGCCCCTCTGTATCTGGACGTGTTGTGGCATGCCATCGGCTGTTGCTGTGTCCGGTGCATATTCCGAACTGGTATTTGGTTGGTATGATCGTATTGGTGACCATAGTCGCTCACCGGGGTGTGTCCTTTAGATCCGTAGATGGACCTGGCCGTGCCGGCTTTCTTATCCAGGTGCTCACGCAAATCGTGGCGGCGTCGTAGCCGCCTGCTGCGGTTATGAAGCGGTACGTCGGCCTCCTGGTCGTGTTATTCTTTGGTGGAACGGCCTCGTCGTCGAATTCTTGCAGTAGCTTGCGTTTTGGATAGCTCTTTGTATGGCGATCGTCGCCATATCTTTTTTCAGTGTCTAGCACTTTATTCCATCTGCGATTGAGCGTTCCCTGTGCGGCTTTCAGCCGTTGCTTCTGTTTCTTTAGACTTCTTGCGGTGGCCATAAGATTTCTGTGGAGGTTATCTCGTTCCACACGTGTTTCCGGGATGATGAATGCGTCGTCATCCGGACTTTGTTCTTGTCCTAGGGCAGTTTGATGAGCTCGTCCCTCGGGATCATTGTGATCAAGCGTCCGCTCCGAACTGTATTCGGCATGACCTAGCTCGTCCTGCTCCATCGCTGGGTCCGTATGGTCATTGTTGCCTTCGGAGTTGACCGGGGTGTCGATCCTTCTAGCGCTCTTGTCGCTATTTTTACTGTTGCTGGACTTTGAGCGGCTTCTGCGCCGTCGTTTTGGCTTTTGCCCGGGGGTTTTATCTTTCAGATTGTCGCCGTCGTCCTCCTTGGGCGTGTCCACCATGTATATATCATGTGACGAGGTAGCAGTCTGGTGCCCCAGAGATTCTGAATCTTCTCCTGCATCGTCGTCCATCCCGTCGATGCCTTCGGAGTCGAAGTCAAGCACGTCGGTTAAATCATCGACCTTGGCAATGAAGTGGGTGGTGGGTGAGCAACGAATTCCTTCGTCGCCTGCTTTCCACTCGGGCTGGACGTAGTTCGGCCAAGAGCCTCCTGACAGAGAGAGAGAGACTTTAATGAGTTCAGCATGTCGCCAAAGGGCGAGCGCTGGAAGATATCCGCGGCGGTAAACTCTATGACCGGAGCCCAACCAGGCTCGGCGGGCTCGGGAGTGTGCAGACTGGAACCTACAACTGGACACGAGTCCGGGGGTCCGGAGTCATAGGATTCCTCAGAAGTGAGGCCCGTGTTCGGCTCCACCGCCAATGAGTGTACGGCCTGCGGGGCGGGGTCCATCCCTCTGTCCTTAGGCCACGCAGCCTGCTCCGGATTTAGGTCTGGGGCTTCTGCAGGGGTGATATCCCGAGCATTGTCCGACAACAGGTCTAAGCCGTGCTCGTCGTGACTGTCCGCTGCTCCTGGCATAGGCCCGAATCCGTCGAAGATCAAGTCTCCGTGAATGTCCGCAATGTAGTTCAGGTTTCGAACCTGATCCGGTGGCTGGGGCGAGCTGTCGATCTGCTCCAGATGGCTGCTTAATTAGCCCAAGAAGAAGCCGTCGAACACAAAGATGTGTCCGGGGAGAAAAGTTTCACCCTGGGCCGTGTCGTTGACAATGATCGAAGGAGCCATCGAGCCTTGCAGCGATGACACAGAGGAACTCTCAATGAAAGCACCAATGTCGGTGTCAAAACTGGCGGATCTCGGGTAGGGGGTCCCGATCTGTGCGTCTTAGGCTGATGGTAATAGGAAGCAAGGGACACAATGTTTACCCAGGTTTGGGCCCTCTCGATGGAGGTAAAACCTTACTTCCTGCTTGATTAATATTGAAGATATGAGTAGTACAAGAGTAGATCTACCACGAGATCGTAGAGGCTAAACCCTAAGAGCTAGCCTATGATGTTGATTGTAATTGTGATCGGCCTTCTAAGGACCAACCTCTCCGGTTTATATAGACACCAGAGAGGGCTAGGGTTTACATGGAGTCGGTTACAAGGAAGGGAATATAATATCCGGATCGCCAAGCTTGCCTTCCACGCCAAGGAGAGTCCCATCCGGACACGGGACCGAGTCTTGAGTCTTGTATCTTCACGCTTCAATAGTCCGGACGATGTATACAGTCCGGCTGTCCGGATACCCCCTAATCCAGGACTCCCTTAGGCGCCGCCCCCCCTCCTTGTCCAATTCGGACTAGAGGGGGAGGGGGCGCGCGTCCAGCCCTAGCCGCCCCTCCTCTTCTCCACTAAGGCCCAATAAGCCCATTACTTCCCCGGGGGGGGGGGGGGGGTTCGGTAACCCCCGGTACTCCGGTAAAATCCCGATTTCACATGGAACATTTCCGATATCCAAATATAGGCTTCCAATATATCAATCTTTATGTCTCGACCATTTCAAGACTCCTCGTCATGTCCGTGATAATATCCGGGACTCCGAACTACCTTCGGTACATCAAAACACAAAACTCATAATACCGATCGTCATCTAACTTTAAGCGTGCGGACCCTACGGGTTCGAGAACTATGTAGACATGACTGAGACACGTCTCCGGTCAATAACCAATAGAGGAACCTGGATGATCATATTGGCTCCTAGATATTCTACGAATATCTTTATCGATCAAACCGCATAACAACATACGTTGTTCCCTTTGTCATCGGTATGTTACTTGCCCGAGATTCGACCGTCGGTATCTCAATACCTAGTTCAATCTCTTTACCGGCAAGTCTCTTTACTCGTTCCGTAATACATCATCCCGCAACTAACTCATTAGTTGCAATGCTTGCAAGGCTTATAGTGATGTGCATTACCGAGTGGGCCTAGAGATACCTCTCCGACAATCGGAGTGACAAATCCTAATCTCGAAATATGCCAACCCAACAAGTACCTTTGGAGACACCTGTAGAGCACCTTTATAATCACCCAGTTATGTTGTGACGTTTGGTAGCACACAAAGTGTTCCTCTAGTAAACGGGAGTTGCATAATCTCATAGTCATAGGAACATGTATAAGTCATGAAGAAAGCAATAGCAGAATACTAAACGATCAAGTGCTAAGTTGACGGGATGGGTCAAGTCAATCACATCATTCTCCTAATGATGTGATCCCGTTAATCAAACGACAACTCATGTCTATGGCTAGGAAACATAACCATCTTTTATCATCGAGCTAGTCAAGTAGAGGCATACTAGTGACACTCTGTTTGTCTATGTATTCACGCAAGTATTATGTTTCCGGTTAATACAATTCTAGCATGAATAATAAACATTTATCATGATATAAGGAAATAAATAATAACTTTATTATTGCCTCTTGGGCATATTTCCTTCACACGCATGGCTACATACTCGGCAATATCCTTCTTCATACCAGTCCACCAGAAGCGCTCCTTCAAATCCAAATGCATCTTGGTGTTTCTGGGGTGTATCGAGTATGGCGAGTCATGAGCTTCCTGAAGTATTAACTTCCTGATCTCTGCATTATTGGGTACGTATAAACGGTCCTCAAACCATAAGGTTTCGTGCTCATCCTCTCAAAAACCCTTGGCTTTTCCTTTACTCATTTTCTCCTTTATCTTAGCAATTTCTTTGTCATCCTTCTGAGCTTCTCGAATCTTTCCCAATAATGTTGACTGAACCTCCATTGCTGCGACAAAACCTCTTGGAACTATCTCCAAACAAAGTTCCTTGAGATCGTCAACTAACTCTTGCGGTAATCCTCCACTTACGAGGGTATTGACATAACTCTTCCTGCTCAAAGCGTCTGCTATGACATTGGCCTTTCCTGGATGATAATGCAGCTTCATATCATAATCCTTTATAAGCTCCAACCATCTCCTCCGTTTGAGATTCAGCTCCTTCTGAGCGAAAATGTACTTCAAACTCTAGGTCTTGAGCGCATGCAGTACGGCTGCTAACTCCAAATCATTCGTGGCATAATTCAACTCATGCGGTCGAAGCTATCGTGAGGCATATGAAACAACTCTTTCGTCCTGCATAAGTACTCCTCCAAGTCCTAAGCGAGAAGCGTCGCAATACACTTGGAAATCCTTGCGTATATCCGGAAGGATCAGCACTAGGGCTGTAACCAAACATAAGTTGGGGAAAAAGATTTTTTTAAATAAAATTCCACCGAAGAAAATCCTAATAAAAAATTAAAAAAATTCTAAAAATGCTGACAATAATTTTCACCGTCTAAATAAAATATTTAGAACAAAGTGAACCTTTTTCTGGCCTAAAAATGCAATTTTGAAAAAAATGCATATTTTTTCTAATTCAAATAAAATAGCAATAAAATTCCAAATAAAATATTTATTTGATTTTAACATTTTCCTCCAATATTCCCTTCTTATGTTGGAGAAGTCATTTTATCTCCACTCATTTATTTTAATATTGGAAATATTTCGAGAGAAAAATTATTAAAATCAAAATGATCCTCTTTTCAAATTTGAGAAATTTCAAATATGAAAATAAATGAAATCCCCAACTCTCTCCATGGGTCCTTGAGTTGCTTAAGATTTCTAGGATCACAAACAAATGCAAATAAAATATGATATGCATATGATGGCCTATGTATAACATCCAAATTGAAAATTTGGAATGTTACAAGATGCACCAGAAGAGTCACGAGGCCACCACAAGGGTGGAGGGCGCCCCCACCCTCCTAGGGCACGCCCTCCGACCTTGTGGGCCCCTCATGGACTCCCCTGACTTGTTCTTGATGCCAACACCTCTTATATATCCCCAAACCTCCAGAACAGAACCTAGATCGGGAGTTCCACCGCCGCAAGCCTCTGTAGCCACCAAAAACCAATCGAGGCCCTGTTCTAGCACCCTGCCGGAGGGGGAAATCATCACTGTTGGCCATCTTCATCATCCCGGCGCTCTCCATGACGAGGAGGGAGTAGTTCACCCTCGGGGTTGAGGGTTGATATGTCTCCAACGTATCTATAATTTTTGATTGTTCCATGCTATTATATTATCAATCTTGGATGTTTCATAATCTTTTTATATCATTTTTTGGTACTAACCTATTGACATAGTGCCAAGTGCCAATTGCTATTTTATGGAGAGTTTTTATGGACCAGAAGACACCTAATGGGCCAAGGCAGCACCTAGGGGGTGCTCCGAGGGGAGCACAACCCACCAAGGCCCGCCAGGAGGCCCAGGCGCACCCTGGTGGGCCCACCTCGGGTGCCCCCGGACCGCCTCTTTGCTATATAAATACCCCAATATTCCAGAGTCCCTAGGGGTGTCGACGAAAATCAATTCCAGCCCCCGCAGAGTCCAGAACCACTAGATCCAATCTAGACACCATCACGGACGGGTTCACCACCTCCATTGGTGCCTCTCCGATGATGTGTGATTAGTTATTTGTAGACCTTCGGGTCCGTAGTTAGTACCTAGATGGCTTCCTCTCTCTCGTTTTATTCTCAATACAATGGTCTCTTGGAGATCCATATGATGTAATTCTTTTTGCGGTGTGTTTGTTGGGATCAGATGAACTTTGAGTTTATGATCAGATCTATCTTTTTATATCCATGAAAGTTATTTGAGTTTCTTTGATCTCTTATATGCATGATTGCTTATAGCCTCATATTTATTCTCCGATATTTGGGTTTTGTTTGGCCAAATTGATCTATTTATGTTGCAATGGGAAGAGGTGCTTTGTAGTGGGTTCGATCTTGCTGAGCTTGATCCAAGTGACAGAAGGGGAACCGACACATATGTATCGTTGCTACTAAGGACAAAACGATGGGGTCTATCTCTACATAGATAAATCTTGTCTATATCATGTCATCGTTCTTATTGCATTACTCCATTTCTCCATGAACTTAGTACACTAGATGCATGCTGGATAGCGGCTATCTGTGGAGTAATAGTAGTAGATGCAGGCAGGAGTCGGTCTACTAATCTTGGACGTGATGCCTATATAATGATCATTGCCTAGATATCGTCATGATTATTTGAAGTTCTATCAATTGCCCAACAGTAATTTGTTTACTCACCGTTTGCTATTTTTCTTGAGAGAAGCCACTAGTGAAACCTACGGCCCCCGGGTCTCTTTCTCATATTATTTGCCTTTGCGATCTACTTTTCCTTTGCTTTTATTTTAAGTTCTATTAAACCAAAAATACAAAAATACCTTGTTGCTTTTTATTCTTATTTATTTTATTTGGCGTTCGATCTATCAATCTACTACAATTTATCTCACTTCTTTTTGCCTATCTTGGGCGCCGTACCCGAAAGGGATTCACAACCCCTTTTACACGTCGGGTTGCGAGGATTTGTTATTTTGTGCAGGCGTTGTTTATGTTGTGTTGCTTGGTTCTCCTACTGGTTCTATAACCTTGGTCTCATAACTGAGGGAAATACCTACCGCCGATGTGCTGCATCATCCCTTCCTCTTTGGGCAAATACTGACGTAGCTTCAAGCCGCATCAAAAGCAATTTCTGGCGCCATCGCAGGGGAGGATCTTCAACATATACCAGGTTCCTATTCACAAATCTCCTCTCCTCGCAATTTACATTATTTTCCATTTGCCTCTCGTTTTCCTCTCCCCCACTTCACAAAAATTTGCCGTTTTTATTCGACCTCTTTTTCGTTCGCCATTTTCTTGCCGGATCTGTTTGTGAGTGCAATCTTGTTGCGTAGTCATCATGACTCAAGGGAACACAAAGTTGTGTGACTTCTCAAATACCAACAACAATGATTTTATTGGCACTTCGATTGCTCCTCCCGCCACTAGTGCGAAGTCTTGTGATATTAATACTGCTTTGCTGAATCTTGTTATGAAAAATCAATTTTCCGGTACTCCTAATGAGGATGTCGCGTCCCATCTTAATACCTTCATGGAATTATGCGATATGCAAAAGAAAAAAGATGTGGACAATGATGTTGTGAAGATGAAATTATTTCCATTTTCTTTGCGTGATTTTGCAAAAAAAAAATTCTTCTTGGCCTCGCAATAGTATCGATTCTTGGAATAAGTGTAAAGATGCTTTTATCACTAAGTATTTTCCGCCCGCAAAAATTATTTCACTTAGAACCCAGATCATGAATTTCAAGCAACTTGAACATGAGCATGTTGCACAATCTTGGGAAAGGATGAAAATGATGCTAAGGAATTGCCCAATTCATGGGTTAAATATTTGGATGATCATACACAAAATTTATGCGGGGTTGAATTTTGTTTCTCGTAATCTTTTAGATTCCACCCCGGGTGGTACTTTTATGGAAATTACTTTGGGTGAAGCCACAAAATTGATTAATAATATTATGGCAAATTATTCACAATGGCATACCGAAAGAGCTCCTACTAGTAAAAAAGTTAACTCGGTTGAAGAAATTTCTTCTTTGATTGAAAAAGCTGATGCTCTTATGAAATTGGTTGCTAGTAAAAGTGCTCCTATTGATTTTAATGATATGCCTTTGTCTACTTTGATTTAGCAAACTAGTGATGCCGTAGATGTTAATTTTATCTCTCGAAATAATTTCAACAACAAAGCTTATAGAGGTAATTTTAATCCTAGGCCTTTTCCTAGTAACTCCTCTAATAATTATGGTAATTCCTATGGAAATCCTTCTTATAATAATCATAGGAACACCTCTGATCTTGATAATAATATTAAGGAATTTATCAACACACAAAAAGTTTTCAACACTACCATAGAAGAAAAGTTGAATAAGATTGATGATTTGTCTAGAAGTGTTGATAGAATTTCTCATGATGTGGAAAATCTCAAGATGAAATTTTTTGTGCCTAAGGTTGAGGAATCAATTAAAGCTCATTATGTTTCTATGGATGAAAGTAAGAAAAGAACCACTATGCTTAGAGCTAAAAGAGAATTTTTAGAAAAAGCGTTTTCTAGTGATTGCTTTCGTAAAAGTGATGAAGATCTTAAAATGATTGGTCTTTATTATATGGAAAAAGTCCAAAACAAACCTTGAATTTGTAGGCAGAAGCTAAATCAAACCCCGAACTCTCAATCCCTGAAATCAGCACACCGAATTCCATAATCCCGGTCTGTTTTAAACCTTGAGAGGACACGGCCGGTATTTGCTGAATTGGGCCGGCCCAGTAGCACAGTCGCTCGTGCGCGAGCACTAGCCTTTTTTTCTTTTACATTTTTTTTTATTTTTACACATGTCTAATTTTCTCAGTACCGAATGTACATTTTGAACGCAGATATTAAATATTTTTTGATAAACTTTTGATAGTTTCAAATACTTTATGGACATTTTGAAATTAAATGTTTTCAAAACATTTTTGAATACATGGTAATATTTTTCGAAATACATGTTTTACATTATCTTAACGACAATACACACTTTACAAAACTACACGGACACTCTTTTACATGGTTCAACATTTTAAATTCGCATACACTATTTTCTATTACATGTCACGTATATTCTGTTAAGGTTATGACACATTTTGTACAACACACAAACATTTTCGTACATTTTGCATACTTTTTTCGAAAATGCCACAAACACATTTTCTAAAACTCGTGAACATTCTTGAAATGTTACATTTTTTGAATGTCTGAAACCTTTTTTTTTGAATCACACGAATATTATTATACATTGTATAAACATTTGTTTGAATTGGCCCATACCTTTTTTTAGAATTTGTGGTATATTCCAGATGTCACAAACTCAGAAAAGTTTATGTATCAAAAAGTTCGACTCCACGGCATGTTTTTTTTGTTTTGGAATTGTTACGTCTGCTGTTCAGAAAAAACTCGTGTGAAGCAACCAAAAAACTCAGATCATGTCTGCTGGGCGGCCCAGTCGATTCCAGAGCCAACAATTGAAAACATTTTTAAAAACATCATTTACGAAATAGTTTATGAAATTCGAAAAACATATTTTAAAAATGTGACAGAATTTGAAAATCTGAAAAACAATTATAGCATCTGAAAAACTGTTGGTATTATGAAAATTTTGGACAAATGTGTTTTTCTTTTAAAATCACAAACAGTTTTTAAAATGCGAATAGAATTTTAAAACATTCAAAAAACAGAAAATGAATTGAATTTGCGCCAAAAATAGAAAACAGGGACATTTTTAACTTCTGAACAATTTTAAAATGTGCTAACATTTTTGGAACTTCACGAATTCTTGTTGTGTTATAGTGGGCCGGCCCAAATTCTTCTTGGTGAGAGTAGCTGGTTATCCCGGCCGGGATTGTACTATTCCCAGTTTGCCAAACAGGTATAGGGTCCAAAATAGACCGGGATTGCAAGTTCAGAGTGCCAATTTCCGGGATTCAAAATTCGGGGTTTGATTTAGCTTTCGTCTATAACTTCAAGGTTTATTTTGGACTTTTTCCTTATTATATTGATTCCTTGTTTAGTAAATTTAAGATTGATGAAAAAGGGACTGGAGAAGAGTCAACTTTAGTTAGAAGGCGTCCTGATAATTCATAGGGTGAAAATCTTGTTGAGAAAATTGATGAAAGTGGTTTGAAGAGGTCAAGACTTTAACTAGTGATGTGCCCACTCTTTTGGATTACAAATACTTTAATTATGATAGTTGCTCTTTGATTGATTGTATTTCTTTGTTACAATCCATGATAAATTCACCCCATTCTTATGAACAAAATAAAGCTTTTACTAAACATATTGTTGATGCTACGATGAAAGCTTTTGAAGAAAAAATGGAATAGAAGTTTCGGTTCCTAGAAAATTGCATGATGAATGGGAACTTACTATCAAAGTCAAGATTAAAAATTATGAGTGTTTTGCTTTGTGTGACTTGGGCGCTAGTGTTTCTATAATTCCAAAATCTTTATGTGATGTGCTTGGTCTTACAGATATTGAAGAATGCTCTTTAAATTTGCACTTGGCGGATTCTACTATTAAAAAGCCTATGGGAAGAATTAATGATGTTCTTATTCTTGACAATAGGAATTATGTGCCCAAAGGTTTTTTTGTTCTTGATATTGAGCTGTCTTTTCCAATTATTCTTGGTAGACCATTTTTACGCACTATCGACACCGTGATTGATATGAAAGAAGGCAATATTAAGTTCCAATTTCCTTTGAGGAAGGGTCTGGAACACTTCCCTAGAACAAGAATTAGGCCACCTTATGAATCAATCATGAGGGAATCTTATGGATCTCGAAACAAAGATGACAAAACTTAGATCCTTGCCTTATGCCTAGCTAAGGGCGTAAAACTATAGCGCTTGTTCGGAGGCAACCCAATGAATAAAATTTATTTTTGATTTTTTCTTTCTGTTCTTGAGTGCTTGCACAATTATGCTACTATTATGATTGCATTTTTTGTGTTTTAGTTAGTGTTTGTGCCAAGTAAATCCTTTAGGATCGTCTTGGGTGATAGTTGTTTGATCTTGCTGAAAAACATAAATTTTTGCGCTCACGAAAACAATTCTCATTTTTTACCAGAGTGTGATAAAATGCCAATTCTTTATGCAGATGATTAATATACAAATTGCTCAGGTCGTCCTATTTCATAATTTTTGGAGTTTCAGAATTATTCGAATTATCCAGATTGCTACAGACTGTTCTGTGTTTGACATGTTCTGTTTTCGTTGTGTTGTGTGCTTGTTTTGATGGCTCTATGGTTTTCTTTGATGATTTTTTGCCATAGAAAAGTTGGAATACAATAGATATAATGGAAGAACAAAATATGAATTGGTTTTCTACAGTACTTATAGCAGCGATTTGCTTTCCTATACTAACGGATCTCATGAAGGTTTTGTTGAGTTTTGTGTGATTGAAGTTTTCAAGTTTTGGGTTATCTTACGATGGATGAAGGATAAGGAGTAAGAAGAGCCTAAGCTTGGGGATGCCCCGGCATGCCAAGCTATTATCCAAAAGAGAGCAAGCAACTAAGCTTGGGGATGCCCCGAGTGGCATCCCCTCTTTCTTCTAACGACCATCGGTATTTTACTCGAAGCTATATTTTTATTCATCACATACTATGTGTTTTGCTTGGAGTGTCTTGTATGATAAGAGTATTTGCTTGTTTTATTTTGTGTTTTAAGTATTGATTCCTTGCTGGACACACATATTTGAGAGAGCCAAAATTATGTCATGACTTGTTAGAATTGCTCTCTATGCTTCACTTAAATTTTTATGAGCTATGGACTTGCTCTAGTGCTTCACTTATATCTTTTTGAGCACGGTGTGCTTTGGTATTTTTGAAGAAGTGCTCTCTTGCTTCACTTAGATTTATTTGAAGTTAGAAATTTTTTCAAGAAATTCTCTCTTGCTTCACTTAAATTAATTTGAGAGAAAGAAATTTTATGCTCATGATCTTCACTTATATATTTTTTAGCTTATCAAAAGCAACATATGAAAATTAGTCCCAAAGTGATAGATATCCAAGAAGGATATAATACAAACTTTCATGAAGATCATTGGACAAAATAAACTTGATTCTTAGTAATAGTTTTGAGATATGATGATGTGATATGTGAGTCATGTTGATGAGTAATTATGCTTTAGTAAGAATATTGGTGTTAAGGTTTGTGATTCCCCTATGCAAGCACGAAAGTTAAGAATTATGCAATGAAATTATATCGTACCTGTGGTGCATTATTCGGTGTTAATTATGCTTAATGCTTGCTTATGAGATTATTCGTTTCTTGGTTGGTCGCTTCTCAATCTTTTGCTAGCCTTCATTTTGCACTAAGTATGATCACTACTTGTGCATCCAAAATCCTTTAAACCAGTTTTGCCATATGAGTCCACTATACCTACCTATATGCGGTATTATTTTGCCGTTATAAGCAAATTTGTATGTGCCATCTCTAATTTTCAAAATAAACTTCTCTTTTGTATGTTCGTACCGCTTGCGGAGCGGTGAGGGGTGGCTAATATTTTCCATGCTAGATGTGTTATTCTCACGATGAGTGTTTATTCACTTGTCATTGCACGGGAGTAAGGCAAATGTATCAGGGATGCCGAATCCCGAAATGAAAAATGAATTTACTTTATGTTGTCAAATAATAAATTCCTAGGAAAGTGTTGGTATGGAGGGCACCCGTGGATACGGTTAGCTATGGAAAGTGAAAGTATGGTGGAAAAAGGAATAAAATTTATTTTTTGTTTGGGAACCGCCTATGATATATCTAGCATGGAAAGTGTTGGGAACTCTAAGTCGTTTTCGTTGGTGGGAAAGGCACACCTCCCAAAATGTTTTTATCTGTCAACTTTTGCTTTGAGCTCTGGCACCTCTACAAATCCCTACTTCCCTCTGCGAAGGGCCTTTCTTTTACTTTATGCAATTTTTATTTTTAATTCGAGTCTCCATCTTCTCTTATAAAAGTACCAACTAGGAGGCACTATGATCGTACTTGAGCATTGGGTGTAGTTAATATTCGAGTGTGTTTCATGAATGGATCAATGATTGAGCATAATGGGCTAGGGATAGCGTATTTTAGCGTTGATATTTTCAAAGACATGGTTGCTTGTTGGTATACTTGAGTATTTAATTTCTCATGTCAAAACTAGACTATTGCTTTGAATCACATAAAAGTCCAAATGTCTACGCTATAAAGAAAAGAATATGATATGACATGTTAGGCAACATTTCACATAAAAAATTCTGTTTTTATCACTTACCTACTCGAGGAGGAGCAGGAGTTAAGCTTGGGGATGCTGATACGTCTCCAATGTATCTATAATTTTTTATTGTTCCATGCTGTTATATCATCAATCTTGGATGTTTTATAATCATTTTATACTCATTTTATATCATTTTTTGGTACTAAACTATTGACATAGTGCCAAGTGCCAGTTGGTGTTTTCTGCATGCTTTTACATCGCAGGAAATAAATACCAAACGGAGTCCAAATGCAACGAAACTTTACGAAGATTTTTTATGGACCAGAAGACACCTAATGGGCCAAGGCAGTGACACCATTCATAATTCTTTCATACATGTCACTCTTGATTCATTGCACATCCCGGTACACCGCCAGAGGCATTCATATAGAGTCATATATTTGTTCTAATATCGAGTTGTAATTATTGAGTTGTAAGTAAATAAAAGTGTGATGATCATCATTATTAGAGAATTGTCCCATGTGAGGAAAGGATGATGGAGACTATGATGCCCCCACAAGGCGGGATGTGACAAGGGGCAATGCTACTATCCTCTTACCACACTTGTGCTTCAAAGTAGCACCATGATCTTCATGATAGAGAGTCTCCTATGTTGGCAACTAGTGGAAATTTTCATTATAGAACTTGGCTTATATATTCCAATGATGGGCTTCCTCAAATTGCCCTAGGTCTTCATGAGAAAGTGAGTTGAATGCACACCCACTTAGTTTCTTTTTGAGCTTCATAAACTTATAGCTCTAGTGCATCTGTTGCATGGCAATCCCAACTCACTCACATTGTTATCTATTGACGGGTATCTCCATAGCCTGTTGATACGCCTAGTTGTTGTGAGACTATCTCCGTCTTTTTGTCTTCTCCACAACCATCATATTCTATTCCACCTATAGTGCTATATCCACGGCCCACGCTCATGTATTGCATGAAAGTTGAAAAGGTTTGAGAACATCAAAATTATGAAACAACTGCTTGGCTTGTCATCGGGGTTGTGCATGATTTGAATATTTTGTGTGATGAAGATGGAGCATAGCCATACTATATGATTGCCTTGTTAGTATGCTTGAGGTATTATGAAACAACTCCTTGGCTTTCTTTGGCCATGTTATTTTGAGAAGACATAATTGCCTTGTTAGTATGCTTGAAGTATTATTGCTTTTATGTCAATATTAAACTTTCGTTTTGAATCTTATGGATCTGAATATTCTTGCCATAGTAAAGAGAAGTTACATGGATAAATATGTTAGGTAGCATTCCACAGCAAAAATTCTATTTTTATCATTTACCTACTCGAGGACGAGCAGGAATTAAGCTTGGGGATGCTTGATACGTCTCCAACGTATCTATTATTTTTGATTGTTCCATGCTATTATATTATCAATCTTGGATGTTTTATATGCATTTATATGCTATTTTATATGATTTTTTGGACTAACCTATTAACCTAGAGCCAAGTGCCAGTTTCTGTTTTTTCCTTGTTTTTGAGCTTTATAGAAAAGGAATATCAAACAGAGTCCAAATGACCTGAAACTTTACGACGATTGTTTTTGGACCAAAAGAAGCCCACGCAGTACCGAAGATGCACCAGAAGAGTCCCGAGGCCACCACAAGGGTGGAGGGCGCCCCCACCCCTAGGGCACGCCCTCCGACCTTGTGGGCCCCTCGTGGACTCCCCTGGCTTGTTCTCGACTCCAACACCTCTTATGTATCCCCAAACCTCCAGAACAGAACCTAGATCAGGAGTTCCGCCACCGCAAGCCTCTGTAGCCTCCAAAAACCAATCGGGACCCTATTCTGGCACCCCGCCGGAGGGGCAAATCATCACCGGTAGCCATCTTCATCATCCCAGCTGAGGGAGTCCTGGATTAGGGGGTGTCCGGATAGCCGGACTATAACCTTCGGCCGAACTCCTGGACTATGAAGATACAAGATTGAATACTTCGTCCTGTGTCCAGATGGGACTTTCCTTGGCGTGGAAGGCAAGCTTGGCGATACGGATATGTAGATCTCCTCCCATTGTAACCGACTCTATGTAACCCTAGACCTCTCCGGTGTCTATATAAACCTTCTAACAGGACACAGGACCAAAGTTCCGGATTAGGCCGACATTGGTGCTTTCATTGAGAGTTCCTCTGTGCCGTCGCCATCAGGAAGGATGCCTCATCCCGTCTTTAAAGACGACACTATTGCTAAAGGACCTTTGGCTATCGGCCAAACTCTCCGGTTAGGCGGTTTTCTTATGACCGCCTGTTCGGCCGCCGCGTTGACGGTGACTTCTCGGGTCATCGAAAGCAATCTTCATGTCAATTCGGAACTCACCGAGCAGTTGGATCCGATGGAGCTCTCTTCCTTAAACGAGCTCTTGGATCGCATCGCCGCCCTGGGAGTCACTACAGACTACGATCAGATTGGGCCTAAACCCGATCCGAGAGAGATTAACTCTCCCCAGGTCACCCATCACGATGCAGTGGTGGAGGAACAATGTGTAACGCCCCGGATGCAACTTTCCATATTCGTAACTCCAACTCTTGCCTTTTCCGGAGATGCGATATGATATTTCCTTCGTGGTTGGGTTTTGTCTTTTGTTTTGTATTTTGTTCATGCCATGCATCTCATCTCATCGCATCATCCGCATTGCATCTGCATGTTTTCATAAAACTTGCACCCGTTCGTAGTTGCCACGTCCCCCCTTGCTTTCGTTGACCATTCCGAGACCAATCAGGTTTTCGCTTTCCTCTTGACCGTGACCACCTAACCTCTCTTGCCAGCTCGCAGCCCCCTTGTGCGCGTCCGTAAACTTACCCGAACCCGAACCGGTCTGTCATTACCAATGGATCCGGATCATCCCCAAATATCTACAAAACATCTCCGTTTCCTTATCTGGACGTCCTAACCTATATTTTCTCAGCCGTCCGATTATAATCGGAGGGCCCGAGTACCCTAAACTAACCTACATGCTATATAACCAGACAAAACCCTAAAATCTAGGGAGATGTCCCATCCATCCCGTCTCAGCCGCCGCCACTTTCTTCCTCGGGATCTCATACCGATCCAATTCCACCAAGCGAAGCTGCTTCCTCCTTCCTCGTTTTCCCCATCGGGCCAACCATCTCCTCTCCCTCGATCCACCCATTCCCGCAGCTCCTACCCACGGCTTCCAGATCGAGCGAGCTCGATTTCCAAAGCAGCGCTTTGGTTGCCCGCAGCTCCGTCGCCTGAGGAACGGACCCGCCGCCTCGAACGGATCCCGGCGTCCCGTCGTCAGATCTCTTTCGGCGAGCACCACCAGGTTGTGGCGCCCTGCCTTCCATCTCTCCTTCCGCTCTCTCTCTCGCTCACCTTTCCTCTCTCTCTTCTCTGTACCAGGAGCCGCTCGAGCCTGTTGTGCCGCCAGACCTTCTTCGATCCGCACGGACGGCCGCCTAAGCCCGATTCGCCCGTCGCTGGCTTGCCTGCCGTCTCCGCGGACCCTCGCTGTCGCTTCTGCATCCAACCGCCAAGCCAGCTCGCCGCCGCTGCTCGCTTCCTCGACGAAAGCAGAGGATCGCGCCCAGAACCCCTGCCTCGTCCCAATCTCAAGGCCCAGCTCCTCCCGAGCTTCCTCGACTGAGGCCGTCGTCGATCACCGCGCCAAGTCCTCGGCGCGCGCCCGTCTTCCTCCTCGTGCGCCGATCCAGGAGGATCGACCTCGCGCCTTCCCCACCTCGGATCCGGCCGTCCCGCGCCAAGTCCGCGCTGCTGGCCCTGCTGCGAGTCCCGGCGCCGCCTTCTACATTCGGCGAGGGAGACGAGCGACGACTCTTTCAGATCGAGCTGCTCTGCCGCGCTCGCGTTGGCCGTCTCTTGCCTCGTCAAGGCCCAAAGCAGCTCCTTCTCTTCTAAAGATCCCGACCGCCCATGAGGCCTGGTGAGCAGCCCCGCCCTCAGATGCTCCTGTTGGCCCAGCTAGATTCGGCCCGAGTCACTGTTTTTTTCATGAACTAATTTACTAATTTTCCGAGAAAACCTGTTTTCTGTAATAGTCCCCTAGATCATGCATTTAATAACTCACAAATGGTGCATCGGATTAAAGTGATTTATATATAAAAAATGCTTAGAATTTTAGCTAGTCTCATAATATGCCACTTTCATCCCATGTTAAAATGTTTAAACATGCTGTTTGATTAAATTTGCTCAAATGACATGCTAAAATGATTTATTTCATAACTAAATAACCGTAGCTCGGATTTAAATAAATTATATGTGTAAATGGGGTAGAAAGATGCATAGATTAACATGGTAGCATCACTTTGCATGTTTAACAACTCTAAAATTATGTATAGGGCAGAACAGTACCAAATTCATATTATGCATATGAGGAGTTTTCCGGAATTGTTGTTTGTTGTTTCCGACCTCATTTAAACTTGCCTAAATAGGTGGTTTGCTCATACTTCACCTCTTGCCATGTTTAATAACATTTAATGTTGTTGGGTACATAACCGAGAGAGAATTAAATAATTGATGTGGTGTTTCGTTAATATGCAACTCGTTGCATATTGAGCTCCATTTAACTTGTAGTTTTGTTTGTGCATATTGCCATGCCATGCTATTTAAACCGGGCATGCATCATACTTGTTTGCGCATCATGCCATGTTTATGTGATGGTTGTTTACTATGTTGTTTGTTTCTTTCCGGGTTGCTTCTCTCGTTAGCTTCGGTTTCGTTCCGGAGTTGTGAGGATTCGTTCGACTACGTTCGTTTGTCTTCTTCATGGACTCGTTCTTCTTACTTGCGGGATCTCAGGCAAGATGACCATACCCTTGAAATCACTTCTATCTTTGCTTGCTAGATGCTCGCTCTTTTGCTATGCCTATGCTATGATGCCTACCACTTGCTATATCATGCCTCCCATGTTGCCATGTCAAGCCTCTAACCATCCTTTCCTAGCAAACCGTTTTTTGGCTATGTTACCGCTTTGCTCAGCCCCTCTTATAGCGTTGTTAGTTGCAGGTGAAGATGAAGTTTGTTCCTTGTTGGAACATGTTTACTTGTTGGGATATCACAATATATCTTATTTAATTAATGCATCTATATACTTGGTAAAGGGTGGAAGGCTCGGCCTTATGCCAGTGTTTTGTTCCACTCTTGCTGCCCTAGTTTCCGTCATATCGGTATTATGTTCCCGGATTTTGCGTCCCTAACGCGGTTGGGTGATTTATGGGACCCCCTTGACAGTTCGCTTTGAATAAGACTCCTCTAGCAAGGCCCAACCTTGGTTTTACCATTTGACTACCTACCACATATACCCCTTCCTTGGGTTCTGCAGACTCAAGGGTCATCTTTATTTTAGCCCCGGGCCGGTGCTCCTCAGTGTTGGTCCGAATCGAGCAACCTCTTGGGCCACCACGGGAAACTCGAGGCTTGGTTTTACTCGTAGCTTGACTTATCCGGTGTGCCCTGAGAACGAGGTACGTGCGACTCCTATCTGGATTTGTCGGCACATCGGGCGGCTTTGCTGGTCTTGTTTTATTACTGCCGAAATGTCTTGTAGCCGGGATTCCGAGACTGATCGGGTCTTCCTGGGGAGAAGGAATATCCTTCGTTGATCGCGAGAGCTTATCATGGGCTAAGTTGGGACACCCCTGCAGGGTATTATCTTTCGAAAGTGCCCGCGGTTATGAGGCAGATGGGAATTTGTTAATGTCCGGTTGTAGAAAACCCGAAGTTGACCTTAATTAAAATACATCAACCGCGTGTGTAACCATGATGGTCTCTTCTCGGTGGAGTCCGGGAAGTGAACACTGTGTTGGAGTTATGCTTGACGTAGGTTGTTCTAGGATCACTTCTTGATCATAGTTGTTCGACCGTGCTTTTGCCTCCTCTTCTCGCTCTCTTTTGCGTATGGTAGCCACCATATATGCTAGTCGCTTGCTGCAGCTCCACCTCATACCTTTACCCTTCCCATAAGCTTAAATAGTCTTGATCTCGCGGGTGTGAGATTGCTGAGTCCCCGTGACTCACAGATACTTCCAAAACCAGTTTGCAGGTGCCGATGAAACCGTGCAGTGGACGCATCCGAGCTCAAGGAGGAGCTCGATGAA
This sequence comes from Aegilops longissima, assembly GCA_021605205.1. Taxonomy (NCBI): domain Eukaryota; kingdom Viridiplantae; phylum Streptophyta; class Magnoliopsida; order Poales; family Poaceae; genus Aegilops; species Aegilops longissima. The sequence goes on along the minus strand of CM038681.1, from coordinate 451,721,722 downwards.
GATCTTGTTCATTGTATTGTTTCGTTTCAGTTGATCAGTAGTGGAGCCCAGTTGGGACGATCGGGGATCTGTGTAGCATTTGGGGTAGTCTTCTTTTATTTTGGTTCCGTAGTCGGACCTTGAGTGTAATCTGGATGATGGATGTTTATTTATGTATTGTGTGAAGTGGCGACTGTAAGCCAACTATGTATCTCTTTCCCTTATGTATTACATGGGTTGTGTGAAGATTACCTCACTTGCGACATTGCTTTCAATGCGGTTATGCCTCTAAGTCGTGCTTCGACACGTGGGAGATATAGCCGCATCGAGGGCGTTACAAGTTGGTAATCAGAGCCATCCCCGACTTAGGAGCCCCCTGCTTGATCGAATCGCTGGCGTTGTTGAGTCTAGAACAATTTTTTTGAGTCATTTAGGATTATATATATCGGAGAGTAGGATTCTTTTTACTCCTCAGTCCCTTAGTCGCTCTGGTGAGGCATCTTGACGTAGAGTTTTGACTCTTTCTCTTCTCAAATTTCACTAATTTTTTTAGGATCACGCGGGTATCTTGGAATCGTTCCGATGGTTTTGTGACGAGAACATTGTTCTTGGTGCCTCCTGACATTTAGGGGTTGTGGCATTGTCCCGGGGTGTTGAGCTCCGAGGTGTTGTCGTCACAATTTTATCGTTGCAGTTCTGGAATACCTGAGTTTCGCCGACATCGAAAATCTCTTTTATGCAGTTGTTGGTGAGATAACCTCGATAACCCAATACTGGGGCGGGAGTTCGGGAGTATTGCCATAACTCGTATAACAGATGCTTTTCGAAGGTTGAGGTAAACGATTTCCGAAGGTTTCTTGGTTATGTGTTGAAGGATGGATACAGCTGGATCTAGGTGTTGTTAGTTTGGGTGATATATTTTGTGTCCCCTGTATCCCCAACACTTGATTGCATAACCAAAAAGTTTCGGGAGTTTATACGTGGGAATTCTAGTAGCTTATAGGATATCTTTCCGACAGATGTATGATTTGAGATTGGGGTCCAAAGTCTAGTGGTTTCGCTTTTCACGGTCGATTTACAGTGGTCGCGAGGCGTCTTAAAGAATCCTTGGCTATGCTGATTCGGGGACGTCTTGTTTGTCATTCATGACGTCAGCTATACGTCGTGCCCGTGGGGCCTCATCACGAACACTTTGGGCGAAATCTCTATCATGTGTTTGTTCCGGCTTATTCTGCAAGCCAAATCCTTTGTTTTTGTTCCGTTTTGTGGTATTCAAGTTGCTTCAATGCCAAGTGTTGATTCCATACCTTATTCTAAACGGTGTTCTCATATTGCTATGTGAATACTAATCCTTCTTGATCATCGAGGTCGTCATGTTAATTATTTTCTCAACCGGTGTGCTTCTCCCCAAGTAAATCCGATCATTCCAACATTCGCAAGATCAATTCTAAGTTTTTTCTCAATGGTGTTCGTTTCATCCGACCCAAGTTGCCTCTGTTTTCCCACCCTCCCACCCTTTTCTCAAGGACTCAGATTTCTTAATCAAGTATCCATTTATTCATTTGAAGTCCCTTCACTCTTTTCAATCAATGTTCTGATCCAGTGATCCCTCATGAAGATGCTCAACAGCTCCAAGTTCATCATTCTTCATTCTCGTATTCTTTTCCGGTGGATTTAACTCAAGCTTTCAGTGTTGATCATATTCCTTTCCTTGTTGCAAATGCTTTCTCTTGTCGATGCACCTCTTAATCATTCACTTCTCGCTATTCATTTGTTCTGGAGTGTTGAAGATATCTCAGAAGATTCGTGTTTCCATTCTTAATCCATTCAAGTTATTTCGAGATTGTTATCTCATTCAAGCCATTTAAATCAACCGGTGCAACCTCCCTTTCAAGCAATCGTTCAACGGTGGTTCTTTTGAGTGGGCCCTAACCCACAGGTCTTTTCCCAGGATCTTACCTGACTCTTCTAATTTTTCCGGAGCTTCTAAAAATTCTTTTCAAGTGTGACGTAAGAATGAATTATCATCAGTCACATGCCTTCTCCAAGGTTGCTTTCAATTTTTTTTCTCATCTTTGGCTCAACCTTTCCTCTTTTAATCCTTCCGGAGTTTCTTAACAATTTATGGTGGTGTTTCTCGTCGTCATTCTCAGATTTTGAAGACCGAAGAGGAGTTCCTCTTAAATCCTTACCCGTTCTTCCAAAGATGCCTAGTTCAAGCTTGACGCCATCCTCTCATAATTGTTTTCGATTGTGAGAATTTTTTTCAACCATCCGGAGCAATTCAGGAATCTTTTCAGTTTGATTCTCCAGGGCCATCATCTCAGAATTATTCATTCTCAGCATCTCATTCTCCAAATCTTACCAAGCATCATTCAAGTATTCTCTAATCAGCTCGTGATCTATTTGTTCTCATGTATCTAAATTCTCTCAAGTATCTTCGTTCATTTCTAATTCCTTACGGCGATTCGTTCTCTTTCATCATTCATTTTCAGTTCTTACGATGGTTTGTTTAATATTCCTCTTCGTTTGGCATCGTACCAATTCACTTGTTCTCTCATAATCCTACCGGTGGTTTGTTCAACATTCCTATTCCTTTATTATCGTATCAATTCATTCGTTCTTTCCAAATCCTACCGGCGAATTGTTGAAGACCTTCTCAAGTTTGCGCTATGTCTCTCTTAATCCTTTCTACGAGTATAAGTAGTATGCCAAATCCGTTGCTTGTCATCAATCTGAATTGGTGAAGGATAAGCATGACATAATTCTTGTTCTTTTTTTCATCCAAGTGTTTAATCCCTTCCTTCGGAGTTTGTTCATGATGAAGTAATTCTCGGTTCTAGTGTTTTATCTTTTCTTTTCCGGAGTTCCATTTTTTTTCCGTGTTATCTCGTCGGGAAGCTCCATCTAAACCATCGCAAGGCTTCACCTTGTGTTTTCAACTTCTCTTTATTTTTATCATCCTTTCATTACCAGAGTTCTTCATGGAGGCTCTACATAGTGGTTCATCAAGCATTCTTTTCATTCTTCAATTGTTCTTCAAGATTTTTCTCGAAGTTAAGATCCGCCAAGCTATACTCAGAATTTAACATGGTGTTCAACACATGTTTGTTTAGAGGAGCTCAAGCATTTCTTCATCTTGCATTTCAAAGTGCAATTCTTTCTACAATATCTTTTGAGGTGGTGTTATGTCCTTCTTGACAATTTCCATTCATGTTCCATGATTCACAAACTGTCAAGAATGAGGTATTTTAAATCCATCAATCTTTTCATTGGAGTTATCTTGTGTCATATTTCACCTAAAGCCTTCCCTAAGGATTGTTGCTATTTAGGGTGCTTATAAATGACACAAGTTCTTCATTTATCCTCCTGGTGAAATAAGTTTCTCGTCTCCTTGTTCATACCGATCCAATCTATTGTTTCCATTAGTGGCAGAATTTCACCTCATAATTTTGAGAAGTTTTCCATAAGCCCACTACAAATTTATTAGTTTCGTTGTTGGTTTTCCAACAACTCCGTTGTAACCTTCTTGGAAGGATGCTTTCCAAATTCAATTGGGGTAGAAGTAATCAATTCCTTCTCCCTTCTCTTATTCCGACGATCTATCTTCTATTCATTCTTCCGGAGGCATTGTGATGTTGCTCTCTTCGACCCATCGTCTCGTTTTGTCAAGACCATGTTCTTTTCATGCTTATCCATTTAACCGGAGTGTTGTGTCATCTCTTCAAGTTCTTTTCATCTTATCAAGTTTTCCTTCTTCTTTCAGTCGGAGTGCTGCCCAAATTATATCAATCTTAGTCCTTCTCTATCTAGTTTTAACCGGAGTGGTTTCAATATCTATGTTATCACTAAACCTCTTGGTTCTCGTCGTATCCCATGTTCCTCTTTTCTAACAGAGCATTTTCAACTTTGTTCATCTTCGTTGTTTTATTTCATTCATTTTGTTCAACCTCTCAAGGTTCTTTGGTTTCACTCGTTTGTCAAAGAAGCAACTTAGTTTTACCTCTTATCTTCCTCTTTCTTTTCCCTCCGGTGCCATCCTAGATCTCGGGACGAGATCCTCTCGTAGTGGTGGAGTGTTGTAACGCCCCGGATGCAAATTTCCATATTCGTAACTCCAACTCTTGCCTTTTCCGGAGATGCGACATGATATTTCCTTCGTGGTTGGGTTTTGTCTTTTGTTTTGCATTTTGTTCATGCCATGCATCTCATCTCATCGCATCATCCGCATTGCATCTGCATGTTTTCATAAAACTTGCACCTGTTCGTAGTTGCCGCGTCCCCCCTTGCTTTCGTTGACCATTCCGAGACCAATCAGGTTTTCGCTTTCCTCTTGACCGTGACCACCTAACCTCTCTTGCCAGCTCGCAGCCCCCTCGCGCGCGTCCGTAAACTTACCCGAACCCGAACCCGTCTGTCGTTACCGATAGATCCGGATCATCCCCAAATATCTACAAAACATCTCTGTTTCCTTATCTGGACGTCCTAACCTATATTTTCTCAGCCGTCCGATTATAATCGGAGGGCCCGAGTAGCCCCTAAACTAACCTACATGCTATATAACCAGACAAAACCCTAAAATCTAGGGAGATGTCCCATCCATCCCGTCTCAGCCGCCGCCACTTTCTTCCTGGGGATCTCATCCCGATCCAATTCCACCAACCGAAGCTGCTTCCTCCTTCCTCGTTTTCCCCATTGGGCCAACCATCTCCTCTCCCTCGATCCACCCATTCCCGCAGCTCCTCCCCACGGCTTCCAGATCGAGCGAGCTCGATTTCCAGCAGCAGCGCCTTGGTTGCCCGCAGCTCCGTCGCCGCTGAACAGGACCCGCCGCTCGAACGGATCCCGGCGTCCCGATCGTCAGCATCTCTTCCGGCGAGCACCACCTGGTTGTGGCGCCCCTGCTTTCCATCTCTCCCTTCCGCTCTCCTCTCTCGCTCACGTTTCCTCTCTCTCTTCTCTATACCAGGGAGCCGCTCGAGCCCTGCTGTGCCGCCGCACCTTCTTCGATCCGACACGAACCGGCCGCCCCAAGCCCCGATTCGCCCGTCCGCTTCGTTCCTGCCGTCCCGCCGGACCCTCGCCGTCGCCCTGCATCCAACCGCCAAGCCAGCTCGCCGCCGCTGCTCTGCTTCCTGACGAGCAGAGGACCGCGCCTGCAACCCCCTGCCTCGTCCCAATCTCAAGGTCCAGCTCCTCCCGAGCTTCCCCTGCCCTGAGGCCGTCGTCCTCGACCGCGCCAAGTCCCTCGGCGCCGTGCCCCGTCTTCCTCCTCGTCGCGCCGATCCAGGAGGATCGACCTCGCGCGCCTTCCCCGCCTCGGATCCGGCCGTCCCCGCGCCAAGTCCCGCGCCTGCTGGCCCTACCGCGAGTCCCCAGCGCCGCCTCCTTCTGTTCGAGCGAGGGAGACGAGCGACGACTCTTCTGCATTGAGCTACTCTGCCCGAGCGCTCGCGTTGACCGTCTCTTGCCTCGTAAAGGCCCAGCAGCTCCTTCTCTTCTCCATATCCCGACCGGCCCATGAGGCACGGTGAGCAGCCCCGCCCTCAGATGCTCCTCTGTTGGCCCAGCTAGATTCGGCCCGAGTCACTGTTTTTTTTTGCGAACGAATTTACTAATTTTCCAGAGAAAACCTGTTTTACAGAATAGTCCCCCTAGATCATGCATTTAATAACTCAAAAATGGTGCATCGGATTAAAGTGATTTATATATGAAAAATGCTTAGAATTTCAGCTAGTCTCATAATATGCCACTTTCATCCCATGTTAAAATGTTTAAACATGCTGTTTGATTAAATTTGCTCAAATGACATGCTAAAATGATTTATTTCATAACTAAATAACCGTAGCTCGGATTTAAAAAAATTATATGTGTAAATGGGGTAGAAAGATGCATAGATTAACATGGTTGCATCACTTTGCATGTTTAACAACTCTAAAATTATGTATAGGGCAGAACAGTACCAAATTCATATTATGCATATGAGGAGTTTTCCGGAATTGTTGTTTGTTGTTTCCGGCCTCATTTAAACTTGCCTAAATAGGTGGTTTGCTCATACTTCACCTCTTGCCATGTTTAATAACATTTAATGTTGTTGGGTACATAACCAAGAGAGAACTAAATAATTGATGTGGTGTTTCGTTAATATGCAACTCGTTGCATATTGAGCTCCATTTAACTTGTAGTTTTGTTTGTGCATATTGCCATGCCATGCTATTTAAACCGGGCATGCATCATACTTGTTTATGCATCATGCCATGTTTATGTGATGGTTGTTTACTATATTGTTTGTTTCTTTCCGGTTGCTTCTCTCGTTAGCTTCGGTTTCGTTTGGAGTTGTGAGGATTCGTTCGACCACGCTCGTTTGTCTTCTTCATGGACTCGTTCTTCTTCCTTGCGGGATCTCGTGCAAGATGACCATACCCTCAAATCACTTCTATCTTTGCTTGCTAGATGCTCACTCTTTTGCTATGCCTATGCTATGATGCCTACCACTTGCTATATCATGCCTCCCATGTTGCCATGTCAAGCCTCTAACCATCCTTTCCTAGCAAACCGTTGTTTGGCTATGTTACCGCTTTGCTCAGCCCCTCTTATAGCGTTGTTAGTTGCAGGTGAAGATGAAGTTTGTTCCTTGTTGGAACATGGAGATGTTGTTCCTTGTTGGAACATGTTTACTTGTTGGGATATCACAATATATCTTATTTAATTAATGCATCTATATACTTGGTAATGGGTGGAAGGCTCGGCCTTATGCCTGGTGTTTTGTTACACTCTTGCCGCCCTAGTTTCCGTCATATCGGTATTATGTTCCCGGATTTTGCGTCCCTAACGCGGTTGGGTGATTTATGGGACCCCTTGACAGTTCGCTTTGAATAAGACTCCTCCAAAGAAGGCCCAACCTTGGTTTTACCATTTGACTACCTACCACATATACCCCTTCCTTGGGTTCTCAGACTCAAGGGTCATCTTTATTTTAGCCCCGGGCCGTTCTCCTTCGAGTGTTGGTCCGAACCGAAAGCAACTCATGGGCCACCACGGGAAACTCGAGGCTTGGTTTTACTCGTAGCTTGAGTTATCCGGTGTGCCACGAGAACGAGGTACGTGCGACTCCTATCGGGATTTGTCGGCACATCAGTGCTTTGCTGGTCTTGTTTTATTACTGCCGAAATGTCTTGTAGCCGGATTCGAGACTGATCGGGTCTTCCGGGAGAAGGAATATCCTTCGTTGATCGCGAGAGCTTATCATGGGCTAAGTTGGGACACCCTGCAGGTATTATCTTTCAAAGCCATGCCCGCGGTTATGAGGCAGATGGGAATTTGTTAATGTCCGGTTGTAGAAAACCCGAAGTTGATCTTAATTATAATACATCAACCGCGTGTGTAACCGTGATGGTCTCTTCTCGGTGGAGTCTGGGAAGTGAACACTGTGTTGGAGTTATGCTTGACGTAGGTTGTTCTAGGATCACTTCTTGATCATAGTTGTTCGACCATGCTTTTGCCTCCTCTTCTCGCTCTCTTTTGCGTATGGTAGCCACCATATATGCTAGTCGCTTGCTGCAGCTCCACCTCATACCTTTACCCTTCCCATAAGCTTAAATAGTCTTGATCTCGCGGGTGTGAGATTGCTGAGTCCCCGTGACTCACAGATACTTCAAAACCAGTTTGCGGTGCCGATGAAACCGTGCGGTGGATTTATCCGAGCTCAAGGAGGAGCTCGATGAAGATCTTATTCATTGTGTTATTTCGTTTCAGTTGATCAGTAGTGGAGCCCAGTTGGGACGATCGGGGATCTGTGTAGCATTTGGGGTAGTCTTCTTTTATTTTGGTTCCGTAGTCGGACCTTGAGTGTAATCTGGATGATGGATGTTTATTTATGTATTGTGTGAAGTGGCGACTGTAAGCCAACTATGTATCTCTTTCTCTTATGTATTACATGGGTTGTGTGAAGATTACCTCACTTGCGACATTGCTTTCAATGCGGTTATGACTCTAAGTCGTTCTTTGACACGTGGGAGATATAGCCGCATCGAGGGCGTTACACAATGCGGCAAGCCTTCATCTATCTTAAGGACTAGTTATGTCCGGATTCCCGATCCCTCCAAGCCGGATACCCATGGAGGGGAGGACGTCACTCAAGCCCTGAACCTAAAGTCATGCAGCGGGCTAGATTCATTGGACAACATCCAAGAACCCCAGCTTCCGAGTTCGGAAACCCCTTGGCCCCTGAGTCTCAGATTGGGCGAGGTTCTGGATTTAATTCCACCCGCCCACCCAAACGTAAGCGATCTATCCCAAATTCGGCAAGAGCCCGCAGAAACAGTACACCATTACGGGGCCAGATTCCTCCTGGTCATGAACAAGATAAAGGACTGCAGCGAGGAGGATGTGATTTCATTATTCTGCAATAATTGCACGGACAACGGAATCCTCAACGCCATAAGTCGCCTGAAATTACACGCTTCGCTGACTTGGCGTCCATAGTACGAAAGTACTGTGCGATGGAAAGCGCCTGGAAAACCGAAATAAAATTTTGGGACAATCCGGCCCTGAATACAACCCCAGTTGGAAATAAAAGGGTGCATTATCGCCAGGCACCTGGGTTAAACACCAAAAGCAAAACCTCTATAGGGCATGGAACGTCTTTCGAGGGATGGCTCAATGGACCTGCAACATTCATAGTACAGAGGGCGCCACACCAACTCATAGCCTTAGAGCATGTTGGATACTCCGGCAGGTGGCCAGAAGTGGCGAAGAGCTTCTAACTCCAGCATCCATAGAGCACCACCCCAGTGATACCAGTACGGTATTAACAGTGTTCGATACTTTCGCATCAAATAATATGCGGAAACGAACACTCCGCAGCCTTACCGAAGTCTACCAAGTAGAAACAATAAACCCATGGAGTGACACGGCTATTACCTTTAATGCCAGTGATGAACCTAAATTCCGAACAGCCCGAGCACCAGCCGCATTGGTCCACAGTCCAATAGTGGACGGCTTTCGCCTTACCAAGGTACTCATGGACGGTGGCAGCGGACTGAACCTCATTTACGAGGAAACCCTTCGAAAAATGGAAATATACTGGAGCCGCATTGAGCGAAGAAGCACAACCTTTAGAGGAATAATCCCCAGTCGGGAAGCGTGCTATACAGGAAAAATCACTCTGGATGTGGTGTTCGGCAGGCCAGACAATTACAGGTCCGACGAGGTCACGTTCCAAGTGGCCCCGTTCAGCAGCGGATATCACGCTCTATTAGGGCGAGAGGCATTCACAATTTTTCAAGCTATACCCCATTACGGGTACATGAAGCTCAAAATGCCCGGGCCCAACGGTATCATCACTCTTGCTAGTGACCCGGACATAGCACTCCGCGCCGAAAATAAGACAGCCGCACTGGCCCTTGAGGCACTATCCGAAGCCCTAGCGGCCGAGGAACTGACTGCGCTGCGCTCCACGGTGAACAGGGACGACGTGATACTCGATAAAAGATCCAAGTCCACCTCCTTTAAACCGGCGGACGAAATAGTCAAATTCCAAGTCCATCCAACGGACCCTACAAAAACGGCCTCCATCGGGGCGCAATTAAACCCTGATGTAGACGCTGCACTACGAGAATTCCTACGCGAAAATTGGGACATTTTTGCCTGGCACCCTTCAGACATGCCAGGAATCCCACGCCGGCTGGCCGAGCACAGCCTAAACACCCTAAAAGGATTCAAGCCAGTCAAGCAGGCCCTTCGGCGTTTCTCTAAACCTAAGAGACAAGCCATGGGAGAGGAGCTAGCCAAACTACTGGAGGCCGGATTCATCAGAGATATAAAACATCCGGACTGGCTAGCAAACCTGGTGATGGTACCAAAGAAGGACAAATCACGGCGCCTATCGTCGATTTCAAGGACCTCAACAAGGCTTGCCTAAAGGATCCCTTCCCCCTTCCCCGCATCGATCAAATTATCGACGCTACCGCAGGACACGATTCATTGTGTTTCTTCGACGCATACTCCGGCTACCATCAAATTAAGATGGCAGAGCCAGACCAAGCCGCAACGGCATTCATCACCCCATACAGCCCATTCTGCTTCAACACAATGCCCTTCGGGCTCAAAAACGCCGGCGCAACATATCAGCGCATGATTCAGACATGTTTGGCAAACCAGATCGGCAAAACAGTGGAGGCATACGTAGATGACGTGGTCGTCAAAACCAAGCATGTCGAAACCCTAGTAGACGACTTGAGGCTCACATTCGACAACCTCCGAACATATGACATCAAGCTTAACCCGGAAAAATGCGTTTTCGGCTACCAGCCGGAAAGCTCTTGGGCTTCATAGTATCCGGTGGAGGAATAGAAGCAAACCCAGCCAAGATCCGAGCTCTGTCACAATTGGATATCCCAAAGGACCTCAAGCAAATACAAAAATTGACCGGATGCGTGGCGGCTCTAAGCCGCTTTATCTCCCGCTTGGGAGAAAAGGCATTACCTCTTTATCGCCTCCTCCGGCGCACCGAACACTTCGAGTGGACGGATGCCGCCACGGCCGGACTCGAAGAAATAAAAGCCATATTGGCAACAAACCCGGTCCTGGCCGCGCCTAACATGGGCGAACCAATGCTATTATACATCGCGACAACTCATCAAGTTGTAAGCGCAGTGCTTGTCGACGAACGAGAAACGGATGGACACAAATTCCCCCTTCAAAAGCCAGTTTACTAAGTGTCCACTGTCCTCACTCCATGCAAGTCGCGGTACCCGCATTATCAAAAGATAGCGTACGCGGTATTTATGGCATCTCGGAAGCTGCGACACTACTTTCAAGAGTGTTCGATAACAGTAGCCTCTGAAGTACCTCTTTACAATATTATAAACAACCGCGACGCGACGGGCCGGATTGCCAAATGGGCCATTGAGCTCCTCCCGTTCGACATAACCTATAAGCCACGGCGAGCTATTAAGTCGCAAGTTTTGGCCGACTTCGTCGCCGAATGGACTGAAGCCGAACTCCCTAGAGAGTACGGCACATATTCCAACTGGATCATGCACTTCGACGGCTCCAAAATGTTGGCTGGTCTGGGGGCTAGCATCATTCTGACGTCCCCAACAGGAGATACAGTTCAATACGTACTCCAGATAATGTATACGGACTCCAACAACGCAGCCAAATACGAGGCCCTTCTACATGGTCTCCGGATGGCAGTCTCCATGGGCATTCAACGCCTAGAGGTGCGTGGGGATTCGAACCTCGCGATCTCCCAAATAAATGGAGACTTTGATGCCAAGGATCCGAAAATGGCAGCTTATCGCAACGCCGTCCTAAAAATGTCAGCTCGGTTCGAAGGGCTGGAATTTCACCATATAGCTCGGGAAAACAATCAGGCAGCAGACGTCTTGGCACGCATTGGCGCAAAGTGTGATGCCGTCGCCCCCCCCCCCCCCAATATCTTCTTGGAGAGGCTGTTCAAGCCATCCGTATTATGGGAAGGGGAGTCCGGAAATAACAACCCGGACCCAACCCCACTGCCCGACACCGAACATTCTAACACAACGGGAGGCTCTGCCAACGAAGTAACATCTTCAGCCCACGTAATAATGGGAGTCATTGCCCCGTGGACAGAATCATTCCTAGCCTACCTAACCAGGCAGGAACTTCCCGAGGACCAAAACGAGGCACGCTACATAGTGCGGCGCTCTAAAGCCTATAAAGTCCATGAGGGAGAGCTTTATAAGAAAAGCACAACCGGAGTCCTTCAAAGGTGTATCTCCAAAGAGGAAGGGCGGAATCTTCTGGCTGAAATTCATGCGGGACTCGGCGGGCACCACACCGCAGCCCGGGCCCTTGTAAGCAAGGCCTTCCGTACATGATTTTATTGGCCGACGGCCCGGGCAGATGCTCATGACTTAGTCCAACGATGCGTCGGTTGCCAGCTCTTTGCTAACCAAAGCCATATGCCACCCACCGCCCTCCAAACTATACCCATCACCTGGACCTTCGCGGTCTGGGGGCTTGACATGGTTGGACCCCTTAAAGGAGGAACCCACAAGCAAAAATACCTACTGGTCATGGTGGATAAATTCACCAAATGGATAGAGGCCAAGCCTGTTAAGACGGCCGAATCCGTTACAGCGTCCCCCACAGCATCATCACTGATAACGGCACGAACTTTATGGCCGACGAGGTCAAACTCTGGTGCAAAAACATGGGCATCAAGCTCGACTATGCTTCAGTCTATCACCCACAAACTAACGGTCAGGTCGAGCGAGCAAATGGTCTAATCATGAGCGGCATCAAACCCAGATTAGTGCGTTCCCTCAAGGAATCCAACACGCACTGGGTAGAGGAGCTCGACTCCGTACTCTGGGGGCTGCGGACCACGCCGAATCGCACCACCGAATACACACCATTCTTTATGGTATACGGCGCAGAGGCGGTTCTGCCCTGCGACATAATTCATGACTCACCTCGCGTGCGCATGTACGAAGAAAGAGAAGCCGAACTCGATCGGCAGGACAGTTTGGACGCCTTGGAGGAGGAGCGTGACGTGGCAAAAGCCCGTTCCGCATTCTATCAACAGCTGGCTCGAAGATATCAAAGCAGAGAAGTACGGGCCAAAACTTACAATGTTGGCGAGTTAATTCTACGCCTGCCGGACAAGAAAAAGGACAAACTCAAGCCCAAATGGGAAGGTCCCTTTATTATTGACCAAGTCCTGACTGGTGCAGCGTGCCGTCTGCGAGATGCATCGGATAACCGACTCGAGCCGAACCCATGGAACGCAGCCTGTCTCCGAAGATTCTACGCCTAGTGCCGGACTCTGTGTTCGTCTCCTTCCTCTGTCTATTTTTTACACATTAGCTGTCTTATATTTCTCTCCTTCTCCTTCCCTTTCCCTTACAGCCTCAAGGGCTCGTTCACGCCTTGTTCGCACACAACTGATGCGCTATCCGCGCTCATTATACCTGTGGGCTTCTTTAACAGAAGCTTATTTATACGGTCTTCATGCCCAACACATGTGTCACACTTCAGCATGTACATTTTATTCACCATTATATGCATCGATATGACTTAAGTTTTGGCCAAGCTGGGTTGCCTGGCTCCTGTGCTTACCCCTACGTTCCCGATTGTTCGGCTAGGCGGTAAAGGGAGCACCTCTGCGATTGTTACTGCCGGGTCAGCCGGATGTGTTCCTCAGACTGGGTGAAGCCGAAAGCTAGCATTCTTAAGGGAATATTCGGTCGGTGAACTAAAGATGATTTCTCACTTGTTTATTTATCTGCCCCCAGATGCTTTTCTGCTTTTTTCGCAGTCCGGACATGCACTTTAGGGCATGCCTCCCAGGGAAAGGAACCCCTAACGGAACTATTCTCCCTAGAAGATGTTTCTTACTAACCATGTAATATAACATAACTAGTTGGGCACTTGTCTGTTCAAGCACTAATGACCCCTACGCCTGGTCTCCATGCATGCCCCGGTTCGAGAGGGTATTCGGACACACTCCGGACTATCGGGTCCCGAGGTCGAAGCAAAAAGGTCTGCCATGACAAACGATCTACAATCCAGCTAGAAGGCATTTTACATGTCATCTTAAATTACATAGTCAATTTGACTGAGCATATTCCTCTTCAATACCATCCAACATGCTGTCTAGTTTACAATCTGTTGGGAATATTTAATGACCAACTCTACTTGGCGTACACTAAGATCACAGGGATCTCCTTCCCATCGGCCTCCACAGGTCCGACCTCGGCCATGTGGTTTGGGTCAGCCTTCGTGTACCGCGTCTTCACCATGGCCCAGGCCTCCCTGGCGCCTTGACGGCAGGCCAATATCTTCCATAATCTGAAGTGCCGCCACGCTCCCTTAAGCCTCTCTGCAAACTCTCCAAGGCCTTCGGGCATGGAGACAGATGGCCACAAGGCCTGGGCGACGCCTTTCATCACCTGCCAAACTCATTCGTGCAGTTGTAAGAGCTCGGGAAGAAGGTCACACGTTGAACCGGGCATTTCCTCTGTAGGACGACCTGTGAGCATACCTACAGACATAGCTCTGTTAGTCGACTTCATTGCCGAACTCTTTTTCAAAGTTTGTTCAAGCACTTACTAAACATGCCGCGCCGAAGCCGCCGATTCTCCTTCACGGAGTCCGACAGCTGGGCACGAACATCCTTTAGTTCCTCGCCCAGCTGGGTGTTGGCATATTGGAGATTATTCTTCTCCTGCCTCACCTTCATAAGCACACTCTCGCCGGCCTTTAACCGGCGCAAGAGTTGTTGCTTGTCCGGATCTACTCCGGCGCCATCTGCAATGTTATTGTCGACGGTACACAAGCCGCACTTCACAACATACTTATCTTTCAAAGCATACATTACCAGAGGGGGTCTCCTTGGCCTCCCCTGTCGCGGCTAGTGCGGCCTCAAGTTGGGCTTTGGACTCTTCCAGCTCCTGGGACAGTTGGGTATTCTTTTCTGTAAGATCCTTCATAACAAATGATCCTTAAATCAGTTATTCTAACTGTTTCAAGTCTCGGGGGCTACTGACATATATAACCACCAAATTTTCTTACCCGTATGTCTTTCACATACTGCTCCGTGGCTCTGGCTAGACCATTTTGAGCGGCACGGAGGTACGCAATTGAAGGCGTCCAAGGCCTCTTGGGAGAAACAAGCATTGGGAAGAACTGTCCGGCGGCGCCTGTGATTCATGGCACTCTCCACCTCGGAATTGGTGGCGGACAGTCTTTCCGCATCCTCTGTCAGAGGAGCGTCCGACGCACGCCTCGTGTTCGCCTCTACTTCTGGACCTGGCTTTGGAGCCTGACCGGTGGAGGCGCGATTGGCAATCTCTCCGAATATAGTCCGGCGAGCCCTCTTTTTCCTAAAAAAAGGAGAGCACGGGCGTTAGTATGCATCGTAAGAATAATACCTTGGAATAACGCAGCACGCCTTACTGCTGCGCCGGTGCCTCGACCCTGACTGCGTGTCTCTTTAGCCTACCCGCCCTCGCGGTCCCTTGTTGGCTAGTCGCCGCAGGCTCAGCATTCTGCCTCGAGATCCTCCCCTACGAAACACCATTGGTATACGGTGATAAAAAATAAGCACAGATGGATCATCTTCAAAGTATTAGGACTTCGGTCTCGATTACTTGTGAGGCGGGGAGCAGTCCAGGATAATCGGCTGTAATAGCCACCAAGGCATTGTCGATGCTCGGTTGGTGAAATACCCCATCGATCAGCTCCACGGATATGTCCGGATCCTCTTGGGAGGCCGGATCGAGGGACCGTTCCGGATCCTCGGGTTGTGGAGGAGGGCTGTTTATATCCTTTACGGCCCGGCGCAATTCCTGCGTCAAAATCACAAGATAAGGTACTTGACTATGGGAATATGGAACGGATGAGCAAAAAGAAGTGTCCGCTTACCCAGCTTGGAGGATTGTACATATAAAATCTGCCCTGGGAATTGGCGCGGAGGAATTCCTCCTCTTCTCCCTTGTACAATGCGGACAAGATCTTCGTCAGAGTGGCAACCGATTCCGGCCCCTTACGGCCGCAGCGGGTGGCATCATCCTCCCCGTTGAAATCCCACATGGGGTGGCCTCTATACTGAAGCGGCTGCACCCCCCGCATAATGCATGTGGCCATGACCTCGATCATGGTCAGTCCGGAATGAGCTAACATCCTTATCCGGCTCATCAGATAAAGAACGTCCTTGTCATTTTCCTTCTGAGGGCTCCGTGGACGCCAGCTCAGTCACTTTTTCAAGGGAGCATTATCAAACTCGGGGAGGCCGATCCGAACAGGATCCGGCAGGGGGACATCTTCTATGTAAAACCATTCTGAAGGTCAGTCTTCGGACGCCTTCTTTGGGGTTCCGGATAGATATCCGGTCCCGGCGATGTGCCATACTTTGGCTCTGCCCACTTGATATATTGACCCCTTCTGAGAACGGGGCACAAGGCAGAACAACTTCTTCCACAGCGCGAAATGAGCCTCGATGCCCAAGGACAGCTCGCAAAGGGCTACGAAGCCCGCAACATGCAGTATGGAGGCAGGCGTAAGGTTGTGCAACTGGAGGCCGTAGAGCTCCAGGAGCCGCCGGAGAAACTGATGAATTGGAAATCCGAGCCCTCTTATCAAATAAGGGACAAGGCAGACCCGCTCTCCTTTGGAGAGATTGGGGACGCTCTCCGGTTGCTCTCCACCATTATAGGTGGCAAGCCCGGCTCGAACCGGGACAATGTAAGCTGGGGGGAGAAACCCCTTGGCTTGGAGCGTCACTAGCTCGCTGTGCGGGACGGAGCATCTCTCCCAATCTCCAGGCTGAGGGCTGGGAGGGCGAGAGGAGGAGCTGCGTCGACTGGCCATGATGGAATGGATCTCGCCGGATGCGCTCCGATGAATGCTCGTGAAGGGAGATGGTGTGATTTGGATCTAGATCCTCGTCTCTTTAAAAGGCAGCTCATTTACACAGCTAGGGGGGTAAATGTAAAAACACCTTGGCTTTTCGCATTCGTCTGACACATGGAAGATGGCCATTATTGGGTGTGGAAGCCAAGGAGCGCAATATTCATGAGAAGCCGGACACTATTCAACAGGTACACGGAATTTGGAAAAGAACCCGCCTTGCAATGCCGAAGACAATCTGCGCGCCGGACTCATCGTCATTGAAGCCTGGTTCGGGGGCTACTAAGGGAGTCCTGGATTAGGGGGTGTCCGGATAGCCGGACTATAACCTTCGACCGGACTCCTGGACTATGAAGATAAAAGATTGAAGACTTCGTCCTGTGTCCGGATGGGACTTTCCTTGGCGTGGAAGGCAAGCTTGGCGATACGGATATGTAGATCTCCTCCCATTGTAACCGACTCTTTGTAACCCTAGCCCTCTCCAATGTCTATATAATCCGGTTTTTAGTCCGTAGGACGAACAACAATCATACCATAGGCTAGCTTCTAGGGTTTAGCCTCTCTGATCTCGTGGTAGATCTACTCTTGTACTACCCATATCATCAATATTAATCAAGCAGGAGTAGGGTTTTACCTCCATCGAGAGGGCCCGAACCTGGGTAAAAACATCGTGTCCCTTGTCTCCTGTTACCATCCGCCTAGACGCACAGTTCGGGACCCCCTACCCGAGATCCGCCGGTTTTGACACCGACACAGGCGCTCTCCATGACGAGGAGGGAGTAGTTCACCCTCGGGGCTGAGGGTTGATACGTCTCCAAAATATCTATAATTTTTTATTGTTCCATGCTGTTATATTATCAATCTTGGATGTTTTATAATCATTTTACATCATTTTTTGGGACTAACCTATTGACATATGCCAGTTGCTGTTTTTTGCATGTTTTTTACATCGCAGGAAATCAATACCAAATGGAGTCCAAATGCAATGAAACTTCACGGATATTTTTGTGGACCAGAAGACACCTAATGGGACAAAGTGTCACGCCCAATATGCGACACTATCCTAAAGAGACTCGAAAGTCCCACCAAGGATAGAACCGCATATTGAAACGCTTTTGCAAGGTGGATATCATTACATCAACATTACATAATAGATGGGGATACATACAAGAGGCATACAATGCCACACGAATACAACATCACAATACATAAGAGCACCATCCGACTACGGATGAAACACAAACAGAAACTCAAACGACATCCACCTCGCTAGCCGGGCTGCCGAACTCGAACCTATCCCCGATCAAGAAGAAGCGAAGAAGACCTCCAAAACAAGTAAACATCGCTCTCGCGTCAAGATCATCGCATAACCTGTACCTGCAACTGTTGTTGTAGTAAACTGTGAGCCACGAGGACTCAACAATCCCATTACCATGGGTATCAAGACTAGCAAAGCTTAATGGGTAAGGAAGGGGTAAAGTGGTGAGGTTGCAGCAGCGACTAAGCATGATATGGTGGCTAACATACGCAAATAAGAGCGAGAAGAGAAGCAACGGAATGGTCGTGAAGCTAGCAATGATCAAGAAGTGATCCTGAACTCCTACTTACGTCAAACATAACCCAAAACCGTGTTCACTTCCCGGACTCCGCCGAAAAGAGACCATCACGGCTAACATGCGGTTGATGCGTTTTAATTCGGATCTGGTGTCAAGTTATCTACAATCGGACATTAACAAATTCCCATCTGCCGCATAACCGTGGGCACGACTTTCGAAAGATTATACCCTGCAGGGGTGTCCCAACTTAGCCCATGATAAGCTCTCACGATCAATGAAGGATATACCTTCTCCTAGGAAGACCCGATCAGACTCGGAATCCCGGTTTACAAGACATTTCGACAATCGTAAAACAAGACCAGCAAAGCCTCCCGGATGTGCCGACAAATCCCGATAGGAGCTGCACATATCTCGTTCTCAGGGCACACCGGATGAGCCAGACGACGGGTTGGCATAGACCTTGGTTGCCCAGGGGGCGCCGGACATCGCTCGGTTTGGACCAGCACTCGGAGGAGAACCGCCCGGGGTAAAATAAAGATGACCCTCGGGCTCCGGAAACCCAAGGGAAAAAAGGGCTAGGTGAGGCAAATAGTAAAACCAATGTTGGGCCTTGCTGGAGGAGTTTTATTCAAAACGAACTGTCAAGGGGGTCCCATAAATCACCCAACCGCGTAAGGAACGCAAAATCCGGGAACATAACACCGGTATGACGGAAACTAGGGCGGCAAGAGTGGAAAAAAACACCAGGCATAAGGCCGAGTCTTCCACCCTTTACCAAGTATATAGATGCATTAATTAAATAAGAGATATTGTGATATCCCAACATAATCCTGTCCATCATGGGGCAATCTTCAACTTCACCTGCAACTAACAACGCTAGAAGAGGGGCTGAGCAAAGCGGTAACATAGCCAAGCAACGGTTTGCTAGGAAGGGTGAAAAGGTTAGAGGCTGACATGGCAATTTGGAAGGCTTGATAAACAGGTGATAGGTAGAGCAGCATAGCGATTGAACAAACCAACTAGCATAGCAATGATAGTAGTGAGATCCAGGGTAGCGGTCATCTTGCCTGAAATTCCACAAGGAAGAAGAACGAGTCCATGAAGAAGATGAAGCCACGAAGACGAATCAAGCGTAGACGAACGAATCCTCACGATCGCAACGAAACGGGAACTATCGAGAAGAAGCACACAACATGGTAAACACACCACACAAGAACAAGGCATGATACACAACAAGCATGATGCATGACAAGGCTACATGAAGCTACTCATGGCAAGAGATGATGGAAACAAGAGCAACACATCAAGGCAAGTTTAAATGAGGTCGGAAACAACATATAACAATTCCGGTAAGTCCTCATATGCAAATTTCGAAATTGGTCCAGATCTGAACAAACCTTATGTTCAAGTTGTTAAACAGAAAGTTAAGATGCACTAAGATGATCTACACAAGATTCTAGTCAAGTTACATATAAAGTTCATTTAATTTGGAGCTACGGCCTAGAAGATACGAGCAAAACAAGTTAAACATGGCATTGATGCAAAATGCATTCAAACATCAAGAAAACACCTCAAAACAAGGATGCAACATGATAATATGAAACTACATGCAAAATCAAGCAAGTTTCGTATAGAGCACACTCAAAACGGAGCAACGGTTCAACACATACTCTATTCAAGTTTAAAGGACAAGCTGTCCAAAACAGCAACTAGGCATATTGCAAGCACCAAAACAACTTGCTACAGCATCACAATATGAAAACAAAAGGCATGTGAATGATGTTCAGGTAAAGCATAACAAAACATGAACACTGAGCTATCTCCATAAATTACTAGAACATGCTCAAAAAGACATGGCAAGAATACAAATAATAACAGTTTCAGACTTTGCAGAAATAACATCAGGTTGCAATGTTTAGAGTTATCAAACAACAAGCTACAAGAACTTAAGATAGAAACTTAAGGCATGGCGTGCTACTACTAAATGCATAGAACAAAAGTCCTTTAATGACCATGAGCCAAAAGGCACAGAAAATAGGATGGCACCCATGTAAACATGGCAAATGATATGACAGATTCATACATGGCAGGAACAACAATAAGTAGGCATGTTGGGGAGCTTGTAACACTCACCACAGAGCATTACATGGCATGAAAAGTCAACCAAAAGTAATAAGACATGTTTATTAAGCTAAGAATGGCAAGAGAAAGTTCATAGGGTACATGGATCACTAGCAAATCACATGGCCAAACTGATCTGAATGTTAACAGGCTGACAACAACATTATTTAGCAATTTGAGAGCAAGATTACAATAATCTACAGCAAGATATAAATGCAACCAGGGGCATGGATAGATAGAGCATGACATGTATAACAAAACATGCTTAGTGAACATCTCCATATTATGCATAGAATGACTTGTAGCAACAAGTTTACATTGCATCACGAAATAACACATTCAGCCTAGCAAAACAGCAACAGCAAGTACCCTACTTCACGAGCTCGATGAACTCAGTAAAAGACTCACAAAAATACATGGATGGCACCCCTGTAAAGATGGCATGATGTAGTATAAAACACATATAGAGATCATGCTCATATGATGCACATATCAAATGCAACAAAAAATGACAAATCACCAAGTTATAACAATTTCAGCAAATTAACATCATATAGCACTCTTGCAATGATGATTCAGACATCAAGATAGACTAAAACAAACATGGCACAATGGAACAAAATGTGGAGCATCTTATGGCGAACATTTTGACATATTACACGCATGAAACGGAGCAGTATGCATGGTGTTATGGTGCGATGAACAAGGGACAAAAATGTAAATAAATTTCGGGACTTAGCAGAAAACGGAGGGGGGGGAAGTCAACCTCTCCAGATCTGGATCGGGCGCACGGGAACCGAGGCGGTCGGAGGGGCTCGCCGGAGATGGAGCGCGTGGTGGCCGGAGAAGGGCTCGGGGCGGCACCGCGGTCGGGGTGGACGGGCCTCACGGATCTGGCCGGATCCGGGCTGGCGGCGACGGACGTCGGCCGGGGGCGATCGCCTGGCGGCGTGGCGGAGCGACGGGCGGCGGACGGCGGCCGATGGCGGAGGAGCGGGCCGGGCGGCGGCGGCGGACGGCGGCGACCAGCGCTCGGGCGGCGGGGGAGCTGGAGGCACTGTGGCGGCGATGGGCTTGGGGGGCGACCTGGCTCGGGCGGGCTGGCGGCGGTGGGGCGGTGGCGATGCCACGTGGCGCGCCCCGATTGGCGCGAGCGGCGGCGGCGGTTTCATCCGGAGGCGGCGGACATGTCCGGCGCGGCGCGAGGGGAAGGGCTAGGGTTTGCACTGCGCGAAAAATTCGGGGGAATGCACATATATATAGGTAGAGGGAGCTAGGAGGCTCCAAATGAGGTGCGGTTTTCGGCCACGCGATCGTGGTCGAATGTCGGAGAGCATGGAGGTGGTTTGGATGGGCTCATGGGCTGATTAGGAGGGGTGTTCGGCTGCAACACAAAGAGGGCTTTTACGGTTACCCGGTTAACCGTAGGAGTATCAAACGACCTCCAAATGGCACGAAACTTGACAGGCGGTCTACCGGTGCTATACCAAGGCCGCTTGGAGAACCTCGGTCCATTCCGAGACCGTTTAGCACCCGCACACAAAAAGAGGTAAAAGGGGGCGCCGGAGGACATAGGAGTGTCGGATTGCAAAACGGACAACGGGGAAAATGCTCGGATGCATGAGACGAACATGTATGCAAAATGAGATGCACATGATGACATGATAAAATGCAACACGCAAGCAAATGACATGGCAACGCTGACGAATAACTGGCGGACACCTGGCGCATCGGATCCGGGGCGTTACAACACTCCTCCACTAACAAGAGATCTCGTCCCGAGATCTTAGGACCGAGACGGAAGGGAAAAATAAAAGGATGAGGTGAAACAAGGACGCAAGAGAAAAGATGAACAACGCAAGGCCTTCGGAAGAATTGAAAGAATTGGGAATGGCTCCGGAATAATTAGAAGAGTCGGGTAAGATCCTGGGAAAAGACCTGTGGGTTAGGGCCCACTGAAAAGAAACACCGTTGGAAAGGATTGCTGAACAGATAGATGATGCACCGGAACAATTGAGATATTTGAATGAGATGACAACCTCGAATTAATTGGAACATAGACGAATCTTCTGAGATGTCTTGAGCACTCCAAAAATATAAACTGGCGAGAGGCGAACGAGCAAGGGGAAAAACATTTGAGCCGAGGAAAAGAATATGATCAACACCTAAAAACTTGAATTGAATCCACCGGAAAAGAAAAGAGATGAAGAATGTCAAACGAGACGAGAATTCACTGGTTGGAATAATTGAGGGAAGACTGAAGAGACTCCGTAAATGAAATTGATGCTCGAAAGAGACTCAGGCTCCGGGAAGAAGAGGGTGGGAGGGCGGGAAAAAAACAAGGTAACTTGGAACGGGGAATCGACGAATAACTTGAAGAGAGAACACCGGTTGAAAGAAAGCAAAGGCTTCACACGAGTAGGGTGGATACTCGATTACGGGCTCCGGTTCCGAGAATAAAAAGGGGTGGGCGGGTGGGAAAAGAAAACAACTGAGGATTGAACTCAATGATGAAGAGGCTCGAGTCAACTTGACGGGAAATGCACCGGATGAAAAGAGCTGAGAGCCAACAATTGGGAAACCAACTCCGTGAACCTAAAGAAAAATTTGAAGGGGAAGAGAAGTAGTTCAAAACACCTACGTCAAGATTCCTCACCAGAGCGACGAAGGGGCTGAGGAGTAAAAGTAAATCCTACTCTCCGATATAACTAGACTCTGAAAAAGTTTTCTTTTAGACTCGACATCGGCCAAACTACACGATCAATCAAGGGGGCTCCTAGGGTCGGTCGAGGCTCTGATACCAACTTGTCACGCCCAATATGCGACACTATCCTAAAGAGACTCGAAAGTCCCACCAAGGATAGAACCGCATATTGAAACGCTTTTGCAAGGTGGATATCATTACATCAACATTACATAATAGATGGGGATACATACAAGAGGCATACAATGCCACACGAATACAACATCACAATGCATAAGAGCACCATCCGACTACGGATGAAACACAAACAGAAACTCAAACGACATCCACCCTGCTAGCCCAGGCTGCCGACCTGGAACCTATCCCCTGATCGAAGAAGAAGCAGAAGAAGACCTCCAAAACAAGTAAACATCGCTCTCGCGTCAAGATCATCGCATAACCTGTACCTGCAACTGTTGTTGTAGTAAACTGTGAGCCACGAGGACTCAGCAATCCCATTACCATGGGTATCAAGACTAGCAAAGCTTAATGGGTAAGGAAGGGGTAAAGTGGTGAGGTTTCAGCAGCGACTAAGCATGATATGGTGGCTAACATACGCAAATAAGAGCGAGAAGAGAAGCAACGGAACTGTCGTGAAGCTAGCAATGATCAAGAAGTGATCCTGAACTCCTACTTACGTCAAACATAACCCAAAACCATGTTCACTTCCCGGACTCCGCCGAAAAGAGACCATCACGGCTACACACGCGGTTGATGCGTTTTAATTCGGATCTGGTGTCAAGTTATCTACAACCGGACATTAACAAATTCCCATCTGCCGCATAACCGCGAGCACGACTTTCAAAAGATTGTACCCTGCAGGGGTGTCCCAACTTAGCCCATGATAAGCTCTCACGATCAACGAAGGATATACCTTCTCCCAGGAAGACCCGATCAGACTCGGAATCCTGGTTTACAAGACATTTCGACAATGGTAAAACAAGACCAGCAAAGCCGCCCGGATGTGCCGACAAATCCCGATAGGAGCTGCACATATCTCGTTCTCAGGGCACACCGGATGAGCCAGACGACGGGTTGGCATAGACCCTGGTTGCCCAGGGGGCGCCGGACATCGCTCGGTTTGGACCAGCACTCGGAGGAGAACTGGCCCGGGGGTGTAAAATAAAGATGACCCTCGGGCTCTGGAAACCCAAGGGAAAAAAGGGCTAGGTGAGGCAAATAGTAAAACCAATGTTGGGCCTTGCTGGAGGAGTTTTATTCAAAACGAACTGCCAAGGGGGTCCCATAAATCACCCAACCGCGTAAGGAACGCAAAATCCGGGAACATCTCCAGATTATGCATAGAATGACTTGTAACAGCAGGTTTATATAGCATCACGAAATAACAGATTCAGCCTAGCAAAACAGCAACAACAAGTACCCTACTTCACGAGCTCGATGCACTCAGTACAAGACTCACAAAAATACATGGATGGCACCCCTGTAAAGATGGTATGATGTAGTATAAAACACATATAGAGTTCATGCTCATAGGATGCACATATCAAATGCAACAAAAATGACAAATCACCAAGTTATAACAGTTTCAGCAAATTAACATCATATAGCACTCTTGCAACGATGATTCAGGCATCAAGATGGACTCAAACGAACATGGCACAATGGAAAAAAATGTAGAGAACCTTAGGGAGAACATTATGACATATTACACGCACGAAATGAAGCAGTATGCATGGAGTTATGATGCGATGAACAAGAGACAAAAATGCAAATAAATTTCGGGACTTAGCAGAAAACGGAGGGGGGGAGTCAACCTCTCCAGATCTGGATCGGGCGCGCGGGAACCGAGGCGGCCGGAGGGGCTCGCCGGAGACGGAGCGAGTGGCGGCCGGAGAAGGGCTCGGGGAGGCACCGGCGGGGGGTGGACAGGCCCCGCGGATCTGGCCGGATCCGCGCTGTGGCGACGGACGTCGGCCGGGCGGCGATCGGCGTGGCGGCGGCCGAGCGACGGGCGGCGGACGGCGGCGGCGGCGGAGGCGCGGGCCGGGCGGGCGGCGATGGACGGCGGCGGCCGGCGCCGGGCGGCGGGGGAGCCACGGAGGCTTGGCGGCGACGATGGGCTTGGGGGGCGACCCGGCTCAAGGGCGGGGCGGCGGTGTGGCGGCGGCGATGCCGTGGCGCGCTTGATTGGCGCGAGCAGCGGCGGCGGTTTCGTCCGGAGGCAGCGGACATGTCTGGCGCGGCGCGAGGGGAAGGGCTAGGGTTTGGACTGCGCGAAAAATTCGGGGGGATGCACAATATATAGGTAGAGGGAGCTAGGAGGCTCCAAATGGGGTGCGGTTTTCGGCCACGTGATCGTGATCGAACGGCAGAGAGCATGGAGGGGGTTTGGATGGGCTCATGGGCTGATTAGGAGGGGTGTTCGGCTGCAACACAAAGAGGGCTTTTACGGTTACCCGGTTAACCGTAGAAGTATCAAACGACCTCCAAATGGCACGAAACTTGACAGCGGTTCACGGTGCTATACCAAGGCCGCTTGGCAAACCTCGGTCCATTCCGAGACCGTTTAGCACCCGCACACGAAAAGAGGTAAAAGGGGGCGCCGGAGGACATAGGAGTGTCGGATTGCAAAACAGACAACGGGGAAAATGCTCGGATGCATGAGACGAACACGTATGCAAAATGAGATGCACATGATGACATGATAAAATGCAACACGCAAGCAAATGACATGGCAATGCTGACGAATAACTGGCGGACACCTGGCGCATCGGATCCGGGGCGTTACACAAGGCAGCGCCTGGGGTGTGCTCTGAGGGGAGCACAACCCACCAGGGCACGCGAGGAGGCTCAGGCGCGCCCTGGTGGGTTGTGCCCACCTCGGGTGCCCCCCGTACCGCCTCTTTGCTCTATAAATACCCCAATATTTCAGAAACCCTAGGGGAGTCGACGAAAATCAATTCCAACCGCCGCAGAGTCCAATCTAGGCACCATCACGAAGAGTTCACCACCTCCATTGGTGCCTATCCGGTGATGCATGAGTAGTTCTTTGTATACCTCCAGGTCCGTAGTTAGTAGCTAGATGGCTTCCTTTCTATCGTTTGATAATCAATACAATGGTCTCTTGGAGATCCATATGATGTAACTCTTTTTGCGGTGTGTTTGTTGGGATCGGATGAACTTTGAGTTTATGATCAGATCTATCTTTTTATATCCATGAAAGTTATTTGAGTTTCCTCTCCACAACCACCGTCTATTCGACCTATAGTGCTATGTCCATGGCTCACACTCATGTATTGCGTGAAGTTGAAAAAGTTTGAGAACGTTAAAAGTAAGAAACAATTGCTTGGCTTGTCATCAGGGTTGTGCATGATTTAAATATTTTGTGTGATGAATACGGAGCATAGCCAAACTATATGATTTTGTAGGGATAAGCTTTCTTTGACCATGATATTTTGAGAAGACATAATTATTTTGTTAGTATGCTTGAAGTACTATTGTTTTTATGTCAATATTAAACTTTTGTTTTGAATCATACGGATCTGAACATTCATGCCACAATAAACAGAATTACATGGATTAATATGTTAGATATCATTACACATCAAAAATATTGTTTTTATCATTTACCTACTCGAGGACGAGCAGGAATTAAGCTTGGGGATGCTTGGTACGTCTCCAACGTATCTATAATTTTTTATTTTTCCGTGCTATTATATTATATGTTTTGGATGTTTTATATGCATTAATATGCTATTTTATATGATTTTTGGGACTAACCTATTAACCTAGAGCCCAGTGCCAGTTCCTGTGTTTTCCTTGTTTTAAAGTTTCGCAGAAAAGGAATACCAAATGGAGTCCAAACGGAATGAAACTTTCGCGATGATTTTTCTTGGACCAGAAGACATCCATAGGGCTTGGAGTGCACGTCAGGAAAGCCACAAGGCGGCCACAAGGTCGGGAGGCGCGCCCGGGGGGTACGGCGCGCCCCCACCCTTGTGGGCCCCTCATGACTCCACAGACCTATTTCTTCTGCCTATATATTCTCAAATATCCCAAAACCTTCCAGGGGAGCCACGAAACCACTTTTCCATCGCCGCAACCTTATGTACCCATGAGATCCCATCTAGGGGCCTTTTCTGGCATCCTGCCGGAGGGGGATTCGATCATGGAGGGCTTCTACATCAACGTCATTGCCTCTCTGATGAAGCGTGAGTAGTTACCACAGACCTATGGGTCGAAACCTAGTAGCTAGATGGCTTCTTCTCTCTCTTTGATTCTCAATACAAAGTTCTCCTCGATGTTCTTGGAGATATATTCGATGTAATACTCTTTTGTGGTGTGTTTGCTGAGATCTGATGAATTGTGGATTTATGATCAGCTTATCTATGAATATTATTTGAAGCTCCTCTGAATTCTTCTATGCATGATTTGATATCTTTGCAAGTCTCTTCGAACTATCGATTTGGTTTGGCCAACTAGATTGGTTTTTCTTGCAATAGGAGAAGTGCTTAGCTTTGGGTTCAATCTTGTGTTTGTCAGTGTTCTGGGAACGGGGGTCCCCAAACTTGCCTGCCTGTGGCCCACGGCGTGGCACTGTGAGCGGGCCCGTACGGCCCATCTTCACCAACGAACATTCAAGACCATTGATACGTCTCCAACGTATCTATAATTTTTTATTACTCCATGCTATATTATATTCTGTTTTGGACATTATTGGGCATTATTATACACTTCTATATTATTTTTGGGACTAACCTATTAACTGGAGGCCCAGCCCAGAATTGCTGTTTTTTGCTTATTTCAGAGTTTCGCAGATAAAGAATATCAAACGGAGTCCAAACGGAATGAAACCTTCGGGAACGTGATTTTCTCACCGAACATGATCCAGGAGACTTGGACCCTACGTCAAGACATCAACCAGGAAGGCGCGAGGTAGGGGGGCACGCCTACCCCCCAGGGCGCGCCCTCCACCCTCGTGGGCCCCATGTTGCTCCACCGACGTACTTCTTCCTCCTATATATACCTACGTACCCCCAAACAACCAGATACGGATCCAAAAACCTAATTCCACCGCCGCTACCTTCTGTACCCGTGAGATCCCATCTTGGGGCCTGTTCCGGAGCTCCACCGGAGGGGGCATCGATCATGGAGGGCTTCTACATCAACACCATAGCCTCTCCGATGAAGTGTGAGTAGTTTACCTCAGACCTTCGGGTCCATAATTATTAGCTAGATGGCTTCTTCTCTCTTTTTGGATCTCAATACAATGTCCTCCCACTCTCTTGTGGAGATCTATTCGATGTAATCTTCTTTTGCGGTGTGTTTGTTGAGACCGATGATTTGTGGGTTTATGATCAAGTTTAACTATGAACAATATTTGAATCTTCTCTGAATTCTTTTATGTATGATCTTTCTTGCAAATCTCTTCAAATTGTCAGTATGGTTTGGCCTACTAGATTGATCTTTCTTGCAACGGGAGAAGTGCTTAGCTTTGGGTTCAATCTTATGTGTCCTTTCCCAAAGGATGAGGGGCAGCAAGGCACGATAGTATTGTTGCCATCGAGGATAACAAGATGGGGTTTATATCATATTGCATGAGTTTATCCTCTACATCATGTCATCTTGCTTAAAGCATTACTCTATTCTTATGAACTTAATACTCTAGATGCATCTTTGGATAGCGGTCGATGTGTGGAGTAATAGTAGTAGATGCAGGCAGGAGTCGGTCTACTTGTCTCGGACGTGATGCCTATATACATGATCATACCTAGATATTCTCATAACTATGCTCAATTCTGTCAATTGCTCAACAGTAATTTGTTCACCCACCGTAATACTTATGCTCTTGAGAGATGCCACTAGTGAAACCTATGGCCCCCGGGTCTATTTTCCATCATATTTAATCTCCCGACAATAAGCTATTTCTGACGCCGTTTTTATTTTGTTTACTTTACTTTGCATCTTTATCATAAAAATACCAAAAATATTATCTTATCATATCTATCACATCTTACTCTCGTAAGTGACCGCGAAGGGATTGACAACCCCTTTATTGCGTTGGTTGCGAGGATTTATTTGTTTGTGTAGGTGCAAGGGACTTGCGCGTGGCCTCCTACTGGATTGATACCTTGGTTCTAAAAAACTGAGGGAAATACTTACGCTACTTTGCTGCATCACCCTCTGCTCTTCAAGGGAAAACCAACGCAACGCTCAAGTGGTAGCAAGAAGGATTTCTGGCGCCGTTGCCGGGGAGTCTTACGCAAGTCAAGTCAAGATTTGACTCCCAGCAACTAGCCATTTCTGGCGCCATTGCCGGGGAGTCTGTGCAAAAGTCAACATACCAAGTACCCATCACAAATCCTTATCTCCTGCATTACATTATTTGCCATTTGCCTCTTGTTTTCCTCTCCCCCACTTCACCCTTTCCGTTTTATTCGCCTTCTTTTTCGTTTGCCTTTTCCTCGCCAGATCTATTGTTTGCTTGTGTTACCATGTACCTTCTTTTTGCTTGCATCTTTGCTTGCTAAAAATCTATTGATATGGATCCACTTAAAGTGTTCTACTTGGATCATCTTTGGTCCTTATGCGCTCGTGCTGAAAGCCCAACTATCCTAGTTGATGGGAAATCTTTAGATGAGCATGCTTATTTTAAAGGCCACCGCTTGTCCAAAAAGGAGACTCTTATGGAATCAAATAAACAAATTGTTGTGTTATGCTTGGAATCTTTGTAAAATTTGTGATATTACTTGTTGCTCTAAGAACCCTAAAAAACACCTCCCCTACCTATGTGAGTTTAATGAAAATGAAATCTTATCTTCTTACACAAAGGGTGTTTACAGTTACTATGATATCGAACAAATTGAAGAATTTGTTGCTTTTAAGGGTGCTTATGAAGTTGCTTCTTTGATTTAAAAGTATGATATTACTCTCTAAGAATCTGAAAATTTTGACATACTTAAATATTCCTATGAAAACTATGTTCATAATGTCTATGTCAAAGAATTTATTGAGAGAATGACCGTTTCTTTGGAAGAAAATAATGATATGCATGAATCTATAGATAATGATGATTCCGATGATTTGATTGAAATATCCCTTGATGAACATGATGCTTGCTATTCTTGTGGCCATGATGCCAATATTTATGAAGATGAATTTGCTATAGTTCCTTATGTTAAACATGAGATCGTTGCTATTGCACCCATACTTGGTAGTTCCTTCGATAAAAAGCATGATTGCAATGATTTTACTATAAATTCTCTTAATGTCAATTGTGCTAATTATATGCAAAACCCTAAGCTTGGGGATGCTAGTTTTGCTATGTCTACTACTTGTTGCAATGATCATGATTGGGGTGATTTTTCTTAAGATCTTGAAAATTTATTTAAGCCCCATGATAAATATGAGATTGATAATAATGTTTGCAATAATATTGAAAGTGGGTTTGGAAGAGTGTCAACTTTAGATCCCACATATTTGGAGAATGTTCAATCTTATGAAGTTTTTGATAAAAGTGGGTTTGGAGAGGTCATGACTTTAGTTAATGATAATCCCACTATTTTGGAAGAGTGTCAACTTTGCATACATGTGGATCGTGTTAAGAATATGTTTTGTGATAGATATATTGTTGATTTTTCTTATGATCCTACATGTAATTATTATGAGAGAGGAAAATATGGTTATAGAAATTTTCATGTTACTAAATTACCTCTCGTTATGTTGAGATTCCTATCGTCTCTTTCTTCTTCCTTGCATATGCTAATTTTTGCTTGCTATGATAATTTGTTTGCTTATAAAATTCCTATGCATAGGACGTATGTAAGGCTTAGACGTGTTTTTCATGTGTTTTATGATGTTCTCTTTGTGCCTCAATTCTTGTCTTTCTTGTGAGCATCATTGAAATCTCAATGCCTAGCTAGGGGCGTTAAACGATAGCGCTTGTTGGGAGGCAACCCAATATTATTTTAGTTTTTTTTTCTTTTTGCTTCTGTTTAGGAATAAATATGTGATCTAGCCTCTGGTTAGATGTGTTTTTATGTTTTAATTAGTGTTTGTGCCAAGTTAAACCTATAGGATCTTCTTGGATGATAGTTATTTGATCTCGCTGAAAATTGCAGAAACTTTCTGTTCACGAAAATAATTGTTAAAAATCACCAGAACGTGATAAAATACTGATTCCAATTGCCGCTGATCAATAAACAAATTATCTAGGTCCCCTATTTTGGCTGAATTTTTGGAGTTCCAGAAGTTTGCGTTAGTTACAGATTACTACAGACTGTTCTGTTTTTGACAGATTCTGTTTTTCGTTTGTTGTTTGCTTATTTTGATGAATGTATGGCTAATAAAATAGTTTATAAACCATAGAGATGTTGGAATACAGTAGGTTTAACACCAATATAAATAAATAATGAGTTCATTACAGTACCTTGAACTGGTGTTCTGTTTTCTTTTGCTAACGGAGCTCACGAGATTTTCTGTTAAGTTTTGTGTTGTGAAGTTTTCAAGTTTTGGGTAAAAGATTTGATGGATTATGGAACAAGGAGTGGCAAGAGCCTAAGCTTGGTGCCCATGGCACCCCAAGATAATCTAAGGACACCAAAAAGCCAAAGCTTGGGGATGCCCCGGAAGGCATCCCCTCTTTCGTCTACTTCCATCGGTAACTTACTTGGAGCTATATTTTTATTCACCACATGATATGTGTTTTGCTTGGAGCGTCTTGTATGATTTGAGTATTTTCTTTTTAGTTTACCACAATCATCCTTGCTGTACACACCTTTTGAGAGAGACACACATGATTCAGAAATTATTAAAATACTCTATGTGCTTCACTTATATCTTTTGAGCTATATAGTTTTTGCTCTAGTACTTCACCTATATCTTTTAGAGCACGGTGGTAACTTTTGTTTTATAGAAACTATTATTCTCTCATGCTTCACTTAGATTATTTTGAGAGTCTTAAAACAGCATGGTAATTTTCTTAAATAATCCTAATATGCTAGGTATTCAAGACTAGTAAAAAACTTTCTTATGAGTGTGTTGAATACTAAGAGAAGTTTGATGCTTGATGATTGTTTTGAGACATGGAGGTAGTAATATCAAAGTAGTGCTAGTTGAGTAGTTGTGAATTTGAGAAATACTTGTGTTGAAGTTTGCAAGTCCCGTAGCATGCAAGTATGGTAAACTTTATGTAACAAATTTGAAACATGAGGTGTTCTTTGATTGTCCTCCTTATGAGTGGCGGTCGGGGACGAGCGATGGTCTTTTCCTACCAATCTATCCCCCTAGGAGCATGCGCGTAGTGCTTGGCATCGATCATGGAGGGCTTCTACATCAACACCATAGCCTTTCCGATGAAGTGTGAGTAGTTTACCTCAGACCTTCGGGTCCATAGTTATTAGCTAGATGGCTTCTTCTCTCTTTTTGGATCTCAATACAATGTTCTCCCCCTCTCTTGTGGAGATCTATTCGATGTAATCTTCTTTTGCGGTGTGTTTGTTGAGACCGATGATTTGTGGATTTATGATCAAGTTTATCTATGAACAATATTCAAATCTTCTCTGAATTCTTTTATGTATGATTGGTTTTCTTTGCAAGTCTCTTCGAATTATCAATTTGGTTTGGCCTACTAGATTGATCTTTCTTGCAATGGGAGAAGTGCTTAGCTTTGGGTTCAATCTTGCGGTGTCCTTTCCCAAAGGATGAGGGGCAGCAAGGCACGTATAGTATTGTTGCCATCAAGGATAAAAAGATGGGGTTTATATCATATTGCATGAGTTTAGCCCTCTACATCATGTCATCTTTCTTAAAGCGTTACTCTGTTCTTATGAACTTAATACTCTAGATGCATGCTGGATAGCGGTCGATGTGTCGAGTAATAGTAGTAGATGCAGGCAGGAGTCGGTCTACTTGTCTCGGACGTGATGCCTATATACATGATCATACCTAGATATTCTCATAACTATGCTCAATTCTGTCAATTGCTCAACAGTAATTTGTTCACCCACCGTAATACTTATGCTCTTGACAGAAGCCACTAGTGAAACCTATGGCCCCCGGGTCTATTTTCCATCATATTTAATCTCCCAACAATAAGCTATTTCTGACGCTGTTTTTATTTTGTTTACTTTACTTTGCATCTTTATTGCAAAAATACCAAAAATATTATCTTATCATATCTATCAGATATCACTCTCGTAAGTGACCGTGAAGGGATTGACAACCCCTTTATTGCGTTGGTTGCGAGGATTTATTTGTTTGTGTAGGTGCAAGGGACTTGCGCGTGGCCTCCTACTGGATTGATACATTGGTTCTCAAAAACTGAGGGAAATACTTACGCTACTTTGCTGCATCACCCTTTCCTCTTCAAGGGAAAACCAACGCAATGCTCAAGAGGTAGCAACCCTCGCGAGGGGCCAAGCCTCGCGAGGCGGACGACACAAGACCCCTTCGGGAGCGGCCTCACCAGGTTGGATCGCGAGGGGCGGAGAGATCAAGGCAAGGAAAACCTCGAGAGGCTCTCGTGACGTGAGCCATGACGATCAAGATCAGGCGGGCGCCAGCGCGCACTGCGTCCTTGTTTCCTCTTTGGTGCTAAGGAGGCAACCGCAGGCGCGGAGTACCGAGGCATCAAGCAAAGGTTTCCATATCGGTGCAACGAGACCAAGACCAGCAGGACGGCAAGACGGAGGTCACCATGGATCCCAAGGGGGCGTCTGTCACATCCCTAATCCTGGTCTGACCTATGCCACCTTCCATGTGTGCATCATGTTTAAATTCAAATGAAATTTGAATTGAGGAATTTTCAAAGCCTCAGAAAAACCTCTAAAAATGACCAACATTTAAATCTCATCAAATGAGTCCAAGAAAATGTTCCTGTTATTCTGTGAAAATATTGGCATGAGATAAAATTCAAACCAATATTTTTGGAGTCACAGAAATAATTTATTTTGGGCCTTTGATTTAAATCAATAACGTATTTGGGTTGGAATTATTTCTGCTATATAAGAAATAATGGGTCGAAAGCACCATAACGTCATCATCGATCGTTCTTCTCCGAGCACGGCCGCCGGACTCCATCGATGGATTCGTCGCCGTCACGACTTCCCCGAGCCCGCCGGGCTTCCCTCCTGATGCACCGTGAGCTCCTCTCCATTTCCCCCATGTCCCCTTCCTCTAGCGCGTCCTCTAGCACCGATTCCGCCATGGCCAAAGCTCGCCGTCCGCCATGGCCGCTGGACCTGTTACTGCGGGGCTTTCCTCGACCGCGCCGCTGTTCTTCGTGCTCCTAGTACACCATAGTTGCTACTCCGGTGCTCTCTTTGATCGCCCGCTTCCTCCAACGCCGCGCCCGTGCAAACCCGTAGCTGCGCCGCCGCCAAAGCTCGTCGCCGGCATGATTCCGGCGACCCCCGCGTCCAACTCCCCTGCTCCTCGATGCGGGCAAGCAAGGGCTACGCCCTAGTGCCCTCGGCACGTGCAGCCGACGCCAGAAGGCGATTCCGCACGCTCCGCCAAGGCTGGATGGTCGCCGCTGCCAAATTCGGCGTCTTGGCGTGGCGCGTGATTAGTACTAATCACCGTCACTAAACAACCACCTGAGCCAACGACAGTTGGGCCCCATGCCCTAACTAACCCAAGTTTTATTTGCGTTTAGATTAAACTAACCCCACGGGCCCCACAGGTCGATTGACTGCCACGCCACACGCCGACCGACCCCACACGCCAAGATTGACTTGCCGACGGTTCTGCTGACCCGCCCCACTGTCATTGACACTAACCAGCCGAGTCATCGACTGTGGACCCCACTGGTCAGGTTTGACTGGACCCGCCTGTTGACCTGCCGAGGTTAGCATGACCTAATGCTGACGCAATAACTCATTTTATGGAATTATTTTTATTCAGGAAATTCCAGAAAATGATCTAAACTTCTAAAATTCATAGAAATTCAACCGTAACTCCAAATTAAATAATTGATATATGAAAAATGATCAGAAAAATCCAATCTATCCACCTGTACCATTTTGATGCATGTTAGAACAACTTATACCTGCTGATCAGGTCAAATCAATTAAATGGCATTTAAACTCTCACATATGGAGTTTGAATTTGAACCTAGTGTTCAAACCAACCCCATTTAACTTGTTGCTAGTTGAATTAGGCCAATCAATAGAATATTGCCATGTCACCTTCATGCATCATATTGTTGCATGGAATTGATTGTGTTTCTCCTTTGTTTGTCGGTGGTTGTTCCCTCTTGATAGACGTGTTCCGACGACGTGATCAATGACACCGATGAAGAACTATACTATCTTCAGAAGTGCCAGGCAAGTAAAACCCCCTTGTTCATTCCGATACAATCCCACTCTCTCGCTCCTGCTCTCTTTTACTGCATTAGGACAACAATTCATCTCTTACTTGTTACGGTAGCTGAACCCCTTTATCCTCTGCATGACCTATCATTCCACAGTAAATAGATGAAACCCACTAGCATGAGTAGGAGTTGTTTGAACCCTGATGTGCCTACTCATACATGCTTGTTTGTCATGCCTGCTATTGCTTAGAGTTGTGTCAGGTCTGATTCATCCGGGATGAATCGGAGGTGTGTGAACATGTCCTACTGTTGAGAGCTAAGCGTGTGAACACGATTTGGTAAAGGTAGCGGTGAGAGGCCATGTAGGAGTACATGGTGGGTTGTCTCATTGCAGCCATCCTTAGGAACTGAGTTCTGCGTTTGTGATCCATGAACAGTTACTACCACGCATTGGAATGCTTAAGTGCCCCTCTCAACTTATTAATCAACCTGATCTCTGTCCAGGAGTTGCAACTAGTTTCTGGTGTTTGTAGGATATGTGTTGGAGGCCGTGCGTAGCGCTGACCCTAGGGGTGGGCTATGATGCGGTAGATACATAGTGGCCCAGTGTACCGAGCGCCCGTTTGGTGTCTCGGGAACCCTGCACACATCGTTTGGGGCCGTGAGCGACACCCCGGCCGGATCTCCTTGCGGATGGAACCCGAATAGGCGATAAACCTGGACTAGAGACTTGTGTGGTTAGTCGGTCGTGGCCGACTCCTCGCCAAAGCTTCCACTTGAAGGTTGCCGAGATACACGACGTGTACATGGTGGTAAGTGGCGAGAGCGTGTGTGAAGAAGTACACCCCTGCAGGGTTAATATGATCTATTCGAATAACCGTGTCCGCGGAAAAGGACTTCTGGGTTGCCTATATCAGTTCATAGACAAGTGAAAGTGGATACTCTAAAATACGCAAGATAAGTGTGAGTGCTATGGATGGCATTCTCGTAGGGAGACGGGAGCGGATCCATAGTGGTGTATTGATATGGTGAATATGGGACTCGTGTGCGCCACCTCAAAAGAGTTACTTGCAGTCGTAGTTCAGATAGCCACCGAAGTCAAAGCTGGCTTGCTGCAGTCAAACTCCACCACCCCCTTTGTTGATAATGATGCATATGTAGTTAGTTTTGATGTAAGTCTTGCTGAGTACATTTGTACTCACGTTTGCTTATTTTATGTTTTTCAGAGAGACGTCAGTCTCGCTAGTAGTTCCGCGTGGACTTCGACGTTTAGCTTGTTACCTCAGCTACGATCTTGTGCCCTCGGCAGGATCTGGTAGATAGTCATGCTTCTAATCCTTTTTCATTTGTAGATGTCTGTACTCAGACATGTTAAGCCTCCGCTTGTGCTTTGATTTGTATGCTCTGAATGTTGGGTCATGAAACCCATGTTTGTAATATCTCGCTCCTCGAAGCCTAATGAATAAATACTTGAGTCGTAGAGTTATGTTGTGATGCCATGTTGTATTTACACATATCGAGCATATTGTGTGTATGTTTGTAATGCTTGGTATGTGTGGGATCCGACAATCTAGTTGTTTATCCTTGGCAACCTCTCTTATGGGGAAATGTAGTCTAATGCTTCCTTGAGCCATAGTAGTCCGCTACAGCCCAGTTCACGGAGTCCGCTAGCCCAAAGACTACCGCTCGTGACACTTGGTGGCGGCATGTGTTTCACTTCGTTCTGTGTTCGTCCCTTCGGGAAATGTCACGTGGTGACATCTCGAGTCCTGCCTAGCCTGCTACAGCCCGGGTTCCTGGAGTCTTGTTAGCCCAGTGCTACAGCCCGGATTCACACTGTCAACCGACATGCTCGGTTGATTCATGTATGCCTGCCCCATGGGTTAGTGCCGCTTTGGGTTCACGACTAGCCATGTCGGCCCGGTTCTCTGTCATATGGATGCTAGCGACACTATCATATACGTGAGCCAAAAGGCACAAACGGTCCCGGGCCATGGTAAGGCGACACCCGTGGGAATACCGTGCGTGAGGCCGCAAAGTGATATGAGGTGTTACCGGCTAGATCGTTGTGACTTGGAATCGGGGTCCTGACAGCGTCACCACCAGAGCCTTTTGCAGGCGAAGACTGCTTTTGTCAGGATAAGTTGTACTAGTTTTCCCCTTTCAAATTGGCCATTGTTGGCTCCCTTCCCGCTCAATATTTGGGAAGAGGACCAGGGCCTCTATAAATAGGACTAGCCACCACAGTAGGAGGCATCGGATCCTCGCCCCACTAGAACTAGTCTCGAACTCATCCAGTTCATCCTCACACCCACCAAACACAAGAACACCTCGCCTCAGGAGGCTGTTCTTCCCCTTGTATTGTTCATCCTCAGCCCAAGAGGCAATCCACAACCACCACACTGGAGTAGGGTATTACACCACAACGGTGGCCCGAACCAGTATAAATCTTGTGTCCCTTGTGTTGCGAGTTCATCGAGTTAGCCCTTGAGATCTTAGCGAAGCTAGGACGTGGATCGGTAGGGGGAGATCTTCATGCCCACCCCAGTGTTTGAACCTTGAGGGTTTTGCCGGAACCTGTGATCCGACATTTGGCGTGCTAGGTAGGGGTGCGCCAGAGTTTTCCTTCCACCAGTTGATTCACCAACACTCCGCGGCCCCGATGGCTAGCGATCCGAGGACCGGCGCCGACCGCTGGGCGTCCTGGCCAGCCCGGGCAGCGCCGCCTGCCCAAGAAGACCTCAACCCCACGCCCCAGGCAGCTCGCGCACCGCCAAGCGCTGCGGGGCGCGGGAGGCGCGGCCACGCGCCGCCCACCCTTACTCCACGGCAGGTTCGGGCGGCCGCAAGGGCCTCAAGCCACGCCGCGGCCACGGCACCGCACACACGACGGGAGCAAGCAAACATGAGGGCTGCGCTCACGGTGGCACGGGAGCTTCTGCGGTGCCGGCTGATGGAGAGCGGCAGAGACTCGCTGCTGGAACGCGTCGCCGAGCTACTGGACGCCGCGGTTACTTGGGCACTACCCTGCTGCTCCATGCTTCTTCCCCGGGCCGCGGCCGGGTCGCACGGCGGGCCATGCCGTTCCCGTGCCCCCCAGGGTGCGCCAGGAGGCACTACAAAAAAAAGACACTTCCGTTATGATACGTGTTTCTCACAGTAGGTCACGTTTTCTGTCATGCATGTACATCCATGACAAATTTATGACAGAATCAAGATAGTCATACTGTCTTTGTCGAGAAGTGTTCCATGACATTACCAAAATTATCATCATGGAAGTGTCCACTTCCATGACGATAAATCGCGCGTCACAGAAGTGCTTTCGTCAAGGGTGACCGACACGTGGCATCCACCATAACGGAACATTGTTAAGCTATCGGGTCCGGCTTTGGATCCGATAACCCGCTAACAGCCCCGACCAATGGGGATTTTCCACGTGTAAAATCATCATTGGCTGCAGGAAACACGTGTCGGCTCACCGTTGGGACAGATGTCATCCACTCATTGGACAGAAGGCGCCTATGATACGTCGACACGTGGCACGGCCCAATAGAGGCCCATTTCTGTGAAAAGGCCGGCCCGTTTGACTTGGTCAAAAGGTGGCGGGCCAGCCCACGGAAAGCCTGTTAACGACATGTTCGCATATAGCCCATTCACAATCCGCTAACCTAGGGCCCGTTACGACCTATCCGAATTAGGCCCAGTATCGTTATCTAGGCCGTCCAATATGATTCCAGCCCATTTTAAGTTCCAGCCCATGTATGGCCCATGACGTCTTTCGGCCCAGATGAGGCCCTTTGTAACTCTTGGCCCATTAACGACCCGTGGTGAAACTGGCCCGTAATGGCATGTGTATCACTTTATACCCATTAATGGCCCATTAATCCATTGGGCCGTTTGCAGCCCATGTTATCTTTCGGCCTTCTCAGGGCCCATTTATTCTTGGGCTCATTTCCAGCATTTGGTTACTTACGACCCGTTACTGCCATTTTCTGCTTGTGGGCCAAATTCAGCCCGTGGTTACAGTCGGCCCGTTTGTGGCCTGTTAATACGTTGGGCCGTTTTCATAGCGTCATCAAATACAGCCTATTAATGACGGCCCGTTATGGTCGGCCCATGAACGGACGACTCCAACTCTAGCCCGTTTACGGCCATAATGCGGTCTGTGTTTGGCCCATGTTTGGCCAATCGATCATACGACCCGTCTAAGGCCCATTGTTTCTACGGCCCGTAGAAGGACCATTGTTTCTATGGACCGTAGAAGGCCCATTGTTTCTACGGCCCGTAGGAAGCCAAGTGTCACTACAGTAAATATGTAGCCCATGGCCTGTTAAAGGCGGGAAACTACTGTAGGTTTAGACCTGCTAATGGCCCAAGATGATTATAGGCCCACGTTTTGGCCCATATGAGTAACAATCCGGCCTGAAGACCAACAACACTGAGATCCACTGAACCTTCCGGCCTAAATTACAGCATACCGACTAAAGAATAAACCTAGACTATACAACAAAGAAATTACGGCATATTAGGAATCAAAGTTCGCTACCCGGTGATAATAAAGCGCAACATGACCGCGTATTACATACACTAGGCATCAAAGGTCGCCACCAGTGCATATAAACGCGCCGACAAAAGAATATACAAAACTGAGAGCACTTCAGAAGGCACTAGACCTGGCAAGCTCAGGCCCCCGCAAGCAGCCGAACAAGCTGATGAGACCTCAGTTGTGTCAACGATAGATGCTTTATCCCTAGATGTATGGCACCATAGTGCACAAGGCAGTCCCCTGACATCTTCATTACATCTTTGACTTCAAGTCGGAGCTGAGCTGAAGCAAGCCTTTCCACTTTAAGTTGAGACTGAAGAAGTTGAACTGATTGAGGTAGCGACTGCACAGAGGTTGTCTCACACCTGCCTGGTGAGTAGCTTCAACTCACTGTCTTCATCAAGACAGACCTTGGGGTCATCTCGCTGTCCTCAAGATGGTTTGGCTCACTATCTTTCCTAAAGTTCTGCCTGGCATAAGAGATACGACTCTGAAAGAGAAACAGGGAGACACGTAACATGTTTCACAATTCTATAAGAAAATAAATGGATCTATTCTGCATAAGGAACATGTTTTTACAACTACAATTTAAAACTGGTAGTTGTTGCAAACATCCAATCAGATGTAAACAGCAGTGGAGGAAATGATGCCTATCCAAATCTATACTGGAACAAAGTTTGAAGGCTTGAGAAGGATGAACAAAGTTTGAAGGCTTGTGAACAGTTGCACAATAAAGAGAAAAATCGAAGGAGTACAGATCGAAATAACCTGATGAGGCTGCAGCGTAGCAGAGCCGGTGGAGTTGAATATGGCGTCCATGGAGCGGGTCCGGTGCAGTGGACGAAGGCTTCGGCGGGCGTGTTGTACAGTGCTTTCGGTGAGGCGGATCTGTTGCGGCGGACGAGGGCTTGTATGAAGGACCAGCGAAGGGACGAACGAGGGAGTCAGTGAAGGGCCTACACTATGGTGGACGAGGGCGCCGGTTAAGCAGATCCGGTGTGGTGGACCATCATGGCGGTCAAGGAGATCTGGAGCGGTGTACAAGCCAGTCGCTGAAGCGGCTTCGGTGAAGTGGTGAGTTGGCAGTTGGGGGTTCCAAGGTGCGGACGGTAGATCCGTCGGGGTGTGAGGTCCACCGCTGCAGCAGAGGACTAGATTTGGCGGCTTGCCATGGTTGGGGGGTCGGGGAGGGGAAGGGGAGGGACTCTGTGGAAGAATGTTGGGGGCAAAGAGGGGAAAACAATGGAGTTACCAAAGCAGCCCTTTTCCATTCATGTGGCAGGGGTAAAACAGGAATATCGCAGGGCTAAACTTTTGGGCGCGAGATATTTCTATGTGAGCGGGAAGTTTGAAAGCTTTTGGTGCCTGAAATTATATTCTGCTCTTGTACGACCGACTATGATATCATGGCCAAGAATTTCTTTGTTTTGCACGTAAGAAAAGTGCAAGTTTTGAAAATCAATGTCTC
Source organism: Aegilops longissima (assembly GCA_021605205.1). Taxonomy (NCBI): domain Eukaryota; kingdom Viridiplantae; phylum Streptophyta; class Magnoliopsida; order Poales; family Poaceae; genus Aegilops; species Aegilops longissima. The sequence continues at coordinate 451,680,637 of CM038681.1, read as the reverse complement.
CAACTCGAAACTTAGATTGTCCATTCAATTGAAATATGGATCATTGAGCTACTACAAGAAAATACCATGATATGGTCCAATTCAAATGAAATTCCAAATGTGTTTATCCTAAATATGATGACAAAAGCAAAAATGTGTATGTGTATGAATAAAGTAGATGATTATAAAGTTTGAACATGCCCGTATGTGTATATCTCTAGGTTTGTATATGAAATTCAAATCACAAAATCCCGTCTTAAAAATGTACCTCCGTTTAAATGAATTACAAAAGCTAATGATGGAGTTGAATTCCAAAATTCCAATCTTAAGTTTGTAATTCCGGTACATCAAAGTATATCACGCATGTTCAAAAGTATCGTTATCTCATAGTCCAAACTGTGAAACAAATTGATCAACCTTGAGTGCACACACTATTGACCATGTATATCTCAATTACGCTAAAGTCCCTCAAATATAGACACCTCACTCTTTATCCAAGCAACCCCCCCCCTCGCCCCCCCCCACACACACACGTAAGTCGTTCTTCCCCCAAACACCAACACACGAGCACATTAACACCCTCTCTCTTCTAAAGTCCGGATCCCAATATAGGTCTCTATCACTTTATCCCTTGGGCATGCACACATCTCTTCCCCCACTCTCTAGCTAGGTCTCCCGGCATCTCTCTTTCCCAAGCACACGCATTATGTAGAGTGTATCTTTCCCATACACACAAAATGTCACCCCCAAACGTCTATCTCCCTAGTTATGTGGTTCTTGCACACTCACCTCACACACCACCCCCACTGCAAAACAAGCACACTTTGTCTCCTTGTGCACCACTCTCCTCTTTCAATCTCTCCCACATGCGGACCCGCCCCAGCTCCTCCCTGTATACATATATGTCGTGACTCTTTCCATAGCTCCCTAATGTATCATCGTTCTCGATCTCACACATTGTTCTCTACACCATCTATTCTAGATCTCTCATGAAGTCCCTATCACACACACGATGACTCACTTCCCTTGCGTCTCCGTACATAGGACAATTTCAAACAACATCAACATTGTCTCCCTATCTATACGCCATTTATGGACACTCTCTCTCTCTCTCTCTCTCTCTCTCTCTCTCGCTCTCTGATATGTCTCCAACATATCTATAATTTTTTATTGTTCCATGCTATTATATTATGTGTTTTGGATATTTATGGGCTTTATTAAACACTTCTATATTATTTTTGGGACTAACCTATTGACCTAGAGCCCAGTGCCAATTCCTGTTTTTCCCTAGTTTTAGTGTTTCGAAGAAAAGGAATATCAAACAGAGTCAAAACGGAATGAAACCTTCTGGAGAAGTTATTTTTGGAAGGAAAGCTACACGATAGACTTGGAGTGCACGTCAGGAAAGAAACGAGGGAGCCACGAGGTAGGGGGGCGCGCCCACCCCCCTAGGCCGTGCCCTCCACCCTTGGGGGCCCCTCGTGGCTCCCCTGGCGTACTTCTTCCTCCTATATATACCCATATACCCTAAAAACTTCGGGGAACAGAATAGATCGGGAGTTCCGCCGCTGCAAGCCTCTGTAGCCACCAAAACCAATCGGGACCCTGTTCCAAGACTCGCCAAGGGGGGAACCTCACCGTGGCCATCTTCATCATCCCGGCGTTCTCCATGACGAGGAGGGAGTAGATCACCCTCGGGGCTGAGGGTATGTACCAAGAGCTATGTGTTTGATCTCTCTCTCTCTCTCTCTCTCTCTCTCTCTCTCGTGTTCTTGATTTGGCACGATCTTGATGTATCGCGAGCTTTGCTATTAAAGTTGGATCTTATGTTGCTTCTCCCCTCTACTCTCTTGTAATGGATTGAGTTTTCCTTTGAAGTAATCTTATCGGATTGAGTCTTTAATGATTTGAGAACGCTTGATGTATGTCTTGTCGTATGATTCAGAGTGACAATGGGATATCACGTGACTCACTTGATGTATGTTTCGGTGATCAACTTGCGGGTTCCGCCCATGAACCTATGCATAGGGGTTGGCACACATTTTCGTCGTGATTCTCCGGTAGAAACTTTGGGGCACTCTTTGAGGTTTTATGTGTTGGTTGAATAGATGAATCTGAGATTGTGTGATGCATATCGTATAATCATACCCACGGATACTTGAGGTGACATTGGAGTATCTAGGTGACATTAGGGTTTTGGTTGATTTGTGTCTTAAGGTGTTATTCTAGTACGAACTCTAGGGCTGTTTGTGACACTTATAGGAATAGCCCAACGGATTGATTGGAAAGAGTAACTTTGAGGTGGTTTCGTACCCTACCATAATCTCTTCATTTGTTCTCCACTAATATGACTTTGGAGTGACTCTTTGTTGCATGTTTTGGGATAGTTATGAGATCCAATTATGTTATTATTGTTGAGAGAACTTGCACTAGTGAAAGTATGAACCCTAGGACTTGTTTCCTATCATTGCAATACCGTTTACACTCACTTTTATCATTAGTTACCTTGCTGTTTTTATATTTTCAGATTACAAATACCTATATCTACCATCCATATTGCACTTGTATCACCATCTCTTCGCCGAAATAGTGCACCTATACAATTTACCATTGTATTGGGTGTGTTGGGGACACAAGAGACTCATTGTTATTTGGTTGCAGGGTTGTTTGAGAGAGACCATCTTCATCCTACGCCTCCCACGGATTGATAAACCTTAGGTCATCCACTTGAGGGAAATTTGCTATTGTTCTACAAACCTCTGCACTTGGAGGCCCAACAACGTCTACAAGAAGAAGGTTGTGTAGCAGACATCAAGCTCTTTTCTAGCGCCATTGTCGGGGAGGCTAGGTAAGCGGCACTCACACCCGGTCAATCAAGCAGTTTCTGGCGCCGTTGCCGGGGAGGTTAGTGCTTGAAGGTATATCTTTAGATCTTGCAATCGAATCTTTTTGTTTCTTGTTTTAGAACTACTTTAGTTTATAAAAGAAAACTACAAAAAAATGGAATTGAGTTAGTCTCATGTGCTTCATCTTTTTAATATCTTTCGTGGGAATGATGGAAAGGAAAATTGTGCCAAAGTGTTAGAAGAAGAATGCATTAAAATGTTTGGCATTAAATACTTGAATGATGAGCATGATTGCAATGTTGTTAGTATGAATTCCTTGAATATCCATGATGCTAATGATATTCAAAGCCACAAGCTTGGGGAAGCTATGTTTGATGAAGATGATATTTTTTGTCCCCCAAGCTTTGATGAGCAAATTTACTATGATGAAAGCATGCATCCTATCTATGATGATTATTGTGATGAAACGTATGCTTTAAAGAATAATGATAACCATGAAACTTGTCATCTTGATATTAATTTTTAATCACATGATAGTTATTTATTGAGTTTGCTGCCACTATTGTTCATGAGAAGAATTTTGCTTATGTGGAGAGTAATAAAATTTTATGCTTTTAGATCATGAAAAGAATGCTTTAGGTTCTGGTTATATTGTTGAATTCATTCATGATTCTACTGCTAATTATTATGAGGGAGGAACATATGCTTGTAGGAATTGCAATAATATCAAGTTTCCTCTCTATGTGCTTAAAGTTTTGAAGTTATGCTTGTTTTGCCTTCCTATGCAAGTTGATTCTTGTTCCCATAAGTTGTTTGCTCACAAAATCCCTATGCATAGGAAGTGGGTTAGACTTAAATGTGCTAGTCATATTCTTCATGATGCTCTCTTTATGTTTCGATTCTTATCTTTTATGCGAGCATCATTGAAATCACCATGCCTAGCTAGGGGCGTTAAACGATAGCGCTTGTTGGGAGGCAACCCAACTTCATTTTAGTTTCTTCCTTTTTGGTTCTGTTTAGTAATAAATAATCCATATAGCTTATGGTTAGATGTGTTTTCATGTTTTAATTAGTGTTTGTGCCAAGTAGAACCTTTGGGAAGACTTGGGTGAAGTCTTTATGACCATGCTGTAAAAAACAGAAACTTTAGCGCTCGCGAGATTAGCTTCAACTTTTTACCGGAGAGTGCTATTTAGTGTATTATTTTTTAATATGATTACTAGACAAATTCCTCAGGTCCACCAATTTATTTTAGAATTTTTGGAGTTCCAGAAGTATACGTTTGATACAGATTACTACAGACTGTTCTGTTTTTGACAGATTCTATTTTCATTGTGTTGCTTGCTTATTTTGATGAATCTATGGCTAGTAAAATAGTTTATAAATCATAGAGAAGTTGTAATACAGTAGTTTTAACACCAATATAAATAAATAATTAGTTAATTACAGTACCATGAAGTGGTGTTTTGTTTTCTTTCGCTAACGGAGCTCCCGAGATTTTTTGTTAAGTTTTGTGTTGTGAAGTTTTCAAGTTTTGTGTAAAGATTCGATGGACTATGGAATAAGGACTGGCAAGAGCCTAAGCTTGGGGATGCCCAAGGCACCCCAAGGTAATATTAAAGGAGTGGAAAGAGCCTAAGCTTGGGGATGCCCCGGAAGGCATCCCCTCTTTCGTCTTCGTTCATCGGTAACTTTACTTGGAGCTATATTTTTATTCACCACATGTTATGTGTTTTGCTTGGAGCGTCATTTTATTTTTGTTAGCTTTGCTTTCTGTTTGAATAAAATACCAAGATCTGAAATTCTTAAATGTTAGAGAGTCTTCACATAGTTGTATAATTATTCGACTACTCATTGATCTTCACTTATATCTTTCGGAGTAGTTTGTCATTTGCTCTAGTACTTCACTTATATCTTTTAGAGCACGGTGGTGGTTTTATTTTGAAGAAATAGATGAACTCTCATGCTTCACTTATATTATTTTGAGAGTCTTAAACAGCATGGTAATTTTCTTAATCCTAATAAGCTAGGTATTCAAGACTAGTAAAAACTTTCTTATGAGTGTGTTGAATACTAAGAGAAGTTTGATGCTTGATGATTGTTTTGAGATATGGAGGTAGTGATATTAAAGTCATGCTAGTTGAGTAGTTGTGAATATGAGAAATACTTGTGTTGAAGTTTGCAAGTCCCGTAGCATGCACGTATGGTAAACGTTATGTAACAAATTTGAAACATGAGGTGTTCTTTGATTGTCTTCCTTATGAGTGGCGGTCGGGGACGAGCAATGGTTTTTTTCCTACCAATCTATCCCCCTAGGAGCATGCGCGTAGTGCTTGGTTTTTGATGACTTGTAGATTTTTGCAATAAGTATGTGAGTTCTTTATGACTAGTGTTGAGTCCATGGATTATACGCACTCTCACCTTTCCACCATTGCTAGCCTCTTCGGTATCGTGCATTGCCCTTTCTCACATTGAGAGTTGATGCAAACTTCGTCGGTGCATCCAAACCCCTGATATGATACGCTCTTTCACACATAAACCTCCTTATATCTTCCTCAAAACAGCCACCATACCTACCTATTATGGCATTTCCATAGCCATTCGAGATATATTGCCATGCAACTTTCCACCATCCAGTTTATCATGACACGTTCATCATTGTCATATTGCTTTGCATGATCATGTAGTTGCCATAGTATTTGTGGCAAAGCCACCGTTCATAATTCTTTCATACATGTTACTCTTGGTTCATTGCATATCCTGCACACACGGAGGCATTCATATAGAGTCATACTTTGTTCTAGTATCGAGTTGTAATCATTGAGTTGTAAATAAATAGAAGTGTGATGATCATCATTTTCTAGAGCATTGTCCCAAGTGAGGAATAAAAAAAAGAGAAAGGCCATAAAAAAAGAAGGCCCAAAAAAATGAGAGAAAAAGAGAGAAGGGACAAAGCTACTATCCTTTGCCACACTTGTTCTTCAAAGTAGCACAATAATCTTCATGATAGAGAGTCTCTTGTTTTGTCACTTTCATATACTAGTGGGAATTTTTTATTATAGAACTTGGCTTGTATATTCCGACAATGGGCTTCCTCAAATGCCCTAGGACTTCGTGAGCAAGCAAGTTGGATGCACACCCACTTAGTTTCTTTTGTTGAGCTTTCATACATGTATAGCTCTAGTGCATCCGTTGCATGGCAACCCCTACTCCTTGCATTAACATCAATCGATGGGCATCTCCATAGATCATTGATTAGCCTCGTTGATGTGAGACTTTCTCCTTTTTTTGTCTTCTGCACATAACCCCCATCATCATATTCTATTCCACCCATAGTGCTATGTCCATGGCTCGCGCTCATATATTGCGTGAAAGTTTATAGGTTTGAGATTACTAAAGTATGAAACAATTGCTTCGCTTGTCATCGGGGTTGTGCATGATGAGAGCATTTTGGTGTGACGAAAATGGAGCATGACTAAACTATATGATATTGTAGGGATGAACTTTCTTTGGCCATGTTATTTTGAGAAGACATAATTGCTTAGTTAGTATGCTTGAAGTATTATTATTTTTTATGTCAATATGAACTTTTATCTTGAATCTTTCAGATCTGAATATTCATACCACAATTAAGAAGAATTACATTGAAATTATGCCAAGTAGCACTCCACATCAAAAATTATCTTTTTTATCATTTACCTACTCGTGGACGAGTAGGAATTAAGCTTGGGGATGCTGATACGTCTCCAACGTATCTATAATTTTTGATTGTTCCATGCTATTATATTATGTGTTTTGGATGTTTATGGGCTTTATTAAACACTTTTATACTATTTTGGGACTAACCTATTAACCGGAGGCCCAGCCCAGAATTGCTGTTTTTTGCCTATTTCAGTGTTCCGAAGAAAAGGAATATCAAACGGAGTCAAAACAGAATGAAACCTTCTAGAGAAGTTATTTTTGGAAGGAAAGCTACTCGATAGACTTGGAGTGCACGTCAGGAAAGAAACGAGGGAGCCACGAGGTAGCGGGGCGCGCCCACCCCCTAGGGCATGCCCTCCACCCTCGTGGGCCCCTCGTGGCTCCCCTGACGTGCTTCTTCCTCCTATATATACCCATATACCCTAAAAACTTTGCGGAACAGAATAGATCGGGAGTTCCGCCGCTGCAAGCCTGTGTAGCCACCAAAAACCAATCGGGACCCTGTTCAGGCACCCTGCTGGAGGGGGGAACCCTCACCGGTGGCCATCTTCATCATCCCGGCGTTCTTCATGACGAGGAGGGAGTAGTTCACCCTCGGGGTTGAGGGTATGTACCAGTAGCTATGTGTTTGATCTCTCTTTCTCTCTCTCTCTCTCGTGTTCTTGATTTGGCACGATCTTGATGTATTGCGAGCTTTGCTATTAAAGTTGGATCTTATGTTGCTTCTCCCCCTCTACTCTCTTGTAATGGATTGAGTTTTCCCTTTGAAGTAATCTTATCGGATTTAGTCTTTAATGATTTGAGAACACTTGATATATGTCTTGTCGTGCGTATCTGTGGTGACAATGGGATATCACGTGACTCACTTGATGTATGTTTTGGTGATCAACTTGCGGGTTCTGCCCATGAACCTATGCATAGGGGTTGGCACACGTTTTCGTCATGATTCTCCGGTAGAAACTTTGGTGCACTCTTTGAGGTTTTATGTGTTGGTTGAATAGATGAATCTGAGATTGTGTGATGCATATCGTATAATCATACCCACAGATACTTGAGGTGACATTGGAGTATCTAGGTGACATTAGGGTTTTGGTTGATTTGTGTCTTAAGGTGTTATTCTAGTACGAACTCTAGGGTTGTTTGTGACACTTATAGGAATGGCCCAACGGATTGATTGGAAAGAATAACTTTGAGCTGGTTTCGTACCCTACCATAATCTCTTCGTTTGTTCTCCACTAATATGACTTTGGAGTGACTCTTTGTTGCATGTTGAGGGATAGTTATGAGATCCAATTATGTTATTATTGTTGAGAGAACTTGCACTAGTGAAAGTATGAACCCTAGGACTTGTTTCCTATCATTGCAATACCGTTTACACTCACTTTTATCATTAGTTACCTTGCTGTTTTTATATTTTCAGATTACAAAAACCTATATCTACCATCCATATTGCACTTGTATCACCATCTCTTCGTCGAACTAGTGCACCTATACAATTTACCATTGTATTGGGTGTGTTGGGGACACAAGAGACTCTTTGTTATTTGGTTGCAGGATTGTTTGAGAGAGACCATCTTCATCCTACGCCTCCCACGGATTAATAAACCTTAGGTCATCTACTTGAGGGAAATTTGCTACTGTTCTACAAACCTCTGCACTTGGAGGCCCAACAACGTCTACAAGAATAAGGTTGTGTAGTAGACATCACTCTCACACCCCTCTCCCACACACAATCGATGTCTCTTCCAAATAGTCTGCTCCCCCCGCCCGCACCCATGCTATCCCGCTACTACACATGTCACACCATTCCCCCTTCCCTTATACTAGGTTTACATCATTAGTGGTCTCTCTACTCGACATACACACACTCCCTCTCACACACAAATGCGCTCACAAACACACACAGACATGCACAAACACCCATTAATCTGGATCCTCATCTCTCTCCATGTCCGCATGTGTATCTCGCACACTCACTCTCTAATTATGTATATGTGTCTCCATGTTACACAACAAAAAGCCCCATGTACATGTCTCTCTCTATCCTCCACACACGTAGACACAAAGAATCTTTTATGATTGCCTCAGTCTCTAGACATATCACACACGCACACTGTCTCTCTCTCACGCAAACACGCTCAACAAGGGTTTCCCCGTGAATAACTTACCGTCTATTCATCAACAGTCGTGGCAGTATGGCGAACACGGGACATGAAAAGAATAAATCTACACGTGCTTAGACCACCTAGTATGACTACTAGGACTAGAGCAAGCCAAAAGCGCCCGCCACCCCCTCCTTGTCGGGCGAAGGAAAACCTTTGTTTTACACAATGAGAAGTCATTGTGCTAAGGCCTCACATGCCGAGGCGTTGAATAGAATGTAGATGCTAGTTTACGTAAACAAGTATCGATAATAAATACGCTTGTATCTCCATACTTATATTTCTTCTCTTATAAAACCGAGTTGGTGATGATGGTACGCGTGCCATCTTGCAATATAGATCGTCGATCTATATCGATCGATGGAAATTAAACTAAAAGATACCCGCACCCTCTCCACATTTGGAGACAAGGCCTTCCTCGCTCATCCTTATCTCCAACTACCTCATTGTTGAGCAATTAAGAAAGGAAGCCTCTGGAACAACCGCCTCGGTGGCCGCCTCCGGCGTCATCAATCCCCATGCCTCCGCTCAGTCCGACCACCGATCACCACCACGCCCCACTCCTCTTCACCTTATCTCCTATTTCTCGAGATATCATTAGTTTTTACACATGGAATTACTCCCGCATGGGTCAATCACAACAAGTGTTTTTATAAAACAAATGCATCTTGATGTTCCGTGCAATGCACGGATCTTGCTAGTACTCCTACAAAAGACTAAGTTGGTGATGATGGTGTGTCTGCCATCCGTCGTTTGTGACCATTAGATCTACATCTAACGATTGTGAGGTAAGTTGTTGCCTTTTCTCACAAACATCCCACTTGTCTACCAATTTGCAGAAAAACCCATAATTAGTATCTTAAAACCAACCACATCCCTCCCTGACCTCACCAAAACAACCTAAGGAATATATTCTAATTGAAACATAATATATCTCTAGTGATATATGTATATCAAAATTAGAGTGTTTTGTATCAAGTTTGTGAATAAGTATTATTCTAATTATGATTCGTTGCAACGCACATGAACATTGCTAGTATTTCCAACCATGCAATTTTTTCCCTAGTATTCCATAGTTTCGAGTTTTCCATCAAGATATTAGTCACTCATGGTTGATATTTACTTTCAATCATGTACACATATGCACTATGTAACTGGCCTTGCTTATTGGGTTCCAAAGCTTAACTTTCACTCCTACTTACAATATGTAGAGTATTTAACAAAAAACTGCCACTTTCAACAAGCCCTAGGAAGAATCTATTGTACAAGAAATAGAAAAAACATAACCAAAATTTCTTAATCCATGCCAAAAACTACTACCTACCGATTAGGTTAGTTTAAACCCATTTATGACAGGGTTGGCCCACACGTCCGTGCTGACGAGGCAGCTTAAACCAACACATTTTGTTTGACCATTGACACGAGGGACCCACATCTGACCTTCTATCCTGTTATTCCCCCTCAAATTATTATTTTTCCTGAACATTACTTCAAACAGTGCTGATGTGTGTTCATCGGTGGCGCCGGTGATGATCGAGTTGGCCGCCGCTCCGCCGGACGGGCCGCACGCCACGCTGGCCTCCGCACGGGTTGGCAGGCTGGCCCGAGCGTGACTCATGAGCGAGCAAGCCGCCTTGGCTGGCTTTTTGCTCGAGCGGATGGTTGGTTTTATGCTGCGGCAGCTGAAAGCAAGCCGCCGCGCTGCCGTGCCAATCTAGCTAGCAAACCTTGCAGACAAGTAGCTAGACGGAGCTATCTAGGCTAGCTAGCGGCCGCGAGCGCCGGACGGAGCTGGCATCCGGGCTGCCGCAAGATGAGCTCCGCACCGCCGGCAGTTTTGACCTCGCCTTCTGCCAGCGGCGGTAGCTATATCCCATGGCTGAGGATGACTAGGTGGACGGGCCGGAGGTAGGAGGTCACTCGGGATTTTTGTGCAGACTGACATGTAGGTCCCACAGGTCATAACGCCCGGTCGAATAGAAGACGTTGACTTAATGGGTGACACGAGCCCTGTTTGGATACTCTAAGTCAGAGGTTAGATTCAAACCCTGAACTAACTCTAACCAAAGTGGTGTTTGGATGGCAGGGTTAGATTGACAACAAATGTATCCAAATAGGGCCATGGGTTGAAACGTGCCTATAACGGCACTTTGTAGAGTAGTCGTTTCTTGGTAGGGCTGGTTGTAAGAGCATGTACAATGGTTGATAAGGTAGTCTTACCTTAAGTCTGCCACGTATGCAAGTGGTAGTAGTTTCTTGGCATTATTAGTGGTTTCTTGCATTATTAGGGGTTTCTTGTAAGGAACAATGTACTACTAGAGACAAAAGGTGATTCTAGGTTGCGTTGTACTCCAACAAGTACTACCAGTGGTCGCGGGAGTGTATACCTCGTTTTGTGGGTTCGATCCCGGCCGAACGCACGGCAGCCTTTTTTAAAATAGTAACTTTGCTGCGAGCCAATATTTTACACGGCTAGTTTGAGTTTTGAAGTCAAACGGACGTGCGGCACCACAATCTAGGTGCACTGGATAGCCTAGCCACGTGAACGGGTTTTCCTTCCCAGCATCTCGTGGCTCGCGTGCTCACCCTAGCCGCACCTCGCTTGCAGCTTCCTCATCAGCTAGTAGCATATTTAAACTAGCGCCTCCCAATTAAGCCCGAGGAGCCGGAAAAGCCTGGCGGGGCATTGGGAACTGTGCAATATGGCTCTGTACATAAACTGCTCTACTACCACTCTGTAGCTTGTGGCGTTGCATGCATGGACTTCACTCCATTATCGGCTCTACTATAAAAGAAATTCCTCTTGACGTGTTTTTTTTAAACTGAGGAAAAAGCTTTGCTTCATCTCATTCATAAAGAAGGAACTAATAAAAAAGTTCGACGAGATCCATTACACCTCCACAAATGGAAGCGAAAAGCCTAGTTTCGCTGTATCAAAAATAACTCAAATGTTCTGCCGCCGTAGTAACCGTCGCTGATAAACAGGCTGCTAGTGTGTGCGTGAGAGGAGCGGCTGAGTAGGCCAGCTACGTGAGAGGAGCGGCTGAATAGAGCACCGAGAGTACCCACTAGGCCACTACGCAGGTGTACTTTCCCTGCATTGATAGTACAGTGATGGTTCTAGAGAACAGAGTACCTCCACTTCCAACCTGTAGCTCCTTGGCCCCGAGATTCAAGAGTTCAAAACTGGTGCACTATACTAGAAGTACAAGACATAGAACTAGCAGTACCCAAGACTACTAGTTGAGAAAGTAGTACTAGTACTACTACAGTACGAGTACATACTCCTCCGTCACATAATGTAAGATGTTTTTTGACACTAGTTGGCGTGTACAAAAAATAACAAAAACATACCCAAAATTTCTTAATCCACGCCAAAAACTACTAGCTAGTGCCAAAAATTTCTTACTAGTGCTATTATTTACAGTATAATGCAATCCCATAACGTCCCATAATGCTAGTACTAGTAGTAAATAATAGCCTCACCCCTTCGCTACAGTTGGAAGGAACGATCTACAGTTGGAAGGGACGAGGCCCTGCGGTTACTACGCTCTTATCTCCTCCTCGCCAGTTCCCCTCCCGCCGAAGAGAAGGCAGTTCGTCACTATTCCCATGGATTCGCCAGGCGGCTCTCCTCCTCGTCGGGGCTGGGAGACCTTGGACGACGATCCTCTAGGAGAAATCGCACGCCGCTCCGACGTCCTCACCGCCGCAAGGCTCGGTGCTTCCTGCACCAACTATTTCAAGACGGGGCTTAAAATGGCTTGAGAAAAGGCCATGCTTGTTGGTCTTCCATGCGTCCTCGAGGAGAAGGTTCTTCTATGGGACAATCCTTCGAATAGTCCACCGCTCCCTGGCCATGGTTGCACGTTGACTCTGCTAGAGTTGCCGACATTGAGAGGTAGTCGGATTTTGTCCGATGAGCAGGTCAGTAATGGAGTTTGATCATGTAGTACTTAGTTATTCCATTTCCATCCTGTAATTTCTCCGCTGCCCACCGTCTTATATATAGGTCTGGATCGGTGCCAACGAAGATTGGCTTGCATACCTCCGGTCGGATACCACCATCATTTTGCACAAGATCCACAAGAAGGCGGCTGCCCGTAGACCCTTCTCCACCATTGGGATTGGCCTTACGGACTGGGTGGGCTTGAATACGTATGATGATGCCTACATGAGATTGAAGAAGATAGCAATCGCGGACCCGCCGACAAAGCGACGCGGCTACGACGATTACTATCTCATCGTGGTGTTCGACATAAGGATTGCCATCAATGCAAGAGGCAGTAACGGCAGAGGCTGGCGCATGTTGGCGGCGGCAGATTTGTACCCCTACACGTTCGAAGATGCCGTGCGCCATCTAGGCCGCATCTTCATGGTGACAAGCCAGGGGACTTGTTTCATCTGGTTGCCATCCTACGGTACAGGAGATTACAAACGGAATGCACAAATCATCATTTGCATCCCTAACGGTACTCCATTATTTTGCAGGGACCAGTCATCCCGCGATCAAAATAAGATCGCCGATCCTGGATGTGCATTTGCATCGGCGATTCGGTATAACCTGGAACCTTGTAGCTGACTTTGGCATATTGGGATCAACTATCTTAGCAGCTGTTACCCATGGTAACACTGATGTGCAACATGGTCACACAATCTACCATGATCGGACCGTCACCATCTACCCAGGTATTCCATTTTTAACCCTCTCGCCTTCTCTTTCATTGTTGTACTAGTACTCTACTTACGTACTAGTAGGAGTACTTTTTACCTTGGAGGAGGAGGAGCTTCCGCTCCGCCCTCTCGCCTCTAGCCTAGCCTGAGCCCGCCCACCACCAGCCTCGCTGCCGTCGACTCCCCGCCGGTGGCCCTCCCCCTTAGCCCCCCCCTCCTCCCCACCTCATCCCCTCCCCCATGGCCGCTTCCGACGCCTGCTCCCTCTCCGGCGAGCGTGTCTCCTCCGGGGACAGGCGCTGGTTCGACTCGAAGGGGGAATCCTCCGCACACTCCTACAGCGACGTCGTCCGCAAGCCACCGGCGCCTCGGGCTGCTGCCCCGGCGCTGCCTGCCCGTGCCACCGCGCCGGCGGACTCCCGGTTGCCTGCCTCGGCCCGCCTCGGCCCCTGCTCGGAGGTGCATCGTGTTTCTGGCGAGGACGTGGTCGACGACGATGGGTTCCGGGAGCCGCGGCACAGGAATCACCGCCGTCCGCACCGCGCTCGGATGCCAAGCCCCACCCCGCAGCGGCAACGCAGCCCGTCGCCGGAGGAGGTGGCCGGACTCTGCTTCCGCTGCCTCGACCACCGTCATCGGGTTCGTGACTGCACCAACGACATCTGATGCAGGCGCTGCCTCACCTCCGGACACGACTCCCGCGGCTGCGCTGACTACCATCGATGTCTTGGCTGCACTCCTCCGGCCGCCCTCAGCCCTCCCCGCCCTATGCCACCACCCCCACCCCCTGCTCCGGGCCGCAAGCGATCACTGCCGAGCCGGCGCGGGTCATCATTGCGCGCTCCGTTAAGATGGAAGAGGTGGAGGGGGTGCTCTCGCGTGCGATGGTGGCCACAATCACGGGCAACAGGCCCCGGGTGTCCTCCGGCGACGTCTCCGAGCTGCTCTACAGCACATTCGAGTTCCAGGAAGGCGACTTTACTATCCAAACGCACCGCCCTGAGGATTTCCTCATTATCTTCGGCTCCAGAGCTTCCATGGACCGCATGCGCGGTGACCACTTCATCAGCTGCCCGCGTTTTGCCCTGTCGCTCCACCCGTGGTGCAAGCTGGCTCATGCCGGCTACGGTGGATTCAAATACCGAGTTGAGCTTGAGCTCCGCGGCATCCCTGCCCAGGCCTGGCACTTGGCCACGGCCGAGCACATCTTGGGAAGGAGCGTCTGGATTGAGCGCCTCCACCCGCATACATGCTCCCGTGCCGACCTCGCCACCTTCCGGCTAGCTGGACGTACCCACGACGCCGCTGGGATCCAACGCGCCACCACCCTCGAAATTGTTGAGCAAATCCCGGCCCGCTCCAGCTCCTCTGCCCCGACTGTCCGCACCCTCACGTACCCCATCTCCATCGCCGTCGTGCGTTCCGAGGTTGACCGTGCTCAGGCTCGCGACGCCCCCGGAGCGTCTCAAGGCGGAGACGGCAACGACGGTGCTCCCCCTGGGCATGCTCCCGGTCCTGGCCCTCGCCCTGACCCTGGACGCCAGCGACGCCGTGGCCGCAAGCGCCAGCGCCGCCGCTCCGACGTGCAGCCCTCTGGACGCGCCGACGGCATGGCGGTCGACTCCACTGGCTGGCGCGCTGACTGCCGCTCCGCGCAGGCCGACGACGTCTCCACCTCCTCGTGGGAGGATGCGCCACCGCCCGTACGTGCACCGGAAAAGGAGATGCTACCTTGACCTTGCATGCATGGGGCTCGTCGACCTCGTCATCGTGCCAGAGAAGGAAAAGTGGGAAGGAAATAAAGGCTGTGTTTGGATAGCGGGCCTGCCGACAAAGCTGATGCTGCCGCAGACGTGGAGGGAGGCCCTATGACCGTGCCGCTGCAACTGCAGACGTGGACCCGGCTGGGCCCCCTCCCCCGTTGGTCCCACGCACTGCTGGCCTACTATTGGTGGAGAACACACCAGACTCATCCCGTGGCTTGGACTCCGCGTCGCCTGGCGCGCGTGAGACCGCTACTGTGGGGTGCAGCTCTGACTTGGCCTGCCACAACCCCCCTCGGGATCCAGATGCTTTTGTAGGCCAAGTCAGAGCTGCACCCCACAGAGGGCCACTCCCCCAGCCGCCCGCCCCCACCTCCTCTCCCGCAGACAAAGTCGATATCTTTTCGGGTCAAAGCGGCGATACCCAAACGTCAGCGCCTGCCGCTGGTTTGGAGGCCTCTGCTGCCCGGTCCCCCACGACCGTGGCGACCACGGCTAGCGCGGGCGCGCATGATTCGAACCCGGCGCCAACACACCATGATGCCCCCGCCAACAGCCACCGTCTGGTTGTCAATTATGGGCCAAGGCCGCTGCCCCCACAGCCCTTCACTCTGCTACAGCGGCCCATGACGCCCACGCCCACCCCGGCGCGCGCTAGGCCATCGCAGCAGCTCGTGCCGCCCATGGCTGGGCCAAATAGGGATGCGCAAGAGACAAAGCCCAACCACGCCTCCCTGCGTGCTTCTGCTGGCCGGTTCGCATCTCCACCTGTTGCCCTACGCCGCTCCACGGCTCGAGTCACTGACAGGACATGGACGCTTGGCGACTTCTTGGCTGCTGCAACAAAGCATATCGGAGCCACCCTGCCTGCGCCTCCTAAAAGGCCACGGCGGCCTCTGAACTTCACCCCTCGTCGGGGACGATCAGCCTCCGCAGCACGCTCGCCCATGATAGTGCCGCCAACTGCTAAACGCCGGGCACAAGTTAATATCCTCCGCACCCTTGGGATCGTGGGCACAGACCAGCGGATCACCGCAGCAGAGATGAAGACTTACGACGGCATCTTCGCCGCACCCATCCCGCTCGCCGTCCTCTCGGCCATTGCCGCGCTTGTCGACCGCGAGCTCCCTGCCGACGTGGCCCCTCCGTCGATCGTCTCCACGCGCATCGTCGATGCTTGCGAGACTTAGACCTTGTTGAGCGGCACTCTCTTACCGTCGATCTTGTTGCATATGGATCACGGCCTTAATATCGTCGTTTGGAATGTTCGTGGCCTTAACGCCCGCGCACGGAGATTTGCCGTTCGGTCCCTGCTGGCCTCCACCAATGCGACCATTGTTTGTCTCCAGGAGACAAAAATGGCCATGATTTGCTCCTCGATGATCCTGGACACACTTGGTTCAGAGTTCAATGGCTACGTGTACCTGTCAGCGATTGGCACGAGAGGCGGCATCCTCCTCGCCTGGAGGAGCAGGGCCGTGAGCATCATGGACCCAGAGTTCTCCACGAACGCGATCACCGCCAAGGTTTCCGCTGGCTCTGCTGCCCCTTGGTGGTTGACGGTGGTTTACGGACCGCAGGAAGACACGGATAAAATCGCGTTCCTCCATGAGCTGCGTGACATCCGGAGCGCGTGCCAGGGACCCTGGATGCTATGCGGGGATTTCAATCTAATTTACCGTGACGAAGACAAGAACAATGGCAACCTTCATAGGCGTATGATGGGCAGATTTCGGAGGCTGATCAATGATCTTGCATTGAAAGAGGTCTATCTCAATGGCCGCCAGTATACCTGGTCGAACGAGCAGTCCCCCCAACACTTGTGCATCTAGACAGAGTGCTCTGCACTTATGACTGGGAGGAAGCCCATGCTACTTGCAACCTTCGCTGCCTCGCTTCTGTGATCTCGGACCATAGCCCGCTGTTTCTGGACTGTGCCCCGGTCCCGGCTGCCCTTCGGCGTTTTCATTTCAAGGACTTGTGGCTGTGCATGGACGGCTTCCACGCGACGGTGGACACGGCTTGGAGGTATGTGCATGACGTTGACCCCTTTCGCCGGCTGATGCTTCGCTTGTAGGCTACAGCATGCAAGTTGACAAGCTGGAGCTCATGATCGATTGGCAACATTAAACATAAGATGGCAATCTCATGTGAACTCATTTCGCGCTTTGACAAAGCTCGGGAAGATCGGCAGTTGACGCCACATGAGGACTGGCTACGCAAACAGCTCAAGATCGGCTATCTTGGCCTCGCGTCCATGGAGCGCACATTTGCCCGGCAGCGTGCATGGATAGCCACTCTGAAAGATGGTGATGCCAGTACAGCCTTCTTCCATCCGCAATGTTCCTTCATGCAGCAGAAGAATAGGATTTTCAGCCTGACCGTGAACGGCCAGGTGGTCACCGATCATGAGCACATGGCAGAAGCGGCATTCACACATTATGATGCACTGCTGGGCACCGCAGTTGACCGTGAATGCACGTTGAACCTATCAAAGCTGATCACGCCATCTTACCTGGCAGTCCTTGATGCTCCGATTAGCGCTGCAGATATCTAGGAGGTGATCAAGCGGCTTCCGGCGCGCAAGGCACCCGGACCGGACGAGTTCACTGCCGAGTTCATGCGAGCCTGCTTTGTCAAGTTCACTGCCGAACGCGGCGCCAGTTGACATGGCAGTGGCCTCCATTGGCAAACCCGAGTCACCTGAGTCAACACATGTCATTGGCAAACATGGCAGTGACCGGACGGGTTCACTGCCGAGTACCGCCAATGGAGGCCACTGCCATGTCAACTGGCACCGCGTTTGCCGCCCCATATCGTATGGAGGCCTGGGGGTCTAGGACCTGGAGCGCGCTAGCCTTGCTCTACGGCTACGATGGCTATGGTTCTCGCGCACTGACCATGAGCGCGCCTGGAATGGCCTGGACCTACAATTCTCTGCCGAGGAGCGAGCGCTCTTCTTCGTGTCCACCACGATGTCCCTTGGAAACGGAACAACGGCATATTTCTGGGAAGACTGCTGGATAAATGGGCAATCCATTTGCGAGATCACCCCGGCACTTTACAAGTGCATACCCAAACACCGGCGCAAAATCTGGACCGTCGCTGAAGGACTGCAAGGCCATAGCTTGGCCAGGGACATTCATGGGACCTTGGGCATACGAGATTGGCCATACCTTCAAGTCTGGTGGCGATCGAGCATATCACGCCTCGGACACCCCCGATCAGCTAGTTTGGAGATGGACGGCCTCCGTATATACTCGCTAGCTCATGCTATATTGCCACCTTCTAGGGATCCATGACTTGCTTCTCGTGGAAGCTCATATGGAAGAATTGGCGTCGCCCGGAGTGAAGTTTTTCATTGGCACAGCCAAGACCGGTCTTGGATGGCTGACCGCTTGGCTCGACGCGGTCTCCTCAGATCAGCCAAGATGCCCACTCTGTGACCAGGCTCCCGAGATGATGCGCCACCTCCTCTTGGAGTGCCCTTCGCATGAGTGACTTGGCACGAAATCCTGTCCTGCTACGGATGACCACCGCAGGCCAAGCCATGAAGATTCATTGATGGACTGGTGGCTACAGGCAAGGCAAAACACGCCAACACCGATGCGTAGAAGTCCTAGCCTCCATTGCTCTATTGACACCACGGATGATCCGGAAATAGTGCAACGAATGCATCTTTGAGGCGCCCAGCCCCGGTTCAGTCCTGGTCTCAAGATCAAAGAGGAAGCCAAGCAAGGCAAGAGCGGGTGCCCACAGCCTCACGCGGCCATTCTCGCCGCCCACCGGGGCGTGCACTAGTATTGCTGACCAAGGCTGTAAGCTGTAACTTGTAACTAACCTCCTAGGAGGATTGTATCAAAACTCCACCTTTTCAATGCAATGAAATGCAAAAGCCCTTTGCATTTTCTCGAAAAAAAACCCTTGGAGGACGCGTATAGCTAGCTAGGCCCTTGAAGACTTGAACCCATTAGCTGCCACCATTTTTGTTTTTCCATGTCTTACTATCTCATCCATGTAGCCAATAGTGGCTATATATAATAAGCCGGTTATTTTACTTCCTCTATACCGGAGTAGTACTATTTGTTGCACAATATTACTGACCGCCATATTTGAGCACAACATTATTATGCATGGACCTTGACTATGTATGCCACCATGTGCCCAGATCTGAGATGTCGCGTGTACCAGATGAACGGCGCCGAGTTTGACCCCCGTGATGCTACGTGGGTGCCGAGGAACACTCTTGGAGAGTACTCGCTTTTCATTGGGGACAGCTACCCCATTGTGAAGCGGATGCCACCTTCCATCCACGGCACGGAAGGCCTGCCGTTCATGAAGCATGGTTGTGTCTTCCGTGCGCACCGCCGGATGAACGACATGCTGGGACACGCTATCCCTGATTTATGCCGATTCAGCTTGGATGAGTCTCCATCGTATGGAACCGGACTAGAAAGCCGCAACAATGATTCCTGTTGCCCACCGCTATGGATCGTGCCATCCATGAAGAACACCTGGGACTGGAACCTGGAGGAGGACATGTAGCCCATCTATAACGTGTAAGTGGAGTACGGTAAATTGTGAACGGTAGCGCTGTGAATATATGTAGACTAGTCGTGCACAAATTTATCACATGAATTGGAGATGAACTTGTGTGGCATACTGGCATTTGTAATTTATAATTTATTACTAGTAAATGTGTTATGTGTACGTGCAACTTGTGTGGTTGTTGCACACGCTCCAACACGCTCTTTGAGAATAAAAAGGTGGCACAGCTTTGGATATACGTGACGTGGCGGCATCATACAGTAGCATCGTTCGCTATAGTTGTAGTACGCTCCTACTAGGACGACAACTCCTATAAAACCTTGCGCTTGGCTCTTTGCCTCTTCGGGAGGTTCAACAGCGCGTACTCATGTGACCCTTGCACTTGGCTCTTCGCCTCTTCGGAAGGTCACAATGATGATACTACAGTACACATTATGCTTCTGGCAATCTGACACCGATTGAACTGCGGCACGTCCACCGTGAGGGCGAGGGCGAGGGAGAGGGAGAGGGAGAGGGCGCGTTGTAGTCAAAACCCTCTCCTCGTCCTGCTAACCACCACGCGCGTGCGCGAGGGAGAGGCGTAGTGATCAAGCTTCTCCTCGTTCAACGAGTTGACGGGACACATCAAAGCAGTACTAGTACTAGTCCATACTGCGTCCTTTCTGGTTAATATGGCTTAATTTGAAACGAGAAAAATACACTAGCGGTCAACGTATGTAACAATACGCTCTTTATGGTCACTATATATAGTTTTGCGGTGATCATACGATCACTAGCTCATCGTAGAGCACCGTATTGCACCCTACTGACCGGCCACATAGTCGACGTGGCACTTTGTTGACTGGTTAAATTGTCACCTGGTTTTTGGGTCCCACCTGTAAGTTGGCAGAGCAAAGAAATCAGCTAAAAAACAAAGAGTGTAGTACATCTACACTTCCAATGCATTTAGCCTTTAATCTAAATCGATATTGATTGACTAATGCACCAACTTGTGCTCTAGGTATAGGCTACATATCTATCCTTAATTACAGCATGCAACGACCTTCATTTAATCTTCTTCTCTCAATGGTCGCATGCACACATAACTTTTGGGCGTTAATTATGCCCTGGTCAATGTGTAAATCTCTAAATGTACAGTCTTTCACGGACGTAGGGAGTAGGTTGAGCACTTGAGCGTGAGCGTGTGTGTTGCATCGTGTGTTGTGTGCCGCATGGGTGCGTGAGTGTTGCGTGCGTCCATGTGTACGTGTGAGTGTTGCATGTTGCATGCATGCATGGGGCTTACTCCCTCCCATTGACATGTTCATATTTCAAGCTTCCTCAGTTCCCTCCATATGGTGGTACTCCCTCTGTTCCCAAATACGGAGTAAAATCCTCCCTCTGTTCCTAAATACGGAGTAAAATCCTCCCTCTGTTCCCAAATGCGGAGTATTTGTCTTTCTAGAGATTTCAACAAGTGACTACATACGGAGAAAAATGAGTGAAGTGAGCGTAGAGGCATAGGGATAATGTAGAAAGGAAGTCTTCGCGATCCATTATTCCCCATCTCGGTCAGAGAGAACTATTCAACTATAGTCTTCGCAGTGAAGTGACAATACACGCTGCAGCAGATGGGACACTTAATTAATAAGCTGAACCAGCGTGTTGGTGTTACTAAATCAGCCTTACCCAATACTGCAATCATGTTTGCCAGTAGAGCACGCTTCTGTCCTCCATTAACTGACATATGGGCCCTCTTGTTGTAGACCCACATGTCATCGGTGTAACTATTTACACTCCGAAGGACGGTATATCCTGGTAGTAGTAGTAGAATTGAGATTTAATGCACTTTCTTCCCCGTCTTTCACTCTTCTTCCTCCTCTCTTCTTCTTCCTCCTCTCTTCTGCATAGTCGGCCG
The DNA here is from genome assembly GCA_021605205.1 of Aegilops longissima. NCBI lineage: Eukaryota > Viridiplantae > Streptophyta > Magnoliopsida > Poales > Poaceae > Aegilops > Aegilops longissima. Next base: position 451,659,066 of record CM038681.1, on the reverse strand, counting down.
CACACCATTTCCCCCTGCTCACTGCTCGCCCGCCCGCGCTATCTTCCTTGGTAGCTCGTGTGTACCATATTCCCCCGCTCACTGCTCGGCCACATGAGGAGAAGCTTCTTCGCTCGCCTGCCCGAATCCACTTCCCCGCTGGCTCGTAGGCACCGAAAACCCCAATGGCAGAACCGATTGACATGCAGAGCCGCGATTGAATTCCTCCCGATGTTCTCTTGGAGCAGATCAGTAATCGTATGGACCTACTCGGCACCGTCCGTCGGCCGCATGCTCGTGTCTTTGTACCGTCTACTCGCTGCAGAATCGCCGGCTCTTTTCAAGACACCCTGCTTGTCGATGCCCGATCCTCGCAGGTGGCCCAGACACCGACTTGACGATCCTACGGAGGTTGCCATGGTGCCCTCGACATGCTACCACTACCCGCCCACCGCCCTTCATGCGCGCCACTCATTGGGTGGGCATGAAGGCCAACCGATCGTCCTCATCCACCAATCCGTAGTCCGTGGCGCCTCGTGGATATCTACACCCAGCGAGATCACCTTCCATCTTTGGATACCGCCGCCATCGAGCCTCGCGCCCGCCGGACACTCCCGCCTACTACGCGACGTAGACGCATCAAGCTTTTGGCTCGACCTGCTTTTCAAGGTTGTAATCTGCGAAGTGCCCACACCATCAGAAGACTACATGGATTACAAGCTCATTGCCGTGTTCAACATGGGATTAGTCTATCTCGAATCCGGTCGCCATACATGGTTATGGCTCATCATTGATCCTCTTCACCCAACACTTCGTCTGATGCTATAGTGCATGATGGCATCGTTTATGCGGTCGACGCACAGATTGGCTGCCTATACTGGTGGAATCTATCGTCGTGTAATTGTTCTATCTCATCTCATCTTTACCTTAAGAATACGACTGCCTGTTCATTGTTACAAATTTAGAATATATAGTATGTCTATAACCACATCATTGCTATATGTTCCTCTCATTTCCTAGATTTTTATGACCACACATGTTATTGTTAGAGTTGATATGAGAACAATTGGTATCTAATGATTGTTAGAATAGATATTATGAGTATAACCTCATGATTGCTATATGTTACTCTATTTCCAGGATTTTATAACAACGCATGTTATTGCTTAGAGTTGATATGATAACCGTAGTAAGTGCTATGGTAGAATATGAGTAGGCCCCCTGTCATATCTGTTTTCCTCTCATTGTTACATGATGTTTGAACCATGATATATTGTTAGAATATGAAAGCCATTGGCTTATTTTTTAACTTGGGGTATGATTATGACCACGGCATTGCAATTCTCTGTCTATGATATGTGTCACTATTATAATAATCTTAATTCACACATACTCGTAACATGATTGTTTATTTTTGTCCTTTTGGTCTCCAATTTGAATTGTTGCAGCAGACGAAATGCGTTGGCCTTCATGATTCCAGACTGGAACCATACCAGCCGATGGGTGGTGGTTTATCGCTCGTTTAGCTGACGGTGGTCATTTGATGCTCATTTTCACGCACCAAATTGACCAAACCATTACATCAAACCACATGCAAGTACAATGCAGGCGTTCGTGACATTGATGGCTATGGCTGCTTCGTGTTCGAGAAAGATCCCAGCTCCGTTGGGCCAGGCGTATTCAACCGGAGGCGGGTTTACAGCCTCGGCAACCACTCCATGTTCCTCGAGCTCAATTATCCGATCATCCAACCAATCATCGATCATATCACGGCGATGATTATGCTATGCAACTTCCATTCACCAGGGGGACCGTGTTTACACATCATACCATGGGTTTCATGAATCACCATATCCAGAGATTCGCGACACAACTTGTTGCTAGATAATCTTGATGTGTGAAAGGCATCAAGCTTCCATGCGATGGATGGCTTTTGCAAACCCGACATGCGGCGATGTGGTTCATGCCAACAGCAAATATGCACAACATGATTCGCATCTTGATATGTAGATCGAGCCATGTATTCTGCTGCTGTAGCACAACCCTCTTTGTTGGATATTATGTATTGTTGTTAGTTTGAAGCACTCCTCTGGTTTGAAGGATAGATACCTTTACGGGATCAAGTGCATCCTAACTCACCTATGCAGGATGTCTTGATAATGATGATGGAGATGTTGATATAGATATATATATATATATATATATATATATATATATATATATATATATATATATATATATATATATATATATATATATCACATGGGCTTCAAGTGCGTACTTGTTAGTTAAACCTATGGTTAAAATGTGACACTAAATACGACTAGTAAGTAGTACAATAGCAGTACTAGTATATGTCGGTCAAATTATTCATCATGTCCACACATTGAATTGACGTGACAACACGCTGCGCGTGAGGTGACACAAGAATCCCGGTGGCGTATTCGGGTATTCTGGACTTCAGATTTGGAGTACCACTTATCTGTCGAAATATTTCATCATTCACTTAAAACACTCGATTGATCATACATTGAGTACCATATAACTGGAATTAACCCATGCAAGTCGAAGAAGGATTGGCCGGTGCTGCTGGTTGGCGTCAAGTTCGATCCCACGGATCAGGAGCTGATCGAGCACCTTGAGGCCAAAGTGAGTGCTGACAGCGCGAGATCTCACCCTCTCATCGATTTTTTCATACCAACCATCGACAGCGAGCACGACATATGCTACACCCATCATGAGAAACTTCCAGGTAAGACACCGATCCCTTCTACTTGCACAAACATATTCCTTTGTTTATAGCTCTATTTTTCTTTTTATACGCAGACCTGGTGAAGCAATTACAATTTGACAGTTAATAAAAAGTGAAACAAGTGACCACAACATGCTAAAGATGTTACGAAAATACCAACTACGTACACTAAAACATGTATTCGACAATACTGCAGGTATCACACTGAGTGGCCTAAGCAAGCATTTCTTCCAGCGCAATTCAGTGGCATTCAAAAGGGCACGTGGGCGGCGTCACAAGATACTGTCAGAGTGCGGCATGCACGAGATGTGGCACAACACCGCAATACCTTACCGGTGATGGTCAACGGCCGCAGACGGGCAGCAAAAGGTTACGTGCTGCACACAACAAGAACTTCGACCAGCAGAGGACCAATCGGGTGATGCACCAGTACCACCTCGGGACTGGAGCAAGAGAAGGAGCGGGAGCTGGTCCTCCGCAAGATTTTCTACCAGAGGAACACTAGGGCCAGGAGTAAAAAGATTATAAGTTAGTTTGGTATTGGTACTTCTACTACCTTTTCGTCTGCAAGTTGGTATTGTTGTTAACGCTCTTTTGGTATGAACTTGGCATTTGCTTCCAACCATCATGCCGAGGGTCGACGTGGATATAAAGCTGAATCATTTGTTTCGAAACGAATTTTCAGGCACCTGATTTTTATTTGATGGGTAGCATAAGCACCTCCGTTCGAATTACCAGTTCTCCAAATTTTTCGAAACAAGTGCATACTCTTATTATCACGATGAAAAAACAATATCCCTACTGCATCCCAGTTATCAGTGTGTACTTACAGAATTCTCTCGTTTATTGCGCACGTATATTGTTTTTTCAGGTCGAGCAAGTTTCAATGGGCTATAGACTGCCCAGGCTTGGTTTTGTTTTAACAGCCCAGCCCATGACGCACAACGGGCACAAAGATCCAGCGGGTATCATCTGGCCTCGCCCGCCAGCGTTAGTTATATTTTGTCTTACAACATCCGCAGGCACTTTTTTACTGAATCAAACACATAGCCCATTTCTATTTTCCTCTTGAAACGCATGTCCTACATCCGTTTTCTAATCTCTACCTATAGTTTTACTAGTTCATATACACGTATCATTATATTGAAAATACATAAAATTCACTTTTCATATTTACATCCTTATTTTTGTTGTTGTTTTCCCTCCCAATACTGATTTTCTTACCACTGGTTTTCCCTTAAACCAACTCAATTGTCCCACGTCTTATTTGCTTACAAAAACAAAACGATTTTTTTGGCAAATCAATAAGTTCTTAAAAAAATGTTTATCATTTCGGGATTACAAAAGTTCGGACTCCACCGAAATATGCAAAATAAGGTTGAACTTTTTGACCGTGGTCCTGGGCAGAAAATGGGTTGTAATAAATTACTTAAGAATTAGCAAATGGGCTGCAAATTATTAAAAAATAGCAAATGGGCTCTATGTTGTCTGCCACAGATTTGGAGGCTGACTTGTGGGCCTACTAAGTTCATGCGTACACAAGGTTTATCAAAAAAGAAATTTAGTCAACAATCGACTCTACTAATACGGACCGTTAGATGTCAATCTAACGGCAATCGTCTTCTTCATCTCGATCTTCCCGCCCCACCGCCCAAACCAGCACCGTTGGAACCGCCGCCCCGCCTCCGTGGCGGGTCAGTCTTTGCCGGGCAGGCCTCACAGCCCCATCATATACTCGCATCCCTGGCCTGTCTATCCCTCTACTCAACCACACCTCATGTTATTTTTCTGCGACGACAGCCGAACCAGTCAACCCTCGTACTCTCCACCGGTGGGCAGCCACTGCCATGTCTCCCCCGGCTCCGTGTCGTTCCCTTTGTAGGCCTCGCCGTCATCCACCGCCCTGGTGCTCTCGGCGTGGCATGGTCAACGAACGACATCCATCGGAAGTGGACTGTACGTGGAGAGGCTGACAGCTGGGTCCACAGCCGCACACAAGGAAATGCCTCCTTATTACGCGCAAAATAATGATTCCTCCACCTGACATCTGGGACCCGCAGGAAGGGCCTCTGTATTTCACGAAAAATGTTCCCTCCGCTGACAGGTCGGACCCTCCAACTATATCTTCGCACGCAAGGAAGTGCCTCCTTATTGCGCACAAAAAAATGAATACCCCCTGCCAGCTGGGACCCACCACAGTGGGAGGCTGACTTGTGGGCCTACTAAGTTGACGGGGACGGAGGGCTTTGTCAACTTAGTGAATATGAACGATTTTAGCTCCAGTGACCGTACGATGTAGTCCAACGGCCTTAGCGCTTCTTCAACCAATGGTCTTGTTGCTCCAGCCGCCCAAAGCAGTGCCGGTCGTGCCGCATGCTCCTGCCTCCCATGGCCGGCTATGCCGCCTCGGAGGCCTCACCGCCCCCTACTATTCCCACCGCTGGTCAGGCCAGACGGCAGCCTCACACCGCAGCCGAACCAGTGAACCCTCGTACTCCTCTCCGTGCGGGCTTCCACTGCCGCGTCTTCCCCGTCTCCGCGTCGTCCCCTTCCTAGGCCTCGCCGTCGTCCACCGCCCTGGTGCTCTCGGCGCGGTGTGGTCAACATGGTCAAGGAACGGCTTCCATCGGATGTGGACTATACGTGGAGAGGCTGACAGCTGGGTCCACGGCCGCAGCAAGGAAGTGCCTCCCTATTACGTGCAACATAATTATTCCTCCAACTAACAGCGGGGACCCACCGGACGGGCCACCATATTTCTTGAAAAAAACGTCTCCCCCAGACTGCTGGGACCCACCAGCTACATCTTTGCATGCAAGGAAGTGCGGCTGGGCAAAAAAAGAAACGATTCGCCCCCCTGACTACTGGGACCCACCAGCTACATCTTCGCATGCAAGGAAGTGCCTAACAGTTGGGACCCACCTGGTCGAAGCGTACGTAGTGTTGTCATTCTGGTCGCGAACGTGTACGTACATACTGATCGATGTAGAGGCGCGCAGGTGTCGTAGTAGAGGCGCGCACGTAGCATGTACTGCGCACGCGACAGCGGCCCAGTGCAAGAAAGAAAATCTGACACGCGTCGTTACATACGAGGCGGGGGTCTCGAACGACTCGCGCATATGTACGGCCAGGGCTCGTGTACATGGCTGGGTCGTAGTGGAGAAACAGCGTCGTCGTGTTCATGGGGAGCCAACCGGCTGGGTCAGAACGGAATGCGTCATCGTGTTCATTGGGAGGGCTTGGACGGAACAGCCAATGGAAACGAGGCCTAGCGTACCGCAGAACGGAGGAAACGGCCTTGTGTTAGACCGGCCATGTTAAAGCAGGATCCTGTTCATCGGAGGGGTCCGCGTATCGCGAATGGAGGCATTTAGCCTTTAATCTAAATCGATATTGATCGACTAATGCACCAACTTGTGCTCTAGGTATAGGCTACATATCTATCCTTAATTACAGCATGCAACACCTTCATTTAATCTTCTTCTCTCAATGGTCGCATGCACACATAACTTTTGGGCTTAACTATGCCCTCGTCAATGTGTAAATCTCTAAATGTATGCCTTTTCACTGACGAGGAGTAGGTTGAGCACTTGAGCGTGAGCGTGTGTTGCATCGGTTGTGTGCCGCATGGGTGCGTGGTGTTATGCAGGCCCATGTGTACGTGCAGGAGTGTTGCATGTTGCATGCATGCATGGGGCTTACCTCCCATTGACATGTTCATATTTCAAGCTTCCCTCGGCCTCCATATGGTGGTACTCCTCTGCTCCCAAAAACACGGAGTAAAATCCTCCTCTGCTCCTAAATACGGAGTAAAATCCTCCTCTCTGCTCCCAAATGCGAGTATTTGTCTTCTAGAGATTTCAACAAGTGACTACATACGGAGAAAAATGAGTGAAGGAGCGAGAGGCATAGGGATAATGTAGAAAGGAAGTCTTCGCGATCCATTATTCCCCATCTCACGTCGAGAGAACTATTCAACTATAGTCTTCGCAGGAAGTGACATCATGGAGTTTATGGGACACTTAATTAATGTGAACCAACGTGTTGGTGTTACTAAATCAGCCTTACCTAATATCGCAATCATGTTTGCCAAGAGCACGCCGTCTCTTCCATTAATCGATATGGGCCTCTTGTAGACCCACATGTCATCGTGTAACTATTTACACTCAAGGACGGTATATCCTGGTAGTAGTAGTAGAATTGAGATTTAATGCACTTTCTTCCCCGCTGCCTTTCACTCTTCTTCTCCTCTTCTTCTTCCTCCTCTCTTCGTGATAGTCGGCCGCACACCATTTCGCCACCGCCCGCCTGGCCATTCCTTGGTAGCTCGTGTACCATATTCCCCGCCACCGCTCGCCACATGAGGAGAAGCTTCGCCGCTTCGTCTCAATCCACTTCCCCGCCGCTCAGAGGCACCGAAACCCCAATGGCGTAACTGATTGACATGCGAGTCACATTGAATTCCTCCCGATGTTCTCTTTGAGTGCACTCAGAATCGATGGACTCTACCAAGATCACTGGCCCGCCGATGCTCGGTGTCTTGTACTGTTTACTCGCTCAGAACCGCCGGTTTCTTTTCAAGACACCTGCTTGTTGATGCCCGATCCTCGCAGGTGGCCCAGATAATCGACTTGACGATCTCACTTGAGGCTTATGCGTTGCCCTCGACATGCTACCACTACCCGCCCACCTGCCCCTTCATGCGCGCCACTATCGTGGGTATGAAGGCCAACGGATCGCCTCATCCACCAACCGTAGTCCGTGGCGTCTCGTATCTACACCCAGCGAGATCACCTTCCATCTTTTGATACCGGGCCGCCATCGAGCCTCGGTTCTGCCGGACACTCCGCTTACTACGCGACGAAGACGACTGCTTTTGGCTTGACCGCTTGCTGAAGGTTGTAATCATGAAGTGCCCACACCATCAAGACTACATGGATTACAAGCTCATTGCCGTGTTCAACATGGATCAGTCTATCTCGAATCCGTCGCCATACATGGTTATGGCTCATCATTGATCCTCTTCACCCAACACTTCGCTCGATGTCAGAGTGCATGATGGCATCGCTTATGCGGCCGACGCACGATTGGCTGCCTATACCGTGGAATATATCGTCGTAATTGTTCTATCTCATCTCATCTACCTAAGAATAATGCATAAGCCTGTTCATTGTTACAAATTTAGAACATATAGTATGTCTATAACCACATCATTGCTATATGTTCCTCTCTATTTCCTAGATTTTTATGACCACATGTTATTGTTAGAGTTGATATGAGAACAATTGGTATCTAATGATTGTTAGAATAGATATTATGAGTATAACCTCATGATTGCTATATGTTACCTATATTTTGTGATTTTATAACAACGATGTTATTGCTTAGAGTTGATATGATAACCTGTAAGTGCTATGGTAGAATATGAGTAGGCCCCGCATATCTGTTTTCCTCTCATTGTTACATGATGTTTGAACCATGATATATTGTTAGAATATGAAAGCCATTGGCTTATTTTTTAACTTGGGGTATGATTATGACCACGGCATTGCAATTCTCTGCCTATGATATGTGTCACTATTATAATAATCTTAATTCCACATACCGTAACACGATTGTTTATTTTTGTCCTTTGGTCTCCAATTTGAATTGTTGCAGCAGACGAATGCGTATGGTCACTTCAGGATTCCTGGAACCATACCAGCCGATGGGTGGTGGTTTATCGCTTCAGCTGACGGTGGTCATTTGATGCTCATTTTCACGCACCAAATTGACCAAACCATTTTATCAAACCATGCAAGACAATGCCTCATGCTCGTGACATTGATGGCTATGGCTGCTTCATTCGAGAAAGATCCCATTCGCTAAAGCGATTCAATCGAGGCGGTTTACAGCCTCGGCAACCACCCATGTCTTCGAGCTCAATTATCCGATCATCCAACCAATCATCGATTATATCACCGGCGGCGACAGTTATGCAACTTCCATTCACCGTGGGGACCGTGGTTTACACATCATACCATGGGTTTCATGAATCACCATATCCAGAGATTCGCTGACACAACTTATGATAATCTTCTCAGCAGTGAAAGGCATAAAGCTTCCATGCGATGGATGGCTTTGCAAACCCGACATGGCGATGTGGTTCATGCCAACAGCAAATATGCACAACATGATTCGCATCGACATGTAGTAGATAGCCATGTATTCTCATTGCTGTAGCACAACCTCTTTTGTTGGATATTATGTATTGTTGTTAGTTTGAAGCACTGGTTTGAAGCATAGATTCTTTCGATCAAGTGCATCCTAACTCACTATGTGATGTATCGATAATGATGATGAGATGTTATAAAGATATATATATATATATATATATATATATATATATATATATATATATATATATATATATATATATATATATATATCATATGGGCTTCAAGTGCGCATTTTTGTTAGTTAAACCTATGGTTAAAATGTGACACTAACACTATTAGTAAGTAGTACAATAGCAGTACTAGTATATGTCGGTCAAATTATTCATCATGTCCACACATTGAATTGATCGTGATAACACGCTGCTGTGAGGTGACACAAGAATCCCGTATGTATTCGGGTATTCCGACTTCAGATTTGGAGTACCACTTATCCGCTCAAATATTTCATCATTCACTTAAAACACTCGATTGATCATACATTGAGTACCATATAATCGGAATTAACCCATGCAAGTCGAAGAAGGATTGGCCGGTGCCGGTTAGCGCTGTTCGATCCCACGGATCAGAGCTGATCGAGCACCTTGAGGCCAAAGTGAGTGCCGACAATGCGAGATCTCACCTCTCATCGATTTTTTTCATACCAACCATCGAAGAAGCCAGCACGCATATATGCTACACCCATCATGAGAAACTTCCGTAAGACACCGATCCCTTCTACTTGCACAAACATATTCCTTTGTTTATAGCTCTATTTTTTTTTTTATACGCAGACCTGGTGAAGCAATTACAATTTGACAGCAAAAAAGTGAAACAAGTGACACAACATGCAAAGATGTTACTTAAAATACCAACTACGCACACTAAAACATGTATTCGATAACACCGCAGTGTATCACATCGAGTGGCTCTAAGCATTTCTTCCAAATGGCACCTGTGGCATTCAAAGGGGCACGTGGACGCCACAAGATACAGTCAGAAAAGGCATGCACGAGATGTGGCACAACACCGCAATACCTTACCGGTGATGGTCAACTACGCGACGGGCAGCAAAGGTTCGTGCTGCACACCAACAAGAACTTCGACCAGCAGAGGACTAATCGGTGATGCACCAGACCACCTCGGGACCGGAGCAAGAGAAGGAGCGGGAGCTGGTCCTCTCAAGATTTTCTACTGCAGGAACACTAGGGCCGGAGTAAAAAGATTATAAGTTAGTTTGGTATTGGTACTTCTACTACCTTTCGCTCGCAAGTTGGTATTGTTGTTAACGCTTCTTTTGGTATGAACTTGCATTTGCTTCCAACCATCATGCCGAGGGTCGACGTGGATATAAAGCTGAATCATTTGTTTCAAACGAATTTTCGTGCACCTGATTTTTATTTGATGGGCAGTATAAGCACCTCCGCTCAATTACCAGCTTCCAAATTTTTTCAAACAAGTGCATACTCTATTATCACGATGAAAAACAATATCCCTACCGTGATCCCAGCTTATCGGTGTACTTGCTGTAATTCTCGCTTATTGCGACGATATTGTTTTTCAGGTCGAGCAAGTTTCAATCGGCTATAGACCGCCCAGTGCTTGGTTTTGTTTTTAACAGCCCTGATGACGACAACGGGCACAAAGATCCAGCTGGTATCTACGGCTCGCCCGCCAAATATAGTTATATTTTGTCTTACAACATCCGCAGTACTTTTTTACCGAATCAAACACATAGCCCATTTTATTTTCCTCTTGAAACGATGTCCTACATCCGCTTTCGAATCTCTACCTATAGTTTTACTAGTTCATACACGTATCATTATATTGAAAATACATAAAATTCACTTTCATACTTACATCCTTATTTTTGTTGTTGTTTTCCTCCCAATACTGATTTTCTTACCACTGGTTTTCCCTTTAAACCAACTCAATTGTCCCACGCCTTATTTGCTTACAAAAAAAAAAACGATTTTTTGGCAAATCAATAAGTTCTAAAAAATGTTTATTTTCGATTACAAAAGTTCTGACCCACCGAAATATGCAAAATAAGGTTGAACTTTTCGACCGTGGTCCTCGGCAGAAAATGGGTTGTAATAAATTACTTAAGAATTAGCAATGGGCTGCAAATTATTAAAAATAGCAAATGGGCTCTATGTTGTCCTGCCACAGATTTGGAGGCTGACTCAGGCCTACTAAGTTCATAATGCATACAAGGTTTATCAAAAAGAAATTTAGTCAACAATCGACTCTACTAGGCCGTAATCGCTAGATTTCAATCTAACGGCAATCGTGTTTCTGGGCCTCGATCTTCCCGCCCAAATGCCCAAACCAAAGACCATATCACCGCCCGCCTCCCAGGGTGGCCAGGTCCGGGCAGGCCTCACACCCCCATCATATACTCGCATCCCTGGCCCTGCCTATCCTCTACTCAACCACACCTCATGTTATTTTCATGAACGACAACCAACTAGCCAACCTCAGACTTCCACGGTGGGCAGCCATCGCCATGTCCCCCTGCCCGTCGCTCCTTTGTAGGCCTCGCCATCCACCGCCTCGGTGCTCAAGGCGTGGCATGGTCAACTAACCACATCCATCTAAGTGGATCAGACGTGGAGAGGCCGACAGCTGGGTCCACAGCCGCACACAAGGAAATGCCTCCTTATTACGCCAGCAAAATAATGATTCCTCCACTGACATCCTGGGACCCGCAGAAGGGCCTCTCAGATTACTCAAAAAATGTTCCTCCACGACATGGTCGGACCTCCAACTATATCTTCGCACGCAAGGAAGTGCCTCCATTACATACATTAAAAATGAATTTCGCCAGCCGGGACCCACCATGTTGGAGGCCGACTTAGGGCCTACTGTTGACGGGACGAGGGCTTTGTCAACTTAGTGAATATGAACGATTTTAGCTCCAAAGGATCAGACGATGTAGTCCAACGGCCTTAGCGCTTTCTTCAACCAATGGTCTTGTTGTCCGTACCGCCAGCAAAGGCCGGTCGTGCCGCATGCCTCTGCCTCCCATGGTCGGGTTATGTCACTGGAGGCCTCAATCGCCTCTACTATTCCCACCGCCGGTCGTGCTGCATTGCAGCCTCACACCGCAGCCGTAACCAAAGGAACCTCGGATTCTCTCCGTATGGCTTCCACCGCCGCTGCTTTCCCCTGCCTCTCCGTCTCTTCCTAGGCTCGCGGCCGCCCACCGCCCTTTGGTGCTCTCGGCATGTGGTCAGCTATGGTCAAGGCACGCTTCATCCAGGATGTGGGACTATACGTGGAGGTACGACCGGAAAGCTGGGTCCACGGCCGCGCCAAGGAAGTGCCTCCCTATTCGTGCAACATAATTGTTCCTCCAACTAACACGGGGACACTTGAATGGCCACCCATATTTCTTTGAAAAAAGCGTCTCCCCCGGTCGCTGGGACCCACCAGCTACATCTCTTGCATGCAAGGAAGTGCGGCTGGGCAATAAAAACGATTAGCCCCCCACTGACCATCAGGACCCACTGGCTACATCTTCGCATGCAAGGAAGTGCACAATGATTTGGGACCCACTGGTCGAAGCGTCGTAGAGTGTTGTCGTGCTGGTCGTGAACGATGTCGTACATCTACCGACGATGTGAAAGCGCGCAGTGTGTGAGTAATGACGCGACGTAGCATGTACGTACACGTCACGCATACAGCCCGATGTGCAAGAAAGAAAATACGGCCACGTCACGTACATGCGGCAAGGTCGGGGACTCGGCGCATATATGCGGCGGGGCTTCGTGTACATGGCTGGGTGCGAGTGGAGAAACAGCGTCGTCGTGTTCAGGGGGAACCAACCGCTGGGTTGAAGCGGAATCGTCGCCGTGTTCATTGGGAGGGCTTGGGCGAACAGCCAATGGAAGCGAGGCCTAGCGGCGATACCCGCGGAAGCGGAGAAAGCGGCCTTGTGTTAGACCGGCCATGTTGAAGCAGGATCCACATTCATCGGAGGGGGTGCAGCGTCACGTAAAATGGAGAAAGCGGACCTCCTACGGTGGCGGCGTGGGTCCTGAGTGATGGGGAGGGTGCGGCGTGCCGCCAAAAGCGGAGGAAGCAGAACTTGTGTTGGAGCGCTACTGTCGAAGCGGGGTCCTGTTCGCCAGGGAGGTGTGGCGTACAGCAAAAGCAGGACTCCATGGGATACTGTTCATCTCCACGGTGGAGCCCCCTCCGGCCTCCAGGCTCTGCTCATCCACCATCGACCTCCTCAAGCCCCTCCACTGCGGCTGTTCATCCATGGGCTCCTGTTCATCCAGCCTCCATTGTCGGATTTCGGGTTCCGGCAGACCCTTGAGGTTCGAACACTGGGTGCGCGCGGAGATCCAACCCTCCACCGTCTCGCACCTCGCCGAATCGCTGGGACCTAAACTACTAAATGGAACAGCACAAGAGACACAGGGTTTATATTAGTTCGGGCCACCGCTGTGGTGTAATACCCTACTCTAGTTGGTGGTGTGGTGGATTGCCTCTTGGGCTGATGAAGAACAAGACAAGGGAGAACAGCCTCATGAGTCTTGTTCTTGGCGGTGTGTGATGAACTGCTAGGTGGTGTTTAGTTGCCCTAGCTACGGTTCCTTGATGAGGATTACTGATATCTCTTCTCTCTCCCAGATCTAGATGCCCGATCGTCCCGATCCCCTGCTCTGACGTGGCTACTCTATTTATAGGCGAAGGCCTGGGCCTCTTCCCAAATATTGAGCGGGAAGAGGCGCCAACAATTAGCCATTTGAAGGGGACGGCGGGTACACTTATCTCGACTAAAGTTGGTCCTCGCCTACCAAAGGCTCACAGTGATGATGCTGCTTGGGCTCCACGATGACTCCCTTCCAGCCGTTGGGGCTGGTCTTGGTCTTGTTGCACCAAAGCGGATGCCTTTGCTTGATGCTCCGCTGCGCTTTCGCTCCCTTTGCACCAAAGAGGAAAGGAGGGCCTGCCTTGTTCCAGCTGCCCATTGGCCGCCCTTGGTCATCATGAGCTTGCGTCATGGGCACCTCGCGAGTACCTGCCTTGAACTCTCCGCCTCCTCATGAGCCAACACGGCGAGGCCGTGCTGAGAGCTCCTTGTCATCCGCCATGCAGTATCTTGAGATTGCGTTGATGAAGATGGGCCGTCCTGGGCCTCCTTTGAGCCACTTCTACAGCCCGAGCAGCAAATGAAGTCTGGGACCCCGTTCCCGAAACGCCGGCAGTAGCCGGGCCCAAAGCGCGCCCGAACTTGGCCGGCGAGAGAAAGGCGCAAGTCGCGAAGTCGTCGTCAAGGCCCCTAACAGCCCGCGGCCTTAGGCGGCAGCGTGGCGGTTGATTGAGCTGCGCGTGCGCTCCCATCGATGCCTCGGTAACCACCCGGATTCGACAAGTCCCTGCATCTTGAGTGGGTCATGATTACGGTGATCGTGGAGGTCGGCGGTTGGTCTTCGCCCGGCTATAAGTGCAGACGGCGGCGCCCTTCCAGTCTATCCTTTTTGTCTCCTTCTTCTCCATGGCTCCACCAAGGAAGTTCTCGGCCCATGAAGAGGGAAGGCCCGTCAGTGAGTCTTCTCTCCTCCGCCTAAGCGTGGTCGAAATTCGCTTCACAAGCATCCGTGGCCTCCACGCATGATCCCAGCGATCGTGGGGAGGCTCTCGCGGTGACGGCGAGACGGTCATGGTCGGGGGCGTGCCCGGCCACGCGTCCCAAGGCCGCAGCGCCTCCATGTCTTCTTGTGCCTGCGAGTTCATGGTGAGGCGGAGGAGCCGTCCGGCCGGCTTCAGCTCCGCGCGCTCCTCTGGGTGAGCTCCCAGATGGGCGCCCTGGTAGCCTCGGCTCCAGGCGAGATGGCTGCTGCAGCCTGGCTTGATGGGCTTCTCTGGAGGTCTCGCTGCGGAACCTGTTCTGACCAGCAGGCTGTCGAGACGTTTGCTTTGGCGTGGTCTTCGCCGCGGTGCTCCTCGTGCACTTCAAGTACGACAGGCGACGCCACCCTCTACGTGAGGGTGTTCGGGAAGACAGTCGCCGCATGGGGTGCTGCCAAGACGGCGACCGTGGCCGAGGACTCGGCTCGCGCGTGGAGATGGCAGCGCCAGCGGGCATTTGGCGATGCCGTGACTCCTCACATTTCACCAGCTCTTCTTCGGTGGTGATTTTTCCAGCAGCCGAGGCCAGCCCCCCACGCCGCTACCGCTTGGGGGTGGCAGCTGGTCCGCTTGCTGCCAGCTCGTGAAGCCGAGAGGAGTCCGCTGAGCTCCGGAGACGGCTCGAGCCTTCCAAGAGGGCCGCACGGCGCGCATCACCGCTTTGTCCTTTTTCCTTTCTTTTCTCATGCGTAAAAAGGCAACAATGTGTGGCCCTGCATGTGTTTAGGTTAACGCCGTTAATTATTGTATCGCTTTTGTTATCCCGACATCGTTCTTCCTGTTGTACGCCCATTCGCAAGTGAACTCCAGCCGTGGCCGCGGGCGACTCGATCCAGGCCCGTGTTAGCCTTGTGCTGCCCGTGTGGCATGGTCGGGAGGGGTGCTCCATCTCTGGACCAGGGCGTGAAAACTTGAGCGATAAGGCAGGACGCTTTCATGCTGGGCTCTGAGGCATCGCCTCGCGAGTCCCTCACGCTAAGAAAAATCGAGGAGGGAGAGCGAAGAGATCGAAGAACCACGGACCAAAAAGAAGGCGATAGTTTGATAAAAACTCCAAATGGGAATAACTAGTCAACTGCAGAAAAGCAAATGAAAAGCCAAGGCGTCCGGCACCTAGTCTAGTCTTCGACGTCTTCTCACCAAAAGGAGCTAAGTGCTGCCAGCTTCGGGCGTGGGAGGGAGCCCTAGGGCCCGAGGCCACTCCTCCGAGACTCGGGCGTGTACAGCCCCAACTCATTATTACATGAGAGTGTCACAGGGGCGGAGCTTCACATACGCGTTGGCCCTCTTCACATGCTCGGGCCTTTCTTCTAGGAAGCAAGCTTCACTGGCGTTGCCCTCTTCAGACTCCGGGCCCTTTCCGGAAGCGCGACAACCTTCCACGGTGTTCGCCTTCTTCATGAGCTCCTGGGCCTTTTCCAAGAAGATGAGCTTCACAGGCATTTGCCTTCTTCGCAAGCTTTGGGCCTTTTCCAAAAAGATGAGCTTCACAGGCATTCGCCTTCTTCACAGGCTCCGGGCCTTTTCCAAAAAGATGAGCTTCACAGGCATTCGCCTTCTTCATGTGCTCTCGGCCTTTCCAAAAGATGGGCTTCAGGGCATTCGCCTTCTTCACGCATTTGGGCCTTTTAGGGTAAAACCTCCGGAGGTGCCGGATGTTCCACGCTGCGTTCTGTGATAGGTACTCCTCTTGAGTCTGCAAGTGCACGGAGCTGTGCCCGGAAACATGAACAACCTTGAACAGGGCCTCCCACATGGGAGAGAGCTTATGCAATCCCTCCCCGAGAGGACCCGCTGAAAATGCAGGTCCCCTACTCGAGAGTTCGGGGCGGATGTTGCGGCAAAGGGTATCACCGGAGTGCTCATGCTGGTACCTTGCCGCTGCATAACCATCGGCTCGACGACGCTCCTCAAAGATTTAGGGCCGCCCCCGCGATGGCGCCCTGCAGCTGCTTTCATCGAGCGCCAGACCCGCGTGGATTGACGCTGACTCGTGGCGGAGGACCGCCGGCTCCGAGACCGAGAAGAAGGGGTCTCCTGGGTTGGCTTTGGTTGCGGTTGTTGGATGGACCACAACACGGACGGAAGCTCGCTCATACCAGCCTCTGCCGCGAGCCTCAGTTTCTTCTTCAACGCCCCGGTCTTGAGGCCTCTCAAGACCTTCGCGCGGCCGCTTCGGCCCGTTGCTGCGAGGGTGCGCCACCGGCGTAGCATATCTCGCGCCCCAACGTTAGCGCGGTATGTTTTAAAAAGGTTATGTGAACTGGCGAACGTTAGCCGGTGATGATGCGGTTCGGCACTCTCGAACCGACTCACGATGCCCTTGATGAACTTGACCGCAGAACCAGCGGGGATGGCGCGACGGCCTCGACTTCGCCCACTTGGTGAATTTGTCCATGGCGGCGTAGGGTAGCGATAGCCCCTGGCGCCCGAGGAAAAGGGCGAGAATGTCCAGCCCCGCATCGCGAATGGCCAAGTGAGGGGATGGTTTGCACCTCCTCTCTTGGTGGTGGATCTGCTGGCATGGAATTGGCAAGCCTCGCAAGCCTTCACGAGTTCGGAGAAGCGTCATTGAGCGCGTTGGCCAATAGAAACCGATGCGGAACGCTTGCCGACGAGGGTCCGTGGATTTACTAATGGTGCCCACAATCTCCGCCATGTATATCTGCCGCCAGTTCCTTCCCTATTCCTCGGTGATGCAGCGCGAGGACACGTCGTTGCTCGCCGTTTTCGGTAGAGAGCTCTCCATCCATGATGTTGTATGTCGTGGCTTGTCAGGCGCACACGCTTTGCCTCCTCCTCCTTCTCCGCAAAGTTCCGCTGCTAAGTAACTCTTGAGCTCGTGATCCAGCACTCCTCTTGAGGTTCCATCGTTAGGAGCAGGCGTGCTCCTCGAGGCCGGGCCACGTGTGGGGCTCCCGAGGCAGGTGGCTGAGGAGCTCCTCCCAGGCTGTGCTGTGCTTGATAACGCGGCAGTGGCTGAGGGCTTGAAGAGCTTCCTCAAAGACGCCGGCCACGGGTAACCTCCTGGAGGCTCGCTTGGCGATGTCGTCGGCCTCTTGATTGGTGCCTTGGGCACGGCTGCAGCTCCAACCCCTGTAACTGTTTCTCCATCCTGCGGACCTCAAAGAAGGTAGGCCTCCATGTGTTCATCTCTTGGCTCGTACACCTTGTTGGAGAAATTGACGAGAGCTGCGAATCGCCCTTGATGGTAAGGCGCTTCACCCCTGTGGCAGCGGCAGCCTTCGCAGACGCTTATCAGCCCCCTCATATTCTGGGCTATATTGTTGAGACCTTCTCGCCATGTCGAAACAGAGCTGCACAACATAGTAGAGCTTGTCTCGAAGCGAGAGATATGAGCACCGCCCCAGCCCCAGCCACCGTCTCGAGAACGCTCCGTCAAGTACATGACCTAACCTTTCGCGCTTTCGCTTCTCGGGAGAGGTATCGATCCTCGCCGCCCCGAGGCTCGGTGCTTTGTCCATTCGCCACGAAATCTGCCAAATAAGAGCCCCTTGATGACTCTCGTTGTGCTGAACTCGAGCTGAATGCTTGCAGCTCATCGTTCCACTCGGCGACCCTTCCCGCCGAGTTGGGGCTCCCGAGCACCTCTCCGTGGGTATGCCGAGACAACCTTGATTGATGACCCCGAAGTAGTGATGCAGCTTGCGAAGCCACCAACAGCGTGAGGAGGAGCTTGCGGCATGGGGTACCGTGGCCTCGCATCCGTGAACACGGCACGAATGGCACACGGGTGCTCGACGAGGTTAGGGGCGTCGGTCTTTGGTGGCGTCTTCCGAAAGCCGTGGTGCCTCCCGAGGCGATTTGGCGCCTCGGAGGCCGGGTGCTTGGATGGGGGCTCTCCGCCCTTTGGTGCGCCCTCTCATGACGGCTACCGATCTTCTTCCATTGCGGTGCTGGCTTCGCTAGTTCCTTCCGATTCGGTCTTGTTTTAGCTCGGGTGGCAGTGGTCTTATTCGACGCCTCCCTAACTGCCACCGTAGCTGCGCTAGCTGGAGTAGGGAGAAGCGGCAGGTAGAGTACCAAGGGCTCCTAAGGTGCGAGGCCACCATCACCGAGGGCTGGTGGGTACCTCTTGAGGTCTTGGAACGCTTTGTCGGCCTCTTCAGTCCATTCAAGGGCCCTTATTCTTCATCACCTGGAAGAAAGGCAGCCGCCTCGCCTCTAATCGGGAGATGAAACGGCCAAAGACCGCTACAGCGCCCGTGAGCTTACGCATTTTCGAGGGTCTTTGGTGGCTCATGTCTTCAATCGCCTTGACCTTTTCGGGTTGGCCTCGATGCCTCGGTGGGACGAGGAAACCTGTGAGTTTGCCCGAGGGAACTCCAAACACACATTCTCCGGGTTGAGCCGCAGGCTCATCGTGACGAGGCTCGTGAAGGTTTCTTCCGTGTCTTGTATCAAGGTCTTGGCCTTGCGAGACTTCACCACGATGTCGTCGACGTAGGCCTCCACATTCTTCCCGAGCTGCGGGCCCAGGGAGATGTGCATGAGCCGCTGGAAGGTTGCCCCTCACAGTGCAGCCCGAATGGCATGCATGTATAGCAGTACACTCCACACGGGGTAAGAAGGCCGTCTTTTCCATGTCTTCCACCGCCATCTTGATCCGATGATACCCGGAAAAGGCGCCCAAGAAGCATAACAGTCACACTCGGCGGTGGAATTGACGGTCCGGTCGATGCGAGGGAGCGGAACGGATCCTGCGGCATGCTTTGTTGAGGTTGGTGAAGTCGACACACGCGCCCTTTTCTCCCTTCTTTGGCACCACCACGGGTTGGCCACCAACTGGTATCGGACCTCGGAATAACCCCGCGGCTTCTAGCTTGCGGGTCTCTTTGACGATGAAGGCCTGCCGCTGGACTGCCTTCGCTTTCTCGCGAGAGGGGACGACGCTAGCACACGTTGAGGTGGTGTTTGATTACGCCTGTGGGATCCCCGCCACCGATCGGGCTCCTGTGCTAACACCTTCTTGTTCGGACACGTGAACTTGACCAGGCTTCTTCCTGTTCGGCTCGAGGTTGGCGCCTATGGTGAAGGTGGCGCCAGTGGACCCATCCTCGCCGGCTGTATCTGCTTGGTCTCCGCTTTTCTTGAGTGAACAATTGCTTCTTCTGGTCGCGCAGCCCCTTGGGCTTGAGGGCTTCCGCTTGGCGGGCTGCGCCATGTCATTGCCTTGAGGGCGAGCCCGAGCGCTCGCAACGCACCTTCGGTATCTCCAGGTACGGTGAGGACACCGCTGCTCCCGGGCATCTTCAGGAGGTTGTACCCTGGGTGGGTTGCGGCCATGAATTTGGCCAATGCTGGATAGCCAAGGACGGCATTGTAGGGGAGGCCAATGGGGTCAATGTCGAAGTCGACCAGTTCCGTGCGGAAGTTGTCGTAGGTGCCGAAGGTCACTTGAAGCCAGATTTGCCCCAAGGAGCTGGATGACCCTCCTCCTACACCCGAAAAAGGCCGGCTGGGCTGCAGCCGCTCCCTGGGTATGCAGAGGAGGTTGAAGGCCTCGACTGAGAGTACGTTGAGGCCGGCACCGCCGTCTATGAGGGTCCCGTGACGGCAACTCTGGCATATGGTGGGCGTCGCAGAGCATGGGGAGCGCACCGAGCCGCCGAAAGGTGGGGTGGTCCCGAGAGTCGGGTCAGCCCGGCCGGCGGCGTCCGTCCGCCCGAGGGAGCCCCCTGCCGCGTGGAGGCGGCGCCGACCCGGCGGACGAATGCCTTGACATGGCGGCTGGAAGGCGGCGCCTGCGAGCCGCCCAGGAGGGCCGCGATGACCGGAGGAACCGGCGCAATGGGACGGATGACGAGGAAGCTGCGCGGCTCCTCCCCTGGGGTTGCCGAGGAGTGCAGGGGCGATGCTTGCCGCTCGTTCCCCGCCGGGCCGGTGGCGGTGTTGATGGCAGGTGACGGGGAATGACGAGGGCGCCCGCCGACGGGAGCTGTCTGGGCAACATGGGAGGCGAGGGCGGCTCGGCGCTCGGCGCGGGCCCGACGGGCGTCAGACATAGTTGCGGTGGTCGGAGAAGAACGAGGCGACGAAGGGCAGACTCCGGCGCACCCCTACCTGGCGCGCCAAATGTCGGATTTCGAGTTCCGGCAGACCCTTGAGGTTCGAACACTGGGGTGCGCGCGGAGATCCAACCTCCACCGTCTCGCACCTCGCCGAATCGCTGGGACCTAAACTACTAAACGGAACAGCACAAGAGACACAGGGTTTATACTAGTTCGGGCAACCGCTGTGGTGTAATACCCTACTCTAGTTGGTGGTGTAGTGGATTGCCTCTTGGGCTGATGAAGAACAGTACAAGGGAGAACAGCCTCACGAGGGTCTGTTCTTGGCGTGTGTGATGAACTGCTAGGTGGTGTTTAGTTGCCCTAGCTACTGGTTCCTTGATGAGGATTACGATCTCTTCGCCTCTCCTGATCTAGATGCCGATCGCCTCGATCCCCCGCCTCGAACGTGGCTACTCCTATTTATACGCCAAGGCTCCCGGCCTCTTCCCAAATATTGAGCGGAAGGGCGCCAACAATTGGCCATTTTGAAGGGGAACAACGGGTACACTTATCCTCGACTAAAGTTGGTCCTCGCCCGCCAAAGGCTCGTGATGACGCCGCTTGGGCTCCACGATGACTCCCTTCCACCGCTGGGGCTGGTCTTGGTCTTGTTGCACCAAAACGGAGGCCTTTGCTTGATGCTCCCCGCCTGCGCCGCTCCCTTTGCACCAAAGAGGAAAGGAGGACGTTATGCAGTCGGGCGCCATCGGGCGCCCTTGGTCGTCATGGCTTGCTTCATGGGCACCTCGCGAGGTACCTGCCTTGAACTCTCGCCTCCTCATGAGCCAGCCCGACGAGGCCGTGCTCGAGGAAGCTCCTTGTCGTCCGCCCCCGAGAGGCTTGGCCCCGCGAGGGTCTTGAGCTATGCTGATGAAGATGGGCCGCCCCTGGGCCTCCTTTGAGCCACGCCGCAGCCGCAGTGCAAGTCCGGGACCCCTGCTCCCGTAACACCGACATCCACCGTGGCGCCACTCCACCGCTCATCGCTCAACCAGCCCTCCACGGCTCCCTGCTCAACCACCCTCCTCAAAGCATCGCTCATCCAGCCCTCCACCATCTACTGCTCATCCTGCCTCCACGGGTGGTCCTATTCATCCCGCCCTCCACGGGTCCTGCTCATCCAGCCCCAACCGCTCGATCGATCGGGTACAGTTCATCCAGAGGCAACACCACGTGGTCCTGTTCATCCACCCCCACCGAGAACTGCTCGCCCAAATTCCCCAAAGAACACTCATCGCTCATCCAGAGGGCATCGATCGCTTCGCTTAGCAGCAGAGCGGCGAATCGCCGATCGGGTTCGATTAACAGCCATCGATCGCTTCGGGTTCAGAATGCCTAGCCAGTAGTGCAATCGCCGGGTTGATTAGAGCCCAACGCCGCACTCCACGCCGCGCGCGTACGAGAGAAACACGCATCGCCGGTCACCACCCACCATAACCGGAACACCCGATATTTTCTCACCTCGCTTCTACCACGGTTTTTTCCGTCATGGACGGCCCAAAGAATGTCATGCAGCTGCGTCTCCATCCCGCCTGTGACGAAAAGCCCATTTTCTCGCCATGATTTTTGTCATAGAAGTAGGACCCCACGACATCTATGATGATACCGGGTTTTGTCACAATTATCGTCATAGAAGTGTCATAAGTATGACAGAAAAAAATTCGTTCGGCCCAAAATGTCACGGATGTGTCTTGTTTTTGTAGTGAGGCTTCATCGATGCAGGAGCGACCAGCGATGCAGGGCGCTCAATCGCACCTACACCACCTCCGACAAGCGTGGGTACGAGCGCCACTCACGGCCTCGATGGCGTGCCGCCCTATCATCCCCAGAGCGGCACGCTGGGCCGGGCGACGTGGAGCGTGGGGCATTTCGGCGAGGTTTTCGGGGTGGCGACCTCCGAAGCCTACGTGCCCCACATCATGGACCATGAGTACACGCCGGAGGATGACCCTGGTTCGTTCTTCGAGCCAGGCAGGGAGGAGGAGGCGCTACAAGGTGAGGACGTCCAAGAGCCGCCTAGTGGCCACGTCGTCCACACCAACAGCAACAGCTACAGGGTACCACTAATCCCTCAGGAGCAAGCTTACGCTAACCATGAGTCGCAGGGGGATCAGGTCACCACGGCGGCCGGCGGCCCCAGCTCGGTGACTCCCTTCCGCCAGGGGGAGTGCACTTGGGGCTGCAGGAGAGGGGTCGGGAGCCGGACTCCTCCCCGTGCCGCACGGAGCAAGGCGTCCCCCGGAGGTAGGCCCTCTATTGGGGAGGTGCTGAAAAGCCTACCCCCGGCAGATGACCCGTGGTCACCGAGGGCACCGCCAGCGTCCCCTTTGCCCCTTTGGTGTCGTCCTGGTTTCCGGTCGCCTCCAATGGTGGTCGAGGGCGGTGCAAGGCGGGGCCCTCGTCTGGCGATATGAAGGCATGTGAAGATCGCCGCCCGTGACACTCTCACGTAATAACGAAGTGGGGTTGTACACGCCCCGGAGTCTCAGGAGTGCCGCCCTCGGGCCTCGGGGGCTCCCTCCCACGTCCTAGTGGCAGCACTTAGCTCCGCGCTGGTGAGAAGACAAGAAGACTAGACTAGGCGCCGGTCGCGGCCATTTGCTCTTGATCTCTTTTCTGTAGCTCTGTCTTCTGGATTTGGATTTAAGTCGAAGCTGGATTTTCATTGATATGCGCGGGGGGTACCTTTCTTTTGATTCGCACGGTTTCTTGCAACCCGGTTCTCGCCTTATTCAGAGCTCACGCCCGTTGCCTCCTCCTCACGAGCCCCTCGCAAGAAGAACTGGGAGTGGCACACGCGTGTCGCGCGTGCACTGACGCCACAACTGGTGCTTGCCTCTCACGAGCCCCCCTCGGATGGATAGGCAGGCTCCTCAGGAGCCTTAGAAGCTCATGACCTCACGATCCAGTTCGGGACTCGCGCTGGCTAAGGTAAGCCGCGGCGGAAAACTCGCCACCGAACTTATGGTTTCGTGAAGACACATGCGCAACTTGGCATAGAAGAATAAGAACTGCGATTTGTTTACACGAGGGGCTCCCCCTCTCAAAATGCTCTTACAATCTTTAAGGGCCACACCCAAGTTTTGCATACAGGGTAAAACAGCAGGGAAACATGGGAACAGCCGGATATGTCGCTCGCCGCGTCCCCCGGGTCATCTTCAGACGCACCGCTGGCGTCGCTGTCGCCGTCGCTGGCATCGCCTCCACCTTCGCCGGTGTCGACATCACCGTCGTCAACCACGTCGCCTTCGTCTGCTGCGACTACCATCGCGTCGTCCTCAGAAGCGAAGGCCCTGACCAGCGCATCCACGTTGTCCTCCACCCACGCACTAGGCCGCCGCGGATGGCCGCAGGTACGGGGGCAATGGCGGCGTCGAAGTCGTAGTTGGGGTTGGTGTCCTAAACATGGCTGAAGACACGGGAGAACGCGTGCCCGAGCAGGCCACGGCTCCTCTCTTCCACGAGCTGGCGAGCTCTATCAGATCGAGCTTCCAGGCGCGTCACCACATCGGCGAAGAAACGGAGGTGGCTGGCGTAGTCCTTCACGTGGGGGTGAGGGGTGTTCTAATCACAGATGTGGCCCAGGGCAGTATTGGCCCTGTTCCGAAGGTCCTGAAGCATGGGAGCATGCACGCGCTCCAGCGTCCACCGCTGAAGCACTTCCTCCCTGTTCTGCCGCGCAACGGACTCGGCATCAGCAACCTGCTTCTGAAGAGAGAGCAGCTCGGTGCGGGTGGAGGCCAATTCCGCCTGCGCTGTGACCAGGGCAGCCGCCGTGGCTCCTCACACCTCTCCACCTCAGCCAGTATGGGCCTAAGGGCAGCGGCCCTACCCGCAACCTCCGTCTCCACAAGCTTCAACTTCAGGTCATGCCTACCCTCAAGACTCGCGCGAGCCTCGTCCACCCGGCGATCAACCTCCTCCTGGGCCTTGGCCTCGCGAGCACCAACGACATTTTCCGCTTGGGCAACTTGACGCTCCCTCATCTCCAGTTGCTCAAGCTCAAGGCTACGCTCCACGGCTTCCAGTGCCAACACCTCCTCGCGCCTCCGGATCTCTTCTTCTTCGGCAGGCGTCCCCCTCATCGAAGCAAGGGCGGCTTTGCGTGCCTCCACCTGCTTCTCCAGGGATGCGCTCTAGGCCTGGAGCTCCCACACTCGCTTCTCTGCAGCCTCGCAACGGCGGTCAGCCTCACGAGCCTCCTCCAAAGCTCGGGAGCAAGCTTCACGAGAGACCTCAAGGGACGCCTCGGCTTCGCATTGTCAAGATCGCGCTGATGGCGGCCAAGGTTGATAGCCACCTTCAGCTTGCGCCGTTCCTCCGCCAACCGAAGACCCTCAGCCTTGAGGCACACGTCAGCATCCGCGAGTTCACCACCAAGCCAGTTCATCGCGCCCATCGCCTCCTGGAAGAGCTCGTGGCGAACGACGCTCCGTTCGTGCTCAAACTCAAGCGCACAACCCATCTCGTCCTCCGCCACAGGGGCTGCAGGCGAGGCCTGAAGCGGCACGCCCCCTCTCAGCAGGGGGCTGGGGGATGGCGCTGCCCCAGGCGCTAGCCAGGCCCCGTGAGGGGCCTGAACCAGTCGGGGCCCGCTGCTTGAGGAGGAGCCAAAGATCGAAGCCAACCAGCCACCGTCCATGATCAGAGGAGGAGCCCTCGGCACGCCCGCTGAGCTCCAGACAAGGCAAGGGCTCGCGAGCTTCTCATGGCCCCAATCGGAGTTGGGGACGGCAGGCGCTGACGAAGAATGAAGCAGAGGGTTGAGCACTCCGACATCAACAAATACCCACCGTGTCCAAAACTCGCTCGTGGATGGAGGAAGCTCGAAGTCAATCCCCGCGCCAGCCGTCGTAGCCATAGCCTGGAAACTCAGGCAACCCGAGCTCTGCAGAGGGTCGATCAGATGCAACGAGAGGAAGTGGCGAAGAAGGGCCACGGAAGGGGCAATGCCCACCATCCCCTCACACACGAAGGCAAAGACGGCAAGAAGGGTCACGGATTGGGGCACTGACCGAAGAGGTTTCTTCCCCTTATCCGCTTGTTTCGGCGCCATGGCGATGGAGTAAGTAGAGCTCAAGTCAGATTGGAAAGAGGAGCGGAGTCCCGGGGAAGCAGAGGAATTGGGGAAGTATGGCGCGGGCGATGGAAGAATAATTGTGTAGGTTGCGGTGGCCGCATAGCCAGGCGGATTCCAAGGCAGTGTGGGAAAGCAAAGACGCCCACGTCCAATCAACCGCCACATGTCGACCAAGGCCGCAGGATATTGGGGCCCGCGGCGCTCTGCACTTGACCTTTGGCTTCGCCTTGAATCCAAACCCGAGCGCGGCTTGGGCCCAGGGGCTACTGTCGGTGTTCTAGGAACGGGGGTCCCCAGACTTGCCTGCCTGCGGCCCACGGCGTGGCACTGCGAGCGGGCCCGTACGACCCATCTTCACCAACGAACCTTCAAGACCCTCGCGAGGGGCCAAGCCTCGCGAGGCGGACGACACAAGACCCCTTCGGGAGCGGCCTCACCAGGTTGGCTCGCGAGGGGCAGAGATATCAAGGCAAGGCAAACCTCGCGAGGTTCTCGTGACGTGAGGCATGACGATCAAGATCAGGCGGGCACCAGCGTGCACAGCGTCCTTGTTTCCTCCTTGGTGCTAAGGAGGCAAGCGCAGGCACGGAGTACCGAGGCGTCAAGCAAAGGTTTCCATATCGGTGCAACGAGACCAAGACCAGCAGGACGGCAAGACGGAGGTCACCATGGAGCCCAAGGCGGCGTCACCACCAGAGCCTTTTGTAGGCAAAGATTGCTTTTGTCAGGATAAGTTGTACTAGCTGTCCCCTTTCAAATTGGCCGTTGTTGGCTCCCTTCCCGCTCAATATTTGGTAAGAGGACCAGGGCCTCTATAAATAGGACTAGCCACCACAGTAGGAGGCATCGGATCCTCACCCCACTAGAACTAGTCTCGAACTCATCCAGTTCATCCTCACACCCACCAAACACAAGAACACCTCGCCTCAGGAGGCTGTTCTCCCCTTGTAATGTTCATCCTCAGCCCAAGAGGCAATCCACAACCACCACACTGGAGTAGGGTATTACACCACAACGGTGGCCCAAACCAGTATAAATCTTGTGTCCCTTGTGTTGCGAGTTCGTCGAGTTAGCCCTTGAGATCTTAGCGAAGCTAGGACGTGGATCGGTAGGGGGAGATCTTCGTGCGCACCCCAGTGTTCGAACCTTGAGGGTTTTACCGGAACCCGTGATCCAACAGTGGTGCTCGATCCTAGTGACAGAAGGGGAACGGACACGTATTGTATTGTTGCCCTCGAGGATAAAAATATGGGGTTTTCATCATATTGCTTGAGTTAATTTCTCTACATCGTGTCATCTTTCTTAATGCGTTACTCCATTCTTTATGAACTTAATACTCTAGATGCATGCTGGATAACAGTCGATGTGTGGAGTAATAGTAGTAGATGCAGAATCGTTTCGGTCTACTTGACACGGACGTGATGCCTATATTCATGATCATTGCCTTAGATATCGTCATAACTTTGCACTTTTCTATCAATTGCTCGACAGTAATTTGTTCACCCACCATAATATTTTCTATCTTGAGAGAAGCCTCTAGTGAAACCTATGGCCCCCGGGTCTACTTTCCATCATATAAGTTTCCTATCTACAATTTTAGTTTCCTATTTACTTTCTTTGCAATCTTTTACTTTCCGTTCCATAAACCAAAATACCAAAAATATTACTTTACCATTTATCCATCTATATCAGATCTCACTTTGCAAATAACCGTGAAGGGATTGACAACCCCTTTATCGCGTTGGGTGCAAGTTGGTGTTTGTTTGTGCAGGTATTCGGTGGCTTGTGCGTTGTCTCCTACTGGATCGATACCTTGGTTCTCAAAACTGAGGGAAATACTTACTCTACTTTGCTGCATCACCCTTTCCTCTTCAAGGGAAAAACCAACGCAAGCTCAAGAGGTAGCACCTTACCTGACGGTTGTGTGCCGCTCGCTGAGGAGCCGCTTCGCTTCTTGCTGCACCATGTGGAGGGCCACCGCAGTCACTGCCGATGTGTCCTGTGGAGGCGGCGGCCTTGCCGCGACCGATGTTCACGGAGCCGCCGCTGAGCGACCCCACCTCATCGATCTTGGGAAACTCGTCGTCAAGGCGGCGGCAGTGCCTGGCGGCCGTCTCCGCGGTGGTGACGGAGCGGTCGAGCGCCCACGCGGCGGCGAGGTCAGGGTCATTGTGGACCCATACTCCAATGCCATGTCTGTCTTGGCAAACTCGGAGCGGCGGCCGGTATTGCGCCGGTCGTACCTCGCCTTCTGCCGCGCCACACACTCGACCTCAGATACCATCGCCCGAGTGCCGGAGGCACCGTTGTAACCGATGCCTCCAAGATAGTGGAGGTTGCGGCCACGCAACTTGGCGATCGCGGGTGGCAGCTCCTCCTTCATCCGGCGTTGTTAGTGCCGTGGTGGTTAAGAGGGCCCATCGATCCACGTGTAGCGCCTGCGCGCTCCTTCTTCACGCGGCGGAGGCGCTGGGGGGACGCCGACTCTTGCTTCATGCTACTTGTGAGCTGCGTTGGGATTTCCTCGAAGAGGAGAGGATGATGCAGTATAGTAGAGATATGTATTTCCCTTAGTTATGAAACCAAGGTTATCAATCTAGTAGGAGAACCAAGCAACACTATGTAAACAACACATGCACACAAACAACAAATGCTTGCAACCCAACGTGTAGAGGGGTTGTCAATCCCTCAACGGTTATGAGCAAGATTAAGTTGTATAGGTTATGATAGATAGATCTGAAAAAATAGAAAATATAATAAATAAAATAAAATTGCAGCAAGGTATTTTTACTTTTAATATATGAGAAAAGACCCGGGGGCCATAGTTTTCACTAGAGGCTTCTCTCGAAACAAATAGCATACGATGGATAAACAAATTACTATTGGGCAATTGATAGAAAAACAAATGATTATGACAATATCTAAGGCAATGATCATACATAGGCATCACGTCCGAGATTAGCAGACCGAAACAATTTTGCATCTACTACTATTACTCCACACATCGACCTCTATCCAGCATGCACCTAGTGTATTAAGTTCATGAAAAAATGGAGTAATGCTTTAAGCAAGATGACATGATGTAGACAATATAAACTCACGTATGAATAAACCCCATCTTTTTACCCTTAATAGCAACTATACATACATTTCATGTCCCTTTCTGTCACTGGGATTGAGCACCACAAGATCAAATCCATTACAAAGCACTGGCAAGATAAATCAATCTAGTTGACCAAACCAAACCAATAAATCGGAGAATAAATACGAAGCTATATTAATCATACACAAAAGATTTCAAAGAAAACTCAAATAATATTCATGGATAGATCTGATCATAAACTCACAATTCATCGGATCCCAACAAACACACCACAAAAAAGAATTACATCGGATAGAACTCCAAGAACATCAAGGAAAACATTGTACTAAAGAACATTGAGAGAGAAGAAGCCATCTATCTACTAACTATGGATCATAGGTCTATGTTAAACAACTCACGCATCATCGAATGGGCAGCAAGGATGATGAAGAACTCCTCCGTGATTGTTTCCCCCTCCGGTAGAGTGCCAAAAGGGTCCCCAGATGGGATCTCTCGAGAACAGAGGCTTGCGGCAACGAAAAAAGCATTTCGTGGACTCCCTCCTAGGTTTCCTGATTTTAGAGAATTTATAAAGGTGGAGTTAGGTCAAACGGAGGCTTGTGATCCCCACTACACACCAGGGCGCGCCCTGGTGCTTAGTGGGCCACTCCTTCGTCTTCTCGTTCCTTCCTGAAACTTCTAGGGTGTCTTACTGCCAAAAAAAATCTTTTAATTTTTTTGTGGCATTTGGACTTCGTTTGGTACTGATATTCTGCAAAGTAAAAAACAAGCGAAAAAATAGCAACCGACACTGGTCACTAAGTTAGTAGGTTAGTCCCAAAAATGATATAAAGTTGCCTGTAAATGTATAGAAAACATCCAAGGTTGATACTATAATAGCATGGAACAATAAAAAATTATAGATGCATTGGAGATGTGTATCACTTCATGCGGCCGCCGATGTGGAGGCCGCGGTTGCGTGGTAGGGATGCCGGCTCGTCCTTCACCCAGCGTGGGGATGCTGGCACCCACTTAACACGGACCTGCGGCGGGGAGGGTGGTTCCTCTTTCATGCGCACCAGTGGCGGTGGCGTTGGACCCATCTGATGGAGCGAGTGCTCTGTCATGATCTCCATCTGACGGAGGGTGGGCCAGGGCGGTCAGAAGGGCTTGGGATCGGTCCGGACCCCCGCAAACCTCCCCCACTTTTGTCTTTGATTTCCTGGAGAAATCACGTATGTACCGCTTCGCGGATCAATAAAGGACCGCGTTGGATGGCTTCCTCGGTCCGCACGGTTGCAAGAGGTTTGAGCGTCGGCGTTGGAGATGCCCTAAGAACTAAAAAAAATTACTTGTATGCAACATGTTATAAAGATTCGTTGAATGCGATTAGCACGCACACACATACAATATCTCTCGGTAAAAAGCATCTGGACAAAAAACAATCATTTCTAGGGATTAAATTTAATGTAAAATAGAACATCCTAAATCCAAGGTAGACGCAGGGCCCATTCCAGGCTAATAAGAAGGCTTAGCAGCCCTACATGGAGGAGTCCCACAGAAAGAAAAATATGAGCCATACATAAAGAGAAGGGTATGTCTACTCTCGCTTATGGCGTGCATTAGTGAGTCTTCGCCCCAGTCATGCCCTAGCGAGAATAGACATACCCTAGCCACCCCAACTAGGCCTCTCCTGGCGGCGGGGCTAGGATGTCAGTTTATGTATGGCTAACCGATCCATACATAAATGACGCCTAACTAGATACATCCATTTTAAAACATGCTCTGGGAGCAACTACTTAGCGAGCCTTCGGCCCAGTCATGGCCGATACATCTCCGATGTTTGTATACTATTTTTATGTTCATGTTATATTTACGTTTATACATAATTTTGGCACAATTTTACGCTCCCTCCGCTCCATATTAATTATTGCTGAAATATGTTTCTAAACATATTTCAGTACTAGATACATCCATTGAAGCAACAACTAATATGGATCGGAGGGAGTATAATTTTATTGGACTAACATACTAATCCAGTGCCAAGTGTCATTTATTATTTGCTAATGTTGTGGGGCTTTTCATAAAACCAATTTTACGAAGCGGCAAAATTTGAATAAAAAAATAAATTTTGCACCACAGGAGACTGAGGGGACCTAGGCCCACGTGGAGCGGACCCACAAGGCCCCTACGCACGCCTAGCTCCTACTCAGGGGGCGAGCTGGGGCCGCAAGCCTAGCTCGTAGGTTGGTTGGAAGTGCCCTTTGGCCGCAAACTTTATCCGAAAGTTTCATCGTTGTCGTATTGTTTTAGGATTTTCCAGAGCTATGGAAATTCCATGGTTGATAAAATGGTGAAATACTCAAATTTCAAAATCTAGAGAGAATCTAGAAACATACTGCGAGAGAAACGATCCAATCTCGGTGGGGGGTCTCTCCCTTCGGGTACCATGAACACCATGCACTAGAGGGGGAAACCTTCTCCCACCTAGAGGAATGCCAGCGAAGAATAAGAAGGAGGGGGGCCTCTCTCTTCTCTTTCGTCGTTGTCGGAGCACTGTCGGAGGGACCATCATCATTGTCGTTGTCTTCATCGTCTCCATCGACCTCAGCGTGATTTCAACCTTCTCTATAGTGGTCCACTCTCCCACAAACCCCTGCAGTCCTTAGTTAAATGTGGTGTTTGATGCTATAATTATTTATCCAAATATTTGTTGCATTGTTATTATGTCCGAGTACATTCTTCTGTCATGTGATTGTTTGGTTAACTATTATGATTGATATGAGATGCATATTATGATATGGTGCTGGCCTTTAGTGCCTATAACGTATGAGTGCGAGTGTATGTTGGATCATATTTCCCTTTTACTATTTTTATTCTTATCTTTCCCGCTTCCTTTAGTATTGTGTGTAAACTGGAAAGTACATCCGTAAGTATTTTGAGAACCAGATCTTTCATCCCTTTCAGGAAAAAAAGGTTGAACCTTCGATCAATATGTATCCCCTCACCTACAAGTTTTTGTGTGGCTAACCATGCCAGCCCTGATTCTTTCCTCCTCCCCCCCAAAAAGACTCCTAATTGACTAGTTTCCTCCTCCTCCTCCTCCTGTCGGCGCTTACGCTTGTCTGCCCACCTCCGATGGCCTTTGGGCCATGGAGGTGCAGAGGACTTTGACCCCCGCTTGCGGGAGGGAACTCGTTGTCGTTCTTGTTAGGTTCAGCTTCTTGGTTGAGGTTGTGTAGCAGACAGCGATGTCCCTCAGTAGGAATATTGTAACAAACTTGAATATTGGAAAGGGGATCAAGTCGAATGTTGAAGGAAATATGCCCTAGAGGCAATAACAAAGTTATTATTTATTTCCTTATTTCATGATAAATGTTTATTATTCATGCTATAATTGTATTAACCGGAAACATAATACATGTGTGAATACATAGACAAACATAGTGTCACTAGTATGCCTCTACTTGACTAGCTCGTTAATCAAAGATGGTTAAGTTTCCTAACCAAAGACAGGAGTTGTCATTTGATTAACGGGATCACATCATTAGAGAATGATGTGATTGACTTGACCCATTTCGTTAGCTTAGCACATGATCGTTTAGTATGTTGCTATTCCTTTCTTCATGACTTATACATGTTCCTATGACTATGAGATTATGCAACTCCGTTTACGGAGGAACACTTTGTGTGCTACCAAACGTCACAACGAATCGGGTGATTATAAAGGAGCTCTATAGGTGTCTCCGAAGGTACATGTTGAGTTGGCGATTTCGAGATTAGGATTTGTCACTCGATTGTCGGAGAGGTATCTGGGCCCTCTCGGTAATGCACATCACTATAAGCCTTGCAAGCAATGTGACTAATGAGTTAGTTGCGGGATGATGCATTACATAACGAGTAAAGAGACTTGCCGGTAACGAGATTGAACTAGGTATTGAGATACCGACGATCTAATCTCGGGCAAGTAACATACCTATGACAAAGGGAACAACGTATGTTGTTATGCGGTTTGACCGATAAAGATCTTCGTAGAATATGTGGGAGCCAATATGAGCATCCAGGTTTCGCTATTGGTTATTGGTCGGAGACGTGTCTCGGTCATGTCTACATAGTTCTCGAACCCGTAGGGTCCGCACGCTTAAAGTTCGATGACGGTTATATTATGAGTTTATGTGTTTTGATGTACCGAAGGAGTTAGGAGTCCCGGGTGAGATCGGGCACATG
Organism: Aegilops longissima; assembly: GCA_021605205.1. NCBI lineage: Eukaryota > Viridiplantae > Streptophyta > Magnoliopsida > Poales > Poaceae > Aegilops > Aegilops longissima. Next base: position 451,626,032 of record CM038681.1, on the reverse strand, counting down.
ATGAGGAGTCTCGAAATGGTCGAGACGTAAAGATCGATATATTGTACGACTATATTCCGACGTCGGAAAGGTTCCGAGTGATTCGGGTATTTTTCGGAGTACCGGAGAGTTACGGGAATTCGTATTGGGCCTTAATGGGCCATACGGGAAAGGAGAGAAAGGCCCCAAAGGGAGGCCGCACCCCTCCCCATGGACTAGTCCGAATTGGACTAGGGAGGGGGGCGCCCCCTTCCTTCCTTCTCCTTCTCCCTTCCGTTTTCCTACTCCAACAAGGAAAGGAGGAGTCCTACTCCCGGTGGGAGTAGGACTCCCCCCTTGGCGCTCCTCCTCTTGGCCGGCCGCCCCCCCTTGCTCCTTTATATCTGAGGGCAGGGGGCACCTCTAGACACAACAACAATTGATCCTTGGATCTCTTAGCGTGTCGGTGCCCCCTCCACCATAATCCACCTCGATAATATCGTAGCGGTGCTTAGGCGAAGCCCTGCATCGGTAGAACATCATCATCGTCACCATGCCGTCGTCCTGACGGAACTCTCCCTCAAAGCTCGGCTGGATCAGAGTTCGAGGGACGTCATCGAGCTGAACGTGTGCTGAACTCGGAGGTGTCGTGTGTCCGGTACTTGATCGGTTGAATCGTGAAGACGTACGACTACATCAATCGCGTTGTGCTAACGCTTCCGCTTTCGGTCTACGAGGGTACGTAGAAAACACTCTCCCCTCTCGTTGCTATGCATCACCATGATCTTGCGTGTGCGTAGGATTTTTTTTGAAATTACTACGTTCCCCAACAGTGGTGTCAGAGCCAGGTTTTATGTGTAGATGTCATATGCACGAGTAGAACACAAGTGAGTTGTGGGCGATATAAGTCATACTGCTTACCAGCATGTCATACTTTGGTTCGGCGGTATTGTGAGATGAAGCGGCCCGGACCGAGATTACGCGTACGCTTACGCGAGACTAGTTTCACCGTTGCGAACACTCGTTGCTTAAAGGTGACCGGCGGGTGTCTGTCTCTCTCACTTTAGTTGAACCGAGTGTGGCTACGCCCGGTCCTTGCGAAGGTTAAAACAGCACCAACTTGACAAACTATCGTTGTGGTTTTGATGCGTAGGTAAGAAGGTTCTTGCTAAGCCCGTAGCAGCCACGTAAAACTTGCAACAACAAAGTAGAGGACGTCTAACTTGTTTTTGCAAGGCATGTTATGATGTGATATGGTCAAGACGTGATGAGATATAAGTTATTGTATGAGATGATCATGTTTTGTTGAAGTTATCGGCAACTGGCGGAAACCTTATGGTTGTCTCTTTATTGCATAAGATGCAAGCACCAAATAAATTGCTTTACTTTATCGCTATGCTATAGCAATAGTTGCAAGAGCAATAGTTGGCGAGACGACCATGTGACGACACATTGATATAGATCAACATGATGGAGATCATGGTGTCATGCTGGTCACGATGGTGATCATGACAGTACTTTGGAGATGGAGATCAAAGGCGCAAGATGACCATGGCCATATCATGTCACATATTTTGATTGCATATGATGTTTATCTTTTATACATCTTATTTTGCTTAGTTCGACGGTAGCTTTATAAGATGATCTCTAATTTCAAGGTATAAGTGTTCTCCACGAGTATGCACCGCTATGAAAGTTCTTCGTCTTTGAGACACCACGTGATGATCGGGTGTGATAGGCTCTACGTTCAAATACAACGGGTGCAAAACAGTTGCACACGGAATACTCAAAGTTAAACTTGACGAGCCTAGCATATACAGATATGGCCTCGGAACACTGGAGACCGAAAGGTCGAGCGTGAGTCATATAGTAGATATGATCAACATAGTGATGTTCACCATTGAAAACTACTCCATCTCACGTGATGATCGGACATGGTTTAGTTGATTTGGATCACGTGATCACTTAGATGATTAGAGGGATGTCTATCTAAGTGGGAGTTCTTAAGTAATATGATTAATTGAACTTTAATTTATCATGAACTTAGTCCTGGTAGTATTTTGCAAATAATGTTGTAGATCAATAGCTCGCGTTGTTGCTTCCCTATGTTTTATATGTGTTCCTAGAGAAAAATTATGTTGAAAGATGTTAGTAGCAATGATGCGGATTAGATCCGTGATCTGAGGTTTATCCTCATTGCTGCACAGAAGAATTATGTCCTTTATGCACCGCTAGGTGACAGAACTATTGCAGGAGCAGATACAGACGTTATGAATGTTTTGACAAAAAGCTCGGTATGATGACTACTCGATAGTTTAGTGCACCATGCTTTACGGCTTAGAACCGGGACTTCAAAAATGTTTTGAACACCACGGAGCATATAAGATGTTCCAAGAGTTGAAATTGGTATTTCATACTCATGCCCGTGTCGAGAGGTATGAGACCTCCGACAGTACTTTTCCTACAAGATGGAGGAGAATAGCTCAACCAGTGAGCATGTGCTCAGATTGTCTAAGTACTACAATTGATTGAATCAAGTGGGAGTTAATCTTCCAGATAAGATAGTAATTGACAAAGTTCTCTAGTCACTATCACCAAGTTACTAGAACTTCGTGATGAACTATAATATGCAAGGGATGATGAAAACAATTCCCAAGCTCTTCATGATGCTAAAATCGGTGAAGGTAGAAATCAAAGAAAAACATCAAGTGTTGATGGTTGACAAGATCACTAGTTTCAAGAAAAGGGCAAAGAGAAGAAGGGAAACTTCAAGAAGAACGGCAAGCAAGTTGCTGCTCAAGTGAAGAAGCCCAAGTATGGACCTAAGCCTGAGAACTAAGTGCTTCTACTGCAAAGGGACTGGTCACTCGAAGCGGAACTACCCCAAGTAGTTGGCGGATAAGAAGGATGGCAAAGTTAACAAAGGTATATTTGATATACATGTTATTGATGTGTACTTTACTAGTGTTTATAGCAAACCCTCGGTATTTGATACTAGTTCAGTTGCTAAGAGTAGTAACTCGAAACGGGAGTTGCAGAATGAACAGATACTAGTTAAGGGTGAAGTGGCAATGTGTGTTGGAAGTGGTTCCAAGATTGATATGATCATCATCACACACTCCCTATACTTTCGGGATTAGTGTTGAACCTAAATAAATGTTATTTGGTGTTTGCGTTGAGCATGAATATGATCTGATCATGTTTTTTGCAATACAGTTATTCATTTAAATTAGAGAATAATTGTTGTTCTGTTTACATGAATAAAACCTTCTATGGTCATACACCCAATGAAAATGGTTTGTTGGATCTCGATCGTAGTGATACACATATTCATAATATTGAAGCCAAAAGATGCAAAGTTAATAATGATAGTGCAACTTATTTGTGGCATTGCCGTTTAGGTTATATTGGTGTAAAGCGCATGAAGAAACTCCATGCTGATGAGCTTTTGGAATCACGTGATTATGAATCACTTGATGCTTGCGAACCATGCCTCATGGGCAAGATGACTAAAACTCCGTTCTCCGGAACAATGGAGCGAGCAACTGACTTATTGGAAATAATACATACTGATGTATGCGGTCCAATGAGTGTTGATGCTCGTGGCGGGTATCGTTATTTCTGACCTTCACAGATGATTTGAGCAAATATGGGTATATCTACTTGATGAAACATAAGTCTGAAATAGTTGAAAGGTTCAAAGAATTTCAGAGTGAAGTGGAAAATCATCGTAACAAGAAAATAAAGTTTCTACGATCTGATTGTAGAGATGAATATTTGAGTTACGAGTTTGGCCTTCAGTTAAAACAATGTGGAATAGTTTCACAAACTCGTGCCACCTGGAACACCACAGCGTAACGGTGTGTCCAAACTTCATAACCGCACTTTATTTGATATGGTGCGATTAATGATGTCTCTTACCGATTTACCAATATCATTTTTGGGTTATGCATTAGAGATAGCTACATTCACGTTAAATAGGGCACCATCTAAATCCGTTGAGACGACACTGTATGAACTATGGTTTAGCAATAATCCTAAGCTGTCGTTTCTTAAAGTTTGGAGTTGCGATGCTTATGTGAAAAAAAGTTTCAACCTGATAAGCCCGAACCCAAGTCGGAGAAGTGCGTCTTCATAGAATGCCCAAAGGAAACTGTTGGGTACACCTTATATCACAGATCCGAAGGCAAAATATTCGTTGCTAAGATGGATCCTTTATAGAGAAGAAGTTTCTCTCGAAAGAAGTGAGTGGGAGGAAAGTAGAACTTGATAAGGTAACTGTACCTGCTCCCTTATTGGAAAGTAGTTCATCACAGAAACCGGTTCATGTGACGCCTACATCAATTAGTGAGGAAGCTAATGATATTGATCATGAAACTTCAGATCAAGTTAGTACCGAACCTCGTAGGTCAACCAAAGTAAGATCCGCACCAGAGTGGTACGGTAATCCTATTCTGGAAGTCATGTTACTTGACCATGGCGAACCTACGAACTATGAGGAAGCGATGAAGAGCCCAGATTCCGCAAAATGGCTTGAGGCCATGAAATCTGAGATGGGATCCATGTATGAGAACAAAGTATGGACTTTGGTGGACTTGCCCGATGATCGGCAAGCCATAGAGAATAAATGGATCTTCAAGACGAAGACCTACACTGATAGTAGTGTTACTATATACAAAGCTCGACTTGTTGCGAAAAGTTTTCGACAAGTTCAAGGTGTTGACTACAATGAGATTTTCTCAACTGTAGCGATGCTTAAGTCTGTCCGAATCATGTTAGCAATTGCCACATTTTATGAAATCTGGCAAATGGATGTCAAAATTGCATTCCTTAATGGTTTTATTAAAGAAGAGTTGTATATGATGCAACCAGAAGGTTTTGCCAATCCTAAAGGTGCTAACAAAATATGCAAGCTCCAGCGATCCTTCTATTGACTGGTGCAAGCATCTCGGAGTTTGAATGTACGCTTTGATGATTTGATCAAAGCATATAGTTTTATACAGACTTACGGTGAAGCCTGTATTTACAAGAAAGTGAGTGGAAGCACTACATCATTTCTGATAAGTATATGTGAATGACATATTGTTGATCGGAAATAATGTAGAATTATTCTGCAAAGCATAAAGGAGTGTTTGAAAGGAGTTTTTTCAAAGAAAGACCTCGGTAAAGCTGCTTACATATTGAGCATCAAGATCTATAGAGATAGATCAAGACGCTTGATAAGTTTTTTCAATGAGTACATACCTTGACAAGATTTTGAAGAAGTTCAAAATGGAACAGTCAAAGAAAGAGTTCTTGCCTGTGTTACAAGGTGTGAAATTGAGTAAGACTCAAAGCCCGACCACGGCAGAAGATAGAAAGAGAATGAAAGTCATTCCCTATGCCTCAGCCATAGGTTCTATAAAGTATGCCATGCTGTGTACCAGATCTATTGTATACCCTATCACTGAGTTTGGCAAGGGAGTACAATAGTGATCTAGGAATAGATCACTGGACAGCGGTCAAAATTATCCTTAGTGGAATAAGGATATGTTTCTCGATTATGGAAGTGACAAAAGGTTCGTCGTAAAGGTTACGTCGATGCAAGTTTTGACACTGATCCAGATGACTCTTAGTCTCAATCTGGATACATATTGAAAGTGGGAGCTATTAGCTAGAGTAGCTCCGTGCAGAGTATTGTAGACATAGAAATTTGCAAAATACTTACGGATCTGAATGTGACAGACCCGTTGACTAAAATTATCTCACAAGCAAAACATGATCACACCTTAGTACTCTTTGGATGTTAATCACATAGCGATGTGAACTAGATTACTGACTCTAGTAAACCCTTTGGGTGTTGGTCACATATCGATGTGAACAATGAGTGTAAACCACATAAAGATGTGAACTATTGATGTTAAATCACATGGCGATGTGAACTAGATTATTGACTCTAGTGCAAGTGGGAGACTGAAGGAAATATGCCCTAGAGGAAATAATAAAGTTATTATTTATTTCCTTATTTCATGATAAATGTTTATTAGTCATGCTAGAATTGTATTAACCGGAAACATAATACATGTGTGAATACATAGACAAACATAGTGTCACTAGTATGCCTCTACTTGACTAGCTCGTTAATCAAAGATGGTTAAGTTTCCTAACCATAGACATGAGTTGTCATTTGATTAACGGGATCACATCATTAAAGAATGATGTGATTGACTTGACCCATTTCGTTAGCTTAACACATGATCGTTTAGTATGTTGCTATTGCTTTCTTCATGACTTATACGTGTTCCTATGACTATGAGATTATGCAACTCTCGTTTACCGGAGGAACACTTTGTGTGCTACCAAACGTCACAACGTAACTGGGTGATTATAAAGGAGCTCTATAGGTGTCTCCGAAGGTACATGTTGAGTTGGCGTATTTCGAGATTAGGATTTGTCACTCCGATTGTCGGAGAGGTATCTCTGGGCCCTCTCAGTAATGCACATCACTATAAGCCTTGCAAGCAATGTGACTAATGAGTTAGTTGCGGGATGATGCATTACATAACGAGTAAAGAGACTTGCCGGTAACGAGATTGAACTAGGTATTGAGATACCGACGATCTAATCTCGGGCAAGTAACATATCGATGACAAAGGGAACAACGTATGTTGTTAAGCGGTTTGACCGATAAAGATCTTCGTAGAATATGTGGGAGCCAATATGAGCATCCAGGTTCCGCTATTGGTTATTGGCCGGAGACGTGTCTCGGTCATGTCTACATCGTTCTCGAACCCATAGGGTCCGCACACTTAAAGTTCGATGACGGTTATATTATGAGTTTATGTTTTTTGATGTACCGAAGGAGTTCGGAGTCCCGGATGAGATCGGAGACATGACGAGGAGTTTTTAAATGGTCGAGACGTAAAGATCGATATATTGGACGACTATATTCGGACGTCAGAAAGGTTCCGAGTGATTCGAGTATTTTTCGGAGTACCGGAGAGTTACGGAATTCGTATTGGGCCTTAATGGGCCATACGGGAAAGGAGAGAAAGGCCCCAAAGGGAGGCCGCACCCCTCCCCATGGACTACTCTGAATTGCACTAGGGAGGGGGGGCCCTTCCTTCCTTCTCCTTCTCCCTTCCCTTTTCCCCTTGGCGCCCTCCTCTTGGCGGCCGCCGCCCCCCCTGCTCCTTTTATATCTGAAGGGGGGGGCACCTCTAGACACAACAACAATTGATCCCTTGGATCTCTTAGCCGTGTCTGGTGCCCCTCCACCATAATCCACCTCGATAATATCGTAGCGGTGCTTAGGCGAAGCCTGCGTCGATAGAACATCATCATCGTCTACCACGCCGTCATCTCGACGGAACTCTCCTCAAAGCTCGATTGGATCGGAGTTCGAGGGACGCCATCGAGCTGAACGTGTGCTGAACTCGAAGGTGCCGTGCGTTCGGTACTTGATTGGTCGGATCGTGAAGACGTACGACTACATCAACCGCGTTGTGCTAACGCTTCCGCTTTCGGTCTACGAGGGTACGTAGACAACACTCTCCCCTCTCATTGCTATGCATCACCATGATCTTGCGTGTGCGTAGGATTTTTTTTTTAAATTACTACGTTCCCCAACAGATGTTTCATTGACAGAGGTTGCGAACTGAGGCGGACATGTGAAGATAGAAAATGCAAGAAAAAGAAGGAGAAAATTGATTAGTGTTAACAAAAAATGGTTGGCAAGCCCGTCTGATGCACATGAAAATTCTAGAGATACATGTTAGTCACTATTGGTATTAACCTAAAGATGTATGCCCCGTTGAAATGCACGAACAATTACCTAAGGGCATCTCTAACGCTAACCCACAAATTTCTCCAGTATATATTCGTTTTTGTGTCTGAACGTGGTCCATGAACATGATGGGTAGGGAGTCATCCAATGCTAATTACAAAGTATTCGGTTGGAAGCAGGCCCGGTCCTGATATTTCGGGGGCCCTGGGCGAGACCATAAACACGGGCCCTTCAATATAAGCATCAAAGTAATGAATATATGTCTATATGAAATGTTATTTAAATGCATATAAAACAATATCCATGTTAAGTAATTTATAAATATTATTTGAAGATGCAAAGTCACAAATCATATTTTTATCAAGGAAAAGATAATAAGAGACATAATTTATCTAAAATCTTGTAGTTACGGTGACCGATGGGCACGGTGTGGTCTCCTCTCAACGACTCGGCCTCTTGACGTGACCATGTGGTGGCAACGATGGGTCGTCATGAGAAAGAGGCACGGTAGGTCAAGGCACATGAGATCAAATCAAATTGTGGCTACCAACTTATGAGCCAAATTATGCTCGCGATGGTGCAGGATGAACTAAATTTTCTGGCATGGAAATCAATAGCAAAGAAAATTCTCTTTTTTTGCAGGAATTAGCAAAGAAAATGCAATGACTTAAAATGTGTAATCAGCCAGAAAAAAACTACAAATATTAAACTCAAAGTTGGATATAGAAGACGTACATCACTAAATAAAGTTAATACATCAATCAGCCATCGATTAATAATTTGAAATCAGCTTTTATAAACTTTTAAATTAGTACTAATACAAAGTAGGGGGTCACTATTTTTTGTTACAATTATTGCTAATTCCCTCGAGAAATAAGATCAATTGATGCTAATTCATCTTTCAGATAATGGGCTCGCTAACTCTTGCTGAACCAGTGCGCCCTCACAATTTTCCTTTTGAAAACTGACCCACCAAGGCCCAGTCTGCTAAAGAAAGAAAAAGCCCAAGGCCCAATCTGCTAGAGAAAGATAACGCTTCAGCCTTCTTCTTCGCCGAGACAGAGAACAGGTTCCACGGCTTTTTAATGACGACTCCAGCCAGCCGTTCCGTGCTCACACATACCTGGGCGGGGGCCCCATGCCGTCGGGGCCGGCCCTGGTAGGAAGGAGAAAAGATAGATAGAGACCATGCATGTGATTTGTGGTTTAGTGTCCGGTTGAAAAAAGAGGAAGGAGAGGGACCATGCATGTGCGGTTGAAAGGAGAGAGAAGAGAGGGATCATGCATGTAATTGATCTCTTGATACCGGGATCTATATGTCCGTACTGCTAAGCGGACATATACAGGTTTATTTTAAAAAATACGGACATATACAGGTTTCGTTGGACGGCAAAAGGATGTGAACACTATGATCCTAACATACAGTAAAGATTTAAGAGTCCGCTTTGAAGATGCCCTGATACAAGTAAAAGATACTTGCGGTCAACCATGTGATTGTTCCTCTCACGAAAAACATTATAACCATTCTACAAAAACAACTAGTGAGAGAATTAAATAGAATGGATATCTGACACTAAAAGGTTCAACAACGATGGCAGCAATTCCAGCCCCTTGTCCTTAGGGCACATGCACAAAAATTTTCCATCTGTCATTGACAAAGTAAATTTGAATCCGAGATGGAACGAGGACAACGATGCGTCGGTATTTTGTTCAGACGGCAGCAATGATAGTTAGAAGGTTCAAGGACTTCCGTCTAATTTTTATTATATTTAAGATGATTTGTACTTTTGCGAATCTATAGATCCCAGGTCATATCAAAAATAAAAATAAAATTGGATGGCTGAAAAAGACATACAGAAAACATCGGTCGACACCGGGGTTGGTGAGATAGTGGCAGCTCAGTCGCACTGTCCGCCTTTGTGGTCACACTTTTCTTTACATGCATTGAATACGTACTCAAGTCTAAAGTCCAAAACCAGGCTAACGCTGTTCAAACTACTGAACGGAAAATAGTTTATTTCCATACGATTCAGCGAACTGAATCGGGTTTCACTATCAAAGATAACGAAACAAGGTAGAAACAGAGGCGTCCCAAGAGAAGGTCGCAAGTGTGTCATCACAACAAACTACAAAAGCAGCAAACTAAAAAACACTCTCACAGGGTCCAGCATTAGGCCCAAACCACCGCATGCACCGCTAGTGGGGAGAATGGAAAATAGTATCACTTGAGTTTTTTCTAGAAAAAAAAACAGATATGGTATATTAACTAAAATCAACGTTACAAACACACACAGAAAATAAAAGGTTACATCGAGGTCTCCGGGTCATCCATCTTCATCCTTCCAAACGGGCGATGACGCATCACGGCTTGCCACTCCAATGTTAGAGTGACCTTGTCATTTTGGTCATGGACGGGAATACATCAAGGCCACAGTTCTATAGTACCAACGTCATGTAGAAACAACCACCACAATTCAAGGGTCGTAGATCCAGAAGCCAAACATTCATTATTTCTCATGTAGCTGGTGCCCGCTTTTTATTTTGGCTTTCGATTTGTCCCGCTGCCACAAATTTTGTCATGTGTCGTCACCTCACTTGCTGCCACAAAATTTGTGTCATGTCCCTGGTGCCCGCTTTTTATTTTAGCTTTTGATTTTTAAAATATGATATCGTTTAGATGAAAAATTCCAAATTAAGTTCTATTTATTCGTGTTTCCTGTGACCAGCACTTTCAACTAAGATCCATTTTGAATATATTTTGATGACTTCAAAAAATATATTGAATTCAAATGTTGAACCTTAGTATGAGCAGGCAATAAAATCAATTGTTTTGTGTCTACAACCGACAGAATAAATTGCTGAAAATTATATCTTTAAAACCTGTTGAAACTTGGCAGTTTTGGATGCAAAACCCGTAAATTTCATTGTTGAAAATTAAAACTTTTTTAGGAATTTTTTATCAGACCCTGTGCGGGATTAAACTACTACGCGAATCGTGAGACAAAACGAGAGGGCGGCAGAACTTGGCAGGTGAGTGCCCCGCACTCGCGTGCCTCACACTTGCGTGCCTCTGGCGTTCAGATAAAAAACTGATCAGAGAAATGCATTTTCCCGTTTAATTGGTTTTGAAGGTTCAAGCCTGTCATTTTTGTGTGTGGAAGAAAGCTTACCCTGTTCGGACGACAATGCATGCAGCTCCAAATAAAGGAAATTAAAAGAGAAATCGAGGTAGCTGGATTGAGATAATTTTCCTTCATGAGCACGGGACAAAAGAAAGAATCGTCGAGATCGACCTGTCGAGTGTCGACCAAGGCTGTGCAGCCATGTGTCACGACACGATTGCTGGACATGCCGTTGCTGTCGTGCAACAAAACCATCCACGTATGCTCCACCATACGTGTCAGGTATTTGCTTGGCCACACTAGTGAACCGTCACATCCATTGCCCGTTCTACGTTCTAAAGGGCACCACTCTAATTTGTCTTTCCCCGGCGGCATGCATCACCCATGGAAATTTACCAAAGCCAGTCACCGTGGAGAAATATCGCCGTCCGCAAAAGAGAAAAAACAGAGAAATTTCGCCATGGGATTTTGCTCATATAAGAAATTTCCCCTTTTCCTTTGTGTAAAACAGGACCACTATATTTTTAGACAGCAACGTAATGAAATGTGTGGGCGCGGCAATTTAGGTTAGCAAGTAGCAACGCAGGCAGCAGTGCCAACGGCACGTGGCCGCGTCAGTGCGATGCTTGGCGGTACCGCCAAAACCGGCGGCACCCACCTCGATCGAGAGAGAGAGAGAGAGTGCATGTCGACACAGTGTAGTCTCAAGCATGTCATGTCTTGTCTTTGCTTAAGGCCGATCTTTGCTCTTGGAATCGCACGAACGAAAAAAGAATGAGATAGACGTTCAGGCCGCTATCGAGTTGGTTTTCAGGCACACGAACAAGGAACCACACCTCGGTTCGTAGACTATATCATACGAATGGGGCTTAGTTATTTGGATTACCGGTTTACCATTGCGTCCAGGTCCGATGAACCTGGAGAATGCCTCGAAACCCACATTTGCCCGTGGCGCATCGAGGCCACGGTTGGTCACTGGCCACCGCCTAGGTACGAAACAAACGTTATCGTCCGCGGCTCGCCGAGTACGTGTAGGGCATCTTCAACGCGAATCACCAAAACCCAAAATGGACCGCTCAAAAAAACAAAACCCAAAACGTCCGCACTGTCCAAACCAAATTGTTTGGACATTTTCAGGCCTCCAAACGTTGACAATCAAATTATGAATAGGTTCAGACTCTGAAATTTCACAAGTCGGTTCCAAATCGAAAAGCTGTGGGTGGTCCAGACGTCCGTCACGTCAGACTTCGACACCTTAAACCCACTCAAAACTCCATCGGGAGCCCGCACATTTTCACACTCATGCCACTCTTTTCACGTCAACCTCCCTCCTTTATTATGATCACCTCTGCCCTTGTCCATTCCGCCGTCCGCCACCGTCACGGTGGATCCCTCAAAACCCTTCATCGTGTTCGTTGCCTTGTTAGACCCGGACAAGCCTATCTGCATAGTCAGATCCACGGAATAGCAAGGGCAATGCTTGGCGGTCATGGCCACCAAGAAGGCGACGTCTGCGGCCGCAATTGCTCGAGTCGGAGCTCGTCCGCCATAGCAGACCGCCATGCCTGTGTTACCTGGGTAATCGCAACTCTGACCTCGCAGCTACAAGCAGATGTACTAGTACATCGACCATCGAGACGATTAGGACAAGACACAAGTCGCCGCAGTACTTCGCCACCTCTGTCCACCATCCATCATACGTCGTCGACCTCAACACAGACTAGGTGTTCACGGAGTCGCAAGCATTGCAACTCGCCCGACCGTGGTTTCCATCCGATGAGCCCTCGTGCAGCGGTGCTCGGTCGTTGTTCGGTGGAATGCCTCCCCCAAGCTCGCCGACAACCACCGACAAGGATATGATGAATATGATCTACAATGGCGGCGGCCATGAGGACGACCACCCACCGCAACTAGAGGAAGACATGCCAATGGACACCTAGCAGACAGAGCGAAACTTGCCCGATGCGAACGCTAAGAGGAAGAAAGGTCCGTCGTATTAGATGAAAGAGGATGAATTATTGTGCGACACGTGGTTGGGCACGAGTATTGATTTGTTGCATGGCATGGAGAAAATGGGCTCGGCTTTTGTGTGCATGAGGTCTATCATGAGCAAAAGAACTACGCTCCCTACGACAAAGAAGCGATCCATGATCGCAACGCGAAATCACTAGGCCATTGATGAAACACCATTCAACATGAGATCAAGTATTGTGGCGCGTATACACAGATGAAAAATCAATGGCCGAGTGGTGCATAACTCTTTGAGCTCGCAAGTTTCTCCTTGTGTTGTTGTATGTGTTGGTCACTTGAGTTGATTTTCTCTATATTGCAACTTGTTGATCATGTCGTTGTCTTGCTTTGCTATCCAAACCAGGCATGTGCCATGTATTGCTGAACCGAGGGCAAGCCATTCACGCTGATGCATTGTTGGTTCAAATTGAATAGACAAAGCAAGTGGGCAAGCATTGTCCATTGCACAAAGACCGCCGACGCTGTAGCCGATGACGATGATGTTGATCCAACCATCAGATGGCTTGCACTGGCCACCCGTTTCTCTAGGTCGAGGGGGAGGAAATAAGAGTCGGACAAGGAGAAGCAAGAAGGGGCAACAACCAAGATCACTACGAGAAAATAAAACATTCGTGACATTTTGGCTCGAACGAAAATATTTTCTGTCTACACTTCCATCAGAAAAATGCTGACGAAAACACGTATTATCATGGATGTGTTGGCCACATCCTTCTATGACAAAATAATTATACGAGCCACAACATTGGGGAATCCAATCGTTGAGCATCCAAACAAGGGAGACTATGATGGTATGATCGTATAATGGATTGTGCATGCTGCAAATACGAGGGCCACCTATCCACAACCATGATAAATCAAGAAAGTCATTTCTCATATATGGATAGATCTTGAACCTTCACACCCAAAGCTTTGCTGAGAAATGGAATGGAGTGTCCTTCTTGCAGTAAAACAACTCCTATCCATGTGTCACAAGCGTCGATCTCCGCCTCAAATTACTTGTTAAAATTTGGAAATGTCGGGTGTCGGTGTCAAAACCGGTAGATCTCGGGTAGGGGATCCTGGATCTCAGATCGATGGATAACAGGGAACATAGAGACAATGTTTACCCAGGTTCGGGCCCTCTCTAGGAGGTAAAACCCTACGTCATGCTTGATTGTATTTATGTGTTTGTATGAGGATTATAGGGTTGATCTACCATGAGATCGGATGAACTAAACCCTAGATGGGATGGTAACAATGGTTCCCCTTTCTACAGGCTAAACCCTCTGGTTTATATAGACACCTGGGGTATCTAGGGTTACATACGATCGGTCACCATCAGGGGATAAACATGCAGATTTCGCTAACCAAACTTGGAGGATACGCCAAGTCTTCGGAGATTTCCTTCTAGAGTCGATGGCCCATTAGTCCGGCCTTCCTTTGATGAATTGGGAGCGGCCCATCAGTCCGGCCCATGATAGATAGGCCGGTGGTCCAAGGACACCTTAGTCTGGGACACCCTCAGTAGCCCTCGAACTAGTCTTCGAAGCTGAGGTATGTAAGGACATCATCAGTTTTGTGGACCAGTTCCTTTTCTTCCGTAGTCAGCTTAATAATTTCTGGCCACACGTCCCCTGAGCCACGTCACAGCTGCCGAGTGTATAAGTAACTTAGCCCTGAAGGCCAGTCGCTTGTAACATCCCAAATTTTCAATTTGGAATGTTATACATAGAACATCATTGCATATCATATTTTTCGTTGCATTTTTGCTCGATCCTAGAAATTCTACACAACTCAAGGACCCACGAAGAGAGTTGGGGATTTCGTTATTTTCATATTTGAGTTTTCTCAAATTTTGAAAATAGGATCATTTGATTTTAATTATTTTATCAGCAATTATTTTTACTATCAAAATATAAGAGAGGGAATAAAATGACTTTCCCAAAATAAAGAAATAATGAAGATTTAATAATAAAATCAAATAAGATTTTATTTTGGAGTTTTTCGCCTTTTTATTTGAATTTAGGAAAAATGCGCGTTTTTCAAAACTGCATTTAGGCCCCAAATAAATGTTCATCTAGTCCGGCTTGATTTTAGAAGCCGGGGTAAATTTATTTCGGGATTATTGGAGTTCGTTTAGTATTCCTTTTGTTTTTTTCTCTGCGCGTAATTATTAAAAAAAAAACCGCTCGGGCGTGCCAGCGGGACTCTTAGGGGCACACTATATAAGCTCAACCCCGGCGCCCCAGGCCCAGCCGCCATTGCCCCTTGCCCGCGTCGCCGCCGCCAGCCAGCCGCCGCCGCCCGACCCACGCCGAAACCCTAACCCTAACCTCGCGCCTTGGCCGCCGCCACTGAGCCGAGCCGGACCTCCGCCGGATCCCGCCGCCCGAGGTTCGCCATCGCCTCGTTTTGCATGCCGCCAGTTTTTTTTATAAAACTGGGCGGTTTTCTTCGGGTTTTTTTCGGTTTTTTTTGTTTGTTTCGTTTTTTATTAGTTTCGGTTTTTTTTTCCCGGTTCGGTTAAATAACGAACGTTCGTTCGTTCGTTTTTAACGATCGCGTTCGTCAGATTAGTTTAGTTAACGAACGTCCGTTCGTTAACCCGTTCGTCGTTTTTCTTTTTCTCGGATTTAATTCGTGATTTTTCTGATCGCGATTTCTCATCCGATTTTCATTTTAGTATAACTTTTCGCTCGTTTATCGGAATCAGGCGATTCAAGCGCCTGGAGTTTTGTCTCGAAACCCTCTTTCCGAATAACCTACTTAAACAAGTTTTTGCTACTGTAAAATTTGACTTAGATCCAGATTAGTAAAACGGAGCTGTTTTCTTTCGCCGTTTGACTTTCGTTGCTTCGTTTGATTTGATTCTTTTTGCAAACCGGAGTTCTTAAGTTGAACTATCTGGTTAGATCTATTTGAGTTTTACCTGTGCATTAGATGAGTACTTATTGTATGCTTGTTTGTTTGTCTGCGATAGAATACCCGAGTGCGCCGCCTTTGTTACTTGAGTCTCTAGGTTTCGCGGATCATCAGCAAGGCAAGTAACACTTTGATCATATCTTTTCTACTACCCGGTTTTTATGCATTAGATCTATCCTCAAACACTTGCATGATTAGGATCTAATTAAATTGTGGGTTATGGGAAGTAGTTGAGGTAGTACCTA
Organism: Aegilops longissima; assembly: GCA_021605205.1. Taxonomy (NCBI): domain Eukaryota; kingdom Viridiplantae; phylum Streptophyta; class Magnoliopsida; order Poales; family Poaceae; genus Aegilops; species Aegilops longissima. Next base: position 451,610,010 of record CM038681.1, on the reverse strand, counting down.
TTACCTGTTTTATTATCAAACCCTTGGGAGTTACTTCTACGTTTGCTTATTATGCTATGCTAGTAGACGTCGATTGGGTGAGTGTATCCATGACAGATGTGAGATTGTTATTTAATGGTTTATTTAAGGTGGCAACTTAAACACACATCTGGGTGGATTGAGGCACCTGGTTTCTATCAGGACTTGCATGTATTTCTTCGGACCGCCACCCAGGCTCAAAGGGATCATGAGATTATTCAAACTAGAAACTTCCGTGTGCAGCCACAAGCCATTATGGGCTCTGGCATAGTTGATTAAGTTGTGCGAACTCTTACGGGTAGACTAGCATATGTAGGGGTTGTAGGTTGGTACGGTCTACCCACATGTAAGGTGCTAGCGCTTCTGAAAGACTATGTCTCGGTCATCCGTTTCTCAAACACCATGCAGTGTGAGAAATCAAACGGAGGAGATCGAGTCTTGTGGGGAAAAGTGCGCAAACCTCTGCAGAGTGTATAAACTAATCATGATTAGCCGTGTCCCCGGTTATGGACATCTTGAGTATGTAGTACTTGGATATCATGTGAATCTCATCATGTTACTTCTAAGTTAATTTTGTTGGGTTTTAATGAGTACTTTTAATTGGGATTGAGAATGCTGTCAACCATTCTCAATGTTTCACAACCACCATGATAGTTAAATAAAATTTATTCCTTTGCAGTAGGGAAAAATTGGCTTTACGCAAAACCGTAACCATAGAGCTTTCCACCAGCCATATATGCATGTAGTATAGGCTTATTATTCCATTATTCTCTATGTGTTACATTGCCAACATATTCCATGTGCTGACCGTTTTCGGGCTGCAACGTTTCATGTTGCGAGACTTTTCGATTTGACAGTAAGGTGCTTAGGTCGTGGTTCTATACTCGATGATGCCGTTGGAGTTGATGGACTCGCTTATTCTTCCAAGCCTTCCGCTGTTATCGTATTAGATGGCCTTAAGCCATGTTTATTTTATTAAGTTCTCTCTTGAAAAATTCGATTGTAATAAGTGTGTGATTGCTACTCTGTTATAAATCCTTGATCTTGTGTGGTGTCAAGACATCGATCCAGGATGACACTAAGCACAGAGATCAGACTGTTTGAGGTCTGGTCGCTACAAAGATGGTATCAGAGCACACGCTAGCTGTAGGAAACCACCATTAAGCTAAAGCCCTAGATCACTACTCTCTCTTCTCATTTCTAACTCCTCATCTTTTCTACTCTTTTAGGATGACTAAGCGAGGATCAAGTTCACCCAGTAGGATGAAGATACACCCTTTGGACGACACGAAGGAAGTCACTAAGTACCTGAACATAGGAATACCAAGCTTCACCGGGACCTACAATTCCACTTTACCCGAAGAAGAGCGCTGGAAGATTCAAGCTCAAGTTCCCAGAAGGACATTTGCGCCAATCACAGAGCCCATTGAGATTGTTTTTGATGCACCAACCTGGAGTCTGGGAAAGAGCATGGCAGCTCACATAACCATGGGATGCATTGGAGAAGTTTACAAAGAAGACCTCAAGGATACTATCTACCAGATTTGCGGGCTCCGAGATGAACAATGGGAGATAGTTGGCACTAAGAAGGATCGATCCATTGCAGCTTTCATCCAGGAGTTAAATCAGCACATTCGACGCCAGAGAGAACGGATGTCTTGCAGACATGATGGAGTTGAAGACAACAAAAGCCAAGATTATAGAACTAGAAGGAGAACTGAAGGCCACTCGCAAGGACTACATAGAGGAGATTGTAGCTCTAGTGGGACAAAACGTCGATCTTAAGGAGAAGATTGAAGAACTCATGGGAAATTTAGCACCCGGAGGATAAGATGAAGATTGCACCTGTCCAGAGAACTACATCATCATCGACGACACCGATTCTGATCCTAGTGATGATGATTACGAAGATGAAGCTGGAGCAGATATCATGGAGTCTTCATCGGAGCAGTTTTTCTAGTTGACCACCATAACAGTAGTAGATTTCCCCCATTTTATATTAGTTTTAGTTTCAGCACTTGGTAACGATAGATAGACCGTTGTATGCCCTTGTTTGAATTGATTGGAGTGATATTGTGTGATCTTGACTCATGTGCATATGGGTAGTGTTTTCTCTCTAGACCTCATTCTATTCTTAACTCTCGTCTTTTCCTAAACCCCTCAGATGCCTCCGAGACGCGACCCTGGATTTGTTTTCCCGCCAGAGATCACTCAGTTGATTCAGCAGCAGAATGCCTTGATTCAAACATTGGTACAGAACCAAGGCAACAACAACAACAACAACAACCCACCACCACCACCACCTGTTGACCATTTGACCCGTTTCTTAAGGTTGAATCCGCTGGTGTTTTCCAGTAGCACCGAGCCGATTGTTGCAGATGATTGGCTCCGTAAGATAGGGAGGGAGTTGACCACTGTAGGATGTACAGATGGAGAAAGGGTGAATTTGCCGCACATCAGCTTGAAGGACCCGCAACAGCATGGTGGGAGAATTTTACAGCCACTTACCTCAGAGACACCGTCACATGGGATCGGTTTGACAAGCTTTCCGTCTGCCCATGTTTCAGCAGGAGCTATGGCCATGAAGAAGCGTGAGTTTCGCAACTTGCGCCAAGGAGGACGGGCAGTTGGCAAGATGTGGATGATTTGATAAGTTAGCACGTTATGCACCAGATGGCGTTGCTACGGATGCGACTAAGCAGGAGAAGTTTCTAGAAGGGTGAATGATGAGCTGAGCATGCGGTTGATGGTAGCCACCTTCAATAACTACCAGGAGTTAGTAGATCGTGCTCTTATGGTTGAAGGGAAGCAGCAACAGATTGACAATCGCAAGAGAAAGTATGGACAGGGGAAGAATAACTCTGGAGCTCAGCAGAAACTTCGCTTTACCCCGAAGCCAGGAGGACAATTTCAGCATACCCATGGAGGAGGTAGCTCGCACAACCATAATGGCACCAAGAATGGGAATGGGAATGGAGGAAGCAATGGACAAAACCGCACCAACCCGTCAACACCATCCAAGGTAGACCTGAGCCACATCACTTGCTTTAAGTGTCGCAAGACTGGGCATTATGCAAATGATTGTCCAGAAGGCCAAAATGGTAATGGCAATGGAAGCTCAGGAAAGAAGACGAACCCTTTCAACAAAGGACAAGTGAACCACGTTACCGTGGAGGAGGTTGGAGCTCAGCCAGATGCAGTAATAGGTAAGTTTTTGGTTAAGTTATTTACTGCAGTTGTTCTTTTTGATACTGGTGCATCGCATTCATACATATCAAGGGGATTTGTGGATAAGTATAACCTACCAACCCAAGCCCTTAGGTCACCCATGCTAGTAACCTCACCCGGAGCAGAATACATGGCTAGTATATGGTGTGATCGACTGCCATTAAGGATTGGACACTATGTATTTCCCTCGAACCTAATAGTTCTGGAATCCCAAGGATTGGATGTGATATTAGGCATGGATTGGTTATCAAAGTATGGAGCATAGATTGCGCCAGTAAGTCAATTTTGCTTACCACCCCAGAAGGGAGGAGAATCAAGTTTGTATCACGGCATGAGCCGAGGAGAGCACATGTAAATTCCTTAACAGGAGTTGTGCAGGAGGAAGTACCAGTGGTAAGGGATTACCCGGACGTGTTTCCGGAAGAGTTGCCAGGCATGCCGCCGGACAGAGACATTGAATTTCCGATTGAACTATTGCCAGGCACTGGTCCGATATCTAAGAGAACGCATAGGATGCCAGCCCAAGATTTGGAGGAAATTAAGAAGCAGATTAAGGAGTTACTGGATAAAGGTTTTATTTGCCCAAGTTCTTCGCCTTGGGGATCACCAGTACTTCTAGTGGAGAAGAAGTATGGATCATTAAGAATGGTAGTGGATTATCGCGGATTGAATGAAGTGACTGTTAAAAACAAGTACCCACTACCGATGATCAACGATTTGTTTGACCAATTGCAAGGAGCTAAGGTGTTTTCCAAGATCGATTTGCGATCAGGGTACCATCAGTTGAAGACTCGAGAGCAGGATATACCTAAGACGGCTTTTACCACCAGGTACGGGCTGTATGAGTATACCATTATGTCATTTGGTGCGACTAACGACTTTTGCCTATTTTATGAACATGATGAACAAAGTGTTTATGGAGTTTTTGGATAAGTTAAATCGTGGTGTTCATTGATGATATTTTGGTTTACTCGAAGAATGAAGAAGAACATAAGGAGCATTTGCGTTTGGTACTCGAGAAGCTCAGAGAACACAAGTTATATGCCAAGTTCAAGCAAGTGTGAGTTTTGGTTGAAGGAAGTTGGATTTCTGGACATGTTATATCCGGATAAGGTATAGCATGAGACCCCACTAAAGTTGTCACTTTGTGACAAGCGGGAAGCGCCAACAACAGTTGGAGAGATCCGGAGTTTCCTTGGACTCGCAGGATACTACCGGAGATTCATTGAGAATTTCTCAAGGATTGCGAAGCCTATGACAGAATTATTGAAGGAGACCAAGTTTATTTGGACTGAGGAGTGTGAAGCTAGTTTCCAAGAGTTGAAGAAACGTTTGGTTACCTCGCCAGTGTTAATCCTGCCAGATCAGACCAAGGATTATGAGGTGTATTGCGACGCTTCACATAGAGGACTTGGAGCAGTGCTTATGCAGGAGGGAAGATTTGTTTCGTATGCTTCACGACGGCTTAAGCCTCATGAGCTAAACTATGCCACGCATGATTTGGAGTTAGCCGCCGTAGTGCATGCGTTGAAAACATGGAGACATTTCCTCATTGGAAACCACTGTGAGGTGTATACAGATCACAAGAGTTTAAAGTACATCTTCATGCAGAAGGAGCTAAATCTCAGGCAGAGGAGATGGTTGGAGCTCATCAAAGATTACGATATGAGATTACATTATCACCCCGCAAAGGCTAACATTGTAGCAGACGCGTTGAACCGTAAGAGTCACGTCAACACACTAATGATGGGAGAAATACCAAAGGAGTTAGCCGAGGACCTTCGAGAGCTATGTTTGGAAATAGTTCCAAGAGGCTATGTAGCAGCATTGGAGATTCAGTCAACTTTGATGGACAAAATCAGGGAAGCTCAGAAGACTGACAAAGAGATTGCCTCTATAAAGGAGAAAATGAGCGAAGGAAAAGCAAAGGGATTCGTGAGGATGAGCACGATAACCTATGGTTTGAAGACCGTGTTTATGTGCCCAATGACCCGGAGATTCGGAAGTTGATCCTACAAGAGGCACATGATTCACCATAATCGATTCACCCAGGAAATACCAAGATGTATTTGGATTTGAAGAATACTTTCTGGTGGACCGGAATGAAGAAGGACATTGCAGAGTACGTAGCAGTTTGTGATGTGTGTCAGAGGGTGAAGGCAGAACATCAGAAGCCAGCAGGTTTGTTACAGCCATTGCCTATACCTGAATGGAAGTGGGATAAACTAGGTATGGATTTCATCACGGGATTGCCCAGGACTCGTTCAGGCTATGACTCGATTTGGGTTGTGTAGCGACCAGACCCAAATGGATCAAGTCTCGTGCTCGATGTCATCCTCGGATCGATAATCTTGACACCACACAAGATTTGAAGGATTTATAGCGAGTAGCAATCACACACTTATTACATCGTTGTCCACAAGGAACTGAATACAATAATATGGCTTAAGGCCATCTAATAATAACAGCGAAGGCTTGGAAGATAAGCGAGTCCATCAACTCCAACGGCATCACCGAGTATAGAACCACGACCTAACACCTTACTAAATAAATGCGAAAAGTCTGCAAGCGTGAAAAGTTGCAGCCCAAAACGGTGACACATGGAATATGCCGCAATGTAACACATAAGAGCAATGAATGAATAAGCCTATACTACATGCATATATGGCTGGTGGTAAGGCTCTACTGATTACATTTGCATAAAGCTGATTTTTCCCTACATCAAAGGAATAATTTTATTTAACTATCATGGTGGTTGTTAAACATTGAGAATGGTTGATGACATCCTCAATCCCAATTAAAAGTACTCATCAAAACCCAATAACTTTTATTTAGAAGTAACATGTTGATATTCACATGATATTCAATTACAGGATACTCAAATTGTCCATAACCGGGACACGGCTAATCATGATTAGTTTATACACTCTGCAGAGGTTTGCGACTTTTCCCCATTAAGACTCGATCGCCTCCGCTTGGTTCTCGTGACTACATGGTGTTTGAGAAACGGATGACCGAGACATAGTCTTTCAGAAGCGCTAGCACCTTACATGTGGGTAGACCGTACCAACCTACATCCCCTACATCAGCTAGCCTACCCGTAAGAGTTCACACGACTTAGTCAACTACGCCAGAGCCCATAATTGGCTTGTGGCTGCACACGGAAGTTTCCGCTTGAATAATCTTATGATCCCTTAGAGCTTGGGTGGCGGTCCGAAGAAATACAGCAAGTCTGATGGAAACCAGTGCCTCAATCCACCCGGATGTGTGTTGCCACCTTAGATAAACCATTAATTAACAATCTCACATCTGTCATGGATATTCACTCACCCAATCCACGTCTACTAGCATAGCATGGCATGAACAAGCAACGAGAAGTAACTCCCAAGGTTTCATAAGTAAACAGTAATAGGTACTACCTCAATCTACTTCCCAAACCCACAATTTAATTAGATCCTAATCATGCAAGTGTTTGAGGAATAGATCTAATGCATAAAACTGCGTATGAGAAGAGTATGATCAAAGTGTTACTTGCCTTGCCGATGATCCATGAGTCCTAGAGATTCAAGTAACAAGCGGCGACTCCGGTGATCTAACGCAGACAAACAACAAGCATACAATAAGTACTCATCTAATGCACGGGAAATCTCGAATAAAAGATCTAACCAGAAAGTTCAACTTAAGAACCCTGGTTGCAAGAGAATCGAACCAAAATAAACATCGAAAGTCGAAACTCGAGGAGAACGACTTGGTTTAGCAATCTGAAATTAGGTCAAAATTTCACAGTGGCAAAACTCTGTGAAAGTAGGGTAGTCGGAACGGCGGTTTCATTCTGAAACTCCAGCGCTTGAATCACCGATTCCGATAAACGAGCGTGAAATAAAACAGTTTTGAAAATCGGATCTGAAATCAAATCAGAAAATAACGGATTAAATTCGATTAAAAGAAAAACGCGAACGGTTAAATAGCGGACGTTCGTTATCGTAATCTAATCCAACGAACGCTGTTCATTGAAACGAACGGTTCGGTGAACGTTCGTTAAATAAGAAAACCGAAAAAAATAAAACCAATCTAGGTTTTTTTTAAAAAAAACGAACAGTTATTTTTTTTAAAAAAATAAACCGGATCGGTTCAAGGTGGAAAAACCGGATCGGGCGCGGGCGGCTACCTCCGGTGGCTCTCGCCGGCGAGGTCCGCGGGTCCCATGGGCTCGGGCGAGGCGGGCGGGTCCGGCGTCGCGGCGTCGGCGGGCGGGGCGTCAGGCCTTGGTGGTGGGCGGGACTCCGTGGTGAGGTGAGAGAGAGGGGGCGGTGGTTATAAGGGGGGGGGCGGTTTCCTTGGAGAGGGGCAAGGGAGCGCTGGGCGGGGGATCAAGGGCGGCGGCTGCCGTCTTGTGTGGGGACCACACACGGGCGCAAGGCGAGGAGGAGGAGGAGGAGGTGGGCGGAGGCGCTGGGCCTGGGGCCTGGCTGGCTTGGGCCGGCTGGGCCTCGGTCCAGGGGGGGGCGCGCGAATTTTTTTTTTAATACTTAAACCAAAACGAATTAAAAAAAATACCAAATGAACTCCAAATTAAGTAAAACAAATTTTCCCCGACTCCTAAAAATGAGTCGAACAAAATGAACTTTAAAAACAGCAAATATGCATAAATTTTTAAAATGCTCATTTTTGCCTAAGCAAAATAAATCTTCAAAACCAAATTTGGTTTATTTATAATATCTTCATTTTTCCTAATTGTTTGGGAAAGTCATATTATTCCCTCTCAAAATATTTTTATAGGAAAAACTTTATGAAGATAATTAAATAATCCAATGATCCTATTTTCAAAATTTGAGAATTCCCAAATATGAAAATTGTGAAACTTCCAACTCTCTCCGAGGGTCCTTGAGTTGCGTGAAATTTCTAGGATCGGAAAATGCGAGAAAATATGATATGCATGATGACCTAATGTATAACATTCCAAATTGAAAATTTGGGATGTTACAAACCTACCCCCTTAAGATGAATCTCGCCCTCGAGATTCGGGTTGGCTAGAAAATAGGTGAGGGTGGTCCTTAAGCAAAACTTCCTCTCTTTCCCAGGTGGCTTCATCCTCGGTGTGGTGGCTCCTTGAACTTTGCAAAACTTGATAACCTTGTCTGGGTAACTCTGCTTTGGCATAATCGAGAATCTTAACGGCTTTTCTTCATATGTCAAGTCATCCTTCAACTGAATTGCTTCCGGTGGCACTTTGTGTCTCTTAACGGTACCTCTGCTATCTCGGGTGACATTTCTTCAATCGAGAAACATGGAATACATCATGAACTCCCGACAGTCCTTCCGCAATTCCAACTTATACGCAACTTCTCCCATGCGTTGCAAAATCTTATATGGTCCAACGAAACGGGTGCTAACTTTCCTTTAACTCCAAAACGCTTAACTCCTCGGCGGGGATACTCGAGATATACTGTCTCCAATTTCATACTCAATCGCTGCGCTTTGAATCGGCATAGCTCTTACGTTCGACTGGGCTACCTTGAGCTGTCTCGAATCAACTTAACTTTCTGTTCAGACTCCTTAATCAAATCTGGTCCAAATAGCTGACGATCTCCAGTTTCGTCCCATGACAATGGTGTCCTGCACCTTCTTCCATACAGCGCCTCCAAAGGTGCCATCTTTAAGCTGGTTTGGTAACTGTTGTTGTAGGAAAATTCTGCATACGGCAAATTATCATCCCAGCTGGATCCATAATCCAGCGCACAAGCTCTCAGCATGTCCTCCAAAATCTGATTGACTCTCTCGGTCTGTCCATCGGTCTGTGGGTGGAAAGTTGTACTGAATTCCAATCGGGTTCCCAATGTTTCGTGCAACTGGTTCCAAAATTTCGAAGTAAATTGGGTTCCTCTGTCTGATACAATGCTCCTCGGAACTCCGTGTAAGCATACAATTCTGGTCATGTATATCTTTGCCAACTTAGCACTGCTATAGGTAGTCTTGACTGGAATGAAATGAGCTACCTTGGTCAAACGGTCGACTATGACCCAAATCGAGTCATATCTGAACGGGTCTTTGGCAAACCTGTGATGAAATCCATGCCTAGTTTATCCCACTTCCATTCGGTATCGGCAATGGTTGTAACAATCCTGCTGGCTTCGATGTTCGCCTTTACTTTCGACATACGCCGCAAACTGCTACATACTCCGCAATATCCTTCTTCATTCCGGTCCACCGAAAATATTCTTCAAATCCAAATACATCTTGGTATTTCTGGGTGAATCGAATAGGGTGAATCATGGGCTTCTTGCAAAATCAACTTCCCGATCTACGGGTCATTGGGCACATAAACACGGTCTTCAAACCATAGGGTATCGTGCTCATCCTCTTGAAATCCTTTAGCTTTTCCTTTACTCATTTTCTCCTTTATAGAGGCAACTTCCTTATCTGCCTTTTGGGCTTCTCTGATTTTGTCCATTAGTGTCGACTGAATCTCCAATGCTGCTACATAGCCTCTAGGAACTATTTCCAAACATAGCTCTCGAAGGTCCTCGGCTAATTCATTGGGTATTCCTCCCATCATTAGGGTATTGACGTGGCTCTTACGGCTCAATCGTCACCACGACATTAGCCTTTCCGGGGTGATAATGCAACCTCATATCATAATCCTTGATAAGTTCTAACCATCTCCTTTGTCTGAGATTTAATTCCTTCTGTGTGAAGATGTACTTCAAACTCTTGTGATCCGTATATACTTCACAATGATTCCCAATGAGAAAGTGTCTCCACGTCTTCAAGGCATGCACAACGGCTGCTAACTCCAAATCATGAGTGGCATAATTCAACTCATGGGGCTTAAGTTGTCGTGAAGCATCTGAAACAACTCTTCCTTCTTGCATAAGCACTGCTCCAAGTCCTCGGCGTGAAGCGCCGCAATACACCTCATAATCCTTAGTTTGATCCGCAATATCAAACTGGTGAGGTAACCAATCTTTTCTTCAACTCCGAAAACTTGCCTCACAGTCCTCGGTCCATATGAATTTGTTTTCCTTCTTCAACAATTCTGTCATAGGCTTTGCAATCCTTGAGAAATTCTCAATGAATCTTGGTAGTATCCTGCGAGTCCAAGGAAACTCGAATCTCTCCAACTGTCGTTGGTGCTTCCCACTTGGTTACGGTCTCAACCTTTGTGGGGTCAACTGCTATCCCTTCTCCGGATATAACATGTCCAGAAATCCAACTTCCTTTAACCAAAACTCACATTTGCTGAACTTGGCATACAACCTGGTGTTCCTCGGTTTCTCCAAAACCAATCGCAAATGTTCCTTGTGTTCTTCTTCATTCTTCGAGAAAATCAAAATGTCATCAATGAACACCACGACGAACTTGTCCAAAAACTCCATAAACACTTTGTTCATCAGGTTCATAAAATAGGCTGGTGCGTTAGTCAGTCCAAATGACATAACGGTATACTCGTACAGTCCATATCTCGTGGTAAAAGCTGTCTTGGGTATGTCTTGCTCCCGAATCTTCAACTGATGGTACCCTGATCGCAAGTCGATCTTAGAAAACACTTTGGCTCCTTGCAAGCGATCAAACAAATCATTTATCATAGGTAGTGGGTACTTGTTCTTGATTGTTACTTCATTCAATTCACGGTAATCAACAACCATTCTCAAAGATCCATCCTTCTTCTCCACCAATAAAACGGGTGATCCCCAAGGTGAAGAACTTGGGCGAATAAAGCCTTTATCCAATAGTTCCTTAATCGCTTCTTGATTTCCGCCAAATCCTTTGCGGGCATCCTGTCACGGTCGTTTCGATATCGGGCCTGTTCACGCAACAGCTCGATCAAAAATTCAATGTCTCTATCCGGCGGCATTCCCGCAACTCTTAGGAAATACATCGGGATAATCCTTTACCATCGGTACTTCTTCTGTACCACTCGATAAGCAATTAACTTGTGCTCTCCTCGGCTCGTGCCGTGATAATACTTAATCCTTCTTCCTTACGGTGTGGTGAGCAAAATTGACCTTGTGGTACAATCTATGTTTCCTCCATACTTTGATAACCAATCCATTCCTAATATCACATCCAATCCTTGGGATTCTAGAACTATTAGGTCTGAGGGGAAAACATAGTGTCCAATTCTTAGTGGCGATCGATCACACCATTTACTAGCCATGTACTCTGCTCGGGTGAGGTTACTAGCATGGGTGACCTAAGGGCTTGGGTTGGTAACTTGTACTTATCCACAAATCCCTTGATATGTATGAATGCGATGCACCGGTATCAAAAAGAACAACCGCATAAATGACTTAACCAAAACTTACCGATTCTTGCATCGGGCTGATCTTCAACCTCCTCCACATCAATGTGGTTCACTTGTCCCCTGTTGAAAGGGTTGGGCTTCTTTCGAGCTTCCATTGCCATTTCCATTCGGCCTTCGGCAGTCATTTGCATAATGCCCGTCTTGCGGCACTTAAAGCAAGTAATGTGACTCAGGTCTACCTTGGAGGTGTGTAGCGGGTTGGTGCGGTTCTGTCTGTTGCTTCCTCCATTCCGTTCCCATTCTTGGTGCCATTATGGTTATGCGAATTACCTCCTCCATGGGTATGCTGAAACTGAATTCTGATTTAGGGGTATAACGAGGCTTCTGGGATCCGAGTTATACTTCCCTTGTCCATACTTACGCTATGTTCTCAATTCTTCGCTGCTTCCTTCAATCATGAGAGCTCGGTCTACTAACTCCTGGTAGTTGTTGAAACTTGCTACCATCAACGGCATCTGAACTCATCATTCAGTCCTTCTAGAAACTTCTCTGTTTAGTCTGCATCCGTAGTAACGTCATCCGGGGCATAACGTGCTAATTTGCTAAAGTCATCCACGTCTTGCCAACATCCTTCCTCCTTGGCGTAAGTTGCGAAACTCACGCTTCTTCATGGCCATGGCTCCTGCTTTGAAACATGGGCGGTCGAAAAGCTTCTTGGCTGGTCCCATGTGGCGGTGTCTCACGGGTAAGTGGCTGTGAAATTCTCCCACCATCTTCTGCTGGGTCCTTCAAGTGATGTCTGCAAACTTCACTCTTTCTCCATCTGCATCCTGCAGTGGTCAGCTCCCTTCCTATCTTGCGGAGCCGGTCATCTGCTACAATTGGCTCGGTGCTCTTTGGAATACACCGGCGGTTCGGTCTAAGGAAGCGAGTCGATGATCCGCGGTGGTGGTGGTGGCGGTGGGTTGTTGTTGTTGTTGTTGTTCGCACCAATGTTTGAATCGGGTATTCTCGCTGGATCAATTGGGTGATCTCTGGCGGAAAAACGAATCCGGGGTCGCGTCTCGGAGGCATCTGATGGGTTTAGAAAAGAAGAGAATTTAGAATAGAATGAGGTCTAAGGGGAATCACTACCCAATGCACATGAGCAAAACACACAAAATCACTTCATTCAATCAAACAAGGGCTTACAACGATCTAACTATCGCAAAAGTGCGTGTGCTATAATGTTTACATGGAGGGAATACTACTAATATGTGGGGGACTTCTACTAGTTTGAACCGGTGGAAGACTCCATGATGTCTGCTCCAGCTTCGTCTTCAAAGTCGGGTTCACTTGGATCCGAATCTGTGTCGTCGATGTTGATGTAGTCGATTGGGTATTCGACATCTTGGTCTTCATTCTGAGCGCCAACTTCTTCTTGAGCTCTTCGATCTCGTACTTAAGATCGTTATTGTGTCTTGCCGAGCTACGATCTCGTCCATGTAGTCCTTGCGTGTAGTCTTTAGTTCTTCTTCCGGTTCGATGATCCTTCCTTTGTCTTCGCAACTCCAACATGTCATTGCACATTTGGTTCTCTGGCGTCGAATGTGCTGGTTTAACTCTGGATGAAAGCTGCAATGGACCTATCCTTCTTGGTGTTGACGACGTCCCGCTTGTCATCTCGGCGTCCATAAATCTGGTAGATGGTGTCCTTGAGGTCTTCTTGATAAGCTTCTCCAATGCGTCCCATAGTGATGTGAGCGCCATGCTCTTTCCTGCACTCAAGTTGGTGCAATCGAAAACACTATCTATAGGCTTGGTGATTGGGGCGAATGTCCTTCTGGAGCGTGAGCATGAATCTTCCAGCTCCTCTTGAGCAGAGTGGCGTTGAAAGTCCGGTGAAACTTGGTAGTCCAATGTTGGTACTTAGTAACTTCCTTCAAGTGAAATCCAAAAGGTGTGCCTTCATCCGGTTGGGTGTACTTGATCTTCGCGTCCGTCATCCTAAAGAGAGTAGAAAAGATGAGGAGTTAGAAAATGGGAAGAGAGTAGTGATCTATGGTTTTAACTTAGTGGTCGTGTCCTCTGGTCGGCGTGTGCTCGATACCATTCTCTGAGCGACCTGACCCAAATGGATCAAGTCTCGTGCTCGGTGTCATCCTGGATCGATAATCTTGACACCACACAAGATTTGAAGGATTTATAGCGAGTAGCAATCACACACTTATTACATCGTTGTCCACAAGGGAACTGAATACAATAATATGGCTTAAGGCCATCTAATAATAACAGCGGAAGGCTTGGAAGATAAGCGAGTCCATCAACTCCAACGGCATCATCGAGTATAGAACCACGACCTAACACCTTACTGTCGTGCGAAAAGTGCATAGCGTGAAAAGTTGCAGCCAAAACGGGTTGAGACATGGAATATCTTGGCAATGTAACACATAAGAGCAATGAATGAATAAGCCTATACTACATGCATATATGGCTGGTGGTAAGGCTCTCACGGTTACATTTGCATAAAGCTGATTTTTCCCTACATCAAAGGAATAATTTTATTTAACTATCATGGTGGTTGTTAAACATTGAGAATGGTTGACAACATCCTCAATCCCAATTAAAAAGTACTCATCAAAACCCAATAACTTTTATTTAGAAGTAACATGTTGAGATTCACATGATATTCAATTACAGGATACTCAAATTGTCCATAACCGGGGACACGGCTAATCATGATTAGTTTATACACTCTGCAGAGGTTTGCACTTTTCCCCACAAGACTCGATCGCCTCCGCTTGGTTCTCGTGACTACATGGTGTTTGAGAAACGGATGACCGAGACATAGTCTTCGTAAGCGCTAGCACCTTACATGTGGGTAGACCGTACCAACCTACATCCCCTACATCAGCTAGCCTACCCGTAAGAGTTCGCACGACTTAGTCAACTACGCCAGAGCCCATAATTGGCTTGTGGCTGCACACGGAAGTTTCAGTTTGAATAATCTTATGATCCCTTAGAGCACAGGTGGCGGTCCAAGAAATACAGCAAGTCTGATGGAAACCAGGTGCCTCAATCCACCCAGATGTGTGTTTAGGTTGCCACCTTAGATAAACCATTAATTAACAATCTCACATCTGTCATGGATATTCACTCACCCAATCCACGTCTACTAGCATAGCATGGCATGAACAAGCAACGAGAAGTAACTCCCAAGGTTTCATAAGTAAAAGCAGTAATAGGTACTACTCAATCTACTTCCCAAACCCACAATTTAATTAGATCCTAATCATGCAAGTGTTTGAGGAATAGATCTAATGCATAAAAACTGGGTATGAGAAGAGTATGATCAAAGTGTTACTTGCCTTGCTGATGATCCGCGAGTCCTAGAGATTCGAAGTAACAAGCGGCGCACCGGTGATCTAACGCAGACAAACAACAAGCATACAATAAGTACTCATCTAATGCACGGGAAATCTCGAATAAAAGATCTAACCAGAAAGTTCAACTTAAGAACCCTGGTTGCAAGAGAATCGAACCAAAATAAACATCGAAAGTCGAAACTCGAGGGAGAACGACTTGGTTTAGCAATCTGAAATTAGGTCAAAATTTCACAGTGGCAAAACTCTGTGAAAGTAGGGTAGTCGGA
This sequence comes from Aegilops longissima, assembly GCA_021605205.1. NCBI lineage: Eukaryota > Viridiplantae > Streptophyta > Magnoliopsida > Poales > Poaceae > Aegilops > Aegilops longissima. The sequence goes on along the minus strand of CM038681.1, from coordinate 451,594,888 downwards.
ACGGCGGTTTCGTTACGAAACTCCAGGCGCTTGAATCACCTGATTCCGATAAACGAGCGTGAAATAAAACAGTTTTGAAAATCGGATCTGAAATCAAATCAGAAAATAACGGATTAAATTCGATTAAAAGAAAAACGACGAACGGGTTAAATAGCGGACGTTCGTTAACAGAACGAATCCAACGAACGCGTTCATTGAAACGAACGGTTCGGTGAACGTTCGTTAAATAAGAAAACCGAAAAAAATAAAACCAATCTAGGTTTTAAAAAAACCGAACAGTTATTTTTTTTTAAAATAAACCGGATCGGTTCAAGGTGGAAAAACCGGATCGGGCGGGCGGCTACCTCGGTGGCTCTCTTGGCCCGAGGTCCGTGTGGGCTCGGGCGAGGGGCGGCGGGTCCGGCGCCGAGGGGCGGCGCCGGCGGCGCGCCCACGGCGGCGGCGGGTTCAAGGGCTGGTGGTGGTGGCGGCTCGGTGGGTGAGGTGAGAGAGGGGGAGGCGGTGGTTATAAAGGGGGGGCGGTTTCCTTGGAGAGAAGCAGGGCGCGGGTCGGGCGGGACTCGGCGGCGGCGGGACACCAGCGGCGTGAGCGCGAGGGTGGAGGAGGAGGTGGGCGGGAGGCGCTGGGCCTGGGGCCGGCTGGCTTGGGCCGGCTGGGCCTCGGTCCAGGGGGGGGCGCGTGATTTTTTTTAAAGTACTTAAACCAAAACGAATTAAAAAAAATACCAAATGAACTCCAAATTAAGTAAAACAAATTTTCCCCGACTCCTAAAAATGAGTCGAACAAAATGAACTTTAAAAACAGCAAACATGCATAAATTTTTAAAATGCTCATTTTTGCCTAAGCAAAATAAATCTTCAAAACCAAATTTGGTTTATTTATAATATCTTCATTTTTCCTAATTGTTTGGGAAAGTCATATTATTCCCTCTCAAAATATTTTTATAGGAAAAACTTTATGAAGATAATTAAATAATCCAATGATCCTATTTTCAAAATTTGAGAATTCCCAAATATGAAAATTGTGAAACTTCCAACTCTCTCCGAGGGTCCTTGAGTTGCGTGAAATTTCTAGGATCGGAAAATGCGAGAAAAATATGATATGCATGATGACCTAATGTATAACATTCCAAATTGAAAATTTGGGATGTTACAGGTTGTAGTCGATCGTTTGACGAAGGTAGCTCATTTCATTCCAGTAAAGACTCCCTACAGCAGTGCCAAATTGGCTAAGATATACATGACCAGGATTGTATGCTTGCATGGAGTTCCGAGGAGTATCGTATCAGATAGAGGAACCCAGTTTACCTCAAAGTTCTGGAAGCAGCTGCACGAAACTTTAGGAACCAGGCTGGAGTTTAGCACGACTTTTCATCCACGCATGGATGGACAAACCGAGAGAGTCAACCAGATTTTGGAGGATATGCTTAGAGCTTGTGCTTGGGATTATGGATCAAGTTGGGATGACAACTTGCCATATGCGGAGTTTTCTTACAACAACAGTTACCAAACCAGTTTGAAGATGGCCCCCTTTGAAGCCTTGTACGGAAGGAGGTGCAGGACCCCGTTGTTGTGGGATGAAGTTGGAGACCACCAGTTGTTTGGACCGGATTTGATTAAGGAGTTTGAACGGAAAGTAAAGTTAATTCACGATAGGCTCAAGGTAGCCCAGTCAAGACAGAAGAGCCATGCGGATTCAAAACGCAAGGAGACGGAATACGAAGTCGGAGACAGAGTTTATCTTCGAGTATCGCCGCTTCGAGGAGTTAAGCATTTTGGAGTTAAGGGAAAGTTAGCACCCCGATTTGTAGGACCATATCGTGTTTTGGAACGCATGGGAGAAGTTGCGTACAAGTTGGAATTACCCGAAGGATTGTCAGAAGTTCATGATGTGTTTCATGTTTCTCAGTTGAAGAAGTGTCACGCAGAGATGGCTGATATACCTTTGAGAGATACAAATTGCCACGGAAGCGATTGCTTGAATGATGATTTGACCTACGAGGAGAAACCGGTCAAGATTCGGAGTATGCCACCGAGTCACCCCAAGACAAGGTTATTAAGTTTTGCAAAGTTCATTGAGCCACCACACCGAGGATGAAGCCACCTGGGAGCGAGAGGAAGATTTGCTTAAAGACCGCCCTCACCTATTTTCTAGCCAACCCGAATCTCGAGGGCGAGATTCATCTTAAGGGGGTAGGTTTGTAACATCCCAAATTTCAATTTGGAATGTTATACATAGAGCATCATTGCATATCAAATTTTTCGTTGCATCTTTGCTCGATCCTATAAATTCTACACAACTCAAGGACCCACGGAGAGAGTTGGGGATTTCGTTATTTTCATATTTGAGTTTTCTCAAATTTTGAAAATAGGATCATTTGATTTTAATTATTTTATCTTCAATTATTTCTACTATCAAGATATGAGAGAGGGAATAAAATGACTTTCCCAAAATAAAGAAATAATGAAGATTTAATAATAAAATCAAATAAGATTTTATTTTGGAGTTTTTCGCCTTTTTATTTGAATTTAGGAAAAATGTGCATTTTTCAAAACTACATTTAGGCCCCAAATAAATGTTCATCTAGTCCGGCTTGATTTTAGAAGCCGGGAAAAATTTATTTCGGGATTTTTGGAGTCCGTTTAGTATTCCTTTTGTTTCTTTTTTCTCTGCGCGTAATTATTTAAAAAAAACGAACCGCCTGGGGGCGTGTTCAGCGGGACTCCTTCGGGGCGCACTATATAGCGCAACCCGGCGCCCTGTGCCCACCGCCACCGCCCGCTTAGCCCAGATCCGCCGCCCGCCCACGCCCGAAACCCTAACCCCCGCCGCCGCCGCCCGCCGCCGCCCGCTGGCCGCCGAGAGACCCCGGACCCGCCGCCGACTTCGCCGCCGCCTGCGTTTTGCGTCTGCCGGTTTTTTTGGTTTTTTTTGTTTGTTTCGTTTTTTATTAGTTTCGGTTTTTTCCCGGTTCGGTTAAATAACGAACGTTCGTTCGTTTTTAACGAACGCGTTCGTCAGATTAGTTTAGTTAACGAACATACGTTCGTTAACCCGTTCGTCATTTTTCTTTTTCTCGGATTTAATTCGTGATTTTTCTGATCGAGATTTCTGATCCGATTTTCATTTTAGTATAACTTTTCGCTTGTTTACCGGAATCAGGCGATTCAAGCGCCTGGAGTTTTGTCTTGAAACCCTCTTTCCGAATAACCTACTTAAACAAGTTTTTGCTACTGTAAAATTTGACTTAGATACAGATTAGTAAAACGGAGCTGTTTTCTTCCGCCGTTTGACTTTCGTTGCTTTGTTCGATTTGATTCTTTTTGCAAACCGGAGTTCTTAAGTTGAACTATCTGGTTAGATCTATTTGAGTTTTACCTGTGCATTAGATGAGTACTTATTGTATGCTTGTTTGTTTGTCTGCGATAGAATACCCGGAGTGCGCCGCCTGTTACTTCGAGTCTCTAGGTTTCGCGGATCATCGGCAAGGCAAGTAACACTTTGATCATATCTTTTCTACTACCCAGTTTTTATGCATTAGATCTATCCTCAAACACTTGCATGATTAGGATCTAATTAAATTGTGGGTTATGGGAAGTAGTTGAGGTAGTACCTATTACCTGTTTTATTATCAAACCCTTGGGAGTTATTTCTACGTTTGCTTATTATGCTATGCTAGTAGACGTGGATTGGGTGAGTGTATCCATGACAGATGTGAGATTGCTATTTAATGGTTTATTTAAGGTGGCAACTTAAACACACATCCGGGTGGATTGAGGCACCTGGTTTCTATCAGACTTGCCTCAGATTTCTTGGACCGCCACCCGTGCTCAAAGGGATCATGAGATTATTCAAACTAGAAACTTCCGTGTGCAGCCACAAGCCATTATGGGCTCTGGCATAGTTGATTAAGTTGTGCGAACTCACGGGTAGACTAGCGATGTAGGGGTTGTAGGTTGGTACGGTCTACCCACATGTAAGGTGCTAAGCGCTTCTGAAAGACTATGTCTCAGTCATCCGTTTCTCAAACACCATGCAGTGCGAGAAATCAAATGGAGGAGACCGAGTCTTGTGGGGAAAAGTGCGCAAACCTCTGCAGAGTGTATAAACTAATCATGATTAGCCGTGTCCCCGGTTATGGATATCTTGAGTATCTAGTACTTGGATATCATGTGAATCTCATCATGTTACTTCTAAGTTAATTTTGTTGGGTTTTAGTGAGTACTTTTAATTGGGATTGAGAATGCTGTCAACCATTCTCAATGTTTCACAACCACCATGATAGTTAAATAAAATTTATTCCTTTGCAGTAGGGAAAAATTGGCTTTACGCAAAACCGTAACCATAGAGCTTTCCACCAGCCATATATGCATGTAGTATAGGCTTAGTATTCCATTATTCTCTATGTGTTACATTGCCAGCATATTCCATGTGTTGACCCGTTTTCGGGCTGCAACGTTTCATGTTGCAGACTTTTCAGACGACGAGTAAGGTGCTTAGGTCGTGGTTCTATACTCAGTGATGCCGTTGGAGTTGATGGACTCGCTTATTCTTCCAAGCCTTCCGCTGTTATCGTATTAGATGGCCTTAAGCCATGTTTATTTTATTAAGTTCTCTCTTGAGACATTCGATTGTAATAAGTGTGTGATTGCTACTCTGTTATAAATCCTTCGAGTCTCGTGTGGTGTCAGCACATCGATCCGGGATGACAACGAGCACGAGGTCGACTGTTTGAGGTCTGGTCGCTACATCGCTCAAGTATGAACAACACCCTTATCTGACAAGTTTTGCCTAAGGGTCACGACCGGTCATAGCCACAAGCCAGTTACAAAAACTTGATTCGCGGTTCGAGGCGGTTTCTCCATTGGCACGTCCCATCAATATGGAGACAGTGCCCCATTTTGAAGGGATATGATCAATGATTTGTGATATCCCACGCGCGTATAACGATGCAATTATATCAGGAAGTGGTAAGGCCCGTGGCATAGTAAAAGGACTCTGGGCCTCTCCGTAGCCCGTAAAAGGGGAGCAGATACCATTTCCTCGGCACGCTCTCTCTCTCTCTCCCCCTACGCCATTGTCTTCCCAATCTTTTGAGCTCCAGTGCCTAGATCCGTTCTCCCCACCAAGAACCCCTCCGGCCATTTCTTGAATCCGTCCATGGCTGGCTCTGGGTCCAAGAGGCAAGTGGGAGGCCTCCATCGTCACCAAGGATGCCATCTAGGAGCTGAAAACACAGGCTATCTTCCTGCTAATGTCGCCCACCGCGCTTCGGAGGTGGGTCAAGTCATCCCCACGCCGAGGCCAGGGGAGAGGCTGGTGTTCCTCCCTCATTTCATCCGGGGACTGGGATTTCCCCTCCACCCCTTCGGTAGGGGTTGATGTTTTTCTACGGGTTAGATTTCCACGATCTCGCCCCAAATTCTTTTCTGCACATCTCGGCCTTCATCATCATGTGCGAGGCCTTTCTTTGGGTCCGGCCACACTTCGACCTATGGCTGAAAGTGTTCAACATTAAGCCGAAGATCGTCAACAGCCAGCAGGCGGACTACGGGCGCGAGGATCAGTAAACTCCCCCAGATGGAGTTGCCAGAAGGCACCTTCATTGAAACCGTGAAGATCTAGCAGAAGGAGTGGTTTTACATCACAGAGCCACAAAAGTGCAGATTGGGCGGCGATTCCTACTTTTAGATCCAGGCCCCCCATGAGGCTAGTCTCATGGACCAAAAAGGGCCTCAACTGGGGGTCGACCAAGGAGGTGGTATCGCTGTAGAACCGGATATCCAAGATAATAGAGCAAGGGGCTGAACTGACCAACGTGATTCAAATCATGCTCCGTCACCGCCTCCTCTCCTTTCAGGACCGGACCTCCCCCATGTGGGCTTACAAGCCCAAAGACCACGCCACCATGCTCAGCTTCTACCATACTACCCACGCCAAGTTGTGTAAGGTGTTGTTCAAGCCGCAGAAGGACTGGCCGGCCAAGGAGGAAGACATGTGGCCGCATAAGTTTTACCCTTATGTTCGGATATTCCTTTTTGACAAAGTCTTTAACTCCCATTTCCTTCCATCCACAGAGCTGGCTGAAGAAAGCGGAGTGGATCAACAGCCCCACGCCGCTGCCCGAGGGACCCAGGACGGCCTTACTAACGACCATGTTGGTTGTGGAGCCCTAAAAGGCGCTAGAGTAGAAGGAGAAGGAGGAGGAGGAGAGGGAGGCCGGAGAAGTCCTACACCCCAGAGGACCCCCGAACACGGGGACACCCATGCTCCCTCTACCCTTGAGGAGGAACAGGAACAGGGAGAGGACGGGGAGTGTTGGGGATATGACCACGCGGTATGACTCACCCGTTTAGGGCCGGGTCATTCAGTGGCGACTTAAGCAGCATGGTTTGACGATGTGCTGAGGCAACCACAAGTTCAAGCCCCAAGAGATGAGTCGGCCAGGTGGGCCTACTCATGGCCTAGAAGTACAAGTCATCTATACTTGCCATGACGCCGAAGGAAGTTTCCTTACTTAGGAAGCAAGACAAGTAGGAAACATATTAGGGTACATGTTGTAATACGACCCGAACTCTGTTGTAAGCCCAACGCCTCAACCTGTATATAAAGGGGAGTCCCTGAGGGAAGGAGGACTAAGTTACAATCTCTTGAGCGCTAGGTTAGCCAAGTGGCACCCTTGCAATCGAGATCACCATCATCAATATCAATCAAGCAGGAGTAGGCCTTTACCTCCCCCGTGAGGGGCCAAACCTGGGTAAACCCTTGTCTTTCGATTTCGATCAACCCCATTCAAGCTACTACCTTCCGGTGATGGCCTTACGACTTAGTCCTTTCACGAGGACATCTACTGTGACAAAACCACAACAGTTGGCGCCCACCGTGGGGCTATTGCTCGATGGTATTGAGTTCTTGGAGGGAGCTCTCCTGGGGATCGAAGGATACACAATCATCTGCATGACCAAGAGTAGCCGCGGCAAACTCTACATCAATGATTCAGGCTGGGACCCCGAGGCTGACTCAATCGAGTACAGTTATTGGGTCCCCTTCGGCAAGATCCACGTCTTCATCGGCAAAATTGGTGAATCTGGACCCGAGTCAGACATCTACACCGACATCATCGAGCCGGCTCGGCGCATGCAACCCGCCCGGGCTCAAGCTAGTGGGAACCACATTTTTGTTGGCTTTACCCAGGGGGTTGATCTCGCGGATAACTCCACGTCTGGTGGCGATACCCTGGTCTACTCCTACGGTGACACATCGGTCGGAGACACAGAGTCAATTCTCCCACTGTATGATGACAGACTTGGGGGCTATTCTGATGATGAGTCGACCCCAATCGATCATGAGCCGCCTTGTTGGACCATCATCTACATGGCAGGGACTGTGCTGGTAATTGACTCTACCGCAACATGTGCCATGGGAGGAATCGGTGCCACGGCGATTGACCCAAGTGCGTCTGGCCCGGTCAAGCCGCCGGCTTAGGTCCTGTCAGAGTTAGACACCTCATTGACGATGCTCCTCAGATCGCCCGTGAGAGGAGAAAATCAGGACAAGCGCAACACAGAGATTGCGAAAATTCATGAGCAGATGGCTAAAACCCAGGAGGATATCAATGCTGAGAACACTCGCCTGGTGGAGTTGCGAGCCCAGATGCATAAGGAAGCGGAAGGCCTAAGGACAAAGGCTTGGTGCATGGGTCTCCGACAGAACGCTTATGGTGTGGTTCACTAGAGGAGGCACGAGAGCCGTCTACCCGTTGATTATGAGCCTAGGCATCTGTACCCCGGGGGCTCCGGTTATACCCCAATTGAACCGTGTAGTGCCCCAGGATGGGGGAAGATAGACGCCTCGGGCTCAACTTCATCAACTGGCTCAGCAGCACCAACTCGAGCTGGCCCAGCGCCCGCCACCTACCGAATGACTCCTGACCATTTCGTCACGCCGATGGGTCATTTTTCCAATCCCGTGGATAACTTGTTGGCAGCAGCTACCAACCTCGCCGCACTTCCAATCACAAGGAACACTCCGGTTGAGATCGAGGCCCTAAATGCCACCGAGATGTTGAAAATTGCGGTTGCCCAACAAGCAAACTACTCCTATAGCCAGCAACGATTCCACTCCATCCCACATCCAAGCTGCAGTAGGAGTCGCCATGCTGAGTCGCCCGTAGTCTCCAGCAATGCCCAATAGAGAAGCTAGCAACCGCGTGACCCGCCCCGACATGATGCTTTGGATGCTTAGGAGATCGTCGACACAACCTACGCACGACGGGAAATAGAAGCGGCCCGCGCAACAGCTCAACCTTCGCCCACTTCAACTCCTTTAGCGTCACAAGGGGTAGGATCGAGTACCATAACCATTGGGATTCTGTGCTTAGTACCAGTCCTACGCAACGAGCACATGCCAAGGATTTCAAGGGTCCTCGTAAAGTTCCCAACTACACGACCGATCTAGAGCCGACTGCTTGGATCGAGAGCTATGAGATTACCATGGATATGTTGGATGTTAGTGATGCTGTCTGCGCCAAATATCTGACTATGATGCTGGAGGGACCGGCTCATACATGGCTCAAAACTTGCCTCCAACTCCATCAACACTTGGGTAGAGTTAAATGAGCGTTTCATCAAGAATTTCCAAGGAACTTGCAAACGCCCAATGACGATTGTCGACTTACAACATTGTGCTCAATGTGATGGGGAGTCAGCTCATCACTGGCCGCGCCGGGTTGCTGATATTATCCACTCTTCCGACAGCATAAAGGCAGTCCAGGTTATTTTGATCCTGGAGAAAAAAATTCCATTTTGATCCCTTTGTTCAGAAACTTGGGCGGCTCAAGAGAAAAGTCCAGGACATGGGCGAGCTCATGGATGTCCTTACCAGATATGCTGAGTCAGATACCACAAAGGATCCTAGCCCGGATGATGATCAAGCCGGCAAGGGCAAGAAAAATGGTGGCAGCAAGGGTCACCAATAGGGCATCCTGGGGCACAATGGCAATCATGGTAGTCAGGACAATGGTGTCAAGCGCAAACACAAGGAGGGCGGCTTAGATTATGTTTCCAATACTAACACTGGCTTCAAGGGCCAAAGAAGAAATAATTCAGGGAGGCCTTACAATGAAACAAGGCTCGTAATTTTGAGGAAGCCCTTAAAGGCCCGTGCCCTAAGCATAGCCTTCCTAATAAGCCGACAAATCACTCCTAGGAGAATGTTCATATCATGCAAGCTTATACAAAAGACGTCCTTGCTACTTCTTGAGCTTGCATTGTTTTTTCCCTTGAAGAGGAAATGGTGATGCAAAAAAGTAGAGACAAGTTTTTCCCTCAGTTGAGAACCAAGGTATCAATCCAGTAGGAGGTACAAGCAAGTCCCCAATAGATGAACCTGCACAAACTAACAAACACTTGCACACAACGCTAAAAAGGGGTTGTCAGTCCCTTCACGGTCACTTGCTAGGGTGAGATCTGATAGAGATAGATATAAAAGATAAATAAAAGTGCAAAATAAAGTAAATATAAATAAAGTGCAACAAGGTATTTTTGTATTTTTGGTTTTATAAATCTGAATATATGTGATGGGAAATAGACCCGGGGGCCATAGTTTTCACTAGAGGTACTCTCTTGAAAGAAACATACGCTGGGTGAACAAATTACTGTTGAGAAATTGATAGAAAAGCACATAGTTATGATGAAATCTAAGGCAATGATAATGAATATAGGCATCACGTCCGTGACAAGTAGACCGAAACAATTCTGCATCTACTACTATTACTCCGCACATCGACCGCTATCCAACATGCATCTAGGGTATTAAGTTAACAAGAACGGAGTAATGCTTTAAGAAAGATGACATGATGTAGAGGGATAAAATCAAGCAATATGATATAAACCCCGTCTTTTTATCCTTAATGGAAACAATACAATACGTGCCTCGCTACCCCTTTTGTCACTGGGTGAGGACACCGCAAGATTGAACCCATCACAAAGCACCTCTCCCATTGTAAGATAGATCAATCTAGTTGGCCAAACAAAATCAATAGATCAGAGAGAAATACAAAGATATCTTAATCATGCATAAAAGAGTTAAGAGGAGACTCAGATAACATTCATAAATAATCTGATCATCAATCCAGAACTCATCGGATCTCAACAAACGCACCGCAAAAGAAGATTACATCAAATAGAACTCAAAGAACATCGAGGAGAACATTGTATTGAAGATCAAAGAGAGAGAAGAAACCATCTAGCTACTAGCTATGGACCCATAGGTCTGTGGTAAACTACTCACACATCATTGGAAGGGCAGCAAGGTTGATGCAGAAGCCCTCCGTGATTGAATCCCCCTCTGGTGGAGTGCTGGAAAGGGCCCCAAGATGGGATCTCACGAGCAGGAAGCTTGCGGCGGCGGAAAATTATTTTTGGTATGCCCTCTGGTGTAGGGGGGATATTTGGGTATTTATGGAGCAAGAATTAGGGTTAGGAGGTCTACGAGGGGCCCACAAGCCTGTCCACCCCCGGGCACGCCCCTAGGGCTTGTGGCCACCTCGTAGGTCTTCTGGCCTTCTCTCGAAGCTTCCTAGGTTTCTTCTAGTCCAAGAAAAATCACCGTAAATTTCATTCTGTTTGGACTCTGTTTGATATTGATTTTTTGTCAAAGACAAAAACAAGGAAAAAACAACAACTGGCACTTGGCACTAGGTTAATAGGTTAGTCCCAAAAAATGATATAAAATAGCATATTAATGCATATAAAACATCCAAAATGGATAATATAATAGCATGGAACAATAAAAAATTATAGATATGTTGGAGACGCATCAAGCATCCCCAAGCTTAATTCCTGCTCGTCCTCGAGTAGGTAAATGATAACCAGAATTTTTGATGTGGAATGCTACCTAACATGTTTATCAACATATTCTTTCTTACTGTGGCAAGAGTATTCAGATCCATAAGATTAAAAACAAAAACTGAATATTGACATAAAAAATAATACCTCAAGCTACTAATAAAGCAATCATGTCTTCTCAAAATATCATGGCTAAAGAAAGTTATCCCTACAAAATCACATAGTCTTGTCATGCGCTATCTTCATCACACAAAGTATTTATCATGCACAACCCCGATGACAAGCCAAGCAATTGTTTCATACTTTTAATATTCTCAAGTTTTTTCAACTCTCACGCAATACATGAGCGTGAGCAATGGATATAACACTATAGGTGGAATAGAATATGGTGGAGGTTGTGAGGAGAAGACAAAAAGGAGAAAGTCTCACATCAACTAGGCTAAATAATAGGCTATAGAGATGCCCATCAATTGATATCGATGCAAGTGAGTAGGGATTTCCATGCAACGGATGCACTAAAGCTATAAGTGTATGAAAGCTCAAAAGAAAACTAAGTGGGTGTGCATCCAACTTGCTTGCTCATGAAGACCTAGGGAAATTTGAGGAAGCTCATCATTGGAATATACAAGCCAAGTTCTATAATGAAAAATTCCCACTATTATATGAAAGTGACAAAATAGGAGACTCTCTATCATGAATAACATGGTGCTACTTTGAAGCACAAGTGTGGAAAAAGGATAGTAACATTGTCCCTTCTCTCTTTTTCTCTTATTTTTTAGTTTTGGGCTCTTTGGCCTCTTTTTTATTTTAAGTCCATAGTCTCATCCCGACTTGTGGGGGAATCATAGCCTCCATCCTCCTTTCCTCACATGGAACAATGCTCTAATAATGATGATCATCACACTTTTATTTCCTTATAACTCAAAGACTACAACTCGATACTTAGAACAAATATGACTCTATATGAAAGCCCCATGCATATGAGAACAACATGACAATGATGGTGTGTATCATAATAAAACGGAACAATGGAAGTTGTGGGGCAATATATTTCAGAATGGCTATGGAAATGCCTTAATAGGTAGGTATGTGGCTGTTTTGAGGAAGGTATATGGTGGGTTTAATGCACTGGCGAAAGTTGCGCGGTACTAGAGAGGCTAGCAATGGTGGAAGGGTAAGAGTGCGTACAATCCATGGACTCAACATTAGTCATAAAGAAGTCACATACTTATTGGAAAACTTTATTAGCCATCAAAGCAAAGTACTAATACACATGCTCCTAGAGGGATAGATTGGTAGGAAAAGACCATCGCTCGTCCCAGACCGCCACTCATAAGGAAGACAATAAAAAATAAATCATGCTCTTACTTTATCACATGACGGTTCACCATACACGCATGCTTAGAGAATCACAAACTTTAACATAAATATTCTTAATAATCCACAATTACTCACCAGCATGACTCTAATATCACCATCTTCATATCTCAAAACAAATACAAGGAATCAAACTTGTCATATATTCAATGATCTTCATGAAAGTTTTTATTATATCCCCGTTGAATAACCATCATATTAGGACTAAATTCATAACCTAAGCAAATTGCCATACTATTTTTAAGACTCTCAAAATAATATAAGTGAAGTATGAGAGTTCATCAATTTCTACAAAATAAAACCACCATCGTGCTCTAAAAAGGTATAAGTGAAGTAATAGAGCAAGTGCCTAGCTTACAATATATAAGTGAAACACATAGAGTGTGCTAATAAATTCACGATTAATGTGTGTCCCTCTCAAAAGGTGTGTACTGCAAGGATGATTGTGGGAAACTAAAAATCAAAGACTCATATAATACAAGAAGCTCCAAGCAAAACACATATCATGTGGTGAATAAAAATATAGCCTCAAGTAATTTTACCGATGGATTGAAGACGAAAGAGGGGATGCCATCCGGGGCATCCCCAAGCTTAGATGCTTGGATGTCCTTGAATATTAACTTGGGGTGCCTTGGGCATCCCCAATCTTAGGATCTTGCCACTCCTTATGCCATAATACATCAAAACTTTACCCAAAACTTGAAAACTTCACAACACAAAACTCAACAGAAAACTCGTAAGCTCCATTAGTATAATCAAACAAATCACCACTTTTAGGTACTGTTGTGAACTAATTATAAATTTATAATAGTGTTATATATAATGTATTCCAACTTCTCCATGGTTCATACCCCCCGATACTACCCATAGGTTCATCACAATAAGCAAACAACACATAGAAAACAGAATCTGTCAAAAACAGAACAGTCTGTAGAAATCTGGAAATTTCATATACTTATGTAACTCTAAACATTCTGAAAAATTAGGACAACCTGGAAAATTTGTATATCAGCTTTTTGTAAGAATTTCAGATCAAAAGCATGCTTCTATGAAGTTTCAAAATTCCAGCAATGAGCGCAGAAGTTTCTGTTTTTCAGCAAATCAAATCAACTATCACCATAGACCATCCCAAAGGCACTACTTGGCTCAAACACTAATTAAAACACTTAAACACAATTACTACAGAAGCGATATTGTGTATTTATTGAAAAACAAAAGCAAAAACAAAAAAAACACAAAATAAAATTAGGTTGCCTCCCAACAAGCGCTATTGCTTATCGCCCCTAGCTAGGCATAATGCATAGATATATATATTGTCATCTGTGGTATTGAATCCATAAGTGGCCCTCATAATAGTTTCATATGGCAACTTAATTTTCTCTCTTGGAAAGTGTCCCGTGCCCTTCATTAATGGAAACTGTAATCTAATGTTTCCTTCTTTCATATCAATAATCGCACCAATCGTTCTAAGGAAAGGTCTACCAAGATTAATAGGGCATGAAGGATTGCAATCTATATCAAGCACAATAAAATCTATGGGAACATAATTCCTATTTGCAACAATAAGAACATCAGTAATCATTCCCTTAGGTTTCTTAATAGTGGAATCCGCTACGTGCAAATTTAAGGAACAAACATCAAGTTTATGGAAACCTAGCACATCACATAAAGTTTTCGGAATAGTGGAAACTCTAGCACCCAAATCACACAAAGAATTGCACTCATAATCTTTAATCTTGATTTTAATAGTAGGTTCCCACTCATCATAAATATTTCTAGGGATTGAAACTTCTAAATCAAGTTTTTCTTCAAAAGATTTCATCATGGCATCAACGATATGTTTAGTAAAAGCCTTATTTTGATTATAGGCATGAGGTGAATTAAGCATGGATTGAACAAGGAAATACAATCAATCAAAGAATAATTATCATATAAAGTCCTTGAAATCCAACGGAGTGGGTTCATCAATTGTTAAAGTCTCAACCTCTCTCCAATCCCACTTTTATCAAATTTTTCATTAAGATCATTACTCTCCAATTTATTGGACGCCTTCTAGCTAAAGTTGACTCATCTCGAGTACCATATTGATCAAGTTTTATATTAGCAAACAAATATTCAATAGGAGTCACACCAATTACATTAATATCTTCATCATGATTATCACAAAAACTAGAAGAACACGCTTATTTGAACCAATCTCTCTTAGCACGCATCCTAGCGGTTCTCTCCTTACTTTCATCAATAGAGATTTGAATAGTTTTCAAAGATTCATTAATCTCAAGCTTGGGTGGCATAGATCTAATCTTAGAAGAATCAATCTCATGAGAAATTCTATCAATGTTCCTAGCCAAATCATCAATCTTGAGTAATTTTTCTTCAACCATAGTGTTGAAAGCTTTTGTGAATTTATAAAAAAATTAATATTATTCTCAAGATCAGAAGGTATCCTATTATAATTTCCATAAGAATTGTTGTAGGAATTACCATAATTACTAGAGGAATTACTAGGAAAAGGCTTACGATTAAAATTGCCTCTATACGAGTTATAACCAAACTTGTTCCTACCAACAAAATTCACATCAATAGATACATTATTATTATCAATCAAAGTAAACAAAGGCATATCATTAGGATCAATAGGAGCACCCTTGCTAGCAATCAATTTCATAATTTCATCCATCTTTCCACTCAAAGTATTAATTTCTTCAACCGGATGCACTTTTTTACTAGTAGAAGATCTTTCGGTATGCCATTGAGAGTAATTTGCCATAATATTATCTAGACTTTAGTAGCTTCTCCTAGTGTGATTTCCATACAGGTACCTCCCGCGCCGGAATCTAAAATATTTCTAGAACCAAAATTCAATCCAGCATAATTTTTTTGTATGATCATCCATAAACTTAAACCATGAGTAGGGCAATTTCTTATCATCAATTTCATCCTATCCCAAGATTGTGCAACATGTTCATGATCAAGTTGCTTAAAATTCATTATATCGTTCCTAAGGGATATGATCTTAGTGGGAGAAAAATACTTGGAAATAAAAGCAACTTTACACTTATCCCATGAATCAATACTATTTTTAGGCAAAGATGAGACCAAGTTTTAGCGCGATGTCGTAATGAGAACGGAAATAGCTTCAATTTAACAATATCATTATCCACATATTTTTTATTTTGCATATCACATAACTCAACGAAAGTATTTATATGGGATGCAACATCTTCATTAGGGCTACCACAAAATTGTTCTTTCATAACAAGATTCAGCAAAGCGGCATTAATCTCATAAGATTCCACACTAGTGGCGGGAGCAATCGGAGTACTAATAAAATCATTATTATTAGTGTTGGAAAAATCACACAACTTGGTATTTTCTTGGGACATCTTGACCAAGCAAGCAATCTAGCACACAAGCAAACAAAAAGCAAACAAAAAGACGAATGAAAAGAAGGCAAATATTTTTGTGTTTTGTTGAAAACGTTTTAGAAGTGGGGGAGAGGAAAATGAGAGGCAAATGGCAAATAATGTAAATGCAAGAGATGTGAGTTTATGGTAGGTACTTGTTAGGCTTGATTTAGAACCTCCCCGGCAATGGCGCCAGAAATTCTTCCTACTACTTCTTGAGTTTGTGTTGTTTTTTCCCTTGAAGAGGAAAGGGTGATGCAACAAAGTAGAGATAAGTATTTCCCTCAGTTAAGAACCAAGGTATCAATCCAGTAGGGGGTGATGTCTACTACACAACCTTCTTCTTGTAGACGTTGTTGGGCCTCCAAGTGCAGAGGTTTGTAGGACAGTAGAAAATTTCCCTCAAGTGGATGACCTAAGGTTTATCAATCCGTGGGACGCGTAGGATGAAGATGGTCTCTCTCAAACAACCCTGCAACCAAATAACAAAGAGTCTCTTGTGTCCCCAACACACCCAATACAATGGTAAATTGTATAGGTGAACTAGTTCGGTGAAGAGATGGTGATACAAGTGCAATATGGATGGTAGATATAGGTTTTTGTAATATGAAAATATAAAAACAGCAAGGTAACTAATGATAAAAGTGAGCACAAACGGTATTGCAATGCGTTGAAACAAGGCCTAGGGTTCATACTTTCACTAGTGCAAGTTCTCTCAGCAATAATAACAACATAATTGGATCATATAACAATCCCTCAACATGCAACAAAGAGTCACTCCAAAGTAACTAATAGCGGAGAACAAACGAAGAGATTATTGTAGGGTACGAAACCACCTCAAAGTTATCCTTTCTGATCGATCTATTCAAGAGTCCGTAGTAAAATAACACGAAGCTATTCTTTCGGTTTGATCTATCCTAGAGTTCGTACTAGAATAACACCTTAAGACACATATCAACCAAAACCCTAATGTCACCTAGATACTCCAATGTCACCTGAAGTATCCATGGGTATGACTATACGATATGCATCACACAATCTCAGATTCATCTATTCTACCAACACAAAGAACTTCAAAGAGTGCCCCAAAGTTTCTACCGAAGAGCCAAGACGAAAACGTGTGCCAACCCCTATGCATAGATTCCCAAAGTCCCGGAACCCGCAAGTTGATCACCAAAACAGACATCAAGTGTTCTCAAATCCTTAAAGACACAATCTGATAAGATAACTTCGAAGGGAAAACTCAATCCATTACAAGAGAGTAGAGGGGAAGAAACATCATAAGATCCAACTATAATAGCAAAGCTCGCGATACATCAAGATCGTGCCATATCAAGAACACGAGAGAGAGAGAGAGAGAGAGAGAGATAGGGAGAGAGAGAGATCAAACACATGGCTACTGGTACATACCCTCAACCCCGAGGGTGAACTACTCCCTCCTCGTCATGGAGAGCACCCAGATGATGAAGATGGCCATCGGTGAGGGATCCCCCCTCCGGCAGGGTGCCGGAACAGGATCCCGATTGGTTTTTGGTGGCTACAGAGGGTTGCGGCGGCGGAACTCCCCATCTAGGTTTCTTTTTGGGGGTTTCTATATTTATAGGGATTTTTGGCGTCGGGAACAAGTCAGGGTGGTCTCCGAGGCGGCAACGAGGTAGGGGGCACGCCTAGGGGGTAGGGCGCGCCCCCACCCTCGTGGGTGCCTCGGGACTCTTCTGGCCCATCTGCGATACTCCGTGGGCTTCTTCTGGTCAAAAAATAATCTCCATGAAGTTTCAGGTGAATTGGACTCCGTTTGGTTTTCCTTTCTGTGATACTAAAAAACAAGGAAAAAAACAGAAACTGGCACTGGGCTCTATGTTAATAGGTTAGTCCCAAAAATCATATAAAACAACAAATAAATGCATATAAAACATCCTAGATGGATAATATAATAGCATGGAACAATAAAAAATTATGGATACGTTGGAGACGTATCAGCATCCCCAAGCTTAATTCCTGCCCTTCCTCGAGTAGGTAAATGATGAGAACATAATTTTTGATGTGGAATGCTACCTAACATAATTTTCAATGTAATTCTCTTTATTGTGGCATGAATGTTTCGATCCCAAAAGATTCTAGACAAAGTTTTAATATTGACATAAAAATATTAATACTTCAAGCATGCTAACCAAGCAATTATGTCTTATCAAAATAACAAAGCCAAAGAAAGCTTATCCCTACAAAATCATATAGTTTGGCCATGCTTCATTTTCGTCACACAAAATGCTCCCATCATGCACAACCCCGATGACAAGCCAAGCAATTGTTTCATACTTAGCCTTTTCAAACTCTTTCAATTTTTACGCAATATATGAGCGCAAGCCATGGACATAACACTATGGGTGGAATAGCATATGATGATGGGGGTTATGTGAGAAGACAAAAAAGGAGAAAGTCTCACATTGAAGCAGCTAATCAACAAGCTATGGAGATGCCCATCAATTGATGTCAATGCGAAGAGTAGGGATTGCCATGCAACGGATGCACTAGAGCTATAAATATATGAAAGCTCATCAAAATAAACTAAGTGGGTGTGCATCCAACTTGCTTGCTCACGAAGACCTAGGGCATTTTGAGGAATCCCATCATTGAAATATACAAGCCAAGTTCTATAATGAAAAATTCCCACTATTATATGAAAGTGACAAAATAAGAGACTCTCTATCATGAAGATCATGGTGCTATTTTGAAACACATGTGTGGAAAAAGGATAGTAACATTGTACCTTCTCTCTTTTTCTCTCATTTTTTTCTTTTTTTTGTTTGGGCTTCTTTAGCCTCTTTTTTTATTTGGGCTTCTTTGGCCTCTTTTTTTTCATCCGGAGTCTCATCCTGACTTGTGGGGGAATCATATTCTCCACCACCCTTTCCTCACATGGGACAATGCTCTAATAATGAAAATCATCACACTTCTATTTATTTACAACTCAAGAATTACAACTCGATACTTAGAACAAAATATGACTCCATGTGAATGCCTCCGGCGGTGTACCGGAATATGCAATGAATCAAGAGCGACATGTATGAAAGAATTATGAAGGTGGCTTTGCCACAAATACGATGTTAACTACATGATCATGCAAAGCGGTATGACAATGATGGAGCGTGTCATAATAAACGGAACGGTGGTAAGTTGCATGGCAATATATCTCGGAATGGCTATGGAAATGCCATAATAGGTAGGTATGGTGGTTGTTTTGAGAAAGATATAAGGAGGCTTATGTGTGATAGAGCGTATCATATCACGGGCGTTGGATGCACCGGCGAAGTTTGCACCAACTCTCGAGGTGAGAAAGGGCAATGCACGGTACCGAAGAGGCTAGCAATGATGGAAGGGTGAGAGTGCGTATAATCCATGGACTCAACATTAGTCATAAAGAACTCACATACTTATTGCAAAAATCTACAAGTCATCAAAACAAAGAACTACGCGCATGCTCCTACAGGGATAGATTGGTAGGAAAAGACCATCGTTCGTCCCCGACCACCACTCATGAGGAAAGCAATCAAAGAACACCCCATGCTTCAAATTTGTCACACAACGTTTACCATACGTGCATGCTACGGGACATGCAAACCTAAATACAAGTATTTCTAAATTTCACAATTAATCAACTAGCACGACTCTAATATCACCATCTTTATGTCTCAAAACAATTATCAAGTATCAAACTTCTCATAGTTTTTAATGCACTCTATATGAAAGTTTTTATTATACCCATCTTGGATGCCCATCATGTTATGACTAATTTTATAACCAAAGCAAATTACCATGATGTTCTAAAAGACTCTCAAAATAATATAAGTGAATCATGAGAGATCAATAATTTCTATAAAATAAAACCACTACCGTGCTCTAAAAGATATAAGTGAAGCACTAGAGCAAACGACAAACTACTCCGAAAGATATAAGTGAAGATCAATGAGTAGTTGAATAATTATGTAACTATGTGAATACTCTCTAACATTTAAGAATTTCAGGTCTTGGTATTTTATTCAAACAGCAAGCAAAACAAAAGAAAATAAAATGACGCTCCAAGCAAAATACATATAATGTGGTGAATAAAAATATAGCTCCAAGTAAAGTTACCGATGAACGAAGACGAAAGAGGGGATGCCATCCGGGGCATCCCCAAGCTTAGGCTCTTGGTTGTCCTTGAATATTACCTTGGGGTGCCTTGTTAATCCCCAAGCTTAGGCTCTTTCCACTCCTTGTTCCATATTCCATCGTATCTTTACCCAAAACTTGAAAACTTCACAACACAAAACTCAACAGAAAACTCGTAAGCTCCATTAGTATAAGAAAATAAATCACCACTTAGGTACTGGTGTAAACTCATTATAAACTAATATTGGTATAATATATACTGTATTCCAACTTCTCTATGGTTCATACCCTCCAATACTACTCATAGATTCATCAAAATAAGCAAACAACACACAGAAAACAGAATCTGTCAAAACAGAACAGTCTGTAGTAATCTGTATTATTCGAGTACTTCTGTAACTCCAAAAATTCTGAAATAAATTGGTAGACCTGAGGAATTTTTCTATTAATCATCTTCAAAAAGAATCAACCTAAAATCACTCTCCAGTAAAAAATTACAGCTAATCTCGTGAGCGCAAAAGTTTATATTTTTTACAGCAAGATCGCAAAGACTTCACCCAAGTCTTCCCAAAGGTTCTACTTGGCACAAACACTAATTAAAACATAAAACCACATCTAACCAGAGTCCAGATGAATTATTTATTACTAAACAGGAGCAAAAAGCAAAGAACAAAAATAAAATTGGGTTGCCTCCCAACAAGCGCTAACGTTTAACGCCCCTAGCTAGGCATGATGATTTCAATGATGCTCACATAAAAGATAAGAATTGAAACATAAAGAGAGCATCATGAAGAATATGACTAGCACATTTAAGTCTAACCCACTTCCTATGCATAGGGATTTTGTGAGCAAACAACTTATGGGAACAATAATCAACTAGCATAGGAAGGCAAAACAAGCATAACTTTAAAACTTTAAGCACATAGAGAGGAAACTTGATATTATTGCAATTCCTACAAGCATATGTTCCTCCCTCATAATAATTTTCAGTAGAATCATGAATTAATTCTACAATATAACTATCACATAAAGTATTCTTTTCATGAGCCACAAGCATAGAATTTTTATTACTCTCCACATTAGCAAATTTCTTCTCATGAATAGTAGTGGGAGCAAACTCAACAAAATAACTATCATGTGAGGCATAATCCAATTGAAAATTAAAATCATGATGACAAGTTCCATGGTTATCATTATTCTTTATAGAATACATATCATCACAATAATCGTCATAAATAGCAACTTTATTCTCATAATCAATTGAAACCTCTTTCGAAATAGTGGATTCATCACTAAATAAAGTCATGACCTCTCCAAATCCACTTTCATAAATATTATAAGATTCAACACCCTCCAAAATAGCGGGATCATTACTTGCGGCGGTGGCGGAACTCCTGATCTAGGTTTTTGGTGGCTACAGAGGCTTGCGGCGGTGGAACTCCTGATCTAGGTTTCTTTTCGGGGGTTTCTATATTTATATGGATTTTTGGCGTCGGGAACAAGTCAGGGGGGTCTCCAAGGCGGCAACGAGGTAGGGGGCGCGCCCAAGGGGTAGGGCGCACCCCCACCCTCGTGGGTGCCTCGGGACTCTTCTGGACCATCTTCGATACTCTGTGGGCTTCTTCTGGTCCAAAAATAATCTCCGTGAAATTTCAGGTCAATTGGACTCCGTTTGGTTTTCCTTTTCCGCAATACTCAAAAACAAGGAAAAAACAGAAACTGGCACTGGGCTCTAGGTTAATAGGTTAGTCCCAAAAATCATATAAAATAGCATATAAATGCATATAAAACATCCTAGATGGATAATATAATAGCATGGAACAATAAAAAATTATAGATACGTTGGAGACGTATCTGGGGGTACAAGCAAGTCCCCAATAGATGCACCTACACAAACTAACAAACACTTGCACACAACGCGAAAAAGGGGTTGTCAATCCCTTCATGATCACTTGCAAGGGTGAGATCTGATAGAGATAGATATAAAAGATAAATAAAAGTGCAAAATAAAGTAAATATAAATAAACTACAACAAGGTATTTTTGTATTTTTGGTTTTATAGATCTGAAAATATATGATGGTAAATAGACACGGGGGCCATAGTTTTCACTAGAGGCTTCTCTCTTGAAAGAAACATACGATGGGTGAACAAATTACTGTTGAGGAATTTATAGAAAAGCGCATAGTTATGATGACATGTAAGGCAATGATCATGAATATAGGCATCACGTCCGTGACAAGTAGACCTAAATGATTATGCATCTAGTACTATTACTCCACACATCGACCGCTATCCAACATGCATCTAGTGTATTAAGTTTACAAGAACGGACTAACGCTTCAAGCAAGATGACATGATGTAGAGGGATAAACTCAAGCAAGCTAATATAAACACTACAAAAAAATATACTTCCGTGATGATACGTGTTTGTCACAGTAGGTCACGTTTTCTGTCATGCATGTACATCCATGACGATTTTATGACAGAATCAAGATAGTCATACCTGTGCTATCATAGAAGTGTTCCATTCCATTACTAAATTTATCATCACGGAAGTGTCCACTTCCATGACGATAAATCGCATGTCACAGAAGTGCTTTCATCAAGGGTGACCGACACGTGGCATCCACCGTAATGGAACGCCGTTAAGCTATCGGGTCCGGTTTTGGATCCGATAACCCGTTAACAGCCTCGACCAATGGGGATTTTCCACGTGTAAAATCATCATTGGCTAGAAGAAACACGTGTCGGCTCACCGTTGGGACAGATGTCATCCACTCACTAGACCCAAAGCACCTATGATACGTCCACACGTGGCACGGCCCAACAGAGGCCCATTCCTGTGAAAAGGCCGGCCCGTTTGACTTGGTCAAAAGGTGGCGGGCCGGCCCACGGCAAGCCTGTTAACAGCCTGTTCGCATATAGCCCATTTACAGCCCGCTAACCCAGCGCCCATTTACAGCCTATCCGAATTAGGCCCAATAGTGTCATCTGGGCCGTCCAATATAATTCTAGCCCATTTCAACTTCCGGCCCATGTATGGCCCATGACGTCTTTTGGCCCATATGAGGCCCTTAGTAACTCTCGGCCCATTAACGGCCCGTGGTAAAATTGGCCCGTAATGAACAGTGTATCACTTTATACCCATTAACGGCACGTGGTGAAACTGGCCTGTCATGAACAGTGTATCACTTTACACCCATTAACGGCCCATTATTCCGTTGGGCCGTTTCCAGCCCATGTTATCTTTTGGCCTTCTCAGGGCCCATTTATTCTTGGGCTCATTTCCAGCATTCGTTTACTTACGGCCCGTTACTGTCATTTTCTGCTCGTGGGCCAAATTCAGCGCGTGGTTACAGTCGGCCCGTTTGTGGCCCGTTGATACATTGGGCCGTTTTCATAGCGTCATCAAATACAGTCGATTAACAACGACCCGTTATGGTCGGCCCATGAACGGACTATTTCAACTCTAGCCCATTTACGACCATGATGTGGTCTGTTATTGGCCCATGTTTGGCTAACCGATCATACGGCCCGTAGAAGGCCCATTGATGATATGGCCCGTAGAAGGCCCATTGTGTCTACGACCCGTATAAGGCCCATTGTTTCTACGCCCCGTAGAAGGCCCATTGTTTCTATGGCCCATAGAAGGCCCATTATTTCTACGGCCCGTAGCAGGCCCATGTTAACTACAGTAAATATGTATCCCATGGTTATTGTGGCCTAGTTTTAAAAAATAGGTTATTGCGGCCACTAGGCATCAAAGTTCGCCACCAGTGCAAATATAGGGAACACCCTACACTATACAAAAATGGCTTGCTGTTTTCTTCAGCCGATGGCTGCATGTTAAGAACAAATTTTGTATCGCACCAAAACAAATAACAACTAGAAAACAAAAGGAAGGTTGGCATAAAAGTTAACAGTCTAGCAGATAAATGCACCACCAGAAGTTCAGAAGCTCAGTTCATTTGACCTGACTGTTACGTTTTCATGTTGTATTGTCCGATGGAGCACCATAACCTTCGCCTTCAGTTCTCCTAGGCTCCTGAACAACATAGCAAATGTCTGATAGTCTGGTTTCAAAACCATGCATATCTTGACAACATCGAACAATGTCTCTCCTTGTTTCACAAAGGGTCTCTGTTAGGGAATGGACTTGTGTCTGGAGCGTAGATTCAACATTGTTTTGAGCTTGCATATCTTGATCATGAGGCAGTTTGGACGAGATTGCCTTAACAACCAACCCAAGATACGCAGAACGTGCTTTTGGCAATCGTTAGTGGACAGTATTGACCCACTTGACAAGAGGCGACATTGCGGTTATAGTTGCCTCGCCACCTTCAGAAGTGGCGGTTCCACCATTTTTTCCATAGCTCGCTGAAAAGTTGAGGTTTTACATTAGTAGTACCAGAATAGAAGATATTAAGGAGGCATCAAAACCAAACAAAATAGCTTTGGTCTATATACATAACTTACTCTGGTGAACCCATGTAAAATATTAGTTGTATTTTATTGCAAAGTACATAATAAAACCAGGTTCCAAACATATGACCATGTACCATCGCTAATGTATTGTCTATTTCTTCACGTTGTATTAAGGGCTAAGGATAAAGAGACGAAGTTTATAATACGGTAAGCATAGTATGACATCTTCATATCACAAAACAACTGAGAACAGACAAACAAGCAATTGTAACGTTGTGTGGGCAAGTCCAGCACGGAACTAGATTACAGGTCAAGATCAAAGGAAGATCACTCCTCACTTTTAAACCTTGTAAGGTGCAATGATATGCTAAGACAATTGTGTATAAAATTGAAAAGAGTAATAGACATTGGCTGCAAACCATGCAGTTCAAGGCACAAGTCAGAGTAAGTAGTAGTTAAAAGGCATGAGGATTAAGGACTTGCAACAACGGCTTTGAGTGGTGTAGTCATGCCCTTCTTCTTGCTGGTGTGACAGTCCTTGAAGATTTCCACAACATTTGGTTCAGGTACTTTTTGATCCTTGCGGGCTTTCCTCTGCATTTGGAACAAGTCAATATAGATCTGATAATATGGTACAGCGAAAAGAGTGAAACAACAGCTAATTACAAGAGCCTCGCAGTGTGCAATATAGCTACAAGATCCTGTCATCTGTTGGAATTTCACTTTCGTACGGTTGGCCCTGTTCTTTGAATAGTTCACCTACAAGAAGATAGATTTGTGTGGCACATGCGTAAATAGGACTTCGACATGTGATCTGATCACATATATATAATGTACCTGATACTTCGGATCAGACCAGTGTTTAACGAGGCCCCTCCAGTCTTCATCCGATATATTTTCCACTGGAGATGTTTGGGAAAGTTCACTGTTAGCCTTGCCTTCAAAGTGAGTTTTCCTCAAGTTATACCGATACTGTCGCAGAATAGACTTGGAAACATGGGTGCAAGCTTGTCTGGTTGCATCATCTTTGCTATCCAACTTGAACCTCATATGTTGAAAATTATGGGAGTCTCATTTTCAGCAACCTAGAAAGTATGGGACAGAGCAAGACGATATTACTAGTTTCCATACATAACCATACTTACAGATAAATGGTCGAGGAAGGTGTTGAACTTGGTTTCGTCTTTGTCATTCCTGTACTGAATCCATGTTGGGAGGATACGTACATGACACCTAATGGCAACCACTGCCTCTGATACTAACTTGGCCGACTCTGTAGCATCACGTGGCCTTTTTAAACCTGCCTCAAAACGGATCTCCATTCTTCCTCCTCTAGATTTAGTTAACCTATCGAGCATTATCCCTGATGTTTGTTTCCTCTTGCGCCTAGGTTCTAGTCCAACAATGAACATAGGAAGTGTTAGTGTACATCAAACTGTGAGACAACATATAAAGAAGCATGCAACTGTAACTTGACTCCAGCAACTACCTTCTTTTTGTTGAAGCTCACAAGGTTCATCTGATCTTGCCAACTCGTCTTTTGTCAAGAGTGCTTGGGAAGTAGTGTCAGGTGGCAAGGGAGCTTGGGAACGTGCTGCTAGCTCAGTTGACGCACGAGTAACTCGTGAGATGGTAGTACTGTGGAAGGTGTTGCAAGAACTAGGGCTATCTCTGCTTGTTTGGTGGCAGCTATTTGTTTCTGTTTGGCTTTTTCTGCAGCTCGTGTAGCATGGGATACCCTGTTTGTAGAATTTTCTGCTAGACTTTGACCTTCTATTGCACCATCAGTATCAGCAGAATCTGTAGGATTCTTCCGGTTCCCATTCCCTGCCATTCTATGTTTCTTCCTCTTTCTCTGTGCCATGTTAAGTCAAGCCGACAAGAAAAATGAATAACAATTTAGTTCTTTAGAACAAATTGATGCGTGATACAGACAAACTAAACTTTGATGTTAGACAACCACATGATAGGAGGATGTAATATGTACGAAAAATAGGACGGAAGAGATAACCAGAACTATGATGTGTAAACTAAGCAGAAGACATTTCACTAAATTAGAAGCAATGCAATGGAAGGTAGACACCATATGAAAGATGCTACAAATATCGCTCTGCCAAGTTAACAGTGTCTCATCATAAATGGCGTTTAAACAAATGTGAAGCAGTACAAGAAATAAATCATATGCAAGATGCAAACAACATCACACTACCAAGTTAGAGGTCTCTCGTCATTTGTGCCATTGCATATTCACAGCTTATGATGTGTAAACTAAGGAGAAGGCATTTCAACAAATCAGAAGCAATGAAAGCTATACACCATATGAAAGATGCAATGAATATCACTCTACCAAGTTTAAACTGTCTCGCCATAAGTGCCATTTCAACAAATTAGTAGTACAAGCAAGAAAACAATGCGAGATGTAACCTATATCACACTCCGAAGTCAAACGTGTCTTATGGTAAGTGATTGTTGCAGGTTACACAACAGTAGTAATTTGATGTAAGAACATGGTGTGATAGACAGATATTGTATGTTCTAGAAACAGGAACACGTGTCTTATTCAAGTATAATGTGTAAAGTAAGCAGATGGAATTCAACAAAATTAGAAGCAATACAAGCTAGACATCACACATAACATGCAACCACATATAACAGTGCCAAGTTAGAGGGAGCACCGGTGATGGTGCACTAGGGGAGACGTGCTCATCATAAACACAACTACGTTGAGTGTCTATGCATGTGTTGTCTTGGAAATCATCTTGGGGGGCTGGAGGAGTAGAAACTGTAGATGCCCTCCGTTTGGAAGGAGCACCTTGATCCGCTGCCTTGCTAACTTCCTTCCGCTTTATTGATTTTGAATTGTCAAGTAAAACCGACAAGAAAAAGCAATAAAATTCTCTCTTCAGAACTCATTCATGCATGATACTGACAATCACTACTTTGATGTAAGGCAAACACATGATACCAGGATGGAATATGTATGAAAAACAGGACGACATGGCATGTTCACAACTGTTTGTTTAAACTAAGCAGAAACCATTCCAACAAATAAGAAGCAGTGCAAGCTAGACGCCACATGAAAGATGCAACCAATATGTCTCTGCCAAGTTAAAAGCGTCCCATCATAAATGGAATTTCAACAAATTAGAAGCAGCACATGCTATAAATCATATGAAAGATGCAACTAATATCGCACTGCATATACTAAAGGTGTCTCGCCATATTGATTGATGCGGGATACAAAAAAACAATAGTTTTATGTAAGGACATGCTTAATAGACATATGTACTATGTATTAAATACAGGAAGGCATGTCACATTAACAGGTATAATGTATAAGATAAGCAGAATAGCACCTGCAGTTTAACCAGATTGGAAGAATTACAATCTAGACACCATATGCAACATGCAACCACATATCATGCTGCCAAGTTAGAGCAAGCACCTGCGATGCTAGTGTAGGGGAAATGCGGTAATCAACTAAGAGCTACGTTCACTATCTTCATCTAGCCTTGCTGTTTCTTGAGAATCGTGTCGGGAGGCTGATGCTGCATTCTTTAAATGAGGAGTAGTCCACTTGCCTGACTGCCTCATCATAAGTGATTGATGAGGGAGACACAAGAACATTAATTTGATGTAAGAACATGGTTAATACACAGATGTAATAGTATGTGCCAAAAATAGAAAGGCATGTCATATTCAAAGGTATAATGTGTAAGCTAAGCAGATGCAATTTAACCAAATTGGAAGCAATACAAGCTAGACATCCGGCTGTAGTGGTGAACATGATCATCTAGGACCTGAGAGCCTGGTGGGAGCTGGGCTGCTTTGCCACCATCGTGGCTTTTTAGTTGGCTTCCAGGTGATGCATGT
This sequence comes from Aegilops longissima, assembly GCA_021605205.1. Classification (NCBI taxonomy): domain Eukaryota; kingdom Viridiplantae; phylum Streptophyta; class Magnoliopsida; order Poales; family Poaceae; genus Aegilops; species Aegilops longissima. Next base: position 451,566,808 of record CM038681.1, on the reverse strand, counting down.
CTTTGCTGGGCTTGTCACTGGCTCGGCCAGTGCCTTGACTAGCTATTTGTCTTCTAGTGCTCATGGGATGGTGGTTCATGTAAAAAATATCTTTCCTTATCTTAATAAAGACCGACTTAGGCCTTTCGAATACAAGCTAGACACCATATGGAACATGCAACCACATATGACACCGAGAAGTTAAAGCAAGCACCTGGGATGGTGGTTCATTGCGAGCGAGGTCATCAACTCGAGCTCGTTTACCATCTCCATCTCGCGACATCGCACCCTTTATAGCGCTGTAACGTGTCGTTCTTACCCGCGAGAAAGCTGGAGCAACTTCTCTCTTTTCTTTTCTGCTTCTCTCGAGGCAGACTCTGAAATACCCTTGCATAAAAACACAATAGTGAGAGTATGGGTGAAGTGTGTGCAGAAATAGTGCACTGTAAAAGCAGCAGATAGCAGGTGGCTGAAAAATAAATGACAACAGACATATGATAGCTCTACAACATTGCATGGCTAACAAAATGAGATTCTACTCCGTATGATTTTGTAATATATGAGCATAGGAAATGCAGGTACTCCTCCAGCACACCACCACATGTGGTCATATCAAGATAACAATCGACTAAAAATAAATAGGTCAGTCGGTTTTTTTAATGAACCGTCCGATCTACAAGGAACGGGCAGATGGCCTTCGTCTACCTCCCGCCAGTCACTGTTAACGATCTTTCTCGAACCGCCAGCGACCACCGGGCCAGACCCCTGCCTCTGCCGCCCCGCCCTCCCCTCGACCTCACACCATCTCCGTGCTTAGCAGCGCCCCCAGGCCATCCCTTTAATCCCGGCCGACCTCCAGATCGGACGCCAGTAGCTCTAGGCCCCACACGCCCCTAAGATAAACATCGGGGCGCTACTTCCCCGGCGTAATAGGTGGACTAGCGCCTGTTACGCCGGGGAATGCTTCCGTTAATTGGGAATCAACTGACCAGGAATTGAAATTCAGGGGGGCGACGGACCTCTAGCTAAGGTGAAATAGTATATGAGGAGAAACCTTGTGCATCGTGAGTTACTAGGAACATCTAGTATCAAGAAGAAGCTGTCAACTAGTGTCTTTTGTGGGATGAATACCGTGCAAGTAGACATGTAAGATTTGCATGAATAAGGGAAGAGGAGTACCATTATCGGTTGCTAGTGTGGTCTCCTCCATATGTCGTGGCGATCTTCTTTTTTCTCCCAAGGGAACCGATGTTTTGGAGAACCATGGATCCTTGGACAAACCCATGGCCAAATTGTTGACTGTGTTGTTGTGGCCGTATATCGGCAGAGGGGAAGAAGATCCGAGGCGGCGAAGGACGGCGTAGCAGGAATGGCTCCGGTGCGGTGGAGGGTGGCGAAGGTGGAGCGGCAGCGGTGAGGCACAGGAAAGCGTGGTTGAACTGGCTCGGGTACGGACGGCTCGGCCTTGGCTTCAACTACTAGCCGTGGAGGGCATTGCGGTTGAGGTTGCGGTGGACGACGACGTTGGGGTATCGGCTCCGGCGTGATGGAGGAGGGAAGCGGTTGATGGGTGGGATGGGGTGGCAGACGGAGGACGCTGGGGTTTCACGGCTGGTGGAGAGGTAGTTTTTGCGCCCACGGAGTACAAATGGGGAATCGGACGGATGGGCGGGGGAGAGGGGGGAGAACCATGTTTTGGTCTGGGACGCGCTTGTTTTTGGCTTTTTTGAATAGAAGATGGGACGCGCTTGTTTGAAATTTGGGGAAAGTACAAACTTTGCCCCTTCTTAAATTTCGGACCTACTGTGGGTCGGGGGTAGGATGGTAATCCCAGGTGTCCCAAATAGTGGGCGGGAGTGATTTCGGCCGCGCGCATGTGTTCTTAGGCGGCCATTGTGTATGAATGTTTTTCGGAGGCGGTTGGTGGCGTCTAGATGAAGCTACAAACCTGCCCCAGTTTAGACCTTTGGACGTCGGGCCGGTAGGTTTCACGGGTCGGAGTTATTAGAAAAGTAATTTCCTTGTACTACCAAACATTGGTCTCACGTGGTTTCGCGCGAGTAGAGGCTCTTTTGGCGTGCTCAAATTTCAAACACAAGCATTCACGTTTAGATTACTCTTGAACTTTGAGGATTGACCTAAATAGACAACATTAAATTTGACCTTGTATGTTTGAAAACCTCAATAAATTATCCGCTTCTTTTTGAAATTTTGACACTTGAAAATCCTATAACTACGATTATTTTGGAATGGAGGAGCTAAATTTGAATCTATTTTGTACATGACTACATATGCTATTATGTACAAAATCAGAGCAAAGATTGGTGCCCCCATAATTTAGGTATGATTTACAAATGCCATGATATAAAATTAAAATAATTGAATGAACTTCATGTTGAATTTGATTTTTTTAAACCACCTTAAGTTGAATTCAAATGTATGCAAGTTCATAGGTAGCTATTTATAATGTTCATTGTGTAACTTTCGTATGTATAATGTGCTTTACACAGACAACATGAACTATATTCACGTTTATATTCGATTGCTAAAGCGATGCATTGTCTGGAGTTCAAAATACTAACTATGTGGATCAATTGTGTCGAATAATAACATAGACATGCTCAAATTCGATAGAATCTAGATGTCTGATGGATCAATGACCGTTCCTTATGCGAATTGCAAATATCATGATCCCATCCTAATATTTGGATACAATTTATATCTTTAATCAATGTGTACAACAGTCTTTTACGTGTAGTTTCACTCTCCGTCGGTGGTCTCTCACACATGGTCACACACTCTCTCCCGATGTGTCTTTCTCGCACACATGCTCCCGATATAACCCTCCCTCCCTCTCGTAACCATTTACGACTGTTTTCACTAACCTTTATCACAAGCACTCTTCCTCTCGCAAGCATACACATGCACAATCCCCATTGACCCTTTCTATATACATAGACCTGCCTACGCGTCTCCTGTACGCACAATATCTTTAGGCCTGTATCTCACGCATTGTCTCACACTTCTCTTCCTAATCGACGAGTATGATTCTAGCAGAGCATTCTGTAGGAGGCCCCTTAAAGTTGGTTGGATGAATAGTAATATCAGAGATAAAGGGGTTATCTTAGTCCGAGAACCTAGGGTTACAAATCCTAGCCGGCTTTGTCAATGGATACAGAGTCCTTCACAATTATTCTATCTTTGTCTTGTACGACTAGTCATCCACGGGTCTCCCTAAATGCGCCACGGGCTGACCAATGTGGCGCAGGACGGAACCGAAGGAAGGGCCTCACCTCGACCCACCGGACCTCACGTGGTGACACACCCTCTGCCCCCACGTCTCGTTATCTTCTCACACCCACACATACCAACACAAACACCACACACAAAAAAATTCTCCTGGTGCCTCTATCCACTCCCCCTTGCATATACACACTCAAGGGAATATCTCGCCGTGACGTCATATTCGTTTCTCTCTCTCTAGACCACTCTCATTTCTCGTGCTATCTCTCTCACACCCCCCCACCCCCCCCGCCGGCCCCTCTATCCATGCCTCTCTCGAATACGTAAGACACACACACATACCTCTCTAGGCCCTGCCAAATGCATCAACTACACATTCACACATGTTACATCACGTACCCCATTGATCTAAGAAGCCCTCTCTTCACGTTTATTTCGCATACAACATTCCTTTTGAATAAAGTGTGGCCAAAAAATTATTTTAGAATTTCTACATATATACAACATTACAAAGTTACATGGAGGAGTATGAACGCTAATTTGCATTGCATGGTGCCCACAATGATATTTTTTCCGCACTGTGAATTTGTATATTTTTATACTATATATAAAGTTAGTCATAATAAAGAGAAACGAAGAGCATCTCTCTCTCCATCGCATACCCCCCCTCTACGCCCCTTTCACGTACGCACACAAACTATCTCCAGGTCCTCTAAAAGTAAGCCCCCAGCACATTCATGCATGTTTCATCTTTCTCTCACGATATATACAGTGACGATCATTGTATTTGAAGCGAAAGCACGATACATACATTGGACTTCAGAATCCACTCATTACGGCCACCATTTATGTTTTGTGGTTATTATACAGTCACGGGCTCACCGTACAACTTTGTATTTGCTCAAGACACGACTAGTTGACCAGTTAAACGCTCCAGGTGGCCCCTCAAGTGTTGCATCACATTATCTCACTACCGTCGGGCCCACCTGTCGGCTTGTATCTACTCTACATCTACACTCTTATAAAATACACTTTTATAAAATACACTCTTATAAAAAACAGAGTTGGTGATGATGGTGTGCCTGCCATCCTGCAATATAGGCCGTCCGATTTATATCTGATGGATAGGAAAGAAACTATGTCAATTTTGCAAAAAGGTACCCACACACCTCTCCACATGTGCAAATAAGGCCTTCCCTCATTCATCCTTTTATCTCACAAGATAAACTAGTCATGCAAATGCATCTTGATGTTACATGCAACACACGGGCATCTTGCTAGTAAGAATGAAAACAAACGACAAAAATATATTGGACGGTGGTTCGAAGTCATGACCGCGGGCACAACGGACAAGGTGGCCTTGTATTGGTATGCTGAGCTGTTTGTTTTAACACACAGGAGCTGGTATGGTGATTATACACACACGCACGCATGCACACGAACTGCATGCACGCAACACTCACACGAACACATGCACCCACGCATGCACGCAACACTCACACGTGCACATGCAGCCACGCACGCACGCAACACT